>JAWWEO010000045.1:13175167-13203656 GCA_035582975.1 Ormyrus labotus | reverse complement strand
TATATATACTACGGAGACTGTTATGGTTCCGAATTTTCCTTCGTCGTCAAACCTCCATCTTATACGTGTTTTATAAGAATTATAAATATATCTTTTGCATAATGAAAAATTATTTTGGAATAAAAATAGTAGTGTAGAGGAGCATAGGGGGCGGAGAAAAGTTATAAAAAAAAGTATATAAAAAATAGCTTTAGCTTCCTTTTGCTTTCGCTGCCCTTGCATGAAATTTTAATTATTGAACGCATAATATTATCTGAAGGTAAAATCTCGTGTAATTAAAAAATCATTGGCAGTTAGCTTCCTCCTAACTAATTTATTGTTCCATTATTATCTCGTTTTTATTATTTTTTATTTTTTATTTTTTATTAGAATTTCATGAAAAGCTAACAAAATTTAAATATAAATTTTGTTATTGAAATATTTAAAGTCCTAAAAAACAGAATTTTTTAAACTCCATGTACAAAACTTCATTTCGCGCAAGCTTGAATAAAAATGCATGCGCTAAATTAAGTCATATAAAAATATTAGCCAAAGAAAAGTAATTCTTTTTATTTTATTTGAACTATAATATTGCTAAAGCTAATGTAAAAAATCATAATAAAATAACAATAATAAAAATAAAATGTTATATATATATAATCACGGTACCATACTTTTTATGTCCACTTTAGAATTTAATGAGCAGCAAACAAAATTTAAATACAAATTTTTGTTATTGGAATATTTAAAAAACAGAATTTTTGAAATTCCTTGCGTAAAGTTCGATTTCGCGCCAACTTGAATAAAAATCATGCATTAAATCAAGCTTTGTACACATCGTATCAAAAAATAATGTTCAATACAAGAGCATAAAGGTGATTTTAACCTGGTGTTACCTTTTCACACTATTTTCATTTAGAAGAAAATTAAATAAAAATTTCAGGTAAATTGAAGTTTCTCTAACTAATATTAGTCACAGAAAAGTAATTTTTTGTATTTTATTTAAACTATATTGCTAAAACTAATGTAAAAAGTCATAATAAAATAATAATAATAAAAATATGATAGTACTATGTTAATATATAATCGCGATACCATGCATAACTTAAAATCGTTATAAAAAAAAAACTAGTAGATGAACTTCAAAAATTCTTTTTAATTTTGAAGTTTAGTTAAAATCGAAAAAAATGAGTGGTCGATCATTGAAAAAGATCGATTATTCACTAACCAGGAGAGTCTCACTTGTTTGGGTCACGGATTTTGTTCGAACTTTGGGATATGTTTTCTAATGTTAAAACATGAAAGAAGCCGCGTGCGTTCGGTCTAATGTTCGATTTTTCAAAAGTTATGACCTCTTTTAACGAAAAATTAAGAAACATCGATTTTTGTTCAATCACATATAACTTTTCAACTGTTAATTATAGAGTATTTTAATTCCCAGCATTTGAAAGGGTAGATCAAATCCTATTGATTAAAAAAAAAGACATCAAAAAATCTTTATTTGTTCAAAAGTTATACCTAAATAAAAATTTGTAATAATAAAACCTAAAATTACGTCAATGAATTTTTGTTGATTTTTTTATGCTATTTTAATGGTCATTTTTTGTTGGACCATAACTTCTGAAAAAATGAAGATTTTTGGATGTCTTTTTTTTAATCGATAGCATTTGACCTCACCTTTCAAATGCTGGGAATTAAAATACTCTACAATTAACAGTTGAAAAGTTATATATGATTGAACAAAAATCGATTTTTCTTAGCTGTTCGCTAAAAGAGCTCATAACTTTTGAAAAATCGAACGTTAGGCCGAACGTTATAATTAAAAAAAAAGTAAAATTAAATTTTTCAAAAATCGAAAATTTATGATAAAACAAAAGCAAATAAGCTAAACAAAAAGATTTTTTTTGCCGCCATCACACAAAAAGCAAAAAAAAATGAGCCGTGAACGATAAAAATCCGTTCAGTAGAAGCTGAGATCCAGGCATATACATACGGACACACACACACACATCCATACAGACATTTTTTAAAAACCACTTATTCTTATTCCTGACACCTTAAAATACAATTATAACTCCAAATTACTATCACAAAGCTTCCTCTAGGAGGAAGCAAAATTGATAAAATATGAAAATTAATCCCTACAAAAAACCGGTAAAATAAATATTATTTACTTTTCGAATGTGCGTATTTATTAAATAAACATAATAATTTACTTAAAACTGTAAAAAGTGTATTCGTTTATTTGTTTAACGACGGTATCGCTTGAATGAAAAAAAATGACAACATTTTTTAAAATATATTCATTTTAATGTTAATTACGTATATTTTAAAGAATGAGACAAAAAATAGAACGAACATGCTTTTCTATAAAAATAAAACTGTTTAGACTAATAAATATTATGATCGATTATATTAATTAGTAAATATATATTATTTGTAACTTGTAGGTATTATAAAATACGAAAAGCAAGTAAAGATTACCGTAGAATCCGTGGCGAAGGAAGTGCGGCGCCTCCGCGGAGGATTATTGAGAAGCGTGGGAAGAGTCCAAAATTTGTAAAATATCGTTAAATTTGAAGTTATGTACAATAAAACTCTAGAATAGAAAATATTCTAACGTAAATTACTTTATAATTTACTATTTTAGATATAAAGCCTATAACATCATTTAGATTCCAATACATAATTTCCAATTAAGAATACTATAATACAGTCAGAGATAGAAACTAAATGTTAAAAGCACTCGTGCTTAATTGCACAGAAAATTATTTTCCGCTTTCAAGCCTGTCGGCTCTAATCAGCGTATTAATCAAAACGAGTATACAGGCGGGGTTCTCTTTACAAGCGAGAAAATCGCCTCCTAAAAGAGAGCCGTCAATCGAACGAGCGGCCGACTCCTCTCATTCAATAAATTTCGGAAAACACAGCGAGTTCGATCGCTTATCGGGAAGACGTGGCTCAACGCGTGCCGTCATCCTCGCCTCTGAATATTTCATGCGTCTCGTTCTCGCGGCTTCGGTGTGCGTGCACGCGGCCCAAGTACGTATTACGTTATAATTTAAAAGCTTTTCACACCTCCCTCACCCCCCTCCCGTTTCTTTGCTCGGGCGCTTTACATCCCGGCTACTGGCCGGCAAATAAATTTCGCGGCGTTGCGCAGGCGCGGCTCGAAGGCTGCGGCCGGGTATATAACGTATACGGCGGGCACGCCGCGCGAGCCGGAGGAGGTTTAACGGAGGGTTGCCGCGCCGGCGGATCCCAGTCAACGTAGGCGCGCCATCCACGACGCAATGCTCGCTCTCGCCATCCCCGTACTCTGCCTCGTGACTTGTGCTTCCGCGCTGAACGATCCCGCGACAGGTAGCATTCTATCTATCCCTTTACAAATTTGCCCGGAACTTTTTTTCCACCCGACACTGCTCTACTGCTTGTTGTTGTGTGCGACAGGTTGCTGTATGTACCTAGCTCGTATTTTTTTTTTGTTTTTTTTTTTTTTTTTATGCACGCGAACTTTTGCCTTGACTATAGTTGGGCGAGGTGAATTTCAGGCCGATTGTTTGTATGATTTTTCCGCTTCTGTTTACTCGCCGACGAATTCGACTCTATAGTTTATTTATCGGATTCTATAACGCAAGGCCAGACACGTGTGCAGCGATCGCTTGCTTTTCAGAGGAATTTCACAGGAGGTGCATTTTTGTTTACCTTCCGCCAGACGGAATTTGAGATAAGCTGGGCGTAAAAAGCTTTTTTCATTGGGTGCCGGTTACAGATAAGTTAGTTTCGCGTTCTCCCGAGCTCTTTTAATACAGCTCGGAAAACGGATACAATGTTTATTGTGTCCTCCAATTTGGTAGGATTTTGCTTCAAATTTTGCGCGAATTTTCGGATTTTGAAAGCACACGAGAGACAGCAAAATTCCCGCTTTACTTCTTCATGTCGCAGAATGCATTACTCGACGTTGCTTAAAATTTTGATTTCGAACAAACCAAAATTTTATTAAGCAAGTAAATCGATTTGCACGCAGCCCGCTTCACTGCACTTAACACCGTATCATCCTCAGTATAAACGGCAAAAGTAAAGCTTTTACCCGGAATCCGTGACAAAATTCTCTACAGTCATTACCGTACTTAAAAGAACAGTGATTTCGGCATTTCGCGAAAAGCTCGAGTAGCGTAAAAGTCGTATAATTTATGCCGATCATGCAGGGTGGCCCAATAAACGAGGGCGGGAGGAAGCGCTAGAAGTAAATGAACTACGGCAAGTTGCGCGCTCTCCTTGTAGCTCCCCGATGGCCGTCGCCGCGAACAGGCGTTATTCTGCTTTCTCCCCCGCTGTCGAGCAACTTTCCTGCAAGCCATACAGAGGCGAGAAGAGCATTCTCGGAAAAGTTTTCGAAAGCGCAGAATAGAAAACCGGGAAGAAAGTTGGTCGCGCGCGCGGGGGGGCTTCGTCGTTATCGAGTCACGGGTGCGTGTATCATCTCGCATTGATGCGGCGCGCGCGAGTTCGAGTTCCCACCTCCCCCCCGTCGAGTCGCGGCGCGGCGCGCCTCCGCAGCCGATATTTTTTCGTTTGCCGCTCGATCATCACGCTCGTTCGCGCCGATGGCGCGGAAGATCAGCTGCTCTCCCACCGCGCGAGACTCGAACTTCTGGAGTACCAGCTCGCAGAGGGGGATATAATTATATAGTTTTCAATAAAAATCGGGAAAGTTGGAAATTGCGTTTGCGATTCGTTTGTGAACTTCGATCTGGATTGGATAACATTATCTTGTTTCACCCTGATTAATGTAGGAATCCGAATTTAGGAAACGTAATATTGAATTTTATTTGAAGCACCATTTATTTGAACGACTGATATTACAACAAAAATTCGCATTTCACTGTGAAAATTGTATGAGCGCTAATTAACTAAAAATAAACAATTAAATTTTAATGATTTTACATCAAACAGAATTTTTCATTATTTTAAAATTTAACGAGCCAACGTGCTTTTCGAGCAAAGAAAAATGAAAACAAGATAAATTATATTATTGTTAATAAATATTTGATGAACTGCTTAATAACTATTTATAGAGATTATAGTTAAAAAATATGTAATTTAATGAAGAGAAACTTTATTGAAAAAAGTAGATTTGCATTTCATTTACAATTCGATCGTTTTTTTTTATCGCTGTCACACAACAAGATACTCGTGTACCGAAAAAAACTTTTCCAAATAATCGTACAAATTGTTTACTCATTTCTTCCCCATTATCTGACGCTTTTTGCAGCTCATACAGTGTCTAGTACAGTTTATTTTGCTAATTGTGTTTCTGACTTTTCTTTTGTCCCAACATAACCGCTGAAATTTTAATCAAATGCGCATCAGGGCGTAATGAATTCTTTATTGTGCATGTTTATGTGATAATTTTGTGTGGAGTTGAATTACTTTGTCTCTTGGATCTTTACTTATTTTGCATGAATTCATTGCAGGCTGTAATAATATATTTACATTTCATTTAAGATATATTACGTCGTATTATAATGCTTAAATACTATTTTTATTAAACGGAGTTGACTTTTAGAATGAAATTTAAAATAAAATATCAAAAGTGTATAATGAAACTTTAATTTTTTGTAACAAGTGGACACAAAATAACGTTGTCAGATGGGAATATTTATAAAAAATCAAACTGAAAACGAACAATGAACATTCCACCGACAGACATTTTTAATACAAAATTTTCCTCAAAACCTGGAAACTCATCCGCCAAAATTATATTAATAAATTGAAAATAATTAATAGGCGTAATTAAGGCAAATGTAAATGCTATTTCCTGCGTGGAATCAGATGATAGAACACTATTTAAAAATTTTGAGAAAAGAAACAAAGAAATGAGCACATAAAGCAAAGGGTTAGCGAGCAATCTCATTTTGGATTACATTTGAGGGAACGAGTCGGCGAGTTTCTGATTCATTGCAGGTGGTTCGTGGCACATAGATTTTGCGTGCGCTTCCTGTCGTAAACATTTGTCAACTCGTCGTAGTCGTATTTTACGGTCGTTAACACAGACTATACGCTCGTAAGTTGTCGCTGATTTGCTCCTCGTGTCTCCTCGTGATAATCTCATCACCTAATTACTGCGTCGTAAGCTTTATTTCTGAAAGCTCTGTTACGAATTTTAATAACTTTTCTCCATCTTTTTTGCCGCAATTAAAAAAACTGCGACTTTAAACTTTGAAATGCGGGCTGTTGTGATAAATAATTCTTAAGCTTCCAGCGAGAGTAAAGCAAAACTCTAATGCACTTTCTGTATTTAAAATGGGAAAATTTCTGTTACGTAAATTTCCATTGCACTGATAAAGCTTATGAAAATAGGTTTACACAACTTTCCCGCGACGCATATTAACAAACCATCGTGTACTAAACGATATATGCTAGTATTTATTTTCAATTTAATATTTATCATTTTAACATTCAGTCATCCATTGGAATCGGCTGGTAAATAAATAATAAGTGCATATATCCATTCCATAATTGCCAATTGGAGATAGCCTGGAGCACATTTTTTGACCCCTCTCCAAATTCAATGAGCTTGAAGTGGATAACGCGGGAACGCCTAGGCAATCCCATCGATCCAACATCTTGGTTAATCACGCGTATCGGTGATTAGCTAAGCGACGTCTATGATTGACAAACAGGACTTGGTATATTTGTCAAGGGATTTCACGATTGATTGCTTCCGATTCGCAAACAGGAAGCCACTGTCAGCCAGCACTCTGCGAACATCGCAGTCACCGGCAGACCATTACTTTAAAATGTCTCGGTACAAAATTCTGACTCTGCTAACGTTTTTTCAATACCTTTTTGGAAAAAAGCTCTTTCGCAAACATCGTCATTAATCAGGTGCAGATCATTTTTTTTTTTTTTTTTATAAACATGAGCATTAAAATAAAGATTTACAAAATTTTTACTACTATTGTTCTTTAATTCTTTAGATTCAAAGTCTTGTATTACGTACTTTTAAAAAACAAGACTGTCCATATTTAATTCGCAGTCAATTTAAAACCTTCTACTTACTTATGATAATGATATTTGTTCATCAGGACTTGAAAACTGCTGGAACAATTACGATATAGCTAATAATATTTTTCAAATTATCAATCAAATTAAAGGCTTTGTATACGGCACAAATATATTTTGATAAATAATAAGAATAAATCTTATTCTTATGCATGTTCAATTTCTCAGTAACAGTACATCAACTTTTCTACTTCTGTATAATAACGATTCCCGTTTCCGTGGTATTTGCATCCCGGCAAAGGATCTAATCGAATGGTGCTGCTGCGCGTAAGCAAGTATTTGATGTAGTTTTTAAAATTGCATCCCCCAGGCATGTTTACCGTAGGATGCTCTCTCCCTTTGAGGACTTAGTTGCGTAATGCGCTCAAGAAAAATCCTTGCGACCGATGAGAGACGTGCGCCCAGTTCCCATTTTTAACGCGAGCCTGCTTGCAGTTCGCCTTTTTCCCGTGCTCAGTCTCCTCCTGCTTTTAATACAGCTATCGACCTCTGGCTTGTGCATTTTTTGCCTTTCCTTCGGGCTTTTTAAACTGTCCAAGATAGGGTAAGGGGTTATCTCTGGCGTCCATCTCTCTCTTTTGTTTATAGCTTCATGCAAGGCTCGGAGCCGAATGATAACACATCGATGCTCTCCTTCTGTTTTTCTCCATCTGTACGAATGCTAATTTCTCAACTTCCTGAAAGTTGAATTTTCGGATTTGCATCTTGTTGCGTTTGTCAACAATTTGTTCGTTTTCGGAATAGTGCCTGCCTGCGGAAAAAAAGTGCACATCGGGGTGCTTTTCCTGCTGTATTTTCTCGGCAATGGTAGCTCGAATGATTTTAACTGCAGAATTACGTAACATTTACTTCCCAAGTAGTATGCGAACATCGTTGGTACTATGCACTTTGGAAAGTATGAAGTCAATAATCATTCAAGAAATAAAGTGGTATTGATATTTAGAAAGCTTTAGTAAAGCAATTAAAGTCTGCTGGATCTTTTAAAGTTAAAAGTTCAAAAGTGAGAAAAAATTTTTGATATCAAAGTTAGGAGGAATTTGTTACAAGATTTTTATGAACTTAAAAAGAACGAGAATAGGCGCATTGAGCGTGAAATTTTCAAACTTTTAAAACCAATTCGCAAAATTTTCATGTTATCCCAATCTGCTGATATAACTATATGGATTTCGAAATATTGATGTTTTTCTTATTGTGCTGAATAGAAAATGGTATATATGCATTTGCGATAAACTTTTATCAGTATTGTACTTCGCACTTTCCCAGGAAAACGCTTTCAAATAATATTTTTCATTTTTAAAATGCGCGCGCAGAGATCTGCTAACAAACCGAAAAGAATCTCCAGAATTATAATAGATTTAAATTGCAAATCGACATTGAAATTAACGAGCGAATCGTTCGTTGCCCTTTTTAGAACTTAATCGCAAGTGCGCATTATAAATAATTTAACAGCAGCCCGAATATTTCGTCGTAGAGACGAGTGCCGCTTGGGCAAAAAAGTCCATTGACGATTTGCAGGGCGCGTTAAATATTCTTTTTGTTCCCACCAGTCGAATGCGGCCGAGTACGAAGTTGAATGCTTAAGTCTTATATATACCCCGACGGTTCGGCGATAAAGCTCCCGCGGAAAAACAAAAATCTCGGAACGTAATGAAGGTTCGTTTTACATGTACACCTAAAAAATCCGTCCATACGTCCGCATTCTCTTCTTGCTCGCCGTGTGTTTCTTAGGCCTCATTAAAAAGGTGTGCGCGATTTTGCACTTTTGTTTTTCGTCTCATTTCCTTTCTTTCGGCGAACCTCAAACTACCGCATTACTGTCTATTGCTTTTTTTTTTCTCTCATTGCTCTTTATTCTCGGGCACATTTGTTCCCGCCCAATGCACTTCTGCACATTTCTGCTTGGGCGCAAAATGTTCTACAAGCGCGGATTTTCTCCATTCACGTTTCTTCTCAATAAATTTATTAGCATACCTGATCTCTTTATTCTTGAGCGGTTTCAATTAATCTTTCGCCACACATTATTATTTATTATAATTAATCGATAATTCATAGTCAGTCTCATTGAATAAGACGTAAAATTTTCACTTAGGCAAGAATACATTTAATGGAAAAATATAATACTGTGAAATGATTTGAATCGGCATTCGGAGATTTTACTTTAAAATTTCGGCAATGATTCATATTATATTTTTTCATTAGTAAATCAATTTTAAGTAAAATTTAATAAGTTTTAGCCACAATTAGATTAAAATTGAAAAAGAGAAATTTAATGGTAAAATGAAAGAATGCTATTAAAATTTGGCAGAATAAATGTGACAGGCACTTTCAAATAAGTAAATACTTATATTGTTACGAAATAAATGCGGAGGAGGACGAGAAAAAAAGGCACTGGGACTTACCTCGGCTGGAAATTGAACCCATAGAAACTTCCGTTTTTGTGACGGATGCTCTTCTCACTGAGCTACCGATGCCTATGCGCTTCTCTTCTCAAGTCCTCCTCTTATCGTCTACGGGATGACGCCTCTTAATCAATTAAACCCCTTAAACGCGTCATCTCGTGACAATATAAAGATAAAAATAATATGTTTCAACCAATTGATTTTGATGAATACATGCAGGATGAAATTTAATTAATTTTGAAATATAATAAATAAAACACATCAAAAACAAAAAAAAACATTAAACAATCTAATTGTCGTAAATTTGCTCTTTTTAATTTAAAAAAAAAAAAAACTTTTATGCGTACGTAATAAATCTGACTATAATTAATAAAAATATTCTATCAAATTGATTGCAACGTCCGTCAATGAACTGAACGAAAAATTAAAAGCCATCCGTCGCCTGATGCAATTGGCCGATCGATGCAGCTTTGAAGTTCCCAAAAACAAAAGGGCCTTTCAATCGTCCGCGAACCCGAGCCCGGCACTTTTTTACCCATGGAACCTCAAGTGAAAGGTATAAAGACAATTGGCCTCCGCTCTGTTATTAAGAGCGTCGCATCGGCAAAGGATAAAAAAGGATTCGAAAAATCGTAGGGCTTACCGGCAAGTCCTGAAGGGCCCCGAGGGTCAAAGGCAAAGGGCGATTGATTTGCCGGGCGAACTGTCCTCGAGCAGAGGAGGAAAGAGAGAGAGAGAGGAGGGGGAGAAAGAGAAGTCAGAGCTTTACATTGTCGCGGAATGCTCGATCGGGCAACTGGCGGGCGCGGGCGCGAATTTAACACCGCGCGCACGATGCTTAACGAGTTCCTTTGAAGGGGTCAGCGTCTGTCAGACACAGCCGCAGCTACACAACGCACAGCCGAGGAGCTGCATTGCACCGAACGATTATTTGCTCTTACCCCCTTTCCCCTCTCTTTCTCCCTCGCCCTCTCGCGCTTGCCCAGGCTTGTATACTTGCGCGCTTGTATGTGTGTGTGTGTGTGCGTGTGTGTGTGCGCGCCGCGGCGGACCTTCCGCTTTTCTCTCGGTCCGATGGAGTTGTTAAGACCATTGTCCGGACTGTGCTCGGAAAATCATTTTCCTTTGGTCCTTGAAGCAATTATGTTATTGGGCCGCCCGGAGACAATATACGGAAATTGCAGAATCAGAATTAGGATTAATTGTGCGCTCTTCGCGCAGATCGAGCTTTGGCGCGAGAGCGCGTTAATAAACGATTATATCATTGTTATTGCGGACTCCTTTGAGACCGAATGCTGTTCCTGCTTTTGCCGTCTGGAGGGCTAAACAATTCTCGGGAAGGAGAAATAATGAAGATTTTAATTAAGGCTAATTTTAAATAATAATAACAACTTTGAACCGGTACGTATAATTATACAACAAGTTCATTTTCATTCAGACTATATATATATATAAAACATTTATTTATTTTAAGCTTTCGTGTAATGAAAATTAAATTATTTTATTAAAACGATTGTTATTCTCCAACTCACATGTATTTGACGTAGTTGACATTTCTCGCCACACGTTGAAGGCCATGGTAATTATTTTTTGAGACGATGACAATTTACGTTGTGATGGACGTAAAGTCATGCTGTGCGCGTCACAATATTATTTTTAAATTTTCGATTATTATTTGTATAAATATTAGTGTATTAGTTTTATGAATCATAAAATTTATAAAAGTTGTCACGTCTTTTCAATTTCATCAACAGTTCACACGTAATTACTTCTGTTTTTATACTATTACAATATTCAAAATTATCTAATTTATCTATTTGAAAGGATATAGTGAATATCTTAATTTTTGCATAAACCAAATAGAACAGCTGTTTTAAAAGTTTTAACTCAAATCTGTCAAAAAAGTTTTGACCTTTAATTGGCGCATTTTGTAATTAAGTATATTGTATTATCACGCGGAATAGAAAATGGGAAAATCAAATAACACGAAACCATAACGTCGAATCATTGTGTTTGAGAAGTGCAAGACTGGCCAAACTATAATCGGAATGTCAGGGTTTGGCGCCGCGGTTATGTGTGACGCGGGCCGGCATCAAGTTTTCATTTGTTTGGAGATCGCGTGTCACAAATTACCGGCATATCAGCGCGTTTCAGCGCGAAATCGATTCACCGAATAAGTAATAATTGGACCGCGTTCCGCTCTTTGTTTTCCCTTCGCTTTTTCATCCCTAATTTCATTCAAACCTTCCACGAGCTTCAAATATCGTTTCAAATTACATATAGCTGTATATATATATTTTAGTTAGTAATAGTTTAAAAATTAATCACACAAATCAACGTATTAGCTTGAAAATTTTTAAATTATGGGTATTTTAGAATTCACGTGATATTTCTTACAAGAAAATTAATAACTTATAAGATTTAAAATTAAAGATAACTGTTCAATAATTAATGCATACTGATCATATGAATATGAAAGTTGAGAATAAACGACGATTATGGACATGTATAATTAAAACACTCATTATAGATAAGCATTTATTAAGTTTTATCTAACAATGCACTTATCGCACACTGAGAGAAAAAAAGGAGTAAAAATTACTATTCTGTATCGTAACTTGAGATATGAGAAGAAAAAAAAAGATTTTTACTATTTAAATAATAAATATTAAAGTCGAAAAAATAATATTTACTATTTATGAATAGTAAATATTATTTTTCTTCTCGTATCTACAATTTTCGACTTTAATATTTACTATTCAGTTTAATAAAAATCTTTTTTTTTCTTCTCACATCTCAAGTTACGATCCAGAATAGTAATTTTTACTCCTTTTTTTCTCTCAGTGCAATCAAAAAGAATGCTGCATAATAACACTGTCAATTAAACTATTAATAGGTATATCCATTAATTGACAGTTTGAAGATTTCTGCTAACATTAAGTGACAATTTTTTTTTAACTGACGCACAGTCGACTGGCAAGCAAAAAAATTTATTCAAAGAGAGCGTCAATTCTGCGACAATACAAGTAAATAATTAAATAAATTAATTGACAATTAATTAATTGTAACCTGAATTAGCATATTTCGATTAGACAAATTCTTCCTTTGTTGTTGAGACTAAGTATTCGTGGCAAAAATCAGGCCTAACTTAACAGAACTTTACAAATAAATAGTTTTATTATACATTTGGGAATCATTCAGTGTCTGAAATTAGAATTGAAATATCAGAGACGTTTGTTCATTAATATATTATATAACAAAATTTACTACCAAGCGAATGTATTTACAGTACTACCTACTCTTTTTAAAATTTTTTCAACTCAAAGTTCTTTTACTCTTTTCGTAACTTTTGCTTTTATTACTCTCATTCAATGTATCTCATCTTGCGTGCCCTCTAAACAAGCTCTTCATTAATTTTGCTCTTCAAACTGTCGCGAGATTTATCTAGTTTCTTTATACACATTTTGAATTATGTGCCCTTTCACGGGCAAGCAGAAAAGGATGATACTGTGTTACCAAAGTATCAAGGTTTTTAATTTCCTTCATTTTGAAAAAAATTTAAATTACCGGGCTAAAGAAGAAAGTTTAATCGAACCCGTCGTATTTGACAAGATAGAGTTTCCTTTTACTAACGTGAACATTTCAAACTAACTTTATAAAAAACAGTATCATTTTCATTATCAAACTCATATTTTTAAGTATTCGAAGAGAATTTTGATACATTTAATCAGCCCAATGAATTAGTATCTTGTTTAAAACGTTTCAATTTAAAGTTGTTTGAGAAAAAATTAAAACGGAAATCTGAAGCGATATTGCAGCTACCTTAATTAGTTTTTATCCATGCAAAAAATCTCTCTTCGGAGTATGAAGCTCCAGTTTCATTTCGAATTTTTATGGAAATTAATAACTTCGGTGCCTTGTAGCAAGAATACATCTTTACTGCTTGTAATCGGGTAAAATCTTTCAGATTTTCAAAGGACGCAGGGTATAGGGCATCCATTACGAATAACTGAGCAGCGCTTATCAGGTTGTCGATAATCTCATTGAGGGAACGGCTAACCTTATATATACGCCGCCAGATATCGCAGATTATTCGCCTCTGCTAAAACCTAAGATGTCGATGGAAATCTCCGATTAAATTATTTTTTCACGGTCCAAAGATATTTTCCTACCTCATTTTTGTCCATTATAAAAGTCTTAGAGGCGATACACTTCTTTGAGATTTTCCCCAACAAAGCCTTTATTGAAGCACTTTCTTCTTTGCGGTTCTTTGTAAGTGTACTTAATACATTCATTGCTATATTTAGAACTGCAAATCGTGGCCAAGTTTTACCTGCATTTCTTGCAACGAAAATGGAAAAATCTTGTTAATACCATTTAAATTGGGATTTAAATGATGTATTCGATTGCATGGAAATATTTCTTCTGAAGTGTAATTAATTCTAGGCAATAAATAACAGCTTAAGTTTTTATTTACGCGATTTTTATGTTAATTAAGCAAGAGTGGTATAAGAAGCTTACAAACAACTTTACAACGGTCTAATTCGACCTAAATAATAAAAGAGTAGCCACTATTTTTTTATGTTCTTATCCGAATCTTTAGACTCCTATTGGGCGATGATTTTTCGCCGTTAAATTATTATTAAGCGAAAATGATGGTGAAGTACATTCTTGCAAAGATGAACGAAAGTGGTTACCGCCAGTAATGAGATGCGTTAAGTTTCAAAAGAGCAGTGATGCTCAAATGTCGATTAATTATTATTCATATCAGCTCCGGTTTCTTTGAAGCAGCGCGGAAGAGCGCTTTACTCGTAGGGTCTATCCTCTGCAAGAACTGAGTTATCAAGGTAAGAAAATTTACAATCTCTCCACCTGAATTTTGATTGCGAGTTCCTGGCTCGATAATAAAGTGACTTAACTTTTTGTTCCTTCAAACACGACCGAGAAGGAGAAGAGAATTGTACGAAAGAAATGTGACATTCAATGCAATTATTCTTTTACCTGGCATTGTTGGTGAATAATGATTTTACGTACATATACGTTTGACACTCATTTTATATATAAATATTGGAAACGTTAGTAAAATAATATCACAATCTATACTACAAAGAGTTTGAAAAACCAAGCAAAACAAGTTCATAACTTTTTATAAGCACTATATATGTATATATATATGTACTGCTGTACAATGTACATACTTAATTAAAATGGCATTACAGGCAGTGTTGCTACCGGTGTATCTGACCTCCGGATTTCATATATATATATATATGCCTCAGTTAAGCGGCTCTTTACCCTTCTCTTTCTCTTTCGAGCTTACGTCGGCGAATTAATAGAATTTTTAATTAAAACACATCATAATCGCTGTGGGAGCGGGAGCTGCGCAGTCAAATAACAAACTTGCACTCTGCTGAAAATGAAGAATGCTTGATACGCGAAGCTCCCATTGTCCAAGCTATGCAATTAACAATTTCAAAGAAAGCCGCACCGATTGTGTCAAGGCGAAGAACGTAAGACGCCTCTTTAAAACGTGAAATATCGCGGCAGTATTTTTGTACATTTTTTTTTTAAATTAGGCCGTAATGCTCGGCTTCTTAAATGTAAAATATATTTATTGCGAGGAGCGGCACATCGCGACAATTGAAATTTATTGTTAACATAATTTAAAATTTGTAAGAGTTCTGAGATTAAATACTTTAGTGCTCTAAACACCGAGTTGTTTTCATAATCATAATGCACAACCGCGATAATTTCACGCAAGTTCTTTTTTACGCAACCCGCGGCGACCATAATGTTTGAAAGCTTTTAAAATGAAACAAAAAACAACGGAAAGATTACATTATAGCCATCGGATAAGTGAAAAATCACAAAGGGAGAACGTTATTACATCGAAATCTATATTCACGGTCACCTAATAGAAATTCAATTCCGCAGACGAGCTAAAACGCTTCATTCTCCTTCTCTCTTCGGCCCAAATTGACCCCGCGGCGAGAGAGAGAGAGAGAGAGAGACAGAGAGTTATACGCCAGCATCGATTCAAAATGAAATAATATATTAAAACGGAATGAATCGAAATCGGATGCTTCATCATTTATATAGTTATAAGGAAATTCGATTAGCTCCCGGCTGAAAATGCATCGAAAATCGAAAGGAAAGAAAAAAAAAAGAAGCGCGGGCAAGGAGGATGAAGCATCGATAAGCGCGCGGAGAGTGGGGTCTTCAATCTCAGTCCGACTTCTCCCTTTGCGCTCCCGTCGAATTTCGGCCAATCGTCCGCTTCCTCCTGCCGCACTCCGCAGGCCCCTTTGCGTTTTATAATCTCAACGAACGAATATCGATATTCATTAGTAAAGTACTCATCTTTAGCTTATTCCGCGCGCCCGTCAAAAAAACGAGCCCTTTCTTCCGCGGGCAGTTTTTTACCCCTCTTGGCTCATGCCGAGGCCACATATTTTATGCGCCAGCGGTGCACACGACTGCGAAGAGAGAGAGAGAGAGAGAGAGAGAGAGAGAGAGGGAGAGATAGGTCGCGAGCGAATAAGTCAGCTGCGGGCGTTGCGTGTGCCCCGTTAATTCGTTTCGGGAATAATTAAAGCGCCATCGTGAACAGTTCAATCCCAGTGGCTTCGTTTGCCTGGATTGCCCTTCTCTCTCTCTCTCTCTCTCTCTCTCTCTCTCTCTCTGTCTCTATTGCGCAAGCGCGCAATCGCTCGCTCTACTGTCCAGCCCATTCACGCAATGAAATCTCTTTTTCCGACTATGTGCGACGGAGCTATTAAGATTATCCAATGCGTTAACGTCCGCATCCGTTATTTACGGCACTGGTCGTGTCATCGGATTTGCAATCAGCTGAAACGCGAGAGAGGAAACAGGCTGAAGAGCATTGGTTAAGTTTATTCTAATCTCAATGCCAGGTTGAGGACTTTGCGTTAAAAAAATTATTTTCGCTCAAATTTCTGACGGCTTTTTAATTATTGTAAGCTTTAGATAAATTATTTTTCAAGTAGTGTATTACAAATTTTGAAATATTATTTGGGCGCAATATTGAGGGTTATTTAAACACGGTTTACGTTTTAATAAGATCTTAAGTTTTTTTTTTTTAATACTGTAGCTACAGTACTCGGAAACTTGATTGCTGACGGCTTGTAACGAGAAAAGCCTGGTAATTTAAATTCGTTAAAAGTTTGTCAATGTTAGCAACTCTAATTAAATAATTCCAAGAAAAGCAAAATTCATATTTTTCCAAAATGGCAGCAAGCAGTTTTTTATAAATATATTAGTGAAATTACCAAAGTTTAAAATTTATGAAGTTATGTAAAAAAATAAATAAATAAATAATTTTTTTTAAGACAAAATTATTAAATTATCCTTGATTAATTCATACCAATCATAAATTCGTATCAACTTTGAAAACGTTATTAACGTAATAAATAATGCGATTTTAATGAATCAACGAGTTCTTAATTTATCAAAGGCTTTACATAATTAAACTATAAAAATGTAAATGATATGTAACTAATTTACACGATCCCTGGTCAATCCATCTTAGAATTTATTCGAAGCCCTTGTACATTCCGATCCTAACTGCATGCGTCGACCAGCAAGGAAATAGGATATTTAATACCTGTAGGATTCAATCTGCGACGATAATTGCAGTTCTCTAATCGATCGCGAATTACTAATTCGAGCTTTCAAATTATGCTCGCTTTCAGAAGTTCTAGACATTAGCGCGCCAGAGGAACCGGGCATTCGCCAAGATATTAATTGCTGCCCGCAAAGCCTCCTTTGTGTCATTTTTCGCGGGGCCGCGAAACTGAGCCTGCCGAGCGACCCGACAAAAACAAAAAAAAAAACAGAAAGAACGCGCGAATCGCATCGACAGAGGTAAACAGGAAAAAGCGGCGGGCGGGGGGAAGCAAAACGGCCGAAAGTGAAGCCAAAGCGAAACTCGCGGAGAACAGAGAGACGGCGGAGGAGTTAATAGCGGCGCTATCAACGGGACATCACAGCGACCATTGTCATCCGCTGTCCATTGTGCGGCGGGGCGCGCGCGTCGCGTGATCGGCAGGTCGTAATTCACTGCGAGCGGCACGCGTTGCGCCCGCGCGCGAGTCTCTCTCTCTCTCTCTCTCTCGCCAGCTCCCATCCCTTTGCCGCGCGCTGCAGGCTCGGACAGTGCTCTCTGTGCTCTGCGCGAAGAGAGCGTTTCTATACAGCTAATTCTGCCGGGCCGGCGGCGCCGGACTCCGAAGGCCCCGATAACGCTTATCCGTTTCCCGGATTTATTGCCGCCGCAATGAAAACCCGCTCTTGTGCCCTCTCTCTCTCTCTCTCTCCCTCTTCTGCAGGCCATTCCAATGTTAATTAGAAGAGAGAGAGAGAAGCTACTCCCGCGCCCCGGCAGGGATTATACTTACGACGTCCGCCGGAGCAATGCTGAAACGAAGTGACGACGTTGACATACTTTATACGTCAGACGCCGCGAGCGACCGGCACGCGATCGCCGGACGCGGCTGCTCCGCCCCCGCGAGGGACCGCCGGCGCCCCCGCGGCTCCTAATGAAATTCGCGAACGCGACGCGACGCGATCTTCGAATTTCGTCGAGCGGCCACGCTTTTCTTCCGCTCGACGGATTGAGGCTCCGTGTCCGGGACTTGAAAAACTTGGTAATGCGATCTGCTTGATGATAGTGTAATAAGCTAAATAATGTTTTGGCGCTGTTTTCAAATTCTCAGATATACATTAGAAGAATCGGTTTATCTATAATATTTGATATATCATTTTAGAAATTAGTCTCTGTACAAGCTGCATGTTATTTTTCAAACCGGATACTTATACTCCGTTGTGGATGTCGAAGTTACAAACGTCTTTTTCAATTAACTAATTAGTACACGTATCTGAATCTAGTCCGCGCTTCAGTATACATGAATATTTTCTCAGCCAAATGTTCAGCTAGCCGTGCATTTTTACGCTTGCGAATGTACTTTCATCTTTCTACGAAATACTTACGTAATGAATGCTTTGCTTCTATATATGTAAATACTTAAACCCAACATATAATTTTACTGGTGCACATATTCTTGCTTTCAGTTTGTGAAGCTTTGAAGTTTTCCATTGACAGTGTCTGTAAAAAATGCTCACAAACTCTGATTTTTCTATGCTTTTCAACAACTAAAAACAATAAATCGGTTTACTGAAAATCTCCTCTTTGATTTTAATAAAATCGAATTATCTAATCCACCGGATATTTCGTTCGTCGTTTGGCACCAACCGCGTCTGTACCATCTTCATTAACAGAGAGAAATGGGAGAAAAAAATAAAAAAAAAACAGAAATAAAAAATGTTAAACCCAAAGTAAGAAAAGCAGCTTTTCGAGAAACTTAAGCTCTAACCTCGAGTTTAATTACGCACAGTTGCATCATAAATTATTAACTGATGTATAGCGGCCGCCGTCAAATTGGCATCCGAGAGCTGCTTGACTTTTTTGCGGGCTTTGCCCAGCATGCCCCGGAGAGAGATGTAAACGGCGTCGGCGGAAAAGCAGAGCCGTCCGCGGGGGCGGAAAGAAAGAGCGGGGCAATAAGAGCAAGAAAAATTAAAGTATTCCCTTTAGCTGTGCGTCGGGATGGCGCGTGGTTACATACTTCGCAACCGCAATTAAAAGTTGGCCGCTTTGCTTGGTAATATTCGTATATATAAGTCAATGCATTTCTTATAAAAGCAAAGCGCGGACTCTGTTGAGAGCAAAAGTTTATGTAATTAGAAAAATATTATTTAGAATTACGAGTGAATATTGGGAAGTTTTTATATTCAGTTAGAAGCAAAATCGAACACTGTTAGAAAAGTTTTGAAATCTAATGCATATTTAAGATAAAATTATGAAGTGATTTTAAAGTGCAGTCTATAAATGAACATTTAAAGTATTTCTCCATTAATTCTAAGATTAGTACTGCCATTTATATCTGTAACCCAAATTTCAAGTGTTGGTTATTAATTTAAAGTAACGGAAAACTATATGAATATTCCTTACATTGCTTAATTTTAATTGAAATGTAACTTAAATTCTCTTTAATTGTTATTTTTAACGTACTTTTAAATATGTATTTCCTGCTTTTTAACTGAAATTAATGAACAAGTGCATTAATTTTACTAATTTTAACTTAATTTTAGCCGGTTAGAGTGAGGGTACCGGAGGTGTCGGGGGCAAGGGTTGTCGATGGTCAACTCCACTGACGAGTCTTGGTGGACAGCATCTAGATAAAATGCTTGGCCTCCTCCGGCCTCCCACAGTATTATTAATTTTAATAATAATACTTGATTAATAATTCAAACACATTTCTGAAATCTTCAATGCAGCACTAGTTTTTATATTCAAATATTTTCTTAATTTTCAAAATACTATTTGAAAAAAAATTAATGACAATTTGCAATCGAAACGTAAAGTACATTTGTTAAGTTTAATAAGAAATTTGAATATTGATTAATGCAGGTACCTTAATTTTAAGAAATTCTTTAGTTAAATTTTAATGCATTTCTTTGAAATTTAATACATAAAATTATGTACTGTGTATATTAGGGTATTAAAATTTTAATCGGGATAATGTTTCTTTTAGGTTTATTTCAAATGTAAAATTTGAATACATATATGAGAAATTTATAAACATTTTACGCTATTTTTTAATCTATAGGTAAAGTGAATCTGTTAAATTTTCTTAAAAACTATGTGTTAAATAAGATAAAAAAAACGTTAAAATTAGATTATAAATTCAATATTTTGCAAAAAATTAAAAGTTCATTTTTCTTTTGTTGTGGCCTATCAATACGTACTTTTGAAAAAAAATGAAGAAATCAACTATTCAAGTTATAATTTCTCATTGTCAGTAAAGCAATACCAAGAATTACATGATCCAGCTTTCGCGAGAATATTTAGATGATCGGCTAGGCAAACATATTTTGGAGTAATTTTCATTATGATGTAATTACTGATTTCATTTTTTACGTCAATTATTTACATATTTCAATCTGCATATCGATAATTCAAATAATTTTTATAAATTTTCGTCAAAAAAATCTGTAAAAATGCCTGCAATTTGTCCGATCATAATTTCTGAATAATCCCAATAATTCATCACGACAACATTCATCGTTGCAAGTTTATCAAATGTACTTTATTATTATAAAAATTAGTATTTTTTTTCTTCTTACTCTGCAATGACCGCAATGAGAGAAGTCACATTAATTTTCTATTTTAATAAACGCGAATAATAAGCGAATTCTTGCATCACGATTATCACAACAAGTGAGCCAAGTACGCATAAACATATTTTTTTAGCAATATACATTTTGCCCAAGAGCGATGCTAAACAATGCATGTTTACAGAACGTACTGAATTGTATATTTCCGCATACGACAGGGGAGACCTTTTGCGCGAAACATCGAGCTCCGCGCTATCCGTAAAAATCGACGTCCAGTTCTCACTTGCAGCACTGTTATGCAGACGTGTTCCATAGGGCTTCCACGCAAAGAACGGCGCACGCAATCCTTTGTCAAGTCACGCACGTCCAGAGACAATTCACGTTGCATTAGCGTCCATTTTGATCGATTTCGCAATGAATAATTGTAAAGTTCTTTTGCAGCTTCTAATCGGCTTGGAGCATCAAACCGCTGCAGACGGATTAACGGGCAATCAGCGTCGGCAGCGTCAGCGTATTCTTTCATTTTAATATCGAGATCTTTCCATGAAAAAAAACCGATTTATTTTACCTCTTCTAACTACTTCATATTGTATTTTTACATGCTAATGAGCTTGAAAACGTATAATGAGCACCTGCAGCAGAAAAATGCTGGTAAATAGGGGTAAAACAAAATAATGATTTGTAAATGTATCCGATGTTCACTAAATACGTTATGTTCTGCATTTTGAGCAACCGGCGAAAACAGCCAATAAAAAAAAACCGCTGCCCATTCATTAGCTCTTAGCTCCTATTCATTAAAAGAGATTCATTAATTTCAAACTATTCTATATTTTATTAATTATTTATTTTCGTATTATTATTTTATTTTTCTATGTCCATTTTAGAATTTAATGAACAGTAAACAAAATTTAAATACTACTTTTGTTATTGGAATATTTAAAATTTTAAAAAACAGAATTTTTGAAATCCTTGCGCAAAGCTCAATTTCGCGACAGCTTGAATAAAAATCATGCATTAAATCATTAATACTGTGTACTACTATGTAAATTTTCTGGTTAAATAAATAAATAAATAAATAAATCAAGCTTTGTAAAAGTCGTGTCAAGAAATAATGTTCAATACAAGAGCATAAAGGTGATTTTAACCTGGTGTTACCTTTTCACATTAAAAAAAGCAAAAAAATGAGCCGCGAATGATGAAAATCCGTTCAGTAGAAGCTGAGATCCAGCGTATACACACACACATGTTTCTGACGCCTTAAAATACAATTATAACAGGCTTTTCGAACAACTCCAAAAATTACTATCACAAAGCTTCCTCCAGGAGGAAGCAAAAGTTTAATTTTTAAGAATAAAAATTGAGCGATGGCTCCGTGTGCGGTTGGCTCTCTAACCCCCATAAGAGCTTCTGCCGTGATCGATGTGAAAAGCATCTCAGAATTTATTCGTTTCCGCTAATAGGCCATCTAAACATATTTTCGTCAATGTCGAAGCCGCGCCCCTGCCGGCGCGGAGAGGCAAAGAAAGCCCTCGAATCCTTCCGCCATTCCCAGCCCGTAAATCTAATTCATCGAGCCGTAAACGGCAGACGCGGAAAGGGAAGCGCGGAAGCTGGAGGGGTCGGTGAAATAAAAATTTTTCAAAACCGAGAGCGCGGAGACAGGTCGCCGCGCGCGCTTCGAAAAAGAGGTTCGGGGGAAGATAATGTCGCGCGCGGGCGAGAGAGGCTGACTGAAAAGATGCATGGGTTCGCGCGCACAGTCAAAATAAGCAAATACGTCAATTCACCGGCGGTGCTGGTGGTGGTGGTGGTGGTGGTGCCGCGAGCAGCGAAAGGAGAAACGATGGGATGATAGATAGCGCCTGGAAAAGTGGCGCGCGCGCGAGCGCTCCTTTCTTCGGCTCCGCAGGTGCAGACACTTTCGCCTCGCGGAATACCCGTCGACGTGACACACAATGGATTGATCGCGCAATATTGCTTATCGCGCTGCTCGCAAAGTAAATCTTTCCGGCCGGGCAACGGGAGCAGAGCGCAGAGGCAGCGCTTATTTCTGAGCTCCATTTTGATGAGCGCTTCGACGCACCGGGACTGCGAGTGACTTTTTTTTTCTTTTTTTTTTTTCCTAAGAGGATTTCTGCCGAGGAGAATTTCCCGGCCCCTCGTCAAAGCCGGATTTAAAGACCTTCTTTAAATACGGCCTTTTTCGTGTTTCAGCCCGGCATGCCGGATCTGCGTTAAAACCGCGCGAAGATTTAACCCTTGTAAGAAATTTACGCGAATTTAGGGTGATGATAAAAGGCCCCCTTTTCGGCGAATTTCATTCGCGCTATTTAAAAACTGCCGCGTAATCCCTTTTTTAATAAAGAAACATAATAGACCCTAATAAAATAAGAAGCAAAGCAACGTCTTGTACTTACAAGTATTTATGGGCGAAGTAGATTTTTGTTGCAAGATACTGTGCTTCTAGCTGGCTAATATCGTTTCTCCGTTTTATTGTGTTTAACAGAGTTGCGCACACCGACAAACACATGGATGTACACAGTGAAGGAGGAAGTTAACCCAAGTACCCGGTTCGTTGCAGACTTACCAAGATTTGGCAAGCCTTTGAACAACCTGACTGTCTCGGTGGGTAGAGAGGCTGTCTTCTCTTGCGTCGTTGAGAATCTCGGTCTTTTCAAGGTGAGTAGAAGTGCGACTTTCCTGAAACTTTGGCCGCAAAGCGTTATTCATTATAAAATCAGACGCTCCGCACCTTCGAATAAAGCGTTTGGATATAGAGTAGGGCAGCTCTTTGACCGAACGTGCGAATCATTTTTTTTTTTTTTTTTGTCTTTCAATTTAGAAATCATGAATACCGAAAATTTGTCTAATGCAGCAAAAGGCATGGGAAAATCACAGTTTAAAGCAGCGCCTATTACGCGGGGAATTCCCTTATTAGTATTCCGGGCGAGGATTGCAGCGGAGCAGCTGTATAGGCGGGTCGCCGGAAATAAGATTGGGCGAAAATCGTGTTGCGTATCTTGGGAAAACTCCATTAAGTATGAGAATAAAATCCCACGGGGTGTGAGTTCAGCAGTTTGTTAAGCGGCTCTTTTGCCCTCACTGATTTTCCGCTCTCCGCTCGCGACCGCCCTTCTCCCCCCTCCCTTCTCCGTTAGCTCCCTTTTTCTATTCCGACTCTGGCTCTCCTCTCTCCCCACCTTTTCGCTGCGCTCGCGTGGCCGCCTAATAGGCGTCGAGCGAGTCGAGAGACCCCTGGAAACCTATTCTCAACATTTTCCTCTATCTTATCCAGTAGTATTTGCCCGGCTCTTTCCCTCATTTTTTCAGCTCTCCCTCTTTCCCTCCAATTCTCGGCTTTGGTCGCCTTTCTCCTCTCCTTTGTCTGAAACCTTTAAAGAATATGAACTTTCGGATCTTGGTTCCAGGTGAGCTTAATTAATCCATTTTAATGAGGTAGCTTCAATTTGAAAAGGAGATCCTGATATTTAAATTTGTTAATACTTTAGCGCAGTGGAAAGAAATTAAACTTTTATTCGAAAAAAATAATTATCAACTCACGAAATTAGTTTTTGTCAGTATGGCGAGATGAAAATATTTCTTAAATTTATAAATACAAGTATTGTATTTTGAATGTCTCGTTCAAAGAATATATCATTTGTATTTATAAAGAATTACATTTAAATGTTTGAATATTTTTCAGTTCTTTAATCAAATCAATCATTAAAAATTCAACGATTATGAGTAACATTATTTTGCTGTTATTTACTAAAAATGCGTAATAAATAAATGAATACATTGAATAGTAATAAATTAATATGATTTCATAACAGAAATTCCCAGAAATCTAAATCTCTTCCAAGCATTGATTGATTGCAAATTAGTTACGTATCGATGAAAAACTTTGAATGCTAGCTGTTCTATGAAAACTAGCAGTACAGATTTACACGTTAACGAACGAATAGCGCGTAACATACATTTTATCGTCGACAAAGGTTTTATTCATTAATTATTTCTTTTTTTTTTTATATAAATTCATTAATTATTTCAAAGAAATAAAAAATAATAAACTATAAATTTGGCGTTATATAATTTTTATAATTTTGCTAATTCCTTTATGTAAAAAGAATGAATTTAAATTGGGTACAATTAAAACAATAAATATGAATTTGAAGTCTTCTTAAGTTTCACGGTGCCAACAACGGGGACCTACACAGTTTGTAGTGGATTCCGAACCACTAGCTTTGATGTTATTAGACACTTGTTAATAAATACGTAGTGTCCCAGTGTCAGTTTTAAGCGGAGATCGGGATCGAACCAGAGTCCTTCTGGTTAAAGGTCTGACACTCTACCAACTGAGCCATCCTAATACTGTTTTATTTACAGGGGGAAAACTTTAAACTACATGCTCTTTTGACTTATTTGCTTGTTAAAAAGAGAATAATCGAAAAAAATACTTTATTTTAAAATACTGCAGAATAGTCTATTCGAGTCTTTCATTGAAAACGATTTGGTAATTCAATATTCAAAGCGTATATTCAATTTTCGATATTAGAACTTCCTTTTCATATACGCGATTGCAACTGACGAAAACTATAATTTTAAATAAATTTTAAAAGCATTATTATTGCGTCTGAAAATATAGAAAGTCCTCCTGCAATCCAGAAATTTTTGTAACGCAAAAAAGTTTAATTCGAGTGCAAGAAAAGTTTTATTGTGATAGACACAAGATAAAGAAAGTTTCAACGAGTTTTCCTCCGAGATACATGGCACGAGACACTAAGGCACACGATACACAAAGCGCGCCTCGTGATTCGGGTACAGCGAAGCTATTAGTTTCTATTTAGTTACTGCTAAATCGTTTCCGGAATGATGCTCTCAGAGTGAAAAGTGCTTTCTACCAATATTTTATTAACGTTAAACGCATTTGCAAAAGTTTAAATGCATGTATTGTTTCATTTTTGCAGATTATTATTGTGTATATTTAATTCAATTCGAGAAACAGAATGGTTTTCGCAGTGAAGATATATATCGTGGATGTTTGAAAAATGTTTTCTCGGGATTTGCAATTAAATAGTAGTTACGATATTATACTTTCCTCGTGTTTGTCGCGTCGATTTTTCGCGAAATAAAAGGAGGAGCGATTTATTGCACTAAATCAGTTCGACACTTGTTCGCATTTTCAATTGCGAGCTCGGTCGACGAATACGTTAAAGAGAGGCTTTCTTGGCTCGGCTGATAAAAGGATTCTCCGTTGTTTCGCGCTCGCTTGCGATGCTTAGCGAAGAGAATCGAATCGTAGAACGGAAATGAAAGTTTCGCGATACCGCCGGCGTATTACGGCTATAAATTTCGCCTCATCCTTTTTTCATTTTCGACGGCGAATTTTCGCGAAACGAAACGATGACCTCCGATAGGTGGTAAATCCGCGATGTCTTGGAATAGATAATGTTAATATCTGAAAATATCTTTTGTGCCCTTAATGGAAAAGAATCCGCTAATCAATAATGAACGGAATGCACTTAAATTAATTGAAAACGATTCAATTTACTGCATTTCTTAAACTCTCCGAAATAGATTTATAAATATATTTAAGCTCTGGTCATCGTTACGTGAATAGTAAATTAAAGCCGACGGCAGAGTTAAACTCTAACACCGACGAGTGATTAAACCAAATGACGAAACTCTGAAAACAAGCCACCTTTTCCAGAAATGTGGCTACAAGCGAGACGCGTACTGTAACTAACGGAATGCTAACAACGGAGTGTTTCCGACTAACCGAGGACAACACGATATCCGCTTCGAAAGTAAGCAAAAACTTCCGCTTTTTAAATCCCGGCAATTTTTAAAGCACGAGGTAAGAAGAGACTCGAGTTTGAAGACTCTGACCGGCGCAACGGGGGGAACAATAGAGCCATTTCCTCGTCTAAGACGTACGCGGCCCGGGGTATATACGTGAGGCGAATATGCCTCCGAAAGCGGCGGAGGGAATCGCGCTCGCGCACAACGCGGAATCGAAACAGCTTGGATTAACTTGCTTTCGCTCTTTCTGCGGTGGAAGGTGTGGGAGGGGGGGGGGCGGAGCCGCAGAGAGCCGCCGGCTAAAACACCGATGCCGATCGCGAACGGCTGATTTCATATGCCGGATGCGCGCTGGAATTCTATCTGCCCCGATCCACGGTAATAAGATCATTACGGAACGTACTTACTGCACTTTCCCGATAGATATCCGAACGAGTTCGCGTTATATCTAGGATAATTAATTAGCTCTCGCAAACTGATTTATGTATCTTGATGAAAGGGTAACTAAAATATATTTGGCAATTGCCTTTGGACCGATTGAAATTAGAATAAAGTACGTTTCGTTCAATTTTTCGTAAGAGACGAATGTAAATTGAAATTTAAACTTTTTTTATACTGTTAATGTAAAGTAATGTAATGTAAAATTTCAAAAAAAAATTCGTCAAACTTTTTCGTCCAATTTCTATGCATAGAGATTGTTAATGTAAATCTTGTAAAATAAAAGTTTGCGCGTGGAATTACTTCATTATATATTATTATGATTTGCGCCAAATACAAATTGCTTAAGAAATTCATTTTATTACAAAACGCTTGCGGCAAATAAAAAGTTATTATGATAAAAAATCGTAATTAAAACTTTATTAAATAAGATATCTAATGGATATTTGTATTTGTATAATATTGATGATAATATATATGTATTCTAGCTAAAATACAATTTTTTACGCGTGTAGTGTTTATTATTTAGTGATTTCTGCATTAAAAGTGAAATAATAAATTACCGAATAATTTTAAGTAACAAAGTAGATTCTGTACATCCCGATTGAATATAATTAGATTCGAAGATTTGAATTCCCATCTCCAAAGCACAAAAGGATGGAAGACGGCGATGAAATATATTTAAATCCCGCCCGACTCTGAGAGCTGATATTAATTTTCAACAATGGAGCCATCAGGCCTTTTCTTACGCTCTGAGCGCCTAATTGAAGTAGAATTTTTCAGCCAACTTCGGAAGGGAGATATTGTCGCGTCGTTTTCAAAGGAATTTTGCGCGCGGCGCCGCCGAAGTATTTGTCTCGCGGACCCTCCACGAAGCGGAGATGAGCTTTACGCGGGGTTCGGTTCTACACCCCAAGGCCTTATTAATAACGACGTCGGGACCTGTGGACTCGCTGAGGAAAGATAACGTATGGCAATTTACAGATTTCCGTACGCGTTTCGGTAATGCGTTTACGCGCGCGCTTAAAATCATAAATTTAGGATTTAGGAGCTCAAGTTGCTTTTTTAAGGGGAAGCGCCGCCAGGATGAAAGGGTAAGGCTGAAATGGAGCTATAAATCAATTTTTGTTGAGCAAAATTTATCAGCTGGTTTTGGGTAGAGGGTAGGAAAGCGGAACTTGATGATTTAGCTTGAAAGTAAACAATGAAAAAGCTCATCAAATGAAAATCTTTTAAATTTAGTGTAAATTATTTAGAATTCAAATGATTAGAATTAAATAGAATGAAAATTTTATCGAGATATATGTGTATCTTCAAAAAACGCTTAGCTTACTCAATTCCACCGGATGAGAAAGCTCGACAGTTGACGAAGCTCGTGAGAGAAGAAAGCGCTAAACAGGAACACTGGCTCGGTCTCTCGTGACTTCCTTTGAATCTCGTTATCTACTTGTTAGCAGGGGCGCAACAACTCATTACACACAGGGGGTGTCAAACCGTCGCCGTACCTGAGAAGCAAAAAAAAAAAAAAAAGTTGTGGGGAAAAAAAGAACAGGGAAGGAGGAACGGAACGTTACTGTAGTTATAAATGTAAATATATTTTACAATCT
>JAWWEO010000045.1:13163204-13175091 GCA_035582975.1 Ormyrus labotus | reverse complement strand
CCCCCCCCCCCCCCCCCCCCCCCCCCCCCCCCCCCCCCCCCCCCCCCCCCCCCCCCCCCCCCCCCCCCCCCGCGCCGTAAATAAATAAATAAACCCGCACAGTCGAGCGAGAAGGGCTCGATGCCGGTGAATCATAGTGCAGCCGGGCATCCGGCGTTTCTCGATTTTACTCGCCGATCACCTTTTTCTTTTTGGCGAAGGCGGCGGGAGAGGGTTAAAGGTATCGGCGATTTCCCCCTCGAGATTTATCGGCGCTGCAACCGTCGACAATGGGTATTGGTCGAAATGTCGATCGCCGCCATCCAGCGATGGATTCCGAACGCCGGTACACTTAGCTTTCCTCTGTCGGCGAGACAAATAGCGGGATGATTTGTGGATTTCGGCCGCCGCTGCCGCGCTCAAAGTTTTAGTTAAATTAGCGCGCTTTTTCAATTTTCGTTCGTTGATTTTAGTTTCGAGAAAATTTATTAATGGACCGTCAAGGGAGAGCGGTGGGTATTTTATATTTTAACGTTTCAGAAGCGTGACTTAGTTTTTATTTTTAGTGGCAAAATGATATTTTACGTTCAGCCCGACTAGACGTGCAGCTTTCAAATATATTAAAAACGCCAAGTGGCTATCCTATCGCTATCATTGTCTCATTTTTAAGCTCGGTTTTAAAATAGAGCCCGAGCCCGGCGCAGTTGATTATCTTAAAAAATCATTAGTCACGCGAGAGTGCAGACTGGGGAAGCAGTGAATTCGAGGGAAGATATTATTTGTCCGAAAGTATCATTTATTTACTCACCTGTTCCGCCAACACCTGATAAGTCACCGAGCAATTCCGGCATCATTAATCTTGACCCCCGAACGCGGCTCCGCGCCGAGTATAGAGAGAGAGAGAGAGAGAGAGTTTGCGTTTTCCCGCTGATTAGTCCCTAACTGCCCGAGGAGGCTGATGATTGCGCCTCACGCAACAAAACACCGGACGAGATATAAATAAGAGCGCCGCGTGGGAGAGAGAGAGAGAGAAAAATCGAGCTTTAGGAAAAATCGTGCATTCGCTAACTGGAAAAAGGGGTGGAACACTCGGCCGCGCGGGGCGCCTTCGCGGGGAAGAGGGATGAGCGACCGAAATAAGATTGGCAAGAAAATAAAAACGCACGGGAGGGATATCTCATCCGCGCGATCCGACCCGCCGCGTATCCTCCGCCGTGTGCCGCTAAAGTCGTTTCTCATCCTTCAAGGTCCGAGCAGCCGGGGGATATATATAGCGAGGAGCCTGAGAAATTAAAGGATTTCAGAGAGAGAGAGAGAGCGCGCGCGCCTCTCGCTTGAAAAGATATAACTCAGACAAAGGCCGGATATAAGAATAAGTCGGAAAAAGAAAATAAGCGGAGGCGGCTGCTGGATGTAAAAAAAAGGGCACACGCATGAGAGATAGCCGGCGCGAAAATTTGACGCGCGCCGGGAAATATTAAGGGCACACCGCGGCGCCGCGCCCGCCGCGTGTATTGTGTTTCCCTTTCTGTTCTGGCCGGAGGCGCAAAACCGCAAGCAGCTAGGCGCTCGTCCGGAAATCGTATTTCTCTGCAATATTATTTTCCGCGGCTTCTCCCGCACGATTATACAATTGCGTCTTACGAGCTCACTGGGGTTTTCACTCGACCGCAAAACTCGTCGGCGCGCAATAATAATTATTATTATTCGAGCATTAAAGGCAGGCGTTCGCGCCGCAGAGGCAGAAAATGTACCGAATCTCGGCCGCAACCTCTTTTTTTTTTTTTTTTTTTGTCGCTCTCCGAAGAATACCGCCGCGCGCCGAGGAAAAACTCCTTCGAGAAATGTAAATGAGACGGTCGAGCGCGCAAAGCTCTCTCTCTCTCTCTTGCCGGGAAGCGGAGTCAATTGTAATGCACGTACACGTAAAGCGCGTGCGACTCGCTTCCGTTTTCGTTTTGAACGCCGCCGCGAGACAGAAGGGACGCGATGGAGAGACGCTTGATTAAAAAACGCTTGCCGGGCGCGAGGGCACGTTTCTTCCCCGGCAGAATGCCGGTCCGCGCGGCGGGCGCGCGACAAGCGAAAGAAACGAAATATAAAAAACGAACGGTCGCGTATTCAAAAGCTGCGAGCGCCGCTTTCTTTCCTCGGGATTTCTCGTCGTTCTCCGAGTCGCGCGCGAGCCTTCTAACCAAAGCGCGCGGGGATGTTATACATGCCTTTATCAACGCGCTTTAACTCTAAATGCTGATGCAAACTTTTTCGGAGGAGGAAGCGGCACGATTTTTTTCTGAGAATCCATTTTTATCGCTTTTTAGAGCTGGCTGACTTTTTTTTTTAATTTATTCAAAAGGCGGAGCTTTCTTCCTCGGCGAAGTAAGTTAAGAAATCTCATCAAATCTCAAAAATAATTTGAAATACGAAGTGTTGGATTCATTAAAAAGTATTAGTTATTTATGGTTTAAAAGATACACGTGTCTTTTGCAAATTTAATATAATAGCAGACAAAAGGATTCATTTCTTATGAGATTGGCAATATTTAAGCAATATGACTGCAGAAATCGAATGCTCTCGAGTACGAACTCAATTCTCGTACGACATGAAAATTCTATTACTGTACCCACTGATATATCTATATATATGTAAGATATTCGCGATCAATAAAGAAAGAAATGTATAATTTCCGATTTTTAAATCGAAGCTAAATATTTTAGAAAAATCAAATTGAAACTAATATAGTAATTTATTAGTAATTTTTAATGTACCTCAATTATTAAGACTTTGACGCTTTAAATAATTGTCTACGCAAAAACATAGCTCATTCATATTTAGGTTCGTGCAAACATATTATTATTAATGGCTAAAAGCGAGCAGTTGCAGCCGGTGAACGAATTACTCGACTTTCGAAAGTGTAACGCACGTCAGCTATTTAAATGAATTGTACGCCATCATATTTCGAATATAACCGAATGTTAAAGTCGAGAACGACGGCGCGCTGTGTTGTTGCAGGTCGCCTGGCTGCGAGTCGACACGCAGACAATCCTAACGATATCGAGCCACGTTATCACAAAGAACCACAGGATCGCCGTGACGCACAGCGCACACCGCACTTGGGCACTCCACATCAGAGAGACGCGGGAAACTGACAGGGGCTGGTACATGTGTCAAGTGAACACCGATCCCATGTCCAGTATTACGGGATTCCTCGAAGTTGTTGGTAAGCCCCGTTTATTACATCCCGTTAACCGGCCACCGCGACGATTCCTTTGATCCTCTCGGTTATGTCGATATTAATAAAAGGAGCTGTGTTTAGTGTCCGCTTTTGGTACGGTTTATAAATTGCAAACTAACTCGCTTCCGGTGAATTTGGTGACCTACAAATGTTCATGAAAGATGAAACACCCGAAAGCTTGGTCGCTTCTCGTTCCAGCAATAGTGATCTAAGCTTAGGATTATTTTTTTTACTTTCTGTGCGCCGAAGAATAAGAAAAAAAAATTTTTAAATCATAAATTTCTGATTACTTGCGTTGGAAAATGGCTTAAGCTTAAGCTTTACTTGTTGAATCGCATTTTTATTGTTACCTTTCTTGCATAAAATTGATTTTACGCGAACTGCATTAGCCATTTCTTCATAAAATAATAAATAAGAGAAAAGTTTCTCATTAAATTACGTATAGCATTGTGCTGTAAAATAAGAAACAGCGGGCATCAATTTTCCCTGATGCTAAGTTATTCTAGCCTTAAGATTTTGAGTTTCGGGAAAGTAATAAATTGCCCTTATTAAGGCTTTACGACCTTATTAAGGTGCCAAATTTTCGTAATTTATTGTACACCACTTTATCCTCAAGGGCGCATGCATTTTTTACGAGGCGCGGCAAACTTGCACTCCGGCATTTTTCTTTTTAAACAGAAGCGCAACGTTTTCGCGGGAGAAGGGAGGAAGGCGCGGAGATTCTAACTAGGATGCTCGCAGGGCAGAACAAAAAGTTTCGCGTATTCCCCCCCTCCGGCAAATATTTGCGAAACAAGTCCTGCTGGGTGCAAATCAAGCCACTATTCGAGGCCTTCCTCATCTCGAAACTTCCGCAAGTAAATCTTTCAAAAACTTGAGAGAAAATTTACGAGCGACCATTTCCTTTATTTCCCTCCTGGTTTCGAGCTCTCGTAATCGCGTTTCTATTCTTTCTCATTTATGCGCATAATTGAATTCCATTTGCTCAAGTAACAGAAACGTAAAAGATAATTTCATCGCGGAACAAGACGAATCTGGAACAAATCCGGAGTCGACCACTCTTGATCAAATTCTGCCTCTTCTTTGGATCCTCCGAAAAAGCAAAAAATACATTTCAATACGAGTCAATGCGAATTTACAATTTTTTTATTCTTTTACTAGATCTTTGTTAATTTTAAAACGTTTTTTATCGTAGAAACTATAATCGTAGAAAATTAATCGTTAAAACCTTGCCCTTGAAAAGGATCACCCTACCTTAAAAACGTCCCTCTCCGCGGAGCCTCCGCGAAACTAATACCAGCGCTAACAGCCCCTTTCAATTTCCACCGGGAGAGAGGCGGGGGCCGCGGTGCAAAACTGCCAAAGGCCATCCCCGCTGTTCTTTTTTTTTCTCTCTCTCTCTCCCCAGCGCACGTAAACTGTCCGTGTGTCTCGCCGAGATAAAGAAAGTGCGAGGCGCGTCCGCGGCCCCGCACGTATTACATGAGCAGAGGAGGCAGCCGCCGCCGCCGCCGCGTAATGCAAATGTATGTAAAGCGCGCAGCAACGGCCGCCCAGACGATTGCACTCTTGGAAGGCTATTAAACACCTTCCTGGCGACGTGCCCTCGGTCCTAATAACCGACTCTCTCTCTCTCTCCTCCCTCTTGGCCGCCGCCATCGCCATGCGCGTATACACGTTGCAGCGGCGCATACACACCGACGCAGAAACGGCGGCGGGAGAGCGAGCTTATCATGCCCGAGTTTGTTATGCTCGAGTGCCCCGGACCGTCGGACGCTTTTCGGATTTGGACGGCCGCGCTGATCGCGTCAAAGCCTTGCGGTCGTTCAGAGCTCGGCCAAGAATTCCGTCCCTTCTTGCGAAAGTAACGTATAGCTTTTGCTGACGCGCCGCGTGCCTGGCGTTGCTTCTCTTGGGTTTGCCGCTCGTGGTTTTCGTTTGGACCGAGAAGCACGCCGAAGAATCGGGACGGAAGATTCGCCGCTAAGACATAATTTTCATCGCTGAGAGTAAAAATACTTTGTTTATACGCGGGACAGCATAATTTAACAATCGACAAAGCGATTCGATTCCCGTTTATTGCATTTCACTTAAATTAAACATCCCGTTAATTTACCGTGCCGTATAAGTTACCGTGCAAGTTAAAAGACGCAGCAGTCCATCTGCCGCGAAGAATCCTCGGATATAATAATGGATCGAATTAGCGCGAGAGCACTTTTTCGTACAGGGTAATCCCTCAGTTCTCGAAGCAATTTATCACGCGGAACTCTCAGCGCGCAACGGTATATACACACATACGAAAGTATTACGGCGGAGCATAATTATTAAGCGGTAGTTCCGCAAGCCCGCCGAGCTTGCAGTTGTAATTCTCGAGATTTTTCACATCACACCCACACTCGGCCGAATAATCTACGAAGCCGGACTTACGTACACACGTACCTGCAGCTTAACCTCACCGCGAGCCCTCGTTAAATTTCCCCTTTATCGCGATGGGGCGCCGCGCTAACGCTTTGGGCTATCGAGGTGCGAGAATAAGAGATTGTCCCGCAGCTCGAGCCTGTATACTATATAAGCCTTCCGTGCCTTTTTATCCTTCCGCGTGTCCTCCTCCGACCTCTCCTTACTCTTAGCCGCGCGCCTCGCGCAAGAAACCTCGCTAAACTTGACTATAGGCGCCGCCGGGGGGGAAGGGGGGAGAGAGAAAGCGGCTCGAATTACTTACCGCTTCTTTTTTCCCGCAATCGCCTTTGTTGGCCGCGCCATTTTTAGCCGGCCGGATTCTATTTCGAATTCATTGTCGAGGATGCAACGGATAACATTAATAAAGATTAACTGTTTTTTAATTAACTTCTTTTTTATTTATAAAGTGTGCAGCGTTTGACTTTTATTTCAGTTATTAAAGTGATTTCAGCCTCGAGCCTTTGCAGGACAGGGGGACGAATACGTACCAGCTTTTCTTAATTAGATTTTTTTCTTATTACTGTTGCGTTTTTTCATCTTTATATCAGATATTAATGAAAATTAACGTCGCAAAATTAATGATTTCTCGATGTAAACGTACCCCCGGAAGGGTTTAAAATGAAATAATTATAAATGCAAAGTATTAATTGCTTATTTCCAAAATTACGGTGTTAAATATTAATTGAATGCCAAGAAATGCATTGCCCTAAATGTATTGAAAGATGTTTTAATCCATTTTTTTAAATAACTAAAAAAGTGTATATTAAGATTTCCTTGAGTTTTCCGCTGAACTCGACTGCTGCTCTAAAGTAAATCCATTAAAAAGCTAGCCCCTTCGCCATTAAAGCTCGTAAAAACTGACTGTACGAGCATTCGTTATTAAAATTCGCAAGCTTATACGCGTAAATACTTGAAGATAAGCAAGGCCGTCTTCCTCCCTCTCTGCCTAAATAGATATATAAATAAATCAAGCATAATTAGAAGGAGTAACGGAAAAAGCATAATTAGGTCTGGAGCCCCCTCGTTCCGCGAGTCCCGAAGCCCCGCATCGATCGGCAACTTGCGAGCTAACGGCGAGGGAAGCTGAGGCGTAAGCTCGCCGTTTTATTAAGGAATGCGCTTGGAAAATTTTCGTGCGAGATTTATCGCGCTCGCGAGGGCCTCCAAGATATATTAATGACGCCGAAACCAGGGGGAGGGGGGGGGGTGGCTTGCGTCTACAGAGAAAAGTGGCCCGCGTCGGCAAAAGGAGGAAGAAAAAAAAAAGAGAGAAACTGAAAGTACCTCGAGTTAAGGAGCATTTCGTGTTCGAAATTGAATTTTAAAATCTGCCGCGTCTGCGAGTAAATCGTATTGCCGATCCAATAACGAGCATCCTTCCGCGGGCGCGTTGCGTAAGCTGTTTCGTTTCGTTTCTTCTTTGCCGCGCTGTTTTGCATGCAAACCACACTCTTTTGCGTAGCCCCAGACAAGTCGCGAGGAAATAAATTTCTGCTCTCTCTCTCTCTCTCTCTCGGCGAGCGCGTTTCGATCGACTTCCGAGAACTGATCGCGGTAGGAGGAGTTTTTCGGGTAGGGGACGTCCTCTCCCTCGCTCTTAATGCCTTTTATCTGGTTCGTGTTTTAATTTCGCGCGAGATTACGAGCTTCTTTATTGGCTTGGGGATTAATTTTTTATAAAGAAGCTTATTGATGGAATTAAATCTTTTAACGTCGGTAATGCAAAAAATTTTAAATCGTCGCACGCGTAGTCCAGTATTAATTAGATTACTGTAACTTATTCAATATACCTTACTCCATCAAGCTGTTCAATCACATTGAATAATAAAATTTTAGGTCAATCGATGATATATTCGATATAAACCAAATAAAAGTACAATAAACCCCCGACGAAGTCGGGGCAATAGATTCGAAACAAAGGGGAGAGAGAAAAAAAAGCGTCCCGGTCTCTTACGCTCGGAAATCCGAGCTACATGCGCCGGGGGAACGGGGAAAAACGCGAAGTAAGCGATGCGCAAGGACACTTCCGCGGCTGCATTCAACCGGCTCTCTGTACCCGTTTTCCAGTGCCCCCGGACATCCTGGATCACCCGACGAGCGCCGACATGATGGTGCTCGAGGGCACCAACGTTACGTTACGTTGCGCCGCCACAGGAACCCCACAGCCCACCGTCACCTGGCGCCGCGAGGCCGGCGGCAGTATCACCCTCTCTAATTGGCAGAAAGGTAACGGCGGCCTATAATTTTCTCTTGCAGCGGCCGATAATGACCGGTGTTAAATAGCGGACTGTTGCATCTCTTTTGCGAACGTTCTTTTCGAAAAAAGTTACGTTCAAGTTACTTGTTCGAATAATCTGAAAACTATTTGTTTCGCGATTTTTAAGGTTTCAGTAGATTATGCGCGCCAAGGAGCTTCTCCATTTTTCGTGTACTGTTGGGTATTTTAAATGTCAGTAAATTAAATTATTATTATTATGGCATAAATTCAACAAGTTACCATTAGGCAGTATATGTTATTATTACAAAATAAAAATAGATGCAAACATTATTAATCTGTATTATTTATTGAGTTTATTCGAATACATAATACTTGTTAAAGGCATTATTCATGTGTAAATTTTGTTGTAAATGGGTTATTACTATACAGAAAATTCAGTGTGAATTGCAAATAATTGAAATACTGAGAATTTTAATGTTTTACCAACTTTATTTGATGTTTTATAAAATATTCGTGTAATTAACTAATTAATTACTTACTTAATTATTTTGTTTATTAATAACGTTAAAAGCAATATAACACTTTTAATAAGCAGATATCAGCTTTCAATGCGAATAATAAAATTTTATAAACATATAACAAAAACCAATGAACTTTTTAAGGTCTAAAACGAAAAACACGTTTATCAAAATCAGTCTGATTCGACGAAAGCTCTCGAAAATTTAACGAAGCCAAGTCGCGACTGCGCGTCCTCCTTTTGCTTCCTCCTAGAGGAAACTTTGTAATATTAATTTTTGGAGTTGTTCGAAAAATCGATTATAATTGTATTTTAAGGTATCAGGAACAAGAATAATGTGTGTGTGTACGCCTGGATCTCAGCTTCTCCTGAATGGGTTTTCGTCGTTTACGACTCATTTTGTTTTACTTTTTAATTGTGATGGCGGCAAAAAAAATCTTTTTTTGTTTAGCTTATTTGTTTTTGTATTATCGCAAATTTTCGATTTTTGAAAAATTTAATTTTACTTTTTTTAATGAAAATTATTTTTCTTTGACTAATTATAGTTAGAGAAAATTCTTTTTGCTTGAAATTTTTATTTAATTTTTTTCAAAACGAAGATAGTGTGAAAAGGTAACACCAGGTTAAAATCACCATTATGCTCTTGTATTGAACATTATTTTTTTATACGACTTGATTTAGTGCATGATTTTTATTCAAGTTGGCGCGAAATCTGTTTTTTATAATTTTAAATATTCCAATAACAAAAGTTTTATTTAAATTTTGTTTGCTGTTTATTAAATTCTAAAATGGACATAGAAAAATAAAATAATAATACAAACATAAATAATTAATTAAATATAGAATAGTTTAAAATTAATTTTGTTGAAATCGATTGTTTTTAATGAATTTCGGAGATAATATTGGAATGATAAATTAGTTAGGATGGAAGCTAAGTGCCAATGAATTGGCAGCGATTTTTCATTTTCCAAAAGAGCCCGAGGAAAATAGCAGCTGCATAATCTCCCGATTAGCGAGCATCGGCCGCGCTGCTTCCCCCCAGAAATATTGTATAATACATCATATCCGTAAACTCGACGATTTGTTGTCGGCGCAGTGACGAGCATCGAGGGCCCGGAACTGGAAATAGTGCGCGTCAACCGACTGCACATGGGCGCCTATCTCTGCATCGCTTCGAACGGGGTGCCGCCAACGGTCAGCAAACGCATCGTCCTCATTGTTCACTGTACGTATATATATAGAAAGCGGCCCATCTTCTTTCGGCTTGTAATCCGTTCCCGCGTCGCTCTCCGCGGAAAATCCTTTGCGGACGCCCGACGGACGAGGCGCTCAATTTAGCGGTAGGCTTATTAGCTCCCAGCCCCTCTTTGTCTCCTCGTCGGCTGTATAATAACGTCACTTAGGCTCGCCGGCTCTTGTGCATGAATTACTCAAATCTCTCAGGCAAATTGTTTTTGAATGTGCATTTTAGTCCATTGTACCGTGTATATACATACAATCCGCGAAAATCTCCCGGCTATACGCCCGGATTTCCTCGCGCGCCGAAATTATAATCTCGTTCTCTCGTCGACTATTGTTGATGCTTTCTGGATGGCTTGTCAAAGGATTTCCTCTTCTTTTCAACGACGCTGCCTTTTGTCGGCTTTGAATTACGGGGGACGCGCCTCATTTCGCCCGCGGAACAGCAAGTCGACGATAATTAGTTTCTCGAAACGCGAGCCTGTCGACCCGTCGGTAGATTATTAAATTTCTTCTTCATTATCGTGTATACTTGTGTCGTTCAAGTAATCGACAGCTTTTCTGCCCGCTCAGTTCCGCCGATGCTGCGGATCGAAAATCAATTGATCGGAGCTTACGAGGGAGAAACCTTGACTTTGGAGTGCCATGCCGAAGCTTATCCAAGGCCCATTACTTACTGGACAACGCCTAATAACGAGACCATCAACAATGGTAATATCATAAATTCACTTGTTTAATTCTCGCCGGGTGAATATAGCATTGAAATTTTCTTCGTTTTTCGCAGACGGCCACTACAAAGTGGAGAGCATAACGACCGGTTACGAGACGTTAATGAGACTGACGATACTGTCGGTGGGGCCCCAAGACTACGGACCGTTCCGCTGCATAGCGACGAATTCCATAGGAGAGACCGACGGCAAGATAAAGGTGTACGGTAAGTATGAATCGAACCGCGCGCGGCCATTGATAAAACTTAAAAGTTCCGCTTATCTCTTGAATATTTTACCGCGTCGAAATGCAGCCCGGCGGCGGACTCTCGGCCGACCGGATCGGTGCCCCGCGTTAATGCGTAATGCATATCATTGTCCAGGACAGATATAGAGCGGTATAGAGGGGTGAGAGAGCGGCGCTCGGAAAGTATTTCCGGGAATAGGCAATGTGCAATGCAAATTCGCCGGCAGTCGGACGGTGATTCTCCGTCTCTCCTCCCCCCCTCTTTCACTTCTCCGCGTCTCGGCCTGTACTTCCTTCGATTCGAATGGGCTTACGTCGTCTTAGCGGTATGTGAAATACGATCGCTCGCGTGCTTTGTCGAAGTAGGGCTAGTTGCTTCTTCCGCCGAACTGCTCGGGCAACTTGCAACTCCACTCGCCGTTCCGTGTCCGTGTCGGAGGCTCCGCGCGGGCCGAGAGAGAGAGAGAGCCGCTCCGTTTTCATCCTACGTATATATACACGCGGGACTGCATTTAACGGCGGCCCGAGGCCGGGAACGCGCCGCAGCCGTCGCTTCCCTGCCCCCGAGCTTTTCGCAATTGAAAGCTTTCGGGAGACTTGGCGGATGCGCGGCGTAAGCTCGCCCGGCTCTTGAAACAAATCCGTCCCACCTTTCGCGGTTCGCGCGGACAATATTGTTTCTTTGACCCGAGATATCTTGTCGCGCGAAACTTGAGGCGACGCTCCCTTTTTCTCCGTTGGGGATTTTCAAATGCTAATTGCCCTTTCTAGCCTTTGGAACTCTCTGTCAAAGTTATTAGAAGCAAACTGACTTGTTTTAGGACTTGAACTTTGAATAGTTTTAGTAAATAGTTTTAATATATCTGAATGGTATTGTTTATGTTTAATTCATTTAATTTTACATCGCTAAACAAGAGGTAGGGGAGGTTCACCTAAAACGCTCATACTGGGCAAAACAAACACCACCTATTAGTGTCATTAGCATCAAAGTTTCAGTATGCGCGCTGCTCGCGGCAATAACGTCGCTTAGAAATAAAAAAATTGATTTTAGTCAAGGTATAAAAGTGAACTTATTTTTTCATGGATATGTTACTAAAAAAAACCTTTTAGAATCAATATCAATTTTTTTTTCATTATTTTTATCGAAGAAAATTCATTTTATCCATTCCGGGCAAAATGGTCACCCTATTCTGTATATAAAATATATATACACCCTGGTAGAGATAAAAGTATCAAAATTGGCCAGGAAAGTAAAAAATAGGTATTTTTAATTCCTAGTTACCTA
>JAWWEO010000045.1:13128752-13163104 GCA_035582975.1 Ormyrus labotus | reverse complement strand
TAATACTATTCTTTATTTAATACCATTTTTGGCCATATTTTACTCTACGAATAGGTGAAATAATTTATATATTAAATGTCAATTAACAGTATATTTTTTAGCATAAGAGCTGGGCAAAAACTACTTTTGCACCAATGAAAAATGTTGTTATTTCTACCAGGGATGAGGTGTCGCAATATATCATATCTGATTTTTTTGGCAAATAAACTTGAAAACCTTTTAACAATATAGTAATAATTTCTATTCAAGTGGTTTTGATCACAAGTGTGCTCGCTCGAGCTACCAGTTCTCAACGTCAGGGTTAATAAACTCTAACGATAAAGAAAACATTTATACTTTATAATTTCTAAACACTGCAGTGTAAATCTCCCTGTTGACTTTATGTGATCGATGAATGACATTATAATTATAGGATATAATCTATAGATAAAAAAAAATAAGTTAACGCCTGTAAGTATTTAGACGCACAATTTTCCTAAAAAATAATGACATGAAAACTTGAACTAATAATCAACGAAAACTGCAGCTAACTGAATAAATGAAGACAAGCACATATTAAATTAACAAAATTTAGTAAAATTGCTCGCCAAACTGAGAACTTTTGGCCAAATCCATTCACAAGCTAGGCGCAATAATAGCGCAGAACAATTGGTTGATTTGCATGCAAGCTCTCTGATTCCGAGTAACCGTACACCTCCATGTGGAGATATGCTACTGCACACAGTCAAGCAGTGCTGAGTTCTTCAACCCCTGGCTACGACGGCGTGGAGAGATGGATTGAGTACTGGTTGCGAGCAGACCTTGTGACAAATAAGTATTTTGATAAAATACCCCAAGGCGTTTCCGGGTAGCAAATGGATTGGGATTAGTCATGCGCTTAGAGTTTACAAAGTTTGAATGTTGAAAAATAGATGAAATAAAACTTTTATTTGAAAGGATTTACTGTCGCTATGACGTGCTATAGAAAATATTTAGAATTCAAATTCAAATCTTAAGCAGCTTTATTTACTGATTCGTGTGGGCAATGCTAAAATTTACATTAAATTATGATCTTCTCAAAGAATTAATAGATACACGATTAATATTATTGTTTAGTGAATAATAAATATAGTTTTAAATTGTTTTACTGAAGATTATTTATTGTACTTTTACATTAAAAAAGTTTTTGCTTCGAAAGCGAAATCAAATCTGACCATCGTTTTAAGAAAAATTGAATTAAACAAAAAAAGGAATAAGCAAAGGTTTCCATGAAAACCAAAACTTTTCAAAAAGATCTATATAATTAGCTGAAAACTATTATTTTTCACTTATAATTAAATCTTTTAATTATATTTTTCCACTTATAATTAAATCTTTTAATTAGAAGTGGAAAATTAAAACCTTGAAAAACGATCTACTTGCCTCATTAGCGGGGGGAAAGCAAAAAAAGTGGGGCGCATTAATAGCACGCTCATAATGAATCATTTAAATATATAAAATTATTCACTGCATTATTATTTTAATACAAATTTAATTTAATGTAAATGTGGTGTTGTGACGCGACTCGGATATTAATATGGTCTATAACAGTAGCTTTTGTGGTCCGAAGTAATTGAAAATTACTTCGGGCCAGAAAACTTAAAAATGATGCATTTCATGATATCTCGTTCAAAAGTTGTTTGGGCTTAAGATTAAAAAAAAAAATAATAAATAAATAAATAAACATATTTTTGTGCATTTAAGTTTCTATATAGATACTAGAGCGGGGGGGGGGGGGTGTCCCCCGCTCGCTTCGCTCACCAAACCCCAAATTATGATGAGTGTTGGTTTCTGAGGATGGATGAAAATTGTTGATTGATGATGGGTCGAGGATGGGTCATTGAGGATGAGGAATATGGGATATAAAATAATATATTAAGCATATTTTATCGATGTTTTGAGGATGGCCCGCTGAGGATGGGTCGACAATGGGTCGTGGATGGGTCGAGGCTGGGCTGATCGGTCCACATCCTCTTACAACTTATATATTACATATGTATATATATTACGCATTGTAAAACAGATTTTCAACCTTCTTCATCTCGAAAATTGTTCATTTAAAGACTGGGCTTACAGACACTATTGATCAGGAGGTCATGAATATAATATATCAAAAATTCAGCCAATTCCACCGAAAGTTAATTTCCATAAGGATTGTGTGGTGTTCTTTCTCACTCGCATACAGGTAAGACTTTTTGTAAACTTTTTTTTCATTCTTTCTCTCTTTTATATTCGGTTAGCTATTTAATTGAGACCAGCCATCTTCAAATGTCCAATATCGATCAATAGAGTGGTATCGATTGGAGCATCGTGATTAACTTAAGGTGTTTGCGATCTAATAAAGTGATGGAGGAAAGCCCGCTTTCTTAGAAGATATTTTCGCTTCTGTAGGGGGAGAATATAAGAGGAAGCAGTTCGTGGGGATGGGATGAATCTTCCAGCTGTTATTAGAGACTAACGATGAACGGCTCGATTCGACCCCGTAACGCTGACAATTTTGATGACGAAGATTTATTGAGGGCTTAAATTTGTTTCTTGAATGTGCGCAGTTTTTCCGATATTTTTTGTGCTGGGGAGATGATCCGTACTAAGGGGCGATGGCAAAATGATAGACGAATTTTGAAACTTTGATAATCAGAGTCTCGGATAAAATAGGTTTTTCCTCCTAAAATAGGTTTTTAGGACTAGAATAATAAAGCAATGTAAAATTGAATTTACTATTTTTGACGTTTGTACGAGTTCTCTTCAGAATGTGCTGTTATATTCAACAGAAAACGGGGTTCAAAACTTAAATAAAGCCTTTTAAATTATGAATAAACCTGTATTTTTTATCAATTATGAATGTTCACATCAGAAGTAAATGAAATATTTTCATTAACAAGTTTCATTTACTTTCCATCAACGGCAGAGCAGCTGTCTGATTTTTCTCAGAAATTCAATGTCCACTAAATAGTCCACAGTGAACAATTTATTTTCTGGTACCTAATGGAAATAAGTGCACTGGGAATTTCGTTCATTACGAGCTCAGATAAAAGCTTAAAATAAAGTTAAAAAATATTTTAAGGCAGCCTTCGACTGAAATCTATTCAATAATCTTTCCTCGGCATCTAAAGAGAAAGAGGCAACTTTTCGCGTGCAGACGCCAGCAACTTCTAGAATATTAATTACTCCAGCGGGTGAGCCGCTATTTCTTTCTCCGTCTTCCTGCGTTATCCCCTTTTCACGAGGCTAAGCGTGATTTCGGCTGTGTCATATCATTTATCATTTGGTGAAAATCGCTGCTTGATTATGCTGCTGGCATTTTATCTGCGTCTACTTCGATTTATTTTCCATTTTATATCCGTCACTCCGTTGAATTGATTTTATAGGGCGGATTTACAAGACCAGTAGGAAATGTGTGTAAGTAAGATCGTTGACAAAATGTTATTTAATTGCATTTGAAATTTTAGTAGTACGAAACAATCATCAACGTTCATTTTGGAAAGCATTAACAGCCCACAGAAATTGATTGCAAAGTAACGATCTTTGAAGTTTATAATTTGTGTAAAAAAATTTTTAATGTTATGTTTTTAATGCACAAATAACTGTTTAAGTTAATGATACAAATAAAATGCACATTATGTAGAGTAAGTATTTTTTAATTTCGATGCGATTTTATCATTTTTATATTGGCATTCTTACATTAGTAGAAGTTTAAGCCATGAACAATGGATAAAAATAATTAGAGACTTAACACAGCAATAAAAAATGTATTAAGTAAAAATTCTATTCTCCTAAGAACTTCTTTAAAGAACACTAATTTTAACGCTTTCATTAATTCAGTTCCAAAGTTCGTCGATACTCAAGCTTTCCTTCATAGTTGATCAAAATTAAAAAGGGGGCTAATTTAAATGCTCTCCAAAGCGTCTTCACAATCAAGAACAATTTATTTTAATTACACAAAGGGATTTCCTTCCGACAGGCAACGCTGATGAAAGTAGACAATAAAAGACAAAAGAATTCAGCGAACAGCTGAAAGAAAGAAAGAAAGTGATAAAGAGAAAAGCAGTGTCAAAAGCAGCCTGAGCTTCTCTATTCACATGCTTACTAAAAGTAACGATAGTAGAAGCGGCTTCCAGTAACTGTTCGTTAAAATTTTTTACAGCTTTACATTATTTCACTGAAGGAAAAACCTTTAGCCACGTATAAATTTTAATTTTTTATTTTCTCATATACATGTACACCTCTTAATGCTTATCACTGAACTGCAGGCTCTACTTGTATTCAAGAAACTATTCCATTTTCAAACTTGAGGTACGTAGAGTTCTACATCTACAACCACCTTTCAATAAATTTCTCATGTGTCGTGTACATTATGGAACATTCTCGGCTAATTATAACTAATAGATTTTCTTTTAGTTCAAAAATATCAACATTCAATATAAATTTAAAATCTTTACAAAGTGACATTCTATATGCAAACGTATATTCAAACAACTTCTTGCATAGCAAGCGATAAACTTTATAAATCGAAGCCTCGACAGACAGTTCCATACAACTTATATTGTAATACAAACCGTTTTTGCATTAAAAAAAATTCAAAAAGAATTAAATTAATACTTTTCATCAGTAACAAGTACGAAAAGAAATAATTGGTTTACGTTTACACTATCGGCACCAGCGCAACTTAAGTAATCTTCTCTGTAATCGCGATCGAAGCACCAAGAGACACAGCAATAGATACTATTTCAAGTAAAATTACAATTGGAAACTTTTTATCCTGCCACGAAAGATGGAAATTAATTATGCAGATAATCTAGTGTTCACTCACCCTCTACTTCTCACTTTAATTAAAAATAAAATCGATTCGACTTGGAAACGTAAAGCTTTTGTGTAAAGCTCACTGATCGTTAGTATTAAGATGATGGCAGTAGATTTTTATCGGCTATTTGATCGATTGACGTCTTGTTTATTAGATAAAAAACTTTTAATGCAGGGCTTAATTGCTTGGATTAAAAGAAAATCAATAAAGAAATTTATAAAGTATTTCAATCTTCTTACTTTTGTTCTATCTATTCAATGTAGATATCATACAAATTATATATGTTTTCTGCTGGCGCAGGTGATTTCTCAGAAACGACCAGGTGTATCGAGTTCAAATTTTAAAATGATATTCAATAATATCATGACTATCGCCCGTACCCCCACTTATTTATTTCATCGAAAATTAACAAAATGGCAGCGTTTTTTGCGTTATAACTTGCAATGGCGACGAAGAAAAAATTATTGAATACATGTTTTTTTTTGACGTTCGCATTGGAATGTCCCCTTAATAAACGAAGAAGTTTAAGAATGCTGTTTAAAAAAAAAAGGGTGTAAAAATTGCGAGTAAATAAGAAAGATACTCACGACGTCAATGAGCTGGGAGAGCTTGAGCTTGATGCAGACGCGCAGGACGTCGGAGGTGTTGACGACGGGCCTGACGAGCTTGTTGTAGTTGGAGAGCAGGTCGTCGTAGAGCCGCTTGGCGTCGGGATTGCCGGCCACGGCGCCGTGAACGACGAGGGCCGAGAGCAGCCAAACGCGCAACGTCTCCCCGATCGTCGGTGGCATCCTGTTGGACAGGTGCCGCCGCTCCAGCAGCTGCCACACCCACGCCAAGATGCACCTCCAGGGCGTCGGCCTGCCCTTCCGCGCGCGTCTCTCCTCGCCCGCCCTGAAACAGAAGCAGCAGCCACTCGTGCATAATCCCATACGCGATTTCGAGTGATTTACTAAGCAGAAATTGTTTGGATGGGCTCGAGAAATTTTAATTAAACCGCTTGGGATGGCAGGTGCAATTTCTGGATGGAAGCAGCTGATTTCAGTTATTAAATTGTTTGCAATGAGAGAAGCATCTGCTTATTAATAAAGCTTGATTCTAAATTTATTAAATGTCTGCAATGTGAATCTGAATCTTCATTAAAAATCTGAATGTGTGCATTTAACATTCCTCTGAATTGATAATGTATAGAAGAAAATAAAGAGTAAATAATATAATGCACGCAGATAATTTTTGCATATATTATTTCAAACAAGTGCCCAGAAATTTATGCTGCACATTCATCAGTTTTCCAATTCGAGAACTGAAAATAAATCATAATTTCACATACCGCGAATATTTAATTTCGGCCTGTTTGTAAAATTACTTTTGTTTAATCCACCTCGTAAATTATAATTCAATAATTTGCTTTACAATTATACCTTGTAAATAAAAGGAAATACAAGCATAATTCATTTTGCAAAATATAATTCAAATTGATCATTTGAATGCATAAACTTTACATCACTCCGGGCTTTCCCAAATGGATGAGGAAGATAACCTCGCTCGTATATATTCTTTATAGAAGTGCTCCGCTGTCAATATATTGCAAAGGGCAACAATGTCTTGCATTCTACTGATAAATCGCGAATAAAGGAGGAATAGCAGTGTGCAATCAGTTGTAGCGGAACCAATCCAGATTATCACAATTGCCAGTCAATGGCCGTATGAGCCTCGTGGGATTCAGAATTCCCGTCTTACGATACCATTCTCATTATTGCTGGAGATTTTGTCGAGGCGAGCGCAGGCTGACTTACGCAAGCAATTAGCGCAGTTGGAATTAGGATTAAAGTAGGCATGAACGTGCCGTAGACAGAATGTAGCTTCTAATGGGTCCGAAAGCTTCAAAAGTATCGAAGTAGTTTAGGCAATACGTATCGAAATTTTGTAAATAGAATTCAAATAGTACACACAATTATGCCTAATTAATTTTAACAAATCCAATAAAAGCTTGCGTGAATATATTATATTTAACCTTAAATTTAATAAAAGATTCCATATCTTTTGTTAAAATTTTAATGTCGATATCCATCAAATCTAGGTACGACCATACCCCAATAAGTTTTCAGAATATATTTGAAGTTGTAATAATATTTTTGACAAATTTTACTTCATTTTTGATAAGTAAACATTTTTAAAGGGTTGAAACTCAAAGCGCAAGAAATTTTTAATCTACTTTGCTAATTAAACAAATTAGCTTCCAGATTACTTTGAAATGCAAGCGTCCTCTTGAATAATTAAATCACTTAGCTTTCAATTGAACGACTCAGATTTGAAACTCAGCACATTTAATTGCAAACAATTTCTCAAAAACCTAAGTTCTTAAAACTAAGTTTAACTAACAAATTAAACAGAATTTGCATCTGAAAGAACCTTCTAAAAATTTTTTTTACGTAGAAAAAGTTTGTTGAAAAATATTCTCATTCTAAAATTTTAAAAGCATTTTAAAACGTAATCCTGATAGCCCAGGGAAAGGATTGAAAAGCAAACTTCGAAAATCTTTTCAACTCCAGATAAGTTTCGTGGAGAACAAAGTCTCCGAGAACTTGTTTGCAAAGAGGCAAAATAACTCACGAAATTTAGATGCTAGCGAAGCGCAAGCACGACAGGAAAATCCGTAAGCGAGGCGTTGTCTCTCTTTCGTTAGCGGAAAACTGGATTTTTGAAGCACTAGTTTTTTTATTGATAAAGCGTCAAGATTTTTTGTTTATATACGTTAGTGCAGTTATTTGCCTTGCCTTCTCATTCGCCAAAAGTTTCAAAATCCATTGGATTGCAGATAAAAAAAAATGTAAACAGAAACTAAATTCAAAGCGCTCGCCGAGAGTTGAAAAACCGCACTCGCGGAGAGTTTAGTATCGGGGAACGCGAAACCCCCTTGGCGCGTTTTTTCCCTGCCCACACTTAACGAGCGCTTATCACTTAAACGGGAATAATTTAAAGGACGACGACACTGACCTAACCTCGCGCCCGCTCCAGTCCAGACCGCCGCCGGGGTGGTCCTCCGCAGGACGCCGATGACGAAGGAAGGGGACGGGAGGCAGGCAAGTCTCTCGAGACAGCTCGGAAACAGCAAGCAGCCAGAAAGGCGATGACTGCGCGCTGGCACGCACTGCACCCACGACTGGCGGCCGCCGCGCTTTCTCGCGAGCTTGCCACCCTCCGCCGAGGAAGCGAGGACGCCAGGGGGCGACACCCGGTCTCGTGCTATCGCCGCCGCCGCCGCTGCTGCTGCTGCTGCTGCTGCTGCTGGCCACCACCCCCGAAGCCGGAGCTTTGTCGAAGAGGGGAGGATGCTAAGGAATCGCGACGGCGAATCAGGAGCGTTGCGAGAAGGGGATTTGCAGCTGCGTTTGTTGTTAACTTTGATCGTGATAGAGTTGCGCTTGGACGGACTGTAACTGATTTTCGGACTGGTGGGTATTTTGAGATACGGCAAATTTTTTCACTGAATTTGCCAAATGATATACCTATAGGATAGATTTCCTGAACTTTTAAACAGTCTTTATTTAAAAATGCAGTTAGTACAACGTTGTATACGATGCCTACACAAGAAGTACCAGAATGGGAAGTTTTTATACAAAACTATCTTGATCTGATTTATAGCTGCAGACGTAGACGGAACATTTATGACAGCGAACTCGTTAAATATTTTGCGATTTTCTTCGGGCATAAAGTTTTATGATTAAAGGACGTTTGTAAAAAGATTCGTTATTGCCTGTTTCCACGGTGATCGAGAGTTCAATGCTAAACGATAAAGTTTACCTACTGTAAAATTGCGGAATATCGTTCTTTGAGAGATATTTAAAAGCTAAAATACTTTCCGAACTTTTAGAATGAACCCGAATAACGAGCTGTAAAAGTGTTCTAACGCACATATACGTGTCAACTTTAGTTTATACATACTAAAATAGAGCATCACAGCATAAAAATACCTTTCCACACTAAAATATCTTTTGAAAATAATTGGCCTGGTCCTAAACAGAGGGTGAAACGTTGGATTTTTAAACAAGTAAAGAAGACACATCGGTCTTTTCCTTACTTACCAGGAGAGTATCGGATTGTATCGATTTGTTCGAACTTTGGGATATGTTTTCTAATGTTAAAATTATGAAAGAAGCGCGTCCACTCATTCTAACGCTTGATTTTTCAAAAGTTATGAGCTCTTTTAGCGAAACTCCTAGAAAAATCGATTTTTGTTCAATCACTTGTAACTTTTGAACTCAAATTAAATCCTATCGATTAAAAAAGACATCAAAAAATCTTTATTTGTTCAAAAGTTATGGCCCAACAAAAAATTACCATTAAAGTAGCATACCAAAATTTACAAAAATTCATTGACTACAAATTTTTATTTAGCTATAACTTTTGAACAAATAAAGCTTATTGGATGTCTTTTTTTCTAATCGATAGGATTTGATCTCCCCTTACAAATGCAGGGAGTTAAAATACTCTACAATTAACAGTTGAAAAGTTACAAGTGATTGAACAAAAATCGATTGTTCTAGGACTTTCGCTAAAAGAGCTCACAACTTTTGAAAAATCGAGCGTTAGACCGAACGTACGCCGCTTCTTTCATGTTTTAACATTAAAAAACATACCCTAAAGTTTGAAGAAAATCCGTGACTCAACAAAATGATATTCTTCTGGTTAGTTCGTTTAAAATAAAGAAATTAATGAAACTTATACTGCAAGTACCTTTGAAGTAGCGGCGAAATTCGCGAGACGAAGGCTTTACCGCAGAGGCGTTCAAGCCACCAGCCCACCAAACACAGAATCGCGGTTTTTCGCCGACCCCCTCGTTGCAATTACGATAGAGACGGGAGCCCTCGCAGTGCTAATACCGGTTTGATAGCTGCTACAGCTCCCGCAAGAACCCTCCATGACGCGTACATTCAGGGTACGCCGACGAGTGACCTGGATAAATGCGAAGGATTGACTTCCTGTACTGCCGGCGTGAACGACTGGCAAAACTGATGAGTACGAGAGATAAGGGGTTTTGCGAGATAACAGCTGCGCGCAGGGAAATCGGACGCACGCCAGATAAGAGAGAATTCCTCGAAATTCGGGGAGATTGATTGCCAGATTCGTCGGGACTGCCTAATTGACTTCTCGGTGATTTGCATTTTTACGCGGAAAGCTTGGGGTAAAGAAACTTGACCTCCTGCCAATGAAATTACGATTTTAGGGGAATCTTTTTTCTGGGCGTAGCCAACACTGAAATGTGACGAAAGTAGACGAAGATGATAATTTAGAACACGTTTTGAAAATTTGTATTATTCTTTGAATTTTTACACGCGGATACGGGGTAATTTTAAGACAATGAATTATGTCGTTCACGTTGACGTACAATATCTGCAACATTCTGACTTGACGGGCAGCTACATCTGAAACTGAATTCGATTTAAATTTACAATGATTGCAGAAATTATATTTTTAAATTCACAGAAATTTGTTATTTTTTTACAAACACGATAAAAATCAATCGAACTCTCAAGCTAAAAATACACGTTGAACTTTTACTGGCTAAAGAATAAACGAAATGTTGTTAAGTCCCCTTGATCACGTAAACAATATCGCTACATGGTAACGTAATTGAGAGTATATTATTACGAATTTATTGAACACTATACATTCTATATCAAGTTCTAACGCATTAAACGGATTCCCGTGGATTCCGACGAAAGAAAAAAAAAAAGAAAAAACTATATAGAAGCTGCACGAAAGAGGAAAAGCGACAACGTGAATGCGAGCTCTGCGTGAAAAGTGGATACCTGCGCACAGGGCTGGTGTCGAGAGGAAGAAAAGGGAGCCGAGTATCGAGGAGTCTTGGCATTCTACCAGTAACCTTCTTGGATCAGCATTACCGACACTGCAGTTTAAGCCCCGTCGCTTCGAATTTCTGCTCTTGGCTTCAATGCTCGATCCTCCTTATACACCGTTCTCTCTCTCTCTCTCTCTCTCCCTCTCTCTCGAACTCACTCGCGAGACTGCGCGATTTTTTCGATCGTCGAAACTTAGAAATGTATTTTTAAGCGGTATCGAAAATCGATTTTTCACTAGCTCTGAAATTTTCAGGGTGCTAATGCTTAACCTCGTGCATAATCGATGATTTCGAGAGCGGAAAATGCGAAAGTATCGCAGGCGTAAATTTATTACAAGTATTGGCGCTTTCCTGCATTCGTTGGGTTGAAGTGGCTTTGGCTAGAACAAATAAATGTGGAGCGATGGAGAAAATTACGTTTAACTGAAGTTTAGCGGAACGTTAGCGGAAACATAATCCCGAGAAACATTATCTGACCAATGAAGATTTCTCATAAAAATTGAGAATTTTTTATGATTATTTGTAAAATAAAATAGTTTTACTTATTCTCTTTTTGGCGACAACACCATCAAAAGTATAAGATGATTGAAAATATATCTCAAACGCGCAAAAAGAAAGTATTGCATAAGCAAGCTGACTCATTCATGTATTAACAAGCATACAAAATCCAACTATTAATTGTTACGTAGCGAGCGCGTTACGTCTAATATTCTTTGCGGTTTGCTAGTTTGTAAGAATTTAACGAAATAAGAGACACTATAAGTGGGAAAGCAAGTGACTTCCTTTCCCATGAATAAAAAAATTCAGTCCGCTGAGCTTGCGTCTTCTTTCGAGCGCAAGCTCAAGCGGTAGCGAAATTCAAGTCCGCGAAATGCGCGGTTTTACCAGAACCGACGAAAAACGGAGGGGAGGCGATCTCCCTAAGTTATAAATGTCGCGCGGCAGCGCGGCCGACGTGAGTTTTATTTCGGATTTTAACCAGAACACTTGTTACCGGATATTGTGCAGCCACAATCAATTTGTAATAAAGTATCGTTCCAAGAAATATATAGACATTTCCATTTATAAAATCGTTTTTATTTCCAAGTTCGACAATAAAGAAAACCATCGAAACAGAGCGCCCCCAGGAGCTCATGTTCTGTACTCCGCCGGACCACGCAAATCATGACAACCCACATTAGAGAGGAAGCAATATCGAAAATATTAACGGCCCGTGTAAACCGCCAACTAGACAGAGTGACCGGGACGTAACATAATATGAAATAAAATAATAAACTTGGCATATTTGCCCATTTACAAAAAAAAAATTAGGATTATTGATAAATGAAATTGACCTGCACATACTTAAATTTTATACGACAAGGTCTTAAAGAAATTCAATTAATTTTTAATCATCCCTTCGTGGTTGAAACTACTCGAAGTAAACACGAAACACGGAAATTCTAAAAACAAATAAGCCGACTCGGAGTGCTCTGCTGCCTATGGCAGTCAACGAAAATAAGTACCGCGCGAAGAGTAACTGTAAATCCTCAAGTCTTTACTTAGACATTTGTGCAGTAAGGCAAGAAAGTTTAAAGCCTCGACGCTCTGACGACAAGTGAAAGTGTCGGTTCATAAGGCGGCCCATCGCTAAGTAAACTTGTCATCTCTCGGCGTGCCACTACTCTTTCTCCTGGCTCGTTCCCGATAATGCACAAGTTTCAACGACGGCGGCAGCACTTTGTAGCCGCGGGGATGAATTTTTCGAGGCCAGCCGGCTTTTAAGGTGACGTTTTTAATAAGACATCCAAAAGTGCAAAGGGTTGCCGTGTTAGATATTATTTTTTCAAAAAGTTTTAAACAAAGCTTCTCTCACTCGGTGCGCACTATGATTAAAAAGTATGTATTGTTGTGTGCGTTGAACTTAATGGCAGCATCGAGAGAAGTGAGTATGAAACGTAAAGTTTGATGCACAGCTTATACAATAATAGATTCTATTTGAATAGAAATTTATATTTAAGTATTTTTCTTTATTTTCAATATGAAATCCATTTTACTTATTACTCCTGTTACGGCGAATCTGTACTATGAAAAGAAACACAAAATTTTAAAACAGCGATTCTATCGACTTTGCATACAAGGCTGATAAATCTTTGATCTTGCACGTACAAAACACGTAAAATATTTTAAGTCAGAACTAAACTTTCTACAGTATCGTTTAAAAGCTATGAAAAGCAGTGATTTTAACAAACCTACAGATAAGCGATAATCAAAGATGTAGGGACGAGCAGATATCAAGGAAAAATTTCGACGACTAAAAACGCATAACACCAGAAGTGGTAGTGACCAAGCCTCAACTGCCTTTTCTCCCTTCGCTTTGCATATAAACCGAGTCAATGCGTATGTAGTGCAATTGCACGAGCTTTTATTATTCTCGTCGATTTCCTTGCACACTAACTGCAGGTCTTTTCCTTCAGTCATTTCACTTTTGCTACATAACCCGCTATTATCTCACTCTGCATACCGGGTTGCTAAGCGAAGCACAGCTGCCAGTTACTTTTACTTATGAAGCTGTTGCTGGAAATTCGAAAAATATTTGTGCAAGTAATGGCAATTTTCAAGTAAAAGTTAATCGAACAAAAATTTCTAGGTCTACTTTGTTCAATGACGCCTCTGATATTTTTTATTCTCATACCTGCAGAATATGTCGACAGAGTATTAAAAAGTTTCCATTAAAGAGACACTGCAATAGAGAAGAGGGCGATGCCGCGATTATTAGCAAGAGGACTTAAAGTAAAATATACCTTGCTTCTTTTCTTCTTTATCAAGATTAGACTAGAACTGGTGCACTAAACAATTATACATTTTTATTCCAGTTTAGTAAGCCCGAATCTTTTTCCCAGATATTTTCATTATTATATTGTTTATGTTATTATTTTTTATGTGCAACTTGATTCATAAAAGATTTCGCTCACCAATTTTTGTGTTAAATGTAAAAAAATGGTAATAAGAAAACAAAATATCAATTTAAATCTAGATGTCAACTCGCTACTTTCTTATTTCTAACTTACACAACCGCGAGTTCCTCAGTATACGTTGAATTCACAAAAAAGCTGTGAGTAGCCCTTCTCGCTTTTAGGTCATGATTGGATAGGCCGAAGATCCCCGAGGAATATGCAGTACACAAGTCCGAAACGAGGGCAGCTGTAGAGATTTCGGCAATCCTCGTACTCGAAAGTCCGTGCGCCAACTATCTCATTGCGATGACGATATACCTGACGCTACGTACGATTGCGAGCCAATCAGTGCTGACATTATCCTGCCGATACTGCAATGCGAATGCAGAGATAGTCGATGGTCTAAGAATGCATAATACTGCGTCACGGAAGCTCGGAGTTTCTGGAGCGTTTCTAATTAAAAATGGCACACTGACAGAATTGTCAGGTATTTTAGAAAAATCCAAGGGAGGAATCTTTATGAGAGTATTTTATAATTTGAACAGTTTTCAAAAATCGTTGAGAACATTTCTTTAAAAAATTATGTTAGGTTCTGTGAGAAACAAAAAAAATGAGCTTCTTCTAATCTTCGTCGCTGCCAAGCCTGTTATAAAACTGATATTATGTCAATAATAAATACATGACTTATTCTGTGAAAATTGTACAATTAAATCAAAATTTGATTTATTAAGATGGTAAAAAATTATTTAAAGTATTTCTTATAAATTTATTTAATAATAAACAAAGCTTTTCTGAATTTAAATAAATTTAAATAATAAGGTAACTCATTGAAAAAAATCTAAAATTAAACTTGTAAAAAGTGTACTGTATTTATTTAGTAATAAGGAGTGTGCAATAGATCGGTTATCGAAATTTGTAATCGTGGCTTTTCAATTGTATAAATCTCAAATTTGAGTTTGACTGCAATTTGTAATAACCAATTAATAAACTTAGCTTGTAATTAACCGTCCTGAGCATCCCTGGTAGACATTGAAAACATCTTTAGGGCAAAAATTGACCATTTTTTAAGAAAATACTATAAATGATCAAAAAATACTCCTTAATGAGCCAATAAGTGCTAAAATTTAACCTCAAAGCATTAAAAATGATGTAATTTCTACTAGGGTTTTAATGAAAACCATATAACGGAAACACGCGTATTTCAGGACGCGATAACTCTTTTGTGTGCAGGAGGATTAATAAAAGTTTTATTGAAATACCTTTTTAATCTTACCATAACAAGTCGAAAGTTCGAATTTAAGATTTTATAAGTCTTGATGAACAAAATTTAGTTTTCATTTAATAGCTAGGGTGCAAATGTAACTTTTTTTTATAAGTAGAACTTATTGGTTTTTTATAGAAATACTTAATTAACTTTAGAAAATAAGTTGCTTGAAATTCGTTAAACGAATAATAGCTTTTCATCTTGCATTTGATTTAAATATTTATAATTGTTCATAAGATAGTAAATATTTCCAATGTAAGTTAAAAACAATATTTATATATCATTATGGCATAGGTTTTCAGAAATTATAAGCTTCACATTTTTCTAGTAAAATTATTTTGTTTCAATTTTCAACGGACGGTATGGAAATTATTCCTTCGGAGGGTAATAAGTACTGTTATCGACATATAAGGGTGCAGTATTGATCTTTGCAGTAGGTTTTGGTAAGATAGGAATCTACAGCGGCTATAATACTGTGTTTTAACTCCAAGGGCCAGAGCGAGAGGAGCCATCATTGCCTCGCCGCCGTTTTGAGTTAAGTTGCGTTATTCTCCGTCGTAAATTCTGTATTCCGCACGCGAATATGTTCTTAATCTAGGACCGAACGACAAGATTATAAGAATTGTTTTCAGTAATAAGTAAAATCATTTTCAAAAACAAAATATTTAGAACTAATAGCAGTAAAATATCTTTTAAAATTTCCATTAAGAATCTTCAATTTTTACACGTTATTTTATACTGAATATATTTCATGTTTAGCCAATTTTCAATAAATCTGCCGAATTTGTACCATATTATTTATCATTTAATTATTATTTGCATGCACTTCTTAGGCGATTCGATTTTTTATATCTTTTATTTTTTGTTTTCAATGCAAAAGGGTTGTTAAATCGTAAAAATACATCTAATTGCAAAAGAAGAGTATTTTTATTGCAATCAAGGGTAAATACGACAGCTTTTCGACTCACCACGGTCAGTAGATTGTATTACTTCATGAATGCCCGACAGATGGTAACATACATTCCTTCAGATGGAAACAATGCGTTTTACAGAGTTGTCAGACGAACCCTGATACTTTAACTGACGGTCAAAGGTGGTTAAATAAATTTATATGAACCCTAAAAGATGGCACCACCAGTACTTGCCACATTTGGCAATGGTTTTTATTTAAAAAATCGGTGTCGCAACAATTAGCAATTAATTTTTTACCGTCTTTTCGACAAGCAATAGGCAAAAACTTTTAGAACAGGTAAGTTATGGCTATCATAAAGTTTTCATCAATTTTTGAAAGATTTGACGTCTTTTGTATAAAGTATAGTAAAAAAATGAATAACTTTTGATTTAAAATAGCCTTTTGTATAAAATATAGTAAAAACAAACGAGTAACTTTTGATTTAAAATAAGCTTTTGTGTAAAATATAGTAAAAAAATGAATAACTTTTTATGTATTCAGAACACTTCTTTTGCACAACCAATCTCTTCATCAGTGCACCCAAAATAAAACGTTCTTGAATCTTCCAGCATTCCATAATTCGCGAACTTTTTAATAACGTAGGTTTGCTTTTATATTTTATACATTTAAGGTTAGGTATACTTAGAATTTCTTTTCACGCAAACTGCTTTCCACGATGCTTCCGTTGATGAAAAAGGTGGCCGTTATGGTCCTGGAGTGGACGACTGAATGTCTCAAGTTGAAAAAAAAAATTTAAATCAATATAAATCGTACTCAAAACCTTTTTTTCGAAACGATATTTTCTAAGTCGGTGTGCACGATATCTCGAGAACGGCTCAACGCTACCAAATTACCTCTGGGACATCGGCTACAGTCGCGTCGTTTGTGGCTATTTTTGCTTTAAAAAATGTTTAAAACTTGTTTAAATGATAATTATTTGAACTAAAAATAATTTGTTATTAAATAATAAAACCTGTCGCCACAAAAAATTCCCAAAGAAAGCGTTTTTTTTCCTCTTTTAAGTGTACCTAACCTCTTAAAAACAGACAAAATCATATTTTCTCTCCTATACTTTGACAATTTTAGCACTGTGTTTATCGTGCAAAATATTAAATTTTTCCGCTAAGTATTAATAATTTAAATAATGACTAATTTTTATCTGTTTGTCTTTATATTTTAAAGAAGAATTGATTATCTTATTAACAGATGCCATAAATATCTGGAAGACTAAAGATACAAAAAATAAATACATTTAAAAAATGTTAAAACAACACTTCTTGTTTTTTTTTTTAGCCCAATTGATTCATGAAGTATATTATAATCCGTATTATAAAATGAATGATTTCAAAAAGAGTATTGGACAATACTCAGTGTCGGATCTCTTTCACTGAGCCATTCGTATCATTAGCAGGTTTCATTTACTATATCAATCAATTAATCGTATTATACAATCTAAATTCTTAAGGCATCTTTATTAATAAAATGCGCAAGTATTATGTAGAATACATTAAATAATTATCAATAAATATTATTTCTTTTCAATGCAAATTTTACAAAAACTTTATCTTTAAAATTTTTTATTTATTTATTTGAGTAATGCAGTTAAAATAAATTGTTAGAGATTTAGATATACTAATAGAATAATTTTCAGAATTATAATAATATAATACTTTTAAAAGAAGTTAAGTACTGGTTCCATTAAAGCGTATCACTGTCAATTTAGAACGGTGCATTCCCTAATCGGATTTTACTTAAATAACTGAAAATATAACACTGGTACAAATTCCAGCATTGAAAGTAGCCAGGAATATAGTTAATAGATAAGTCTCGTGGCTATTTAATAGGTCGTGATGAAACGTTTTCTTTTACATGATTTATCCATTAAATGGGTTGATAATTTTCTTTCTAATTGACGTGACTAGTAAATAGCTAAGAAAGTTATTGATATAATATAAAATATATCCTAACATAACAAAATAGGTTTTACCTCGTAAATACGTAAGAAAAAATTTCACATTTTAAAAAATTTGAAATTTAAAAAAATTCGTAAATCTTTTTTTATGTTTCATTATAGAACATTAAAGATAAATAGACTAATATGAAATTAAAACAAATATAAATATAGTATATAATTGATTATCTTATGTAGACGGATCAGTAAAATTCTCTTGTAGTATGACATTGAGTGTGACGAGGTTACAGAGCTTTACTTCTTTAGAACATTTAGATTAGCTACTTAATACTTTAAAAATGGGTTAAAGATTTTATTCTGTTAAATGCTTAGTTCATGCAAAAAAAAAAAACATTTCTCACTAGGAAATTATATTTTAAAAAGATTAGTTCGTTTCTACCAGGGAAGCGTGTAAAGTGATGTAGATTAAATGAACAAATTCTTTTGACATTTTCTACAATTTTAGGGCCATAAAATTTAAGAAAATCCTTTATATTTTGAAAACAAGTTTTATTTCACATTCTTTTAATAAAAATATAACGTGTAAGAAGAATAGTTGTATCAACACTACATCATAATAATATGCTGAGAATGAAATTATTTTTCTTATTTAAATTTTTATTATAGAAAGTCAAAATATTTACTTTCTTATTAAACTGAATACCTGTCTTTCTTTCAGTTCGTCTTGCTCGAGTGTCCTCGTTGATGATGATTCCAGTTATTGGTGGAAGTTCTGTCTTGAGCTCTACACTCAGCTTTTTAAACAATTGTTGGAATAATTTCCCTGTCCTGCCTCGCTGTGTTAAAATTTTATACTCAAGTGCAATTTGCTTTGTTTGCCTCTTACCGAAGGGTGGCTAATTTTAACTTTCCCTCGGTAAGCGGCACCCCGACATTAATTTTTTTGCGTACCAGCTTTAGTTCTCCACTGGCACTTCCCTTTGTGTGCGACGCATTAAGAGGAGACCGATGTTTGCTCAGTCGAGTGACAATTCGTAAGATCAGCTGAACCTAAAAAATCGTTATTTAAATTTTCTTTAGCTTTCTCGAGAAATGTTTTTAACGTTAAGCTTCGTCATTTTAAAAATAGTCGAGCTTATTGACCTAGACTGCAAAATTAGATAAAGTAAAAAAATTCGATTGATTCGACTGCAGAATTGACAAAATTCTGCGTTTAACAAACTAATTCTGCAAAAGATGACTCGTATATGTATAAAGATATTGAGAAAATAAACGAACTCGTTTGATTCTATTATATTAATTTTGTCCTCTTGCGAAAGCATAATAATCCATGAATTCAATTATGATTTATTGGGCTTTGTATGTGCGTTGTGTAAGCTCATTGGGTGGGATAACTGAGAGAAAAGAGGAATCACTGAGGCAGATTCATCAGAGCTTTTCCGCTTGGTCGACGAAACACGACCCCCCCCCCTTCCCTCCCACTCCATCTGCCGAATAGCACTCCAGGTTATCCGCAAAGAAATCGCATGCGCCTTAGGATTTACCCCAAGGGATGAATCCAGTCGCCTTAGCCGACTGTCGCCCTCCTTGCCACTGTGTGCGTGTCTGCCGTCTGCGAGCTCGAGCAAACGCGGCTAAGGAAAGGCACGTTCATACATGTATTAACGGTGGCGTCTCGTTCTTTATTTTTCCCGCAAGTGTACGTTTGCATGAGAAGTGGCTGCGAACTTCCTAATAACGTAGGGGAAAAGCAGGAAGAAACGTTCTTCGTTATGTATCAGCAGTTTCGGAATTCTAATACAAGATCACAGAAGCTAGAGCGGAAACACGTCTGTATCTGAAATTATAAGCTCTCGCTTTGAAAGTATTCTAACGGTTTCATATAAACTAAATAATGCTTAAATTATAAGGTGTTTACTGCAAGCTCTATCGAGAAATTCCTAAACATTAATCTTAATTGATTTAATAAAAGTTGATGAGAAATTTGTTTGAATGAATTTTTATTGATAAAAGAAACATATTCAGGTAATTTATGCTTTGTTAGATATAGGCTAATATAGATTGTTAAAATTTGTAGATCAAAAGAATTTTTAGGAAATTTTATGCAGCTAAAACATTACTTTTCGGAGTAAATAATCCTTTTAATTTCCTCGAGGAAGTATAAAACGTTTACATTTAATGCCATTTGATTATTACATTTTTTATACGAGTCGTGTACTAGATTTATTCGCTTAGTTTTTCTGCATACTTGCTACGAAAAAGTCTACCATGAAAATGTATTATTTTTTGTAATCCTCTTAACAGCGTTTCTGTCGACGGTATGGTTTCGTACTAATTATCTTCTGCAGTGTACGTAACATAATTTATTTTTTTACCCTTTCTTGACTCTAAGTACACGAAATATTTTAAAAAAGATTCAAGTGTGAATAAATTATAATTTAATGCTGTAATTAAACATCTGCTGCAACATTTTTTATACTAATAACTTATGACTGTTCCGAATTACGTTAATATAGTAAAAATTGCGACTCTTTGCTCGGTTTGATAAAAATAAAAACACCAATATTGCAGAGAGAAGAAAAGCACATGAAAAGAGTGCGGATAGGTCTAAGGGTACGAATTAGAGGACAACGGCTTTTCCCCTACATCTCAAATGGCATCGCAGCTTTAATATTTATGGTGCTTTTAATGGGAATCGTTATTAAGTCTCCTTTTATCACGTATATACCAAAAAAGTCTTTCGGAGACTGAAGGCATAAAGCCGGAGATACACGCAAGGGGAGGATAAGTTTTCGCGCCGCGCGAAAGAGAGAGGGCGATACTTTGTTTAAGCTCGTTAAAACCGTACAACGTGCTGTCAAGAGGGAAAGGGCAAGTGAGAAAGGCTGAAGAACGAGCGAGAAAGAAATCACCGGAGAGGAACTTATCGCTGGTACTTAAGTTTTTAAAGGTGATCGTAAACACGTGTAACGAGAGTAGCGTTGATGTAAATTCGTTTTGTCCTTCTTTTCTCCCTTCAATTTACCTTCTTCTTCTTTAGATTCTCTCTTCCTCCTTACTTTTCTTCTTCCTAGCTATTATTTTATCTAAGGCTCGTGCGCCATTCGCGAAGGTGTTTGCTTACGTTTACGTTTTTTTTTTGGCCATTACACCTTCAATTTTCCTTTCTTCAAATTATGAGTTACGTTAAAAGTTATGGCGAAGGAACAGATTATATTATACTAAACAGATTTTACATGTAAAGAAAAATTAATTTTTTAATCCGCGGCCGAGGAAGGATGAAAAATTGGGTAAATACGGAATAAAATTAATATATATCAAATGAATTAAAATGAATGAAAAACTCTGTAAAGGCAGAATAAAATTAATTTCTAATTTGAGCATAAACTAAGCAGTGCAATTTAGCAGTGCAATTAAAGAGATATAGATCTTTCCGAAAATGCTGAAAATTCTTGTATGAATGGAAATCCCACTTGCATAAGAGGTTGGACTTGCACAGCCATAACGGCGTCATATCATCATCCCGCAACAGTGTCAAAAATTTCAAGTTGCCGAGTAAGAGCTCGATCGTCTTAGATGGAAATAGGAGTTTTATGGAAATTGCCACACGACCTGCGGAAGAGAGAGAGAGAGAGAGAGAGAGAGAGAAAACTGGTCTAATACTCTGAATAATATTCCGCAAGCTCATCTGCAAGGCCGTATAATAAACGCTTTCGCATAGATGCAAAAGCAGCCGCATCTTCGGTAATTGATGGTCTTCAATTTTCCAAAAACGTGCACTCTCCGCCTCATATTTTATTGCATTAACCACGTAGTGTAAAGTCTTGATTTTTCATTCATGTATTGCAGCAAAGAAAAAGCATGGGAAAGAATAAAAGTGCACTTACATCGAGTATCTAAGTCGTTTTTCCTTCAAAAGTTCAAATTTTTATTTAGCACGTGTAACATACGTATTTCGTTCATACGGCGATGTTGCGAAAGATAGATTACTCAATATCGATATTGATTTTGTTTTCATCAAGAAATGTACATTCAATGTGCCGAAGTAAGTAAAAAAATTTCTAAAGGGAATACCGTCGATAGATTTTGATGAGCTATTGAACATCTGAGCTAGGAGAAATCAAGTAACAGGAGGCATTTCTATATATTTATCGAATATAATCATTCATTACAAAATATGTATTTGGTTCGAAGCTCCGAATAAATTACAAATTGCCGACATAAATTGCAGAAGGCTAAAGAGAGCAAAATGTTCAATTTTTAAAGAGATGAAATGAATATTTATTGCGTAATCGGCATTTATGCATGCTTTTTGCTTGCATTTGCTATTTTAATTGGCGTATATTTACTCCTTGATTGTATCCAATTTTTTTGATCGATCCATTCGGGAACAAACCAGCTACCACTGCCGAACGTCTTGGAATGTTTCGAATGAGGCACTCTCCTCTCGGAAAATGGCGCGACGCCTAGTTGCTCTGCCTGGAAATTTATGGAGTACTGCCTGATGGAGACTCATGTTTTATGAATGATTGCGAGGCAGCGAAGGTATTCGAGAGAGGAAAGCGCTCGCTTCCAGAGAAGAGAAAGGAGGAGGGCGAGAAGGAGATAGACGGAAAACGAGCAGACCAGGCAGCGAACGAAAGAAAATGAAGGCGAACGGAGAAAATAGTGGAACCGAGATAAAGCCCCGTTTGATTTGGCGATGCAGTTGTCGCTGCTGCTATGTGCTCCAACTGAATTGAAAAATAAATTAGGATCTTAAGAACTTTCGTATAATAATGCGAAAGGTCTTTTTAATTGAATGCTCTCGACATTTAACGCGATTCCTCGAGAGGCGAACTTTTTTAAATCGAAATTTTTCTTATTCACAACGTCGACGCTTTTAATTAAATCCGCTGAAAGATTTGCCAAACAATCATAAATAAAGGAGATTATTTTATTATTAAATATGCTGATCTACTTCGCTCGCATTTTACACTATTTATTGTTAGACGTCTTTCAAAATTTAAAAAGAAAAGGTGTTATGTGGATTTGGGTCATTTGACGCAGACCCAAATATAGATTGCGCAAAGCCGCGGATAAAAGTAGCCGAACGTAAAAAGTAAATTTGAAACTAGTAAAGAATTTTATTTCTCGAATTTGATGAAATACACGTTGTAGGGGATCTTATACCAAAAGTAAAATTCGTCCAAGTTTTTCAGATACCTTCGGCCACATTCGCCCCTACCGCATACCCGTATAAAAAATATTCGTCGGCCTGGAACTTTTTATGCGCGCGCCGGAGCGGCAAGTTTCCAAAGTCCTTCTATCTGTCAGCCGCGGAGCATCAGACTCGGACACTCGCTTGCGCCGAGTAAAATACTCTTTCTCTTTCTCGGGGGCGTAAAATTTAAATTTCCCAAGCAATGCATCCAGTTGCATGGAGGTGTATATACCGGAGGGTGAAAAAAAAAAAAAAGAAAAGAAAAAAATCGTTAAAGAGGCCGAGAGGCGGGATCGGAAAAAATTTAAATCCCGCGCGGCAGCTTAAATTCGAAAAGTTTTAAGCTCCCCGCGACGCCTCGGCGGCGACTGCCGAGCGTCTTATTAAAGTCTGGCATTAACATATTTCACGTCCAAGACGCCAGTCGCCGCTGCGATTATCGTGCGCCTATTTAATTACGTCGTCGCGTTAGCGATTTCAGTTACGGCGCCCGTCGAATGACGAAAATTCGAGGCTCCGGGACTGGCGTTGTTGCGCATGCCTATCCTCTCGCATATACACAAGGGGCTTGCCCGCAAATCTCGAGCCAATTTCCTCCTTTAATTCAATTCATACGATGGAATGGTAATAACCGGAGGTCTCTTGCTTCAGTATTCCACCTCGTCCCTTTCCGCGTTTCCTCGACTCTTTGCCTCTGCGATTGCTGGTCCCTCATGCTCCGACAGCCTTCGCCTTGTTCCGCACACACGACCAATTTTCACTCGACTCGAGAATATAATTGGTTGAGGGAATGAGGGCTATTTTGGAATTTTCACACTGTCGGATGCTAGCTTTAAGGTCCCTGGAGCACATGTTGCTACTGTTTGGCTTTGTTGAAATCATGGAAAATTAAATGTTATTCAAGATAAAATACGCGAGTTTTTTTAGAACGTAATGCAGAGGGATAAAATAAAATATTTATTTTGCGCTTTTAAACTGTCCATTTAGGAAGTGTGAATACTATTTTTATACAATAACGGTATTAGTACTCAGAAGTTAATTATAAATGTAGTGAGTAGATTCGCATTCCCTGAAAATTAATTTCAAAAGACTTACAGCATTTCTATGGACAGATTTTGTGTCAGGGATTCAAAGTCGACGGCAAATAACTATTCATACTCAATCCACAAGCGTCACGTCGACCAGTGTTATTAATAATACTTTATAAAATCAATCCTTAATTAACAAGCCTATTTTTAGGTAGTTGAATAAAATAAAAATAAATTTTCATACAAGACTACTAAACGAACTAAATATAATATAAAAGTTATGATATAAATATAATGACGTAATATAAAAGTAATTTTATTAAAAGCGTCAGAAACATTTTTATCTAAAGCTAAAAAGAAATGTATAGCTCAGTAAAATAAACAAGTTTCATTTCGCCTGCAGACAGTAAATTAGCCTTCGGCTCGATAAATATTTAAATGTTGCGCATAGAAATGCGATGCCTATAGAGTATGTAAGACGCAAAAATATGTTAGGCCGCCTCAAATGCAAAATGAATAAAATCGTCCGGAAGCGACGGTTGACGGGCCTTGAAGGAAAGTTGTACACAGCTTGGAGGAAAACGCAAAGTAAAACGTAAGAAAGAAATAAATAACGCTGAGCGAGGGGAAAGAGCGAGACGGCTGCGTTCACACGCCCCCAAGATTTCGGATGCTCCTGTCCCGCAGTGCAGGAGGCGCTCGCGCGATAAACGGAAGACGTGAGACATTTTTCCGAGAAAGCGTTAAAAGAGGACACCTGCACACGCCTCCTCCGACCCCACGTCGATTCGATTTTACGGGTTCCTATCTCTCTCTCTCCCTCCCGCCCCAACCCCCCTCCTCACTCTCTCTCTCTCTCTCTCTCTATGCCGCCAGCGGCATGACGTTTTGCGCGGAAGCGTCACGTTGAGGTGCTTCCGATACGACAAGAGTCGAGAGCGAGGGCTGAGTGGATTCTCAAAATTGAATATGCATTCCGAGTGTGCATGTGTCTATCGGTACGTGTGAGCTTATGCTTATACGTGTAGTCCACAGACAGGATAAGAGGGGTCAGGAGGGGAGTCGTTCGTATACGTATTGATGCGCGGGGGCTCTGCTAGTTCCGCGGCACCAGCTGGAAAATTGCACAAGACGCAGGAGTGCTGTTGAGAAGCGAGACTCGACCTTGAGAAGCGAAAGGAAGAGAGGAAATGCGCGAAGAAGAGAGACTTTACCAAATGTACCGTTCTAGTCTCGAGTGTCGGAAACTCTAATTAATGAATTCATCGCAACGTCGGGGGGCTTCACGGGAGGCTCGACTTTTAATCTATATTAAAGCAATCGGTCTTCCTTTTTCAAGTATTTCAAAATATTTTTATACAGAAAAATTATTTTTATGAGAAAAATTTAATAGAACTTATAACAATTTTTACTACGATTATATTAAATTTGAGCATATAGTATAGTAATTTTTAGGATAATGCAAGTTTGCATACACATTGGTATAGTAATCTTTAGTACAAAATTATTCTCACTGTAACAATACTGATGACATTTAAACTAAAAAATGTAAACCTGTAACTTGAAAAAAAAATATTATAATAATAATTTCATTGGATAATAAAATTGAGTAAACAAGAGATAAAAAAATCTGAATTAATATAGAGCAACGTTTAAAAATTGTTTTATCCAATATTTATAGACTGCCGCTCGGTGATCAAATATATATTATAATGACTTTTGCAAGTTAGGTTTTATTTCAGTAAATACACGTTTACGACTTACTGGCGACTTTTAAAAGGAGCTCGAACGGCGAGTAAGCGGCGGCGTACGCGAAGAGAATGAAGTTCAAAAAGAAAAGACTTTAATCTATCTTGGGCCTAGTCTGCAGGCGATCATAGTTCATCAACTTTTCGATCGTTCGGACTCTCTTCGAGAGCGGCCCCTGCGGATTTTCTGGCTTCTGCTGTAGCTCCCGTTTGCTCTTTCTTTCGAAAAACTTTCAGCAAACTCTGCACAAAGCTGCGCTGCACCCTTCTTTTTACTTCACCTTCGGTTATCGAGACGTTTTTTTGTCTACGTATCTTACAAATGTGCTTAAGGGTAAACATTAATGTCGACCATATCAAGTCACACTTATTGCGAATGGAATAAAGCAAAATTATTATTTTACGGTTAGAAATTTCAGCTGGTAATAAATTTTCTTGTCATCAATTTTATTATTAGTTTACGATGGCACAATTGCGTTTAATCAAATAAGCAGAATTAATAATCAAGCTAATATAGACAGTAACAAAAAATTACACGGTCAAGTAAGCAGGAAGCGGCAGCAGACGAAAGAATGTAGACGGAAGAACTGGCAGTCGCTAAAAAAATGGTTCGAAGAACGAAAAAAGAGAAAGCAAGACAATCCGAACTGGCACTTGCATGAGCGCATCTATTCGATGGTTTAATAGAGCGATTTAATTAAACGAGCATTTCGCAAGGAGGCGAACGCGCGCAATTAGAGCGCAACGACGGGAAAGCACTTTGTGGATCCTTACGGAAGTACCCTTCCCTTTCCACCTTACTCACAACCCCTTTCATTCGTCTCTCGGCATCTCTCTTATTATTGATTTCCGATCTTTAATCTGGTGATGAACGAATCTAGAAGGGCTGTGGTCATGACGCTAAATGGACCTTTTATCTCAAATAATTATGCACCACTAGTTTTGTTTTCCTTCAAGAATTATCGATTTCTTTTTCAGTTAGAATGCTTTTTCTTCTTTTTACCTTTCATTAATACTGCGAAGTGCAGCGTAGTTTACTTTCAAAGAAAATTATAGTAAATTATGTATTAAAATGAAATAATCCTTTAATTTTGTTTATATTATTACTAGCTACTTGTGTTAAAGCACATGTCTTTTTTAGGATTCAATCTTCAAATAGAGTTTGTAAAAAAGTTTAAAAGATTTTTCCTTTTAAATTCCAAAAACGTTTCAAGATTATTAAAGTATAAATAAATTAAAAAATAAACTATTTTATCTTATTAGAGAAAAAATGCCCTGCTAAAACTACTTACAAATATTCATCCATAACCAAATTGATGAATAACTTAAAAGTTTACATTTCCAAGTAAAATTATTACGGTATTAAGCAAGCTTTGTGCACGAGATCGACAAGCATAAGTTTGAAAAAAGTAATAAATTTAGGTTCAGTTCTTTCGGGCTACTGTTTTGCTTGAGATCCTGCAATAAATCAGATTTTCTGCTTAATGTTAAAACATGAAAGAAGCCGTGTGCGTTCGGCCTAACGCTCGATTTTTCAAAAGTTATGAGCTCTTTTAGCGAAAAGCTAAGAAAAATCGATTTTTGTTCAATCACATATAAGTTTTCAACTATTAATTGTAGAGTATTTTAACTCCCGGTATCTAAAAAGTGAGATCAAATCCTATCGATTAAAAAACAAGACATCGAACAATCTTTAATTGTTCAAACGTTATAGCTAAACAAAAATTTGTAATAAAAGAAGCTAAAATTACGTCAATGAATTTTTGTGGATCATTTTATGCTACTTTAATGGTCATTTTTTGTTAGACCATAATTTCTGAACAAATGAAAATTTTTGGATGTCTTTTTTTTTAATCGACAGGATTTGACCTCACCTTTCAAATGCCGGGAGTTAAAATATTTTACAATTAATGGTTGAAAAGTTATATATGATTGAACAAAAATCGATTTTTTTAGGTTTTCGGTAAAAGAGCTCACAACTTTTGAAAGATCGAGCGTTAGACCGAACGCGCGCGGCATCTTTCATATTTTAACATTAGAAAACATATCTCAAAGTTCGAACAAAATCCGTAACACAAACAAGTGAGACTCTCCTGGTAAGAAATACATGGTGCTTCTCTTTTATGCAAAACTTGACTTATGAGTATTTAATAACGTCTTCTTACAGTAAAAGTAGCTTATTTGGCTCGTAGGCCACTAAAACTTTGATAAAATAAAAAAAAAAAAAGAAATTAATAAGAAAACCGGAGGAGGCACGGATATTCAAAAATTGAAAGCCTTTTAATTTCACACGAAATGAGAGTGTCTGCTTTTGAACTCAGTGGCTGCCGTTACGTGTATTTATACCCGCAGAATCGGGGAGAAGCAGGCGAAAGAAGACGCGGAGCTGCTCCTCAAAAGCCACGCAAAATTCATATCTTAGAATCGGGCTAATTTCTTCTTCGCGGGCTCGTGTCGCCGTCGGCGGCGATCCTTTTACGCACGGCGAAATGAAAATTTCTGGCAAACAAACTCGAGGGCAAGTGAAATTCTCCGTTGGCCTGCGAATCCGGCGAACCTATTACGCAGACTTGCTCTGCTCTCCCTCCCAGCCCCCTCCCGCAACGCCTCGTGCCTGCTCAGCTGGAGATTAGTGTGCAAAGTACTCGGAACTCGTGCGCCACAAGCGCCGTGCGGGCGCTGTACGTCGTGTTTCTTGTCGTGCACGCGCGATTAGCTAGTTTTGTGCCTGCGTACGCAGTCGAAAGAGACACTTGGAAGGGAGAGATTGTCTCTCTCCCCCACCCCCTTCCCCGTGTCTCTCTCTCTCTCTCTCTCTCTCTCTCTCGATATCTCCGGAAACAAACTTCTCCGCGCTGTTTGCTACAAGAATGATAATGCGGGTGCGCGACTTTGGATTAAACGCCCTACGGAATTGCCGCCTCCTCTCGATATATATATGTATATAGAGATTTCTCGCGGCTACCGTCGTCGTTTCTGGCTCAGACAACAGATAAAACTATCCGCGATTAAACGGATAAAGAGCGCCAATTGCCGGTTCGTAAAAATCGAGTGCTGGGAAAGAGCATTTTGGGACTTTGCAAGTTCTTTATGAGTAATCTGGATAGATGAAAGCGGTTGACAATTCTCGGCTGGCAAGAAACATCGCGTATAAAAATAGCTGATCGTATTTATTCATGGCTGATCATCTATCATAAAAAGAGTGATCAGCGAGCTGTGCTAACTATAAATAGTTTGTTACGTTTATATTTTTAGTCCACGTGCATTTATTTGATTCTTTCGGTCATGGAAGTACAATGCTTATCAACAGCGTGTATTGTTAAATATATTTGAAAAATGCTGATGCACGCCGAATAATCCAACGCCGTCAAATTAGTTAGGGAAAGTTGTCTCTAATGTTAATAAAACTCAATTGAATATTTACGTATAGTTGAATACTTGTTTCGCGGTAGAGCATTTATTTGAAACGTTTAGAATTAATTTTTTAACGCGTGTTCAAAGCGAAATTTTTTATATTGTTCTTCCCGGGGTTAGTTTCTCCGGTTCCCTTTTCACCGATGAGCGAGATCAGGCTCGCATTGGGCAAGGGACGGTGTTTGCTGTTGAGTGAAAGGGCGCTCTCAGCGGAAATCGCTTAGCCGAGAAAAATTAACCTCACGCGTCGGTCGTCGGTCGAAAAAAGAAGTATGCGCTGCGTAAAATTCGTCCTATTTAAACGCGGCGTTTTTTTTTAAAAGTGGGAGGCAAACCTGCGTCTCTTTAACGCTGATTGGCTGAGATCACTCAGCTGTTCAATTATGTTTGCTTGGTCTCCACAGTTTCCCGGTGAAAAAGACGTTCAAAGAAAAAAAATTGAGAAGAGCTTTTCTCTCTTCATTCATTGATTTTTTTTATATATACATCAATGCAATGCAATGCTTCGTAGTTAAATTAAATAATTATATTGAATGAATGCGCTAATTAATATTTCCAAGTATAATATTGTATAATATTGCTTCTTCTAATGCTAAAAATGTTCTAACTAAATTATAAAACTTATTTGATATTTCATAATTAGTAAAGAAAATAGAACTGCATATTTGATAGAGTGTCAGATTTAACCAGAAGGATTCTGACGTTACACACCACTGTATTTATTTTTTTAGTTTTAAGATTTTATTATTATTAATCATTAAGTGATTATCCAGTTATTGCTTGAAAATCGTTATAACAAGATGCATAATCAGAATTATAATTTTCGAAAATAAGTAAAAACCTTTTGCGTCGTTTTGCGTTATAAAGTAACATAAAAAGTAAGTAGATAGAGGATTGAGAAAAAGGTGGCGAAAGTTTACAATTCAGCACGGATAGTATTATGTCTGATCACACTCGGTATGTTTCTACTTACAGATTAAAAATAGTTTATCGCATTAAATTGATACAAATGATGTATATAGACACTAATAAATAGATTTTGATAACTTGATAAAATAAGTAATCATAAATAGCTGCGAATGAAGAATTGGCGTTGTCAATGAAAGTATTAACTTTGACTGGAAAGGAGAATACTCACGAGAATGTAAGAAATTTGACCTGAAAGGAACACGTTCAAAACCTCTTCCATTATAAAGAGGTAAAAAATTATGAATTTTAAAAAAGTAGCCTCCCTTAAAATTCAGTGATCAAACTTTTTTAAAATTCGCAATTTTTTGACCTCTTTATAATGGAAAAGGTTTTGAACGTGTTTCTTTCAGGTCACATTTCTTAAATTCTCGTGAGTATTCGCTTTTCCAGTCAAAGTTGATGGTTTCATCGACAATACCGCAGCTATTTCTACAAGCTTCACAGGATTACTTATTTTATCAAATATTAAAATCTATTTATTAGTATCTAAATTATTTGTATCAATTTGAAGCGCTAAACTATTTTTAATCTTAAATTTAGATTTCGAGAACCCTTTGAAAATTCGTTTGGCTCTCTTACAATCTATTAGTCTATTAGTCTATCCTATTAGCTTCAATAAGGGATGGATGTTTTGTTCCGATATCGGTTGAGAACCCAAACAATTTTCAGACTCTCTTGAAAGGACAATAAACGGTCTTCCGTGATACCGACACCTTAATACACACTTTAACACTTCGCTTCCGGAATTCGAATCTTTCTCTCTCGTGTGGCTTTTTCACCACCGACCTGGATTTCACTCTGTCACTTCACTAACGCTTTTCATCAAAAGTTTAAGTGATAACTATTGTCGAAACAGTTTATTTTATCTGTAATGATATAAATCATTGACATATCTAGCATATGATTGATTAGGCAATGATGATGGATTTGGGGGTAGGGACCTATAATATAATAATTCGATTCGATCGCAGTAATAATATTACATATTAAATATTAGTCAGCTAATTTTTTATTGAGTCTAATCTAAAATATGCCTACCATACATCATTATACTTATATGCATAAAAAAGGAAATCCCTTTAACAAGCCGATATTATAAACCAGACAAGGCAGAAGAGCATCCGCAGACACTGAACATTGCCGTCGCGAAGAGAATAAGATTATTTTTTATTAATTATATTAATATCTCATGAATAATTATTTGCATTCGTAATTGAGGATTGAAGAATCAAATCGAAATCAGCGAAATGAGCTTGAAACAAACAATCAGAGCCAGCAAAATTGACGAGCTAATGTTATTACGCACGCAAGAAGAATTTTGCCGTAGAGAAAGAGCTCGAGGGAAGGAGGAGCAGACTTGATATTGGGCATTGAACAGACAGCTCCCGAGAGAGAAAGTTAAAACTAAAGTATAAAGTTAGCACTGATTCGACGGCGGCGCTCGGCGCCTAGGATTTCATACCCTGGCCCGCCAACCGGAGGAATTTATATTATACGGACTATCGTAACAATCGCAAACGGGCGAGCGCAATACTGCAGAGGAAAAGAGCAGAACGAATAAAAAGGGCGCAGACGAGGGCAGCCTGGAAAAACTGCTTGTACATAACGCTCATGCATGCAGGGGCATCAAAGTGCCATCTCCAACAATGCCACGAAACGCAGTGCCTTTGAAATGAAAGTACAGAGTGACCCAGGAATCCGGCGAAAAGTCTACGCGCCCAGAAGAGAAAAACAGCCAGAAGACAGAGCGCCCTGGACTTTGAGGCAACGCCTGGAAAGAGGGCCGAGAGGCGAGAGAGAGCAAAGGAGGATAACGCGAATCTGAGTTTTCGCAAGGGTAAGCCGCGGATTATCCGACGCCTTTAACTCGGCCTTGGCTTATCTCGAGCTAAGAAAAAGAGTAAGAGCGAGGGAGAGACGCTCGTTTCTCAGGTGTGTCATTTCGCGACCGAGTCACCATATTGCCAGGCTCCACACACACACACGCGCACACCCCTTGACATTCCATTTGCGCGGCCCCGTGCACGCGGGAGAAATCGTCCAACAAGGCAGTTTATTAGAGGAAAAGTTTGATTTATTGCCCCTGCCCCGGCGCGTGCGCTCGTGAAACAGTTGGTACATAAACAAGAGCCAGCCGAGTGTGCCGTAGTCTTTTTCCCGCGCGGAGGCTGCAGGCGCGCGGCCTTTCGCGAATTCGGCAGGAGGCGGCAATACGTGACGCCTCGAGAACAGAGAGTTTCCTCGCCCGGGCGAGCGAGGGAGACCACAGCTGCGCGGGATATATGTCAAGGAGGAAAATGAAAAATTATTTCGATATTATCTCCAAACTCACTTTCCGGCCGGCTGCGCCAGTTAGTTTTAACGCCTCGGCGCTCGCTCGCTTCTTTTACCTTTTCCGTACTTAGCAGCGGGGCTAAGGATGACGAGCGCTTTTCAAGAAAAACCGATAGACTCGGCTGGAGCCTCTTCATCAATGATTACTCTTTTTGCCGGTAATTGCATCATCTATTAAACGCTCCGGCCAGAAGATTTTCAATATTTTAATTATGTACAAGAGTATTAATCCTGGGAATCGATTTTGTATGTATTTTTTATCATCTGCTTTACATTCTTTTTCCATTTGCGATGAAGCTGCTTCGTTATCGCGAACACGAAATAAACGTATTCTCATTTTAATTTTAAAAATATGCCTCAAAATATACTTTCGGTTCAATAAACCGACAAATTAACTTAAATTTCGTTTGTTTTGTATTCGTAAAGAGAGTGTACATTTACCATTGTCTTTGACTTCTTAAATTTTAAATAAAAGGCCTCGTTAATTTAAAACACCAGATAAAACAATGGATTGAGCAGATTTTTTTCAGTCATATAACTCTTTGTCCCAGTTCTCCGTCTGTTCTTGGGCCGATCGATGATAATTTATTTAAGAGCCTTCAAGTGAGAGTTCGCTAGCATCAAAGGCCAGAGAGGATCTCTAAACTCCTTCCTTGTGGTGGTAAACCACGGGACAAAGGAGATGGAGCACTGCGTCTACGACGAAGATGACGGCGGCGGAGGAAAACAACTCGGCAACAGATAAGAAAAGGACGCACACTGCAGCAGTATATTGTACGTTACGCTTTCGCTTTGTAAATGCTAGGAAATTTTTCGAATTTTTTGTAATTGCTTTTTTGCCTTTTGGACTTTTTCTTGGCTTTGGTTTCATTGCTTTTCTGATGTTTCATATGTAAGTGGTTTATACAGTTGAGGCAGTTCTAAAATAGAAAAAGAGGAATTGACGGCGAAATACCGAAGAATCTCAGTGTTGTAGTTTTACTATTAAACATAAAAATAGAAACTTTCACCTGAAAAAAAACTTTTTACAAATCAAGTTCTAAAGAAAAGTGTTAAAAAGCTTGAAAAATTCACCATTAGAGATTCATAAATAATTAGTGCCATTAGCACCAATTGTGATTTTGAAAAGTTAATTTGGCAAAGTATACGTAATGTCAAAAATAGTGGGCTAAAGTTTGCAGTCATTTAGCTATTCTGTCCAAGTTACTTTTTCAACTATCAGCATACTTTATTCAATGTTACCTTTCCTTTAGAGGAATCAATTTTTTCCATTCCTCTTCTGAGAATTCATCAGGTGATTGACAGTATTAAGAATTGATTTTCTTTTCATTCCTATACGCATTTGTAAATTTTTAATACTTTTCTATTTATATATATCCGCATGGAATGACAAGAAAGTAAAGTACCATCCTTGTATTTGTTTTTCTGCCACTGCAATTTGAGCCAAAAATAAAACATCAGCAGAAATCGAATATTGAGGAAACTGGGTATTTCATCTGAAAAATCGTTCATCGTCAACAAAGATGACTTTTACAAAGGGTGTATGTTTAACATATACGTCAATGTATAAGGTGTAATGTTTCATTTACTAAAATGAATTTTATGAATGCCCATTTAAGATGTTTTTGTAATTAAAATCGAAAAATAATAAAGTCTAAATTAATATTTATATATTATATCAAAATATTTGTAATGACCTAAGCATACAAATTTTCAAATCAATCAATCGGCGCTATATTTGCATAAAAACTATACGCAACAAGAATTTGAATTTAAGAAAACAAAAATTATTGATCCCGAAGCAACTACAAAAAGCGACTACTATCGGAAATGTGCTTAAGGGGGTTATATACTGATTTTTTCCTCATGTAAAAAGCCCTGAAAAAAAAAATCTGTATGATTATGGCTTC
>JAWWEO010000045.1:13102777-13128652 GCA_035582975.1 Ormyrus labotus | reverse complement strand
TAAAGTATAGAATCAAAAAATCAAATAAAAAAAAAATTGATTTTTGGAACCTTTTTCAGTATATAACCCCCTTAATACATGGCGAAAAAAATAATATCAATAGACCACTCGACACATGTAAACTTAGAAGGGAGTATAAAATCTTTATTAGTAGTAGTAATTTGTCTTGTTAATATCATTAATATTATTACCGTACCCACCTCTACAGTATTGAATACGTATAGTCTACTGCGAATTTTACTCGGCTTTGTCTGTAGAATTATCCAGTGAGTGTTACGTGCGTTTTTATTATTGTATTGTTTTGTTATTATCGTTTTTATTATTGTTTTGCTTTAATCTGAATATTTGTTTTAGTTTTAGCCTTGAAAAGAACTTCGAGTGAAGTTGAAACATTGGTTTTTGAAGAAATAAAAAAAAAAAAACAAATTATTGTGACAGAAAAACCAATATTAGTATTCATTTCATCTATTTTAAAAAATAGTTACGGTCATTAGTATCAATCTTTATTAATTATTCAATTGATCAATCTAATAGGTTAATAAAATTTAAACAGTCATTGCATTAGACATGTGGTTCGCAGTTGGAGAACTGTTACCATCCTGTAAATTGACAACGCTACGTAATTCCAACTACTTTGGATTTAATTATCTATTTAGTATATTCAAACTAATTAGTTTTTGATTGCAAAAATATTAAAAACAAAGGGTTAAAAAGACAATGATGAAGTCAAGTCGTAGATTATGATATAGCTACGTCCGTCAACTCTCGGCAGCTAATGGCTTCTTATTCATCCTTTTACGATGTGCATCCTCCCCTCTCCTTTCCCCTCCTCTCGGAGCGCGCTTGAACTTTTGTGGCCATTCATCGGAGCGTCGGCGCGGCTCTTGCGTGTCAAGCTCCTGGCGAAACTTCGTTATGGCGAACAATCGTCGTAAAATCTTTGACGCCAAGCCGACGCCGGCGCGCAGACGAAGCTCCACGCGCGCGTCCTAAGCTGTGCTTGCGGCTGGTCCGCGCGCGAAGCTTAACCGGCAAAGAAAATACCAGGAGCGAAAGATCTTCCTAGAGAGAGAGAGAGAGAGAGAGAGAGAGAGAGGAGAGCTATGGCTTCACGATCAATTTCGCCCAAAGTCTCACAGAGTTAACGAGCTGGCCCTCGGCGGTGCAACCATTGAGTGCCTTTGTTTACGGCTAATAAAACGATTAATTTTCAAGGAGCGAGGAAGAGGAAGTCATAAGGTGGCTTCTAATTTTAATCAGCAGTATGCCAAGTGCTATTGGTGAACGTCTGCAGTATTTTGGGCCTAACTATCGGCGGTCTGCGATGAAAAGCGATCAAATATTATTCATTTATAGATGAGGTGCAGTTCGCATGTTTTTGAGCGAATGTTTTATTAATGTAAAAAATTATTTGTTCGTTTAATTTTGCCGACAGTCCTTTTGAAAGGAAAACCTCATTGTTTCATTTACAGCTGAATATCTTCTTGAAACAGCCAGATTTGCATTGATTTTAAATGCACGTGTCTCCAACAGACATTTATTTATTGATTTATTTTTCTTGGAAAATTTAACAATAAGCCTAAAGGAACAATACTTCGCTTTAATTGTATCAAAAGCACATAATATATATGGGAAGGAATGTGATTGGGGTTAATATATTATATTTAATGTAATGTAAGTAGAAGTAAGTTCCGTTAATTAAATTTTTTCAAAATTTACAATGTAATACATTCTTTAAATTCTTTTGCAGCACGATTCGCAGAAGAAATACATGTTTTATTAGATAAACAATTTTACAGTTTGAAGCTCTCGTTCAACGTTCTCGTTTTCGTTCTTGCTGAGAGTTGAATGTTTTATACTCTGTGCATTCTATAAATCGGTAGCATTACCAATCCATTCACCGATAAAGATTATCCGTCAAAAAAGTTTGGTCATTGGAAAGAATATTTGGTGAAATTCTCTCGGCAACGGGAATTTGAATATAAGTAAAGCAGTTTAGGAAGGTCTAAAAAAAAAGATTATCAAGGCTATACTCCCGATTTCCATGGAATTCCATGGAATAAAGCGCGCTTCTGCATTCCCTTCTTGCGAGCTCCTTTATTTCAGGCTTGCTCGCGATTTGAGGCGTATAAAAAGTTGAAAGTTTTAAGGTTCTACGTTTACGCGAAGTGTCCGAGCCGCATCGACATTGCTTGCAGTGCAGTCGAAGAAAAGAAGATGAAAAAGGCCGAGCGCGGGGAAAAGAGCGGGAGGGAGAAATCTTTATCTTTTCAGCCGCCTTAAGAAAAGAAGCTTAACCCTGACGGCTAGTCATGTTTTTACAACGCGACAACTAGCTATAGAATTCCTCGACTTGAAAAGCGGACAGGAAGTTTTTCCAGTTTGAGCGCGCAGCCCTACGCGAGTCGGCCTTGTATTCTTTGAGTTTCTTTGCGTCTACCCGAGTCTTAGATACTAAGCGCAATGACCAAGACGTTGAAAATGAAGCCCCCGTTACTTTACCTCCGGTCATAGCGTATTATATATATTTTTAAAGGTTTAAGATATTTTTAAAGGCTGAATAAGCAGGATTATTTGTAGTCAAGCTCAATCAATGTATTTGGCAGAGACATCATGAAAGGGAATTCATTTGGATCTGAAAAAATTTTAATTGAAACTTTCGATCTTTGATGTCAAATTACCAGCGAGGCTTTTAATCATCTCCAGGTTTACAAGGTGTTAGACGGAGGAGTTGCCGTGGCGGGAATTAATTTGTCGGGCGCGACGTCGCGGTAAATTGTCGTCGGTTCCACTGCGGGTTTCCCTACCTAAGTCGAGTATAAAGGCTCGACCACTGGCTTCTACTGCGTGCTGCCACCGCTCCACTTCCGACAGCTACTAGAGCTCCGCTCGGTAAGCAAATTTTATTTAACGTGGAGTTTTACTTTTATTTTATATAACTCTTAATTTGGCACTTTTTATTGCTTCATTTTTTTTTAAATCTTTAAATAAAAATGACGAATGAAAAAGTTTTGTGAGAAAATCTGTATTAATAAGAGTAGCTTGCTTCTCTCTCACGCCACCTATAGAATATCTTTTACAAATCGTTTTCCACGGGTTTTATTCCCTCTTGCTCCATCGCCTCTGTGTGAAAACGTTTCAACAACGAGTGTAGTCGAACAAAAAAATGAGAGCTTCATCGCGATTGAACGATTAATGATAAGGGCTGGCGGAAGCAAGAAAGCCCGAGCTCTCTTCCGCGAGTGAAAAAATGGAAGCTAACGCATCGAGGGATGATTCTCAATTAGCTCTCATCAAACCAAAGTGTCAGATGCATCCGCGTAACTCACTTACTCTCTCACCATCGCTCTCTGTCCGCTCATATCATGTGGCGCCAAAAGGAGGGAAGTATGTGCTTGTTAAATTTCACCTCTTAATAAATCATTCTGAAAGTGCTTGCTTCGGTTAACCGAACTATTCTCGCATTATTACATTATATCCTGTAAGTAATTCAACTGAAATCTTACGAATTTTTATCGTGATTCCGATAACTTTATTTTAATATTAAATTTTCGGATGATTAAGTTCTCTTGCAATAAATAGAAGTTCTAATGATAATTTTAATTAAAATCAATTTGAAATCAAAAAACTATTTTTAACTTTATTAAATGTAATAAATATTGAGTATCTCCGTGTTCGGAAACAAGAAAAATTCAGATACTTCGTAGACTTGTTTTATTATTTAACTTTTAATTAACTATAAGATTGAAATGTATGTATGTAATTATGTACATTATGCATAATAATTTTAACTAACGTGGATACTACACAAACATTAGTGGCCAAAGGTGAATTTTAATTAAAAAGACATTAATTAATTAATTAAAAATTTTTCTGAAAAGTCGAGTTATGCTTTTTGCTTCCTCCTAGAGGAAGTTCTGTGATAGTAATTTTTGGAAAATGAATAAATAGTTTTTGAAAAACATCTGTATGGATGTGTGTGTGTGTGTGTGTGTGTGTGTGTGTGTGTGTGTGTGTGTGTGTCTGGATCTCAGCTTCAACTGAACGAATTAGCATCTTTCACGACTAATTTTTTTTTTCTTTTTTTTTTCTTGATTTAGCGCATGCATTTTTATTCAAGTTTAGGCGAAATCGAGCTTTGCGCATGGAGTTTCAAAAATTATGCTTTTTAGAACTTCAAATATTCCAATAACAAAATTTTTATTTAAATTTTGTTTGCTGTTCATTAAATTCTTAAATGGACATAAAAAAATAAAATAATGATACAAAAATAAATAATTAATTAAATATAGAATAGTTTGAAATTATGTTATATTGAAATCGATTGTTTTTAATGAATCTTGGAGGTAATATTGGAAAGATAAATTAGATAAGAGGAAGCTAAATGCCAATGAATTAGCAGCGGATTTTTTAAATCAGCTTAAATTAACTTTAATTGCTTTTAATGTAACTTGGTATTATAATTGTTTGGCAAAATGATTGAGTTCATTATAACTGATAATGAAGGATTTATCTTAAACTTATCACTGCTTCTGCCTGAATTCCTAATACTATTCCATCTCACTTAATTGAATTAAACTGGGCTTTAAATGATAATAAAGCTGGCTCCGACCAGACAGAATGGCGAAACTTTTTTTTACGTAACACAGTATTGGCAGAACGCTCGTGTCTGACCCATCCGCAACGAGCTCGATCCCTGATGTCTTCGCTTAATTTTTTAATTTCGCGATCATTCTCAGCTGCCGCAATGAAAACAAGCATCCGTAAAATAAGCGAATAAGAAAGTAGAAAGTCCAGAAAGAAGCTACGGCCATCCATAACGTTGCCTTGTTTTTTGTGCGTGCACGCGTTACATGTGCGGGCAAATTGTTGCTGAAATAAAAGGCGGGGAGGAGCGGGAAAAAAAGAGGAAAACGAAGTAAGAGAAGGCAGCCAGCACGTTCCTAGTCTGTTAGCACACCCAGCGCTGGCGCATACGTATTTTGTAGAAAGAGTTGGTCGGCTGCCAAGATTGCCGCTCCGCTCGCCCCCCGGCGGTTATCCCTCGTCCGCGAATGTTCCATCTCTTTGCCCGGGAATACGTAAATCTATTGTACTGTGCGCAGGACGATGAAGATGGCGGCGTGGAGAATGGTGACATTACTATCGTAGCGACATTGGTTTCGTACCGAGGAGTCCCCTTCCCTGCCTGGAACATTCGGGATGCTAGCTATAAGCAGCGCTTCAGTCAAACAGGCGACCTTCTTCCGAGTTCATCTTTATCCCTGGACTTTCTACGTGGATATCTCATATACTTTCTAACCGCTTCGTTCTTTTCATACGTTTTCACTCATACAGGTTTTCACTCGCTTTTGCTTTTACCTTCCTAGTTTTCATTAATTTTTCAGAGAAAAAAAAGAAGAATTGCTCTGGACCGCTGCGTTTACCAAGGTGTTTTAATTCTTTTTTTGGCGCTGGTTGGGTACTGGAAATTAAACTTTTTTCGCATATTTTTTCATATTACCGAGCAGTATTTTGCGAAAGATCTCTGTAAAAATCAATTGTATCCATGTAATAATAAAAGGGACATCTTTTTAAAATTCCGCTTATTTGCGTGCAAAAATCATAACCGCGGAAATCCTAATAATGCATGCCAGGCACGCGAAGACACGTCGAGTTACTTTGCGAATCCATCAAACAGGAAAGTATAATAGTGCGTAACAATCAGTCGCGACGTCAAGCGTAGCGCGCAATGAGTTGCACACGTCTTCCCTTGGCACGTTAATACTAAAGCTCCTTGTCAATAGGGCTTCACTCGGTTATTTGCCATTCTCCAGCGCCAAAGGGGCGTCATCTTTGGGCCCGGCGATGATGACGGCATCCTCTTTCCCGGCAATTTCGCATCGCGCGCGTCAAGGGAGCGAAGTTAGAAGCAGGAGGCGACAAAAGTCCTGATGAGGTCGCCGCTAATGAGGCTCGTCCCGGCCGACGGGGATGACAACGCCACGTCGAAAATGAGGGACGGGAGGATCGAGAGAAGGGGATGGGGAGGGGGGGGGCGGGGACGAGGGAGCAGCGAAAGGAGCCGGGCACGTTGTGAGCTTGCAAGCTTCCGGATGAATAATAGCGGCCGTGATTAGGCAGCCTTTCCGTGTATATAGAAAAATATTTCATTTCTCTTCCTCGCCGAGCGGCTCTCCCTTCCTTTCTCCGCTGCTCTTATTTCTACCGCAGAGCTGGATTGAACGCTCGGAGGCACGCCACGACATTCGGTGATTTTGCATTCAAACGGACAGCTAATGCGCGCGGTTAGCTCTTCCTTTTTGGCTACTCTCGCTGCCTTTTTATCATCATTCTCCCATTTTCTTTATCCACTCCGCGCTCAATCTGTCTCTCCAGTCTCTAAATTATCTGCGTCCACGTCGAGCTCCTTCTTTTTCCTCGGCGTTACGACTTTAATTAATGACGGAATCCGCGCTTCCGGCCTTTCTCCTATAATTAGACGAAAATATTTCTATTTACCTCTCCGCATTTTTTATCTGGATTCATCTTCGTTCTATATTATTCTTACCTGAAATGGAGCTCTGCACTAATACTTTTACAAACTGTTTAAATCTTTAGAATAAGGTTTTTCCAAGATAAAATAAAGTTTATTGCACGTTATGCACTTTTACTTTTTCTCTCATCTTTCCTTATCTTTCTTTTTTCAATGCTTTCACCGGAATATGTGAATATCTATCCACCTTCGTATCTAGACATTCATAGACGCTTTTTAAATTCGACTTAGGTGAGAAAGTAGCAACAAAAAAAATGTTAAAACGTGATTTCACTCCATTTGGAACGAGAAATGCACGTTGAATCGTAAATTATTATTATTATCATTACCAGCGTTCTCTTTTTCTATCATCGACTAACTAGATTCATTAACCTCCCGGAGGCACTTCTTCGGGATTTTAACGCCCGAGATTTCGCTAACTCGATGAACTGATAAGACCATAATTTTCGCCGATCTATAAATTTAAAGAAGAGAAAAGAATTGCCGAGTTAAAAGCTGTAATAAAAATTTAGTAACACTTGAAAATTAATCAATAGAAGCGTGTTAAAATTACATAAAAAAAGATTGTTCTCCCATATTTAGCCCATCTAATAGCCCTATCTAAGGTTTGAAGCTGAATTTCAAGCTAGAAGTACGGCAATTGAGAAACATCCGAAGAAAGAGCAAGCGAAAGAGAAGGAAATCGATATCTCCGGCGTGAAGCTCTCGTTCGCTTATTCAGGCCGATCAATCCCATTTTAGTAGAAAGCCAGCCTCTTTACAATAGCTCTCTCTCTCTCTCTCTCTCTCTCTCTCTCTCTCTCTCTCTCTGCAAGCTGTCCGTGACTTTGACTCGGAGAATAAGGTTCATGCAGAAAGGGGGACACTCTAATAAAAGCACACACATAGCAACGCTTAGAATAACAGGAATAAATAAAAAATATACATCGTCTTGTAAAGAAATTCTCATGCGCCCCTTAAACAACATGATTCTTTATGCAACTAATAGTAGATTACCTAAACTAACATTATAACAATCGCAGAAAATTGCACTGAAAGAACAGAAAAGTGGCATAGGTGCGATTTTCAAGTAACGGTTTTAATTCAAATCGAATTATTTTCCAAGTCATATAGAAAAGCTCAGTTGCTCTCTCCCCCGCTTCCTCGTTCTCTTTTGAGCGAGCCTTTAACGAAGGAACGCCGGTAGCGCAAGAACTTTCACTACCTCCGAGAGTTCTAAAGCAACAAATTTCTATACAAAGAAGCCATTGTCGCGAGAACATTTACAAAACCGTACAATATTTTGTTACTGCGAATAAAAGCCAAGGAGATATGTTTATCTTGCACATAAGATTACCGTCTGATGAGCAATTCCAGCAAGAGTTTTTCTTTACTTAACCAAAAACCAAAACATGTTTTTCAAAACCCATCTCTGGGACGGTTCACTGAGTCACTTAGACCTGCCTATATATGAAATTGACTGTATGCAGTTTTAAAAAATATTTTTTTTTAAATATAATCGCAACCCCGATAATGATTTATATACCGATGACAAAAATTAAAAGGATAAAAAGAACTGCCAATTATCCAACGCTCAGCGCATCCAATATTCAAATGTTAAATATTGTAATAGTAGATTGTAATACTGAATTTCGAAATTTCTAGATTGATTTTTTAATTTAAAAAGAATAAAATGTTTAATAGTTATATATTTCAAAAAATTGTATTTAAAAAATGTTTATACATTAAATGAACGATTTTTACGGTTTTATGTTTAAAGTTTAATCAAATACTATAATATTAACTAAAAATTTTGGTGATCACTCGAAGGTAAATTTTTTTAATGTACGATAATTAATAAATATATTATGTTAATTTTAATTTTACTGTTTGTCTGCTATTCTAAGCAATTGTAAGGTATATTTTTTTTTTAATACAAAGAAAAAAAAACATTATTAGGAAATAAATTATAATTTGCAATTACGAATAACGATAAAGAGGCAAATTATGAATGCAATAAATGAATAATCGTTGGTACATCCGATAAGCGCTGAAGTTGAAGACTGCTGGAGGTGCGGCAGTGAAAAGGTAAAAAAAATATCTTAAGAGCCGGAAAACTTTTAACCTTTGACAAAAAACTAGAGAAAAAGGAAAGACAGAGAAAGAGAGAGGTAGGGATGATCTGTCTAAAAAGGAAGAAAGAAGGAATGAAAGAGTTTCACTATGCAAGGAAGGTATCATGGCAATGCTCTGGCGAAACTTGAGTTGTTCAACATTTCTTATTTTCTTCTCCACGCCGAGGAACGTGGCCTGCATCCTTGCAATGTGCCATCGTCGCTTCTTTGTTCGAGGTTTCAAGCTCGATTCTCTGGTACTTAGTTCGTCGGGCCCATCCTTTTGTCGCGCAACGAAAGAAGAACAAAAGGATAAACGCCCATGAGACAAAAAACTCGTGTAACATATATAAGTGCATAGGGAGTCAAAAAGAAAGGCGGCATTTACCTTGATGAAAAAAATACTTTTTACTGCCCTTTCTTCTTACAAAGTCATTATGTTGTACAATTCTTTGTACACGTGAATATGCTCTGTCGAAAGGTAATACAATATTTGCGTATTATTAAAATCATTTGTAATTTATAATGCGTGTGTATTATTTAATTATGAAATTTTTGTAAAATTCTACAAGTTTTAGTCTATTTATACGTGTAATGTTAAGCAAGTTTATGAAAATCTAGGAAAATTTGAATATAATAATATATTTCAATTAAAATAATAACGGGCAAACTGTTAATAAAATTCTGTCAAACTTTGAAAACCCTTGTGGCAGTTTATTAAGTGTTACAATCAGGCAAAGTTTTGAAGAGTTATGTAAAGTTAGACAAAATTTTACTAAGTTTCTTTTTCATGGTAGATTTTTAAGGTATAGTCACAATTTTCTGAACATATTAATTAGATCATATACAAATACATGCACCTCAAACTTTTCAAAAAGTTTTGGTAAGCCAACTTTGCTTTTCAAATAATTAGATTAAAAAAAAAAAAAAGAAACAGTATTTACTTTTGGAAATTAACTAATCATTAATTTATGTGCGTAAAAAATGAACTATCATCCTTTATGACAAAGAAGGAGAAGGAGTCTATTCATAATTTTGAAGCTAAAAGTTAGCTGATTAGTCATCAAGCGGGAACAGGAAGCTTAGCGTAACTATAATTGGATGACAGCGCTTGAGCCACGTAGCCTTTAATTTTTAATTCTTCTCTTTTACTATAATAAATCCACAGGAACTATATTTTTAGGAAATAAATTTTAATAACTATAGTATATTCTATTAAAATTCAATATTCATAATATTTAATTAATTTTGTTTTATTTAGGAGCTTTTATAATGAATTTCTATAAAATACCGATTTAATATGAATTTCTATAAAATTACTTTACTGTTGCCCAAAGCATCCGCATGTAACATATTCTTATTTCTTTATCGAATGCGGAGGAGGAAAGAACCGTTGTGCCTGAAGAACAGAGCAGGGGAAACAAAAAACTGCTGGGAAACCGAAGATTAACCATATTACCTATCTGCCTTTTTCATGAAGGATTACCACAGTTGTTAGACCTACACATCCAAATCACAAAGACGTGAATCCTGTCTGCCATATTCGAGGACAAGCTGGTATCTTGTGCATTCTGTCAGAACATTGACTGTATCTTTACGCTTCCAAAGTTACCCATCAAAATCACAAATACATCAATCCTCTCTGTCATGTTTGAGTGCAAGCTGGTATCTCCTCTTGTGTGTTCCGACAGAACATACTTGGCTGTCTCTTCATGCTTCCAGATCTACTAGGGTAAGTTCAACCAACTGGCAAACAAGACGGCCGACATATCGTGCGGATAAATAGAAAAAGACTTTGAAAATCTGAGTTGAAAAATTGCGTAGAATTGGTGCGTTTTATAAACTAGTACAGGGCGGAGTATGCCGTAAATGTAACGATTATGGATCTCTCGATTTTATACAGTTGGTATCTGAAAATAAAGTTGCGCAAACGAATCTTACGTAGTAATTTCGTAAAATTTCCAAAAAAATTATTTATTCAGCTATAAAAAATTATAAATTCAGCTAAATGAGTTTTTTGTTTCATCATATAAATTTAATTATAAATGTGCATTAAGCGAATGAATTTGCAAATTAATACAAGGAGTAAGAAAAAATGGATATACTTATTTGATTATACATATTCTGAAATGTATTTGAGCGAGAAAAAACAATGAGTTGCATGAGAAAAAAACAATGTTCAATAAAACAATTCCGTTGAGCGAAGTATGCCAATAGCTAAATCGCTTTCTCCATCCAGCTGTAGGCAAGCCGCATAATAAAAAAGCCGAGAAATAAATCTAATATTTAGCAATAATAAGCTTCTAATGGACGGGCAATCTCGCGAGGCAAAAAAAATTGCAGGAAAGTGGCACAATTAAAAGAGTTGGTCAATCCATTTGAATGCCCATTAACGCCGGCAGAAACAGGAGGAGTGTGCGAACAGGCGTTGTTCAATAGTCGCGGACGTCCAGTGGCAGCATGGTGTCGGTAAATTAAGCGATTGGTCGACGAATCCCGTGCGCAAAGTCACTCACTCTATCGCTTCGGCGGCTGCTCGTAATCCTATTTCCGTTCGTCGACGAGTCATTGTTCGCTAAATTTGGTCCCACGGAGACAAGCAAGAGTGCAGAACGCCTACTGCGAGCGGCTGGCCGCAATTAAAAATCGTATCTGGCGAAATGTTCGCATCGAGTCCCTCGAGACTCACTCGTTCTTTCGCTTTAAATAGTAATCCAAATCCGGCCTTTTTTCCGAATCGAACAGAAATTTTGTAGAAATTAATAATCTTAATTCTTGGGAGGATTCGTTGGTATTGATTTTTATAAATTCTACTCATTTTCATTTACAAAAATTATTTAAATAGCATTGAAAGGTATTGTACGGTATAAACTTAAAAGGATGCAAGACACAGACAGCAGTTTTTAGTTACTTTTTGGCCTTTTTTAACTACTTACTTAAACATTTTTTAAAATATCTTTTTCTAGTAGAAATAAAAGTTACCACGAAGAGATTTTAACTCAATATTTTACATCCCTTTGAGAAAACCTGCCATTTTTGAAAATGTACATGAACCTTCGTGAATAAAAATGTTCAAAAGAAATTTTAACAAAAATGAGCTTAATGTTACTAGGTTAATTCAGGCTTTTTTTTTTGACACAAGATAATAATTCGATAAACTCGAGCGTATTCGACAATCTCGGCAACCACGATATACGTCGATATTCCGGAGAATCTCCAATAGGATTCTTATATAAGAAAGATTCGAAATGGAGATGAAATACTTGTGACTAATTATGATATTTGAATGAAACTTAAAAAAAAATATATTGTTTGTATATCTATATATACAAGGAACAACGAAGAACAGCTTGTGTATATAGATATACAAATAATGTATTTTCTCGTGGCTTTGGCGTACATCTTTTTAGCGGTCATAACCTTATCTGTATTGTGTTGCGAGACACAATTACACGATTTACAGTGGATAATTATGATAAATTGAACAGCGATAATGAAAGCGAAATCACAGATATAAAGCGAGGTGTAGAATATCTTATAGTATAGAATTCACGCTCTAGTTGTTACCGAGGAGAGAACCGGAAATACAGAGAATGAAGTCCGGCGGGCGATACTTAGAGTAAGTCTGGATGGAAAGGGGGCGCGCATTGGCAATACTATCGAGAGGAGAAATCGATATGTCCTGCTGCGGACGGTACATATATCGAGATGATAGGATAGGGTCGGAAGGTGGCTTGGATTAATGAAGCCGCGGCTTCATGTGCGGCGTAAACGGGTCGTCATCGCGGCTTTCCGCTCGGCATTGGAAATTTGATTGAACCATGCATCTGGAGGAGGTAGAATTCGCGAACGAGAGAGAGAGAGAGAGAGAGAGAGAGCGAGAGTAAGATAGCAGGGGGTTAGTTGGGTCCAGGAGCTGTGCACGCGTCGAGCAGTGCTCGCCCTCTGATGCTGTTAATTTTCCGACATGGCACAGATGCGCGTTGTTCAATCGAATTCACAGGTTCGAAGAACCGCGCTCAGCTGCTCAACGACAATCAGAGCTTTCTCCGCTTCCACTCCTGGTTTTACGCTTCTTGCTCCTTCGACTTTTAGACTTTTTTAAGAGGCTCCAAAGCACTCGCCTGAATAATTTTTCATTTTTAATTCTTTGAAAGGAGGGTTATTTTTCATTTTGAAGCTGTACATAGGTCTTTGAAGAAGCATTGATTTTAATAATAAATTATTACTCAACTTTGCCGATGCAGCCGCGACGTATAGTTCTAGTGGAATTCCATTACTTCATTCAATTCGATTCAATGCCTTCTCCTATTCACATTGATAACTGTCTTCACACACGCATTACACCAGGTAATCGGACTTGTATTAAATTATATCTGAACAGTCAATTAGCTGCGAGGGTGGATCCGCGTGATTTACGTGATTGCAAGTACCTTGCATTTCAGAGAACCCTATAAGTACTTCAATTCAATGGTTCTGTAATTATTCAATATTGTTACTACCTTCTCATGCTCAAATATATTCATTTCGGCCCAGATTTATTGTAGTGATAAATTAATTTAGTTATAAATCATATTTTACTTATATAACTGTTAAAATGTCACCAGAAAAGATTTAAAAACTTTTTTTTTGGTTTATTAGCTTTATATTTGTTTTTATTTTAATTCTTTTCTTATTTTACAGGATTTTAATTAGTTATTTAAAAATATTAAAAACCCAATAATAATAATCTTAAAATTTTTGTTTGAGTATTACGGTCGATACGTCATCCATCACGAAATTTTTTCCGATAAAGTTTTAATTTCTCATCTTTGATTTAAAGGGTAACCACGTTTATATAAAATTAATAGATGATTTACTAAATACATTTTAAATGAAAATTCTGAGTAAGCGGCAATGAACTGCAATGGCGGCTTTCTTTTTTAAGTAACAGCTGAGTAAATTCATGCTAATAAAAGAGTTACTAGAGCAAAAACGTGCAGTTACGAAAAAGGATGTAATGAAATTCATGCAAGTTCCGTAGCCTCACTCCCTCCGTCTCCCACGTTAGTCGCACTTCTTGCCTTAAAGACGTTTCTTCAGCAACAGGCAAAGCTAAACTGTCTGTCTGTTAAAATGAAATTAAATGAGATTCTCGTGTCGGCGAGTTTTACTTGCGACGCCTTCGCCTTTGCCTCAATTTTACGGTACTCGCATAAACTAATTTAAACTGCACCGAGGAATACTATATATTTCTTGAATATATATTTCTTGGAATATAATTCTTGAAAAAAAAAAAAAAAAAAAAAAATACATTTAACGACAAAACGCTTTAATTTCGAACGAAGTTATTTTGTACTATTCACTTTAAATTTAATTAGCGCACTAAAAATAATTTACTAAAATTTACTTTTTTAATATAAAACGAAGCAATACCCCTTACTCGCTCCCCCGTTTTAATATAATAATTATATACAAAATCTATATTAAATATTATATTTATTTATTGTTAAATATTTATAGATAACAATAAGTAATATTATCCGTAAACCTTATTTATCGAATTCCCGGAAGTTTATATTGCGTATATCTTTCAAATGCCGTGAGTTAGAATACTGTATCGTTAATAGTTGAGAAATTATAAGTGATTAAACAAAAATCGATTTTTCTTAGATTTTCGCAAAAAGAGCACATAACTTTTGAAAAATCGAGCGTTAGGCCGAACGGACGCGGCTTCCTTCATATTTTAACATTAGAAAACATATCCCAAAGTTACAGGAAAATCCATTACCCAAATGTCGTACTCTCTCCTTATTAATGAATAATCGGTCTTTTTCAATGATCGATTGGTCACTTATTTTTTTCATCTTTAACTAAACTTTCAAAAGTAAATAGTATTTTTCAAGTTCATCTACTATATAGTTTTTGTTTTATAACAATTTTAAATTATATATGGTATCGTGATTATATAAATAACATAGTACAGTCATATTTTTATTATTATTATTATTTTATTATGATCATTTACATTAGTTTCAGCAATATAGTTCAAGTGTGAAAAGGTAAGAATATGTTAAAATCACCTTTTTTCTCTTGAATTGAATATCATTTGTTTATATGACTTGTAGAAAGCTTGATTTAGGGCATGCATTTTTATTTAAGCTTGCGTGAAATCGTGTTTTGTGTATTGAACTTCAAAAATTCTGTTTTTTACGACTTCAAATATTCCAATAATAACATTTTTATTTTAATTTTGTTTGCTGTTCCTAACTAAATTAGTTAGGAAGAAGCTAAGTGCCAATGAATTGGCGGTTTGTCAACGAAAGCATGAAAAGCCCTCTTTTGGGTGTTAAAAAATTGGATAGATGATCGTGCATTTCAAATCATGCACAGAAATCGTAAAAAATAGTTTAAAACAGAGAAAAAAAATTAAAAAAAAATTTTTTTTAAATTGACTTTTGTCCGGGTAAGCCCTGCCGGAGGCGGGGAAAAGACTTTTTCCCGCTTACAGCGGGACGCTTGGAGCAGGGAAAAGGGTCATTAATCCACGCTTGGACAAACAATTTTGTCAAACATTTGAAATGCTCGATTTGCCATGCTACTTTCTAACGTGAAATGAGGGTCATATAAATATTCGCGTAGACAACTGTGGGCGAAAATCAATCGAAGAATTCGGAAGCGATGTCGAGTAGTCGCTGCCAGTCAAGTAATGGGCTAAGGGGTGGCGCAGTTGTAGAAAGTTTTAACGCGCTCGGCGTGATCCTGCAAATAGTCCTTGTAAATCAATATCTGCGAAAGAGAAAGAGGGAAAGGTAGAAAAGCGACGCGCCAGCAAGAAGAAGCAAAGGAACCGTCTGGAGAACGCAACGATTCCTCCGATGGGTAAAGCAAAAGAGGGGCAAGATGCAAAGACAAAGAAAAGAAGAATGGGAGGAAGTTAGGGAGGAAGAGGACTGGAAGGGAATGAAAAGCGAGCTAACGAGAAATTGAAGGAGCACTTTTACCTCTTTCCTCGTAAATGGATGTTGGCGATTATAAGAAAAATCGTACATAAATGACGTGAACAGGAGGCACCCAGAATAGATTGTTTTCCCTCGTAGACGCGCATCCAGTATTCTAGACATTTCTTTTCTTTTGCCAAACTGTCTTAAGAAATCGAAGTTGGGAAACTGCATTGTCGCGGACACTCGACTTTTCCAAAATTCAATCCTCCAGATTTTCAGCTTATCGACTGTATGCAAACAAGTCATACGTTAATTAATGTATCAGATTATTTTCGACGTATATAATTAACTTCTTTTGTGATTTTCTGATTGACACCAAAGCCCGAGAGTTTAGGTTTAGAAATTGTATTGTAGTCTTGAAATACCAGCTCTATTTTTCATTGTGGAATATAAAATCACGAGTCACTTTATAAATAACTCGACTAAACGACCCTAAAAAAATTATGTTTGTGCAAAGTTTTGCCAAACTTTACGTTTGGCACAACTATTCCCAAAGTTGGCCAAAGAGATTTTCCCAAACTTTCGAATTTAAATCAAGACATTTGGTAAAAGTTTAGCGCAACATTTTAAAAACTTGCGCGCATAAAAAAATTTTCATTAGTCGAAATATAACTGAAACAAGTAAATTGAATTTCCAAATGTAATAAAAAGCAATTATAATTCATAATTAAAGGATATAAATAAAATAAATGAATTGTATCTTCGGCTCTTTGGGCAATTGCTGAATTTTGCGAAAGGCTTTTCTGGACAAAAGTGAAAAATCGAAAATCAAAGTTTGTCATCTTCTGTCATCTAGAAATAAATCATTAAATAAACAAAGCTAAAAAAACTATACGATCAAGTCGTGATTCGCTAATTGAGGGATTCATGCTTTCGTATAGTGAAGCATTACTGTTGTACATTGTATGTTTGACACGCATCGGCGTGTATAATTTTTCTAGAAAGAAAGGGAGAGGCATTGGAAAAGGGAAAAAGATAACAAAAGCAAAAGCGAGAATGAGGGAAGGAGAAAGCAAGCGAGTCAGCAGGAGGGCGTCCTGGCCTTAAAATTTCGCAATGCTCGAAACTTTCACGTTCCATTTATCTTTCGACTCGGAACTCTCACGCGGGAGACGTAATGAGCCGGCAGGAGTTACGAGGTAACTTCGCCGCAAAAAAGCGCTCCTCTCCTTTCCCTCTCTTTCTCCTTCTGCGCAAAACTGAACGTGTACGACGGTCACGTGTTCCCTCTGCTCTCTTCGTGCGCGCGCACAGCCCCGTCGAAACTTTAAGAGACGTGCATGTGGCATTTCGAGATCCGATTGAAATTGTTATGCGCGGAGTTTTCTTTCCCGGCCTCGTCGCCTCAAGAAGAAACGCGATGTGAAAACAATTCTCGACTTTTCTGAATTTCCAGTACGCGCGCTACCAACTTTTTCACTCGCTTAATTGCTATATAAAAACTTGAAAATTTCTCCAGACCCCCTCCTCGGTACGTGCTAGGAGATTCTGGAGAAATTTCATTCAGTTTAACAAAAAAAATGAAGAAGAGCCGAGCGCAAATTTTTGTGCTATTAATGCAGGATTCTCGTCATTCAATGCCGGATACTTTTATTCGATGAATATAAAGCTAAGTAAAACGGATGGGTAAAATAGACCATTTCCTGCATTATATGAAAAACGCAATTGAATATTTAATTTCACGTAAAGATAATTGAGAAGAAAAACTGAATATATTTCATTATCCCAAAAAAAAAACTATAAAAATTATAAAAATAATAAAAATATTTAGTACAAACGTCTATTATTTATTAATATTCCGTCGTTTCAGATTAAAAATTAAAACGTCGATAAATTTCCATTGAAGTTTAAAAAAGTTGTTGAAAAGCTTAGCCTTGTTAGCGCAGGTACAGGTAGTTCTTCGTGTTCCCTTCGGCAATTTGGTGAACGCGTGTTTGTGTTCAACATATGTTGACAGAGGTAAAAGGGATGGGTAAAGCTGGGCGAACGGTGGGGGAGGGGGGGGGGTGAGTACGATAGCAGGGGAGGGGTCGGGAGCCAAATGGGGTAGAACACGCGTGTTTATCGGGGAAAAATAGGAGAGGACTAGAGCTCAGTGGCGATCGAATAATGCTGCGCCAGCAATTGGATCTCGATAATCAGGGGATTACTGCGGAAAATCTTTTTTGCGGAAACGTATATACGTGGATAAGGCCAAAAAATAAGGGCGACGCTTTCTCCTGACGAATCATCCTTCGCTCTGAAAATAACTTTTTTTTTAGCTTTCGCATACAGCTTTTTCTTTCCTTTCGCTGAACTGACGATGAAAGGATACTGGCACCACCAATAAAGAGCAATATTGCCAATCCTTTTGGCTTCTCTGGAGTTCCAATCATAAAACTCTCTTGCACGGGACCGCTAATAAAAGGACTCGAAACGCAAAAAGGCCCATGCATATAGCATTATCGTACACTTTTATGACTTGAAACACTGCACTGAGTGTAATATCATTTTTGAAAGTTACTAGTCACGGTGGCGTATCGAATATTACTTATTATGGATTCGTTTGACCGGTGAGCCTGCGTCCGAGTTCGTCGATTTGTTCGTCAGTTGCTGGTAGAGAGACTAGATCCTGATACATTCGAACTTCAATTACCATTATGATACTAATTTAAAAATTTGATTTATAAACTTTTTTTGAGTGACATTTTTTTTGACAGCAAACGTCGAAAAAAATATTTACTAACACATTCAAAATTTATTATATAAATGTGTTGTTAAATATTTTTAATTTCATGATAAGTTTCATTGAAACTAATTTTTTTAGTGACCTTACAAAATAAGAAGAAAAATATACTGCTGCTATGTTTTGAAACAATGATCGAAAAGCAGCTTCTACACATTCTCTTTTTATGAGTTTTACTATTAGCAACATTTTGTTTACGTTTAGTGATGTATACAAGTAAAAGAAAACAATGTAAACGATAATTATTTTATTATAATGAGAAATCAAATTAAAATAATAATAGATTATTTTAAATTAAGTTCATTATAGCCTTTTTATTTATTAAATTAGATTCACATTAAGGGGACTAATGTCAAGGATTAGTTAAGTTTAATCATTAGTATCGGCTTCGAATCTACACTGTGGGAAACTAATTTGATTTCCTAGATTGACCGAAAGAGGAATTGCAGTGACTGTGATCTACAAACATTTTAGGTATAAGATGAAGATAAAGGCCTAATCTTGCGTACAGAAAAATAAATTCATTTTGCGTATTTTATTTTTTAATTATTTTAAAACTCCAATTCGCTTTTGATATCTTCTAATCATTTTTGCGAATCGCTAGGGATATATTGTAAAACTGCAGTTTAAAAATAATATTTTTTTCAAAACTGGTTCTGAGTCGTCGAAGTCATAAAATGGGATTCAAAGTTTGTTATACAATGAAAGAGTAAGGCAGAATTGATTGTCTTCTTTCCATATTTCATGTAGTAAAATTTCAACGGAGAGAGAGATCAAAAGGGCAGCATGAAAAGAAAATGAACGTTGGCTGCTAAAAGATTTTAACTAGACTTTGCCTTCTTAATCCTATTTTCTTTTGATCGCAGTAGATTTTCAAATGTTCGTCTCGTGCTCCTCTCTTTCCCGACATTCTTTAACCCCTTTTTCTCCCCTTTTACTTTCCTCCATTCTTTGGCACTTCTAGTTCATTACCCCGATATCGCGCCACAGTACGTCGTTCTTTCAAACCAAAGCTGAGCGCGGAAGGGGACTATAGCTGAACCACTACAATTTGAATTACGCCCGAGCGTACATAGCCGAAGGATCAATTAAATTTCTATTAAGCGCGTCGGTCTTTTCCGACGGCGTCGGGCACCATTTATCGACGGGATTTGCATCGCGCCCTTCCTCACTCGTCCGCTTTTCCTGCGGGAATGGAAGCATGAAATTCTTCAAACTCGCGGACGAGCGAACAATTTCAGGCCGATCGTTAAGCGGAGCAGACAATCGTTTATAGTAAATTTTCATACTTTATTTAGTTAAAAAATGTAATTATGGGTCATTAAATTTTGCTGTTCTGTTCATTATTACGATACAGCGCATAAAGCAGACAAAAACACCCAATAATCCAGACTACGCTTGTGCTTACTTAAAAAATAAAATATGGTATGCAGCCAATATAATGCAAAACAAACGTTTTTCATAATGAGTCTATACTTTAAGCGATATCTGTGTATTAAACGGCACGTGTGTGTGAACGAGGCTTGACTCAAGAATAGGCGCGAGTAGCGGTGAGTATGTGTCTGTCGAGTATGGCTGAGTATGAGCAGCGGCTGGGAGGAAAAAGTATGGAAACCCCTAGAAATATTTCCCCCCCTAGGTTAATTCTCGACAAGGAATTCAATGGTGACTTTTGATTTGACCTTAAATCTCATCATCACCTTCAAATTCAAAGAGAGCGGAAAATTTTACGTTGAGATATTTTGTCATGGTAGAGATACAGATCATCCGTAAAAATAATTTTTAACCTCAAAATTGCAAGCATAATCTTTACATGTAAAATTTCTGAGGGTTTCCATACCTTTTCCTTAATCTGTATATTGCACTTTACTTCTAGCTATTTCTTGTATATTGATATTAATCTTGTGTGGTTATGAAAAGGAATTATTACAATTAAAAGACGCGTAATTGTATTAAAAGCAACAGATTACATTGATTATATGAGAGTATAAAGACCTGACTTTTCTTAGCTACGGTCTGACAGACTTCGTTCCATTCCTGGGCACCTCTGTACCGATGTGATGATTGCCTTCGCTAAAAGATCGTTTGTCAGGTCCACCGTGAAGTTCTAAGAGCGAATGTCTTCAAAGTTCTCTTTGGCTAAGGATTTAATTGTCCGAAGACCTTGATGACGATCGATCAAGAACGATAAATGGAGAAAGGCTTGTAATTCCGTACAGGTCGATGATCCACGAGCAAAGAGAGAGAGAGAGAGAAAGAGAGAGAGAGAGAGAGATTGTTTTCAAAAGATTTGTAACGCAGATGTGAACTTTAAATTATTTTCGATAAAAATAGATGCAGTGTTAATATTGATTTTTTTGTTTAAATTATATTTGAATTATAAATTATTTTCAAAACAGTAATAAAATAAAGTTTAAAGAAACGACTACGATATTCTGTTTAATTTTCTATATATTCTATTTGATTTGCTATACTCTATATGTTACGCAATATTTTCTAAAAACTTTCCGGTACAGATAAACGATAAATGTAAAAAATACGCACCTTTGCACAAGTGGAACAGCAAGAGAATTGATTTTATCAATTCTCTATTACAAGAAAATATAAATAAGTGTACTTTTTTCAATAAACAATGTGCACTTATTCGTATATCTGTTGATAAAACGATTGGGCTTTTGTTTAAGTAAATACGAATGTGCTGAGTCTGTATGCACGTTATATAAATAAATATTGTGTGCTTTCTTTCAAATAAAGAGCCGATGACGGTATGCATCCATTTATTTGTAAGTCATTTTGGAAAATTCCTAAATTTTATTATGTCACTTTTGTCAAATTTACCAGATAAAATACTTCTCAGTAAACAAAGAGAATTCATTTAATTCCGTAACACAAAAGCGAAAATTAAAATAATCTGCACAAAACAAAGCTTATTCAAAATTTATTCCGAGAAACAAAATTTATTATAAATTTCGAGACACAGAGTAAAGGAAAATAAAGGAAAAGTGAAAAATTCAATTAGCTTAAAATTATTTAAATATGGAAAAATACGGTATGTTTTTTTTTTGTGAAAAATTTCATATTCGCTGGCAAAAAGGAAAAGTTATTTGGACAAAATCTGTCAAAATAGCTTTTCCTTTTTAACTTTATACATATATAAAGTTTAAGATTGGTGAAGAAACTCAGAAAAATATTAAATCTTAATATTATACAAATATAGATAATTGCATTTTGAGTATATACACCGATTTCATAACTCGTAATGTAGTTCAGACGAAAATTCACTCTTCCCTAATAAAAAAAGGATAGAGCGAAATTTCACCGTAATAAATAAGAATTTCTAGCTCAAGATAATAAATAAGTCGTAATAATAACAAGAGGCAGAGAAAAATAAAGTGTGAATTTGCGCACGAAAGGGTTATCGGCATGTAAGACAAGGCAAATCCTACTCCCGAATCAAGCGAAGAAAGGGGGGCTCTCTCTCTCTCTCTCTCCAGCTGACATCTTCTGCACGTGTGCGTACACGAGGGGACTAAAGCTCTTGGAGCCTAAACACGAAGCAACGCCGGGGCAATAGTCCTTGGCGGACTCTTGTGCCTCACGCGGCTCAATCTACTTCTCACTCTCCCTCTCTTCCCCTGGACTCCGGGTATATGTGCGAGCGTCAGTGTCCGCCCGTTTCGCCCGATTTCATCCTCCCTCATCGTCGGCCAAGCTCGAGCTTGAGCCTCGGCGGCGCCCTCCGAAATCTCGCTTAATCCGCCTTGGTATAGAAGGGAATAGTCGACCTTATCGCGCGATTCCCGGGGCCGCAACAGAAGCATCTCGTGCCTGCTGCCTCGAACACAAAAGAGATAGAGAGTAAGCTCGCGAGCACCGGGAGGAGCGACAATCGAATTATTGCAAGAGGTACTGCTCTTGTTTATTAGAAACTTTTCTCAAACAGACTAATCTCACCACTTTATAAGGTCATTAAATAAAAACTTTTCTTATTAAGTATACGAAAGTGTGGAATATTTCGCCTCATTTTATTTTTTTTCAGAGAAATATTTTATTATTTCAAAGGAAGAATAATTATTGCAAGGTAATTTATTCCTCTATTTTTAAGGTTGAATGAAAAATAAACCATTTCGAAAAGTCTGTTTCTATCGTAACTTCGTTTGCTTGCGACGCTTGTGACGAGTTATTTTGCAGAGATAAATAATTATCGACATACAGACTACAGTTGCTGACTTGGATAACTGGCGTAATACTTATATCAAACAATTTCTTGCTTACAGCAAGTAATAAAAGAAATTTCCAAAATTCAAAGTATTATAATTATTAATCACTGATAAAGAACAATTGTAAATTTTTATTATCGATTACACAGGCACGCAAAAAAATAAAAAGTAGTCTGACCAATCATAGACTAAACTACTACATCCGTATGTATTAGATAGTTTAAAATTAATTTAAAAAGTGTTTAACTCACTTAAGATTTGGACATTTGCGTATTCTTTAGACTCCTATTTAATAGTTTAAATTGGTATATACCCCTTAAAAAATTAAATTTGAAGCGTCTGCTTTAGTTATTAGTGTATATTTAAATTAAACTCGTTCCAAATTAATAAAAGGGAATTAATAGCTGATTTAAATTTAGATTGATAGGAAACGCGTTTATTCAGATATACTTCTTTGCAAATTGTAAAATCTGAGGGCGTAGGTTGATGACTTAAACCAGAAGGAGAAACTCCCTTGGTGAATAACAATTAATTTACTTTAATGTAAATCTTGGAGTAATTTGAGGTTAAATAATATTTTTTATCAATTTTGTAATTATATTATCTCAGTACGAATTTTATTAAAGTTTATTAAACTTATTTAAGACAATCTTCTATTTTCCCCTTACAGGATAAAAAACTTTGGTAAGTATGCAAAGTATTCAGTTTTCATAATTTCAAGATGGGAGAAAGAGGTCGGAATAGGATACTATATAAGCTGCTTAAGCAACTATTCATACAAGTATCTTATAATAGTGTATTAACGCACAGTACTAAAATTATATACTTTATAAAGTTATTAGCAAGACGAATTATCAAATCTTTTTCCAAAAAATAAAAGAAAATTATTTCTAAGTTATTAATTACAGCCAGAGGGTTATTTCGTCATTTAGATTCAGTGAACAAAAGAGTCTGTAAAAAACGAGCTTAGAAACGTACCGAGAAGAAGACAGAAACGATTTCCAGAATCATGAGCAGTTGCGAGTGAGAGCAATGAATTGATCTCGCAGCTGCATTTCCACAATAGTCACAAGTGATATTTGTCGGCACTCGTCGGCATAATTCCTGCCAGAAGCTGGCGAGAATTGAAATCGCGGTGTAGGATACTTAATTGAAACGATGAGCGAGTAAAGGTCGGCATAATTTCAAATTAATTACGCATTGGCGGCTACTGGTGTGTGTGTGTGTGGGGGGGGGGGGGGGCGAGCGAGCAAAGCGGGCGCGCAGAGGGATATCAAAATCAGCGTGGCGCACACGAGGTAGTCACGAGGCGTCAAGTAACAGGCCGGGGTAGTTCGCGCCTCCTGCCAAAAGAGGCAGCTAATAAACCAGCATCAATTAACCGACACGCTACCGAGCAACCGCAGCGCAGACCTGTACTCCCTCCCCACCCGTTCTCTCTGTTCGCGAGTTTGCACATACATTTGCGCCATCGGGTCGGAGACGCCGCGATGCGGCTTTTATTTAAATACCGAGCTACGATGCAAACCTCATTATTTTAATTCCGCATAGAATGTTGGATCTCTATTTTTGCCGATGCTTTCAGTATTCGGGATTTTTCCACTTTTTTTTCGATTACACTCTCGAATTCGTTGCGAGCAAGGCAATCATTTTCTCCCGAAGCTTTCGGAATTTCTAGCTAGTAATTAATCTAATTGCCTCGACGCGACAAAGCCGGTACTTTCATGTAATTCTGGCGCGAAATAAAACAGGCTGAGATATTATAAAGGATTCATTTCAAATTAAAATCAATTAATTTCGCAAAAGTTTGAAAATACGATCAGCTTTTCTAAAGTGGAATTTAGTTAGCTAGTAAAAGTTTGTTGCATCAAACCTGTCAGAGACACGCCTCATGTGCTTTTATACGCAATTGAACAAATTTCATTTTAATTATTCTGAAAGATTAATTGTAATTGCATTTAATTTTTGAATACTAATTTTTAAGTATAAGAAAGTATAGAAAGTAGAAAGTAACATTTGAAATTCAACAACACTTGTTCGGCAGGACCGTTCAATTCTACCTCCAGCAACCTTAAAATTTCTATCGAACGTTCCAATTAGAATGGAACTAGAATGTACAATATTTACATCGGCATATTAAAATAATATGCAAAGTACCGAATTTTGCTTTAACGAGCAGTTTTTCAATCAAAATTTTTGCATAATACTCTAACAACGCTTTGCAGCTATATCCGGGCTGCTTTCTCACTCAGAAAAGCGTAGCCAACAATAAGCATGCAGCTCCAATGTTGGGGGAAAATATTTTGAAAAGTTTTCAATGCGCTCAGTTGGCGCGCTTTCATTCGGCGTTCTTCTCGTTCGATTTGCTGACTATTAGCGCGCGCGATTGCTCAGTGGGGGGGGGGGGGGGAGATATGCCACTCTATGCACTAAAGTCGAGCAAGTCATGCGCGATGACACGTCCGATACTGATTTCCCATTAGACTGGAGCGACGCTGTCTGGCAAATTAGCGCGAGCGGGGAGGAGGGGTTTGCGTTCGAGATCGGTTAATGAGTCAACGAATTGCCACAGCGGTTACGCTTAACGAGATTTTACGTATCGATTGATAAACCGCGAGCTCTCAATTTTCCGTGCCAATTCTATTTTTCGGTCTCGTCACCCCTGCACTGCATTCGCCGTCCCTCTTTCATTTATTTCCATTTCATTGCCGTAACGATCAAATTCAGTTTTGCTACTCTGCTGGTGCAGCGAGCATCAAACTGCTGATGAATATGGGATGCATTCGTCCAGCGTTTTCACTCGTCCGCTCCGCAGAAATGCTCGGCACATGTGACGCGTTAATTTTAAACAGTTTTGTCGATACTCCAAAAAAATCTCCATTACTGTTTTTTATACTCGATACACTTATTAATCGCTCTTCCTCTTGTGCATCTTGAAAAATGAAAAATCATTTGTAATAACTCTTAAAAATTTTCCAGGATTAAAAATATACGAGATAAGCTGAAAATTCGTGATAGTTTATTATTTACAGCGCGCACTCGCTATAGTATGCATATTGCCTCTGCTGGATTACAAATTTATGTAAATTTTTTAATTTCTCTCTGATATATTAATTAAAAAATATAAAATAAATATCATTCAATTGATATTGATATTATGGAAACCCTCGTAGATATAACAATATTAAAAATGGCTAAGAAAGTATAAAATAGCTGGGGAAATTTGTTTGTTTATCTCTTACAAAAAAAATTATAGTAACTGACTATATTATAAAGTATAGTTAAATTATAATTTATTATAGTAAGATTATAGTTAAAC
>JAWWEO010000045.1:13088470-13102677 GCA_035582975.1 Ormyrus labotus | reverse complement strand
AAAATTCTAATTCTTATAAAACACTTAATAAAAAGTTGATTATTTTTCTTATTTTTGAATAATTGATTCATAATTATTTTATGATTCTGCATTATTATTAAAGTAACAATAAGAAGTTTAAAAGTGAATATAAAAAAATACACAAAATTTTATACAAACATTTTATAAAAACATTTATTTGAAAAAATTTTTAATTACAAAGAATTTTTTATGATAGAAAGGTAACGTTTCAATTTAAATGAAACATTTAAATATAAAAAAACGAATTATAAAATAAGTAAAAAATAATTATGAAAACATCGCAGGTTTAAAAATCTGCCAATGTGCTTAGATAATGTAAATAATGTAAATAATCCAAAACAAATTCAACAAATTTTTAGATTATAGTTCTCCGATTTAAAAATGTATAAAAAATAGAAAGAATATTGCAATATTTACTAATAATAACTTCTATGGATTTAGCTTCATTTGTTATTATCATCCAATTCATAGTTATTATCTTGGCTTCGCATTCCAATCCTATTTCCAGATTCTTCCGCCGATTGAAAATGTTCTGGATGCCTTGACCCGATGTCTGAAATGTAATTCAATTTTGCCAAACATGTGCTATAAAATAATTATTTATAATTATAAATAAATATAAATTAGCATTACCATCTTACATTCTGATGTTTTGCCAATCCCAGTATTGTACGTAGAAATGTCATCAAATGTTGCTGTACCTTTACTATTATAATCTTTCATTGTCGCGTTTTTATTAATAGATTTATAAAGTAAATCCACATTTAATAAATCAGCCTCATTCTTTTTGTTAATCTGCATGTCAAAATCTATGGAAAAATTATAAAAAATTATAAAATAATAATTAATAATATTTAAAAATATCATATTTAATATAGCAATCGACATGAAAAATATTTTCTATAAAATTAACTATAAAATATACTATTTAGTTTAAAAGGCAAAGGCGTATTCTATATAATAAATACCTTTTACACTTGTACGATGCTTTTGTGAATTAATATCTTGCGTAAATCTTTTAGCTTCCTGCATAAGTTGATATTGTCCAATACTTTGGACCTTTTTTCTTTCGGCATCTGAATAACTTTCCTCCGAAGGGGCAGCTAAAGCAGTTTCTTGCTTATTTAAAGCATTCGCTTTTGAAAGTGCTTCTTGTACTGTATCTGTAACAATAATTTTTTACTCAAAAATTCTATTTTATTTAATACAAATTTTTTGTACCATACCTGCACGTCCTCTTATAATGCATGTGTAAGTTTTTCAGTTACTGTCTGGTGGAGTCAAATTCCTCAAACACTGTTCATAATCAATCATAGTTCACAATAGATTTAATTTTTGGGTTTCTTCCTCGATTAAAAAACTCAATAATATAGTAAGAAAAAAGCTTGTTCGGCTTCTTACTTTTGTCCATATTAATTTAATGCCGTATCTGAAAATTAATATTTATAGGTTATATCTTCTTCTTATACCAATATCATTTCTTAAGGTAATTATTAATAATATTAAAACTTAAAGTTATTACTAAATACATACCTGAATTTAAAATAATTTGTTTCAATAATTTGTTTTTTGCACTTCACCTTTTCTTCGTTAAGAATATTAGTACAAAAATCCTCACAGCGAAACGAAAAATGCATGTGTTCTTTGTTCTATTTCATTACAAACTACATACTAAATTCAAACATTTTTGGCGCATTTGAAATAGTTTGCCATATGCTGATACACATGCGTACATAGCGTCACGTTACGAGTCTCAGACTTGTTCTACTTCAAAAATTTGTAACTCTGCTGAGTCACATGGATAATGAAAGAGAGATATTTGTTCACTTTCAAGTTTCCAACTTGAAAATAAAACTTTGTATTAGCAAGAACAATTTTTTAACAATAATTTTTAACTTCAACGCAGAAACGAAATGTTTAGGGTTAACTTGTATAGAAGTAGTTTTTAGCTATTAACTATTTGTTAATATAAAAGTATTATTTTTATCCACTTTCTGAGTATTTTATATGCTACTGTTAAAACATTTTTTTCCGCGCATTTTTTGGATATTTATTACTTTTAATAATAATTTTTTTTAAATATCTCCTTATAAATAGGGTATTTTCTAGCCCGTTTTATTAGAGTATTTTTTTCGCATTATAGTTGGTAATAAATTAGTTTTCTGCCCAACTATCTTGGTCAAAATTCCACCAGGGTTTTGCTCCTTCCTTTCTGCATTTTATGATTTATTTATTTTCGAAATTTTAATGCACGTTTCAATCTTCAATTTATAATAATGAAATAAGGAGTGAGTTTCGATTTAACCAGTCACATAAGACCTTAATAAACGAAAATTCGTCGCTATCTAGGCGCAGGAGTGGTGAAAAGCAAGCGTTAGTAAACGTCACTCTTGATTTTCAGTTTCGATCGCTCTTGAGTTCATTCCTTGATTTATTAAGCCACGAAGCAATGCTGTCTGGATGCTAACGATGGAGTTTAATTTGTTTTCATTCTTCCAAAATAGAACACGCAGCATTTATGCATCTTAAAAAAAGAAATTTCACTAATTTATTCATACGAATCAGAAACAAACAGCATAACAGATAGTACACAAATAATTGTGTATATTGCATGAAGGGGGCGTGTCGCCGAAGAAGCGAAGCTTAAATGGGCAGTTACCGAAACGTCTCGCCCTCTTCTCTGAGAATCAACGGATCCGGCACGAAAAAAGTTCGTCTGAAGCCATATTATTGATAATTGGTCAGGCCCGAACCAGTCACTATCAAGAAGAAGGTTCCTCAAAAGCCACCTCTATCCCCCACCGTTCAGTTTTACCGTTCGAAACTTTTTGTAACAATCCGGATTTTCAATTATCAGTTGTACTTCGTACCGGACTAGGCTCAGAGCGCCAAGATTCGACCGGAGTGCTTATTTGATCTTTTACTTCTTAGTTTTATCGAGATAGGATTAAATTGATCGTTTTAAAATAATCTATTTTAACCTCTTCTGACAGGTGTTCACATAATATTATGTGGACAGGTATTAATGTTACTATTAATGAAGTTTTCTGAATAAATGGGACGAAACCATTATATATATTATCTTATTTGCATCAAGAACTCGAAATATCAACCATATGGAATTCGTTAATCACCATTTATTTCATTTTTTAACCCGAAATACAAAAAAAACGCAAAAGCTATATAACTGAAGAATTTACTTAATTTTTCAGCCCAAAGAATGTTTGAATCAGATTCAAAAAAGCGTTTTACCAATCAACGAATAATATATGTTTCAATTTTTTCACATTTCCATCGAAATTATTTATTAAAGGAAGAAGGTACCCAAATTAGACAGAAGGCTTAGAATTGATTAAAAATAATTTTTATACTCTCAGTAAATTATATATTTATAGAAAGTATGAAAAAATGTATTTCAATCCACTTCAGATATTAGTTTTAACTTAGAATGTCAGATTTCCCCACAAAAAACCTGTAAAAATACCAAATATTTGATAATCAGTCTTCGCAATGAGTTTCGAAGGACATCTCCCAAAATTTACACATAAGTTCTTTGTATACGAATAAAGAAATCTATGCTACAAATCATTCATAAAGTTGCTAGAACATATTATAAATTAAAATAAAAATAAAAAATAACTTAATAATTAATATGCAAAGCACTTATATGTAAAATTTGGGACATGTCCTTTGAAATCTAGTGCGCAGACTGATAATCAAATATTTGGTATTTTTATAGCTTTTTGGGGGGAAGTCTGACATTCTAAGTTAAAATTAATACCTGGAGAGGATTGAAGTACATTTTTTCATACTTTCTATAAATATATGTGTTATTGAGAGTATACAAATTATTTTTCTGCCCTCTGGCCGGAAAGCGCCAACTTTCTGAAAACGAAGTTGTTGCTTTCCGGCGACGTCGAGCAGAAAAATAGTATGCACACCTCGAGAAGTAAAATGGCAAAAATGGCCTCGCCTTCGGCGCGGGTGTCAATTTGCACAAGCTATGAGCTTGCCAATTCTTTTTTTCCCTAGGTGCGTAATATACTATTTAATCAATTTTAGGTCTTCTGTTTAATTTGGGTAGTTTCTTCAATACTGTGACGGTTACAACCGTCGGTTTGCGTGGCCCGGTCCTGTTCTGGTGCTGAGTCGACGGAAACTATGGGAAGAAATCTTCCCCCGTCAAGTGGTTCCTGACGGAATTCGCGGCGGTGAGGTGGTCTTTCCATCAGCGCCCAAACAGAATCGCAAGGACCGCGATATGCGCAATACATTATTGTATTTTCCACGGACTCTTACTTTCAACTCCCACTTACTAATAACAACCGAACCCGTAACAGATTGGTGACAGCGGTGGGATGAAGTAAGGTTAGTCGGTTGGGGCTTCATTCAGCGATCGAACTCACACGCGTAAATTCGGAATGGCAGAAGAAACAGATTCCTGCATTACCGCGGCGCGCAAATTAAAAACGTCGAGGACGACGTTTCTCGGCGGAGGGAGGTGTCACGGGATGACGCGTTGATTACGAGGCGTCATTCCGTAATCGATAACAGGACTTGAGAAGAGAAGTGCATAGGCATCGGTAGCTCATATCAGTGAGAAGAGTATCCGTCGCGAAAGCGGAAGCTCTCGGGGTTCGATTCCCAGCCGAGGTAATTCCGGTGCCTTTTTTTCTCGTAACAATACTTAAAAAATGAAATAGATTGCCGCAGGGAACTTTTACTTGGTTTGCAAATAATCAATTGTTACAAGGAAAATCGCTTTATTCCCTATTTGCATTCGCTGTCAGTCAATATACAAGTTTAGTTATTTCATTTTTTAATGGCATGGAGTTTTATTTTAAAATTCAAAATAGTCTAGAGGTACATTGTTGAAATATTAGAGTTTATCAATACTAATTCTACAATAAATTCTCGTTAAAAACCACTTATGTAAATTTCCTCTTGTTTACTAAACGAGTTAAACTCATTCATCTTATGCAATAAGTTTATAAATGTTGTCATTTATAACTTAAAGTGAGCACTGTCAGCTCAGTTTTCAATTTTTGAATACTGATGCGTACAATAGATTACAAGTTTGTAAGAAATTAATCGACATATTTGATGTTCAATTCTTAATTATTTGCCTTCCCCTATAGAATAAATAATATAATAATATATTTTTACTAAAAATTAAGAATATCATTAATTGCTTTAATTATGAAACAAAAGTAAATTACGTAATTTAGTTTATTTCAAAACAAGAACAGCTAACTATATGCTTCATTACAAATTATTAATGTTACAATCTGCAGCTTGAATTTATATACATAAGACTAATTATTATAACAAGATCCCTGATTGTAGCGAAACAAGTATTAAGGAGTCTCATAGGTTTCGTGGTCGGAGGGAGGAAAGGGGAGTCCCCTCTCTCTTTGCGAGCGACTTCCCGTTCACCGCGCGCTCCCTCCGTAGCCTTTGAACTCAATATTTTGTTTACGTTTTACCTTAGTTCTTTGTCAAATTCCTGGTAATCGATTCACAGCAAGGCGCATTTTGATTCCTTAATTGTTTTTCTATAAAACTATCACTGTTTTAACTTAATCTCTATGTTTTTTATCGCGAATTCTTACGCGTAAGCCCTTCGTAACCTCTCTCTTCCGTAAGAGCCCATGTTAAAAGTTCAATTTTCAACAACTTTTTTCTCGAAAACCGTGGCGATAAAACATTCTGAAAAAAACATATAATCTTATTTTTAGCTAAGGAATAACATACAAAAATTTCAAGTCATTCTGTATGATTTCATGTAACCTACGAGACTCCTTAAAGAATTGAAGTATTAAGCTAGAATAGCTTGAAATGACTAGGAAAATTGGCTTTTCTTATGTACACGCGAAACGCTTTTTAAATGGTGTTAGGCCATTTAATCAATTAAGCAGAATCTCGAAATATTTTGATTAAATTTCAGTTTTCGCTCTCAGTTTTGATTTGACTAAATTAAGGCGCGCTACGCCTAAATAAAATGTCTTTGAACTTTGACGTATATTTTTAAATTTCGTTTTCTTAAAAAAAATCATGCAAGTCCAAATAACTCAAAAATGTATGCATCATTTTAGCTTAAAAGAACTCATTTTTCTCAAATATTAATGTAGAAAACCATTATAAAGTATTCCAATTAACGTTTAGTTATAAAAATATTTATTTTAAAGTTTATTATCTTGTTCACATATTAAAACTTATGATTGCAATGCGGTAAATGTACATAATTTCTGAGCAATTATTAATTGTAAATTTTATGCTTAGAATTCATTCCCTAACACGTTATGGCTAATCTACCATGTCCACTCTCATACTTATTTTGTAGAATCTACTTTCTTCTTATTTTGTTTTATCCAGCTTTTTCCACGTCCAGACAATTGTTTTGTCTACTTCAATTTGTTTGGGTTTTAGAAAGCTGCACTATATATAAAACGTTGAAAGGGGTATGGGCGAAGAAAGGAAAGTACATTTTTGAAACGTAAGCTAAGGTGGCTAAGGTCTGTCAGTCCTTCGAATAATGGCACTAGATGTACTCTTGTGCTCCAGAAAGTAACGCATTACCCGATAATGCAGCAAAATATAGATCTCGAAATATTTTTCGATTTATTTACAGGAAATTATTTAATTTACATTACAGGTTGATGTGTTATTTGTCGTTCAGATTAAAGCGATTGAATACCATTCGGTGCGACTGAAAAGCTCTTTTTAAAATGATTTTACGAAGGAAAATAAGTATCGAATTTAAAAGACGGATAATTGAGTATATTTATTTTTGTGTTTTATATTTGATTTTTAAAAAGTATTAAATCTTATTCATATGAGCCTGCTGTACGAGTATATACGAATTGAATTGAGAGAAATAATTAAATTGTGGTAGAGGAGAAGCATTTATACTGGGTGAAAGGATAACATCAGTTTCAACAAATGAATACTGCATACAGCGGTGCGTTGACAAACGCAGCAGTGATCGATAACATCATCGAATACGATGCGATGAGTTTGGTTTAGACTCCATCGATCAGAATAATGATTAAATTAGGAATGAAAAAATTGTTTACACTAAGACATTCAAATGTATGCAGAACTGATGAATTGACTTGATAAGGTAAATCCAATTGAGTGATTTATCATATGCATCTGTCTATTAACTCGATAGAATTACGATACCAATAATTATTTTAAGCGAATTAAAGAAAATTTTTTGAAAATAGATTTCGTTTACTATGTAAACATATATTGTTGTTTTATGTTAAAAAAATATTCATCAATCTAAAAAATGTGTTCTCTATAAATTGTCGGTAAGAAATATAACTAAGTAAATAATTTGACGATATTAGCATTGAATTTAAATAATAAATATTTCCGGAAATAAAAGCAATGCAGACCTACATTTTTGAGAAATATTGTCGTAAGGTACTAGAACATCGATTTGAATCACTGAGTGCAGTATTTTTTAAGATTTGTAGGTCGATCGAAGGAGAAGGAACGTCTTGCTGGGACTGCAGAATTCGCGCAGAACGATACAATGGACTAACACAAAAGAGATACGTATCGCAAGCGAAGCCTAGAAACCGATTTCTCATCATAACAGCGCCTTTAATGCATCGGAAATAATCGGCCACTCAGATATGCAGGCTTTGAACATTTCAGATTCTATTTTGAACTGAAAAAGGGGCAGCTTTGCTTTCTTTTTTTACGTTCTTCGGGGACTGGGGCTTCATCGTCCAGTGAAGTTCATAACGCGCCGCTGAGCTGAACCGAGTGTTCTCGCATTTCGGCACCGAGGCAGCTCCATCGTTGCGCCCGTATACGACAGGGGGTTTCTGGGTTCGCGAGTTTCCGTAAAGTGTCATTCGCGGCTGAATAATTATGTTGGAGCAGGCGAGAGTCGCGCGCTAGACCGCACTGACTGACTTGAATTTCGATGGCCCGCGTGAACAGAGCCGCTGGTAATAATTGATCGCCCAAATGTGCGCGGGCGAGAGTACCGACGATCTATACGCATAGCTATACGTGCAAGCCCTCTTTCAACCCGTATTCCAAATTTCGAGCTTTGCCGAAATACGCCAGCCACAAGTACGTAGTCAGTTACGTGCACGCGAGCGACAACCAGCTTATTTTCGATCCACGCTGGTTATAATCTTTCTGCTATCTGGTTAAATTAATTAACTTAATTGAGAACGATTTAGTTCGGAAAAGAAACTTCGAGACTTACAATATTTACGCGTCTATTATTATTATTACTTCATTCATTTTCGATGCTTTATAATTTTCCGAAGAAAAACATTATTCAATTCAATTGGTCTAATAATTAGCTAAGAATATAATCACAAGTTCCGCGGGGACTGGTTCTTCCTTTTACTGATAGTTTATTTAGTGGTATTAATTAATTAACTTAAGAATTACCTATTAGAAAAACCTATTAGCAATTACTTGAAGATTAAATCATTAAACTAAACTTTGAATAATTTTTGAGAAAATTTATTATTTCTCGGATGAAATATAGTAATCTTATTTAATCATAAATTTAATCATACATGCTCCAAGTAAAATTTCAGAAAAAAGGAAAAAGAAAATTAATATCCGCAAATTTTAATGAGAGCGCCCGAAATGAAAGGGTTTACAGCACCTTAATTAAAAGAATAACGCTTTTATCGAATGACGCTTTAATTAAAAAAAATCTCGGCCAATAATCCGGCCTTGGCACGGCTTTCATATAAAGCAGAGTATAAAAGACCTATTAAAAGCGCTTACCGGTCTCTCCATTATAGTTGATGTTTTGGCCATCCTCGCGTTGCCACATAACGTAGGGTTCAGGATATCCAGTCGCCTTACAAGTCAACGTCACGTTCGAAGCCTCGCGTACGACCATATCGGTGCTGGTCTCCTTGGCAACGAAAGACGGCGGCACTGTGATCAGAAACCATGATTAAGATGAAAAGACGCACTTTAGAAAATTGTTCATTCACTTTGTCTGTGCGTGTGTGTGCGTGTGTTGGAGTCTATGATGTGTTTTTGTAGTTGACCCTATCTGTATATGATATGCAATCGATTCCATCCCTGTGCATAGCTAACGGGCTCAAAGGGACGAGAGCACTCAATGGACTGCCGCAAATTTTGAATCGAGATATCTTTGCCGTAAGTATACGTGATATTTTTGACTGGTGATTCGAGTGAAATTAAAGGTCGATAGATGGAAATTCGTCGGTCCACTGAAAACGGCGAGAAAGCCAATAACAAAAATATCCTAAATTTTTTAAAATTGGGATGTTCTAACTTTATAAACTTGGTAAAATGTCCTAAATGTTTTTTTTAATCATGATTTTCTAGCTTTATAAACTTGGTATGAAACTTAATGATAAAAACTAACAAATTCTTTTAATTCTTTAAATTAGTTAGAAGTTTTAATTATAATTTTTAATTCCAGAAATACATTGATTTAATGCAAATACGTATTCTTTATTTTCTCTGCATAAAAAATATATAAAAGCCTTTTTTGTCTACTTTTGTTTGTATTTGTATTTTTACAAATTCAAGATATTTTTACTGATCAACTCACCGACTACTTGAAGATATCCTTGTCGGCTCCTCATAGGATCTGTATTCACCTGGCACATGTACCATCCTCGGTCGACTTCTTGTACGCTTTTTATATGAAGATACCATGTCCGATGATCAGTGTAAGAGAGCGATATCCGAGGATTCTGAGTGATCACATTGTGATGTATCGATAGAATGGTCTGCGTGTCTACGCGAACCCATGCGACCTAAGAACAACAGAAGATGGACTCTTTTCACTTACGATGATGTGTCTTTAAGCCGACACGTTTGTTGCAAGGAACTCGTTTTAAAAACGTTTTAAACTTAACGGCGAAGAAGATTTGTTCAGGAGATCGCGCGACGCAAGAAATAAAATAAGAATTAAAAAGATTAACGAGAGAATTTATGTGAATTTTAAAACTCTCGCTTTTTAGTGGCTTAATCAAACGTCTTGTGCGCGCAGAAACTGCAAGTAAATACTATAAGCGACTATTCTTAAGCGAATGGATGCTTCAAAAAGAGGCAAAAAACTCGTTGTGCGAAAATTCAGATTTTTTTCACAGCAGATTAGAGCTCAAAGACAATCTTTTCGCGGCAAGCTTTTATGAAAATTTCAGTGACATCCCTTCGCAAGCTTCAAAGAGAAAGGCCGAAAGCGCCACGGAAAGAGAGAGAGAGAGAGAGAGAGAGAGAGAGAGAGAGAGAGAGAGAGAGAGAGAGAGAGACGGGGGAAGAAAGAGTCCCACAGTGCTCTTACCCGAGTGTCGAGATATTTCAAGTGCAATCCGCGCGGAATCGACTCGCAGCTACACCGGATGAAAATCGAATTCGAAAGTTCAACTACCAGCGCGCGTTTCCAATATGCGATTCTCCCGCGAACGAGTACATACACACACACACACACACACACACACACACACCCATCCACGCACACACATACGTACGTAACGCGTGAGGGGGCAAGGGCTTGATCTCTTTCTTGAGTATGCGGAACACGCCGAATAAGTTGCGCAAATGCAACCGGTGTAATTCCCATTTGCACGGAGAGCATGTCCCGCGTTATTCCAGCGGCTCTCGTCTCGGGAATTCCGCCTCTACGTCTGTCTGCACTCTCTTTCTCTCTCTTTCTCTCCCTCTCTTTGGCCGGCCAAGATTTTCGACGCTGCTTCATTCTTCACCTGCGCACCGCTAAGGCCATCCACCCCGAAGGCATCCGGCCTTTCTTACCTTCGCCTAGACGCCGTTTCTTTTATCCCGCGTTTTATTTCATTACGCTTTTTTCTCGGAAGAGCTAAAGCGCGAGTAAATGTGCTGGTCCGCTAAGGCAGATGTCAAGCAAAGTCATTAGCAACTTGACTTCATTTCAGTCGACTATATATAAAAGCGCTCGTTAGCTTTGTGTGAACTTATATATACGTAGGCCGAGGTGGTTTTGTTAAATTAGTTTGCTCGCGTCTACGTATACGATGCTCATTTCATTTTTTTTTTCCTTTCATTCTCTCTTTAAGGTAAAGTATTTTCTGCGAGTAAAGTTTTACTGGAATTTTCATAAACAAACGTAAATTTCCTTTGGAAAGTTAAAATAGTGTCTGAAAATCTTATTTAAGTCTTGCTTTAGGATGGAAACTCTTAATGAAGCACGTGTCGAATAACTTTAGTCTAACTTGTACAAGCGTACTTCTGCGCGCCAACTATTTTCATAAATTTAGCGTTATTATAAAGCTTATTTTTTCATTTCACATTGCCAACAACATCAGCAAATCAAAACCTGCAATTAAAGCGATTTCTCGAAAATAGTTATTTAAACACGCTTTCAATTTCGTTTTCTAATTGTAATTTTATATTTTATAAAATAAATTAAGTACTATCGAATCATTGAAACATAAAACTTGATCGAAAGAGAATTAAATGCAGTCTGTTACTTTATAAAAACGAAGGTCTCTTATTTAGTAAAAAGAAAAGAAAAAGTAGGAACAAAGTAATGAAAATCCTCACTTATACGTATAATTCATGTTCCCCGGCAGATAGGTACCTTGTAATTTTGCAGTTTTTCAACGACACAGGCGAGCAGGGCGTCGCGGCCAACGCTCACAGTGACGTTCTGTATCGGCTCCGTCAGGACAGGAGAGTCTGTAAAAGAGAAACGGCAAGCTCTGAGCAAAAAAGGCTAGTAGAAAAAAGTGGCTAAATCTGCTTCTCCTCGCGAAGAATTTAATAAAGGTTTTACGAGGGGCAGGAAGTGCCGAGCGGGCGCGATTATTGATTTTATAAAAGAAAATGTACAGCCGACAGATCGTAAAGCGCACCGGAGGCCCGGCATTCGCTTTCTCCGTTTTGCCCTCCCGGACAAGGACGCAGGGATACAAAGCTAACAAATGCGCGACTTAGTTATCCCTCGTATGGAGATATATAAGCGGGCCGCTCGGCGCATCTCCCTTCGCACAGAGTCGCTCTAGCACACCTGTAAAATACGCCTGTGTACTGCAGGCAGGGTATCGGAGATGTATATACTCAGACTGCGAGTCCTACTTGGGGGGGCTGGTAGGATGGCCGAAATGGCTCGGCGCGGGGGATACGATGGATTACCACCTGCACTACCCGGCATAACGACTGTCTTTAATGGATACGAATTTGGCACTGTAGATATAACCGAATAGGCATTAACCTATCCCGCGCGTCCGCTGCCTGATTCGCCCTCGCTATCTGCCCTAGCCGCTGTGCTCTGTTCCACCTTAAACAAGCTGGCGAATTACGAAATCGAAACAATGCCGCGACCGGCCTTTCATTCGCATTGACGGTTTATATTATCCCGAAAAATCATTTTCACAATTTGGCCCATTGTACTGATCGACAAAGTTGATTCTCCACAGGGGTTAATTCTGCTGATTAACGCGTGTTTTGTTCGACTGGTTTAGCTTGAAAGGTAATGCCGCTTTCACGAAATACAGAGGCTCTGTGTCGCGGTTTGCCGACCGATCGCGGAAGGCAGATAGGAGGCTTCATGCTGTGCAAACGCAACAGCCTTCAGCTTCATTTTTCGTCAGGAAGTAGCGACTCGCGATTGTAAAAACCGAGATCCAAGTTTTCCTATTCGAATTAAATGGATTAAATTAAGTGAATTGAATGGATTTATCGCGGAAAATTTTTAAAATTAGAAGAAACTGGCGTAGAATCATTTATTTGAAAATTTATCGTCGCAACAGAGAGCAATAAGTTGAGAATATTTCTGTGGAAGCATCCCTTAAAGCCATACCATGTAAGCCTGATCCATACTTCTCGTGCCTATTTTATTATCATTTTTAGTTTCTGAGTTCAAATAAACATTGACGACCCCGGGACTTGAATCGCTGATCATTTTCTAGTTCATCTGATCATTGTCCACACTGAGAAAAAAATTTTTTGAAATTAAAGAAAGCTTCATTGCGTGCAATCGGTTAAATATTTTTTTGATTCAAAGAAAACATTCTTTAATTGAAAGAAACCACTTTTTAAAAGCAAGAAAGTTCCTTTAAAAAAAGAAAATTTTATTTAAAAAAAGAACATTTCTTTCCATTAAAAAGAGGTTTCTTTGAATTAAAGAATGTTTTTTTCTTAATTAAAAAAATATTTAACCGATTTCCCGCAATGAAGCTTTCTTTGATTTCAAGAAATTTTTTTACTCAGTGCACGTATTATTGTGATAGTGCTATTTTGCACCTCCTGTGATTCACACGTAAATAGGTTGATAATGGGGTCCAGATAGTGCATTTCGTAGTTTTTCGAGTATCGGTCTTCATCGACAAATCAAAGCATCTGCACGAAAATATTTTTGAACACCAGGTCATCAACGGTGGCGTAGCACAAAAGGAATTATATTATCTCGAGTGCTGAGAGATATCTAATTTTGTATCTTGCAACCGTCAATTATGGAAATCGTTGAATCATTAGTGAAGAAGGCTATAATAAAAGTTCTATCACGGAAAATTTCTGCCAGGGTACACTGAGAAAAAAATTTGATTGAATCAATGGAATTTTACTATTAACTATTCACAACTAAAATGTCACTTAAATTGGTAGGATGAACACAATTAATTCTACAGTACAGGTCTGTTGTTTTAACAGGCTAAACTTATTGATTGAATTTAAATTTATATTAATTCAAACTTATCAAGGAATATCCAATAAAAATAAATTGCTTCGAATTTCTGTATTATATCTCTCAGCAACTGCCTATGCTTACAGCTTGATTTTTACATTGAAACTTAATTATATTCTAAATTCGCAACTATTTTTTATACATTTTTTAAACGCGTTCAGACACTTTCGGATAGACAGAATTAAGTACCTCATTTTATTTCTAATCGGGAACGCTCGCTCGCTTTACATTTGTTTTCGCAGTACACTTTATTCAAACGCTATTAATATGTATGAAGTAGGCTACCGATGCGGTCTTATATACTAATTAACTCAAACTTGGCCACTTGCAGGTAAATTCCTGCCTAAAATCCTTCAGCCACCTATCGGTTGTCGCAGTAGTCGTGCAAAAGCCTGTCGTTTTGAACGCTCTCTTGGTTAGTCACGTGGTGTAAAACTATACCTTCTACACATTTCTTACAATGCGAGAGAAATAATGTTTACGTTTTCACTAA
>JAWWEO010000045.1:12986923-13083197 GCA_035582975.1 Ormyrus labotus | reverse complement strand
TCGATCTATTATTTAAAAAACTAATACTTTTTACAACTAATACTATCGCGCTATGACTCTAAATACTACAAATAAACAATTAAATTTTGATTACTGCAAAACTAGACGTGTTCGCGATCGCGGTTCAATGCTCCGTAGATCTCTCGAACTAGACTATTACAATACTAACTGTCAAAAAGTAATGACGGGCCGGCTCGCGCTCTCTTATCCCCTCTACTTTTCTAGGCGGCGCGACCGCCGGCGATTAGCAGCCGAAAATTAATTGCGCCGCGATCCGGCGCGGCCCGGGACTTTTCCATGACTCTACTGAACATGTTTGGTGATTTTGTATTTCTCATTTTACATTCAAATGATGCACGAGATTAACTTCTACTGGCACGATACAAACGTTGTTATCTAGCAGCGTTGTAACAACAGGAACTTTGAACCGAGATCTACTTTTAAAAACATTCAGTCCAAAAACTTGTATCTACCAGGTATTAATAGTATATTCACTATTTAACAAGCGCATAAGGCGTACAGTGAAGAAAAGGATCCATCAAAAATTAGTATGTATTATTGTGGGAACAAACTTGCATTAGTCTAAAAAATTACTACTGTACTAAAAATCATCCGAGATCTATTAAATTTTAGCATATAGTATAGTAATTTTTAGAATAATACAAATGTGTCGCCGCATTGGTAAAAAATAATCTAATGTTTAATGGAATACATTTTTCTCAGTGAACTGGAATGGACTAAAGAGCTCGCGTGTGGTGTATATCAAATCGGTTTTACGCAGTTTATTACAAAATATTAATTCTGCAAAATTGACCTTAATACCATTTTCTCAGTAAACTAGTTAGACTCTAAACACTCAAGCAGGCATTAAACTTTATTAATTAAAATAGCGAAATACTCATCAAATTTTTCAAAAGAGCTAAAAGATTCTATTATAAAATTGAATCCAAACGAAAAGCAAAAAGGTATAGGTACTGAGTAAAAAAAGAAAAATCGCGTCGTAGCAGAAAATGCAAATTGGACGCGGACTAAAATAATACTTTTAAAGGTACGTACGTACGAAAGTGTGCGGCCTTTTTAAATTTAACCTTATTCCATCTATACAGCTGCGCATCATCACGTATGTATATGATGCGCAACTCAGGAGATATAAATTCGGTAACTGAATTTCGTCGAGCGTTCTACCGCCGAGTGCAGATTATATTTTGCTCTCATGGTCTGGTTTTGCTTTATGCAGACTCTACTCGCGTTTGCTCACTCTTGCACCTTTCACGAGCGCCCATTGTCGTGATTCTCCTCCGCTCGCCGGGAAATTATTGTCGGGAGCTGCTCTTTAGCCGCCTAGCAAATATAAAGAAACCAGCAATTTCAGCTTTTCCTTTAATTTGCGTAAAATCTCTTGTCCCGCTGACTTCTTAAGGTGTTTTCAGAATTTAATCTCTATTAGAAACGGCGCTCGACTGGTGCTTAATTTTTTCTCCCGACTATGTAGTTTCGAACGTTTTTTTTTGCGAGTTTTAATTGACGATAAAGATTTTTTTAAATCTGAGGCGAAAAAACGAAAAGTCTGACTCTTCATGGTGGAAAAGTTATTTTAGTGGAGCGGTGCGCGCAACAAAAAAACAAATCAAACGATTTATTCAAAATATGTGAATGCTATTCGGGTAACGAAAACAAACTCCCATGCGGAGTTTAGTTGAGCTATGGTAAGTGGTTTACGTATTCTGATCCGCTGCGCGCAGCATATTTACGCAAGTATTTTAGAAACAACTACATTTCGAATACGTACATTTTAACTATTAAAAAATCGCTGCAAATAATTGCGCAGCAATAAATTGAAAAAATTAAAACTTCTACTTCGAGGAGGAACAAAGAATCGGACGAATGGCAGGTACGTTTTTCAAGGTAATTAAAAGAAGGTCAGCTTAAGTTATAAATAGCGTTGCTAAGACAGGGTGTCTGAAAACGACAAGACACCGGATTGGTCCGATTTATCTTTTAGTTATAAAAGTATAATGGAAAAGGAAGTTGCTCGATCTATTTATCATGGAGATCGAATAGCCCGAGCTGCAGAACCGAGAGGCGCATTGATTCGTTTTTCCAGCGGCGATGGCGGCGGCTCTGGCCGGGCGAACAGCGAGAAAAAAGAAAGATAAAAGAAGACGAACAAAACTACGTTTCACGACCCTCCTCACCTACTCTTGACGAGCACCGACTCGAGCCCGACAAAAAACAGCCGAACGAACGAGCAGCAGAGAAAGATATTTTGAAAGATTGACGAATTTTCGACGCCTTTCCCCTTTTCCGTCCTCTTGCGCCCGTAGAACAATCTAAATCCCATCGGATTCGCGCTCGTTACGAACATCCCCAATTTTTTTGCGCTTGAACACCCAATGTGCGGTACAATCGGCTTTGCCACGGACGCCGTACAACAAATGTTTTTTTCCGGATGCGCGTCTCTCTCGCTTAAGTGCTGGCAGATCGATGCGAAGGGAGGAAGGCAAGTCGGAATTTGAGGGCGTTTTACCTCGGACCACAGAACACTCAATTATGCGAGAAATCCACGTGATAACTCACTCGATAAAACGGCCGGGCGGAGAAATAAAAGCCGCGCGGCGATTCATACAATTTGTGTTTAGTTTATGGCCGCTAAGCTGTCATAGGCGGGATTTTCGGGAGGCGCAAATCTTTTTCGCTTAAATGTTATTTATCGTCCCCTTTATATCTTTCCGCCCCTCTTTACGCGCTCGTCTTTAAAGAGCCCCGTTTTCATGGGGGATACGTGGGGGCTTATATACTCTCCAAAATTATGGCCTGCAAATGTTTGACTTGATGAATTGTTCGAGTGACGAAAATGTAATGCACCCGGATTGCCGAACGTTTCTCCATTTATCATTTATTTGCGAAATATTTTATTTTTTTAATAATATTTTACTTTCCATATTTTTCAGGAATTGAAGCTTCATTTTAATTTATGCTAAATAAAATGCCGCAAATAGGAAATCTACGATTTAACTAACGATTTACCAACAGTTTTAATTACATCCAAAATTGATTTTTTTGTAACGTATGCATATCTCTATTGTAAGCTTGTGCCGTAAACTCATTAAAAACGAAACAATTTCGAGCAGCCGTTAGTTCCTAAGCCTGTCGCGCAAAACTATAAAGAACTGGAAAGCGCAACGAAGCTTTCACAAGCACGAAAAAATTGCCGAGAATTTAAGCGGCGTCTGCGTAAGCGCGCTTGGCGATTTTTTTTTTCTTCCTTTTTTTTTTTATTATAAAGCTTTTTCTAAGATTAGCTTGTTTTGCAGGGTCTTCCGCGCAGTTCGGAATTAAAGTAAAACTTTGAGTGCTTAAGCTGCAGGGGAGGCAGACCGCAGGCGCGTAGGCATGGGGATGGCGAGCGAGCGGGCGCAGCAAAAGCTCGGCTTGAATGTCGGGCAGCAGCAGCTTTTACATAGACCCAGAGGAGCGTTTCACCCCGGAAGTTGGCTCGTTCCGGTCTGTCGCCGTTTTTCCGATAGGCTCTTTAACTAATTCAAGGGGCGCGCGGACCGACCAGGGGCTAAAGCAGAAAGAGGCAGAGAATAACGACGGGCAGGATAAAATTCCATGAGGATTAAAACGCAAAAAAGAGGAGGAGGAGGAGGAGGAGGCCGAGGTAGAACGCCCCGGCTCTTTTCTTTTCAGAATTTGCTTTCGATTTAAATTACCGGGAAAGTTCATTTTTTACTGATCGCCGAGCTCAGCGCGAAACTTGGATCCTGCCCTGGTATTCTTTTACAGGCTGGCCGTTTCTTTTTTTTCTTTTTTTTTTTTTTTTTATCTAAATTTGGTTAACGGGGATTAAAGCAGTCCCTCCATGTTCAAGCTCGATGAATAATTTATTTTTGAAAACTTTTGGCTCGTAATTAACGGCATGAAAGAGGCTCAAAACCATGATGCGATCCCTTGGAGCTTAGGTCAAGATTACCCCGGCGCGAAACTTGTACCGCCCAGCAGAAGTGGTAATTTCATTTTGTACTTTTCGCTCGGCCGACTTTCGTGTCCGCAGACTCCTTTCTATCGAATGACGGAGGGTATTAAAATTTTAATTAAACTAATGCGATCCATCCGGAGACGCCGTCGTTAATCATTGAAACGTCTGCGCTGCCCGTTGAAACAGAGAGCACGGTCTCGCTGCCAAGCGGTTTGCCCGCATCAATATTAATCGCGTCAGAAACGTTAAAATTACGATATTGCACGGCTCCTCTATCGACCGACGTGTATGTAAAAGTGGCAACGCATAAATCTGGGTTTAAAAATGGGCCCCGCGCTTCGCCAGACGCGGCAACGGATATAAGTAATTCTACGTATAGAAATAAGAGAAAGAGGGAAAAAGAGGTCGGCCGGAAAGTTGGTATTTGCGAGGGCAGAATGGCAAAAGCGAAAGCAGGAAGTTTCCACATGCAAGGTGTGAGTGGAAGGAAGGAAGGAAGGAAGAAAGGTAGGAAGGAAGGGAGACCTGCTCTACCGCGGAGGGAGAGAGAGAGAGAGAGAAAGACAGCCCTCTGTCCTCTTCTTATACGCTCCATTCTCTTATGACAGTATTCCATTTCTGGCAAATGTTTCTGGCTTGCGTTTCTCTCAAATGAAAACTTAACACGAATGCAGTACTAGTGCCGCTGCCGGCGCTGCCGAGCGAGCAAGTTTTTAAATTAAGCTACGGACCCAACCATACCAGCTTCGCTCTGCCGCCTAGTCCTTTTTCTTTCATTTCACTTTTCATCGAAGCTAACTGCACCGCTATTCTTACCTTACCTCTTCCCTTTCCTCTTCCGAGGAACGAGTTAGGATGAAAAAAAAGCGCCGGATCACTGGATTCCCTCAATGGTTTTCATTTCCTGGCCCAATCGGCGTTTTTAATTTTTTATTCCTGGTTCGAGAACGAGGAGGAGATAATGGAAGCGGATATAGTTTAATCGATAAAATGGTCCAGCAACTTTGGTTAATTTGCAGTATCGATATTTCTGAGCTTCCGTCCGTGTTCATCGGGGCAGAGAGGATATTATAATAACTAATTTCTTTCTATCCATTATGTTGTAAGAAAATATTTCTTACTCCAATTATTTTCAAACTTTTGTTCAAACGGCATTTTTTCATTAACAAAAAAATAATGCCTGAATTAAAAAGTCAAACGATGAGTTTTCTTAAATTAAATTAAAAGGAAAGCTTTCAATTTGATTATCAATGGTACAACGTAATTATAAAAAGATTGGAGAGAGTTTTTGGCAGAAGCATACATAGCCGGCGGGGTGAATCACTGGAGGCGAAAAGGAAGGGGCTAGCAAACACGTGCAAAATCGATTTTAATGTCATGGAATGACGAAAGCAGTAGTTTTACCGTAGAGTTATACTCGAGTTGCAAAGTACGTTTCGATAAAGGTCATCTGTCTCTGTTAAAAAAGGATTTACTCCGGCGATATCAGGACAAGTGGATATAGACAGAGTTGTCGATCGATGAGAGCGAAGCGAAACGAGAGGGCTTAATAGGAAGGGACGAGCAAAAGAAAGAATATCGCGAGCATTCAGCAGGAATCGTTGAGTGAGAGAGAGAGAGAGAGAGGCTTGATAGAGACAGAAATGGAATGCAGATTGCCGGGGCTGCGCAGAAACAATGTGCCGCGGCACGAAGATAACGTTTTGTTTTCGCTCCCTCGGCTCCGTATAATGAACGACAAGGCACAAAAAAATCATTCGATTCTACGCCGAAGCGCTTTATTCGCGCCGTACGCAAAGCGCCAAATGCCCATCCTGGAGAGCAAACATTTGCGAATGAGCCGATCGCTAATGCTCGAGTCCGCTTTCGCTGCTTTCTTCTTTCGCCGCGTAATGCAAGCGAGTGGAAAAACTGCGGTTTCCGACTAAATGCTCGAACAAATATTTACAAGGCAAATCGAAAACAAAAACCAATTTCAGCAATGGGCTCAAGTAACGCTTCTTTCGATCGGTAAACTTATAAATTGCTCCTCGATTAAAACTTTCTGGCTCTTGTTACGGATACTCGGCTTCTCGAAAGAGGTTTCGTTACACTAGAAGCATAATTCGAAAATCAATTCAGTAATTAGCTTTCGAATTTGCCGAGTTTTTTGCTCACGAAACCATAACGAGTTTACTTTATACTACCATTAATCAACTTTCAATAAATAATAACTGAAACTATTTTCAAGATTCTTTATTTCAAATACAAGAGACTCGTGTGAAAATCTTAATTTAATTGAAATCTGTTAAAGTAACTACGCAGGCTTTTCTTATTTTCTTGAATTAGTCCGGTATATTATTCAAACGTTTCGCTAGTCTTTTTTGCCGACTTTATATATTTTTCTCAAAATAGGTTGCATTCTCAGTCAGGCGTAAGCAGCATCTTTACACTGCTAGCTATAGCTTCCTTCGTTTTTAAAAATATATTAAAAGTCCAATATTCTCGAACGAGCCACGCCTATAGCGAAAGTTATAAAAACAGTATTGCTAAATTTTGCGCAAGTTTTTGGTTTCAAAATTCTTATAAGCGGTGGTCTTTTTATGTAATAGAATATGTACATATATAATTTTTTTATATTTTTGTGATATAAATTACTCATCTTTTATTTAATTTTAAAATCTGCTAAGTCTTATATAAATAAATGAAGCTTACATTAATATTGCATTTGGCATTATTAAATGCATTCTTTTGAACAACTGACAAATCAATACTCTTGCTAAATTCATCTTCAATAATAATTTGACAAAAAATCTGATATTTTTTATACACATTTCCATTTTTATCAATTCCAGCTATATCACGCGTGACAATTCCTGACCGTTGAAGATTTGTTCCTAACAAATTTATCCCATCAGATAGTGCTGTAATTTTCATTTTTCACCTGGCTGCGCCGGAATATAGATAGAAAAATGTTTATTTTACGATACTACCGACCCATTGAGTTGGAATTTCGATATGCAAGGTTACGTACACGATGACCACATATTCAATTAAATAAAACTACCGATATTGAAAAGAGTTGTATAAAAATAACATTTTTGTTTTAAATTTAAAAGGTGAACAATTTTCGATTACCCAGGTCAAAAACTTTAATGCATTTATTTGCTTGCTGACTTTCCGAATTGTAAAAATTTGAAAAGAACAATTAAATAGATGGACGTTTAAGCTTCACTATCATATATATTTACTAAGCGACGGTTCGCTTAACGATATGCTCGATAAAGTATCGAGAAGGTACGGAGGGCGGTAGAGGCCTCCCGCATTTAGACAGACATAAATTCGAATCCGCGAGGCAATTCAATTGCGGCCAAGAAATGGCTTTACATAAGCATAGAGTAAAGAGAGCAGAGCGAAGCTATCCGCAATATTCTTCACGAGCAATCGTTCCCGCGGGAGTTTCAGTGTATGCACTCGTGTGCTACTCTCAATGACATTTACATTTATATCGACGTAAAAAGTACGCGCTCGTGACATTTAAACCTTTACTGTCCATATTTTTACTGGACCGAACATTTGTAAAACGCAAATATCGCCAATAACACTGTCGCAAGCATGAAAAAATTAACTCACCGAAAAAAAATCATTCAGGCGAATCTCGAGTTTTCACTCAAACGATTCCGCATAAAAGCTGCACGCGAACTGAACTCACATTTTCGGAACAATTGATATGTAGTTCGTCAGGTTACAACTTATGCAAGGCACTTTAATTATTTGTCGAGAAAGATGACGTTGTATGCCAATTGTAACCTGTGATATCAAGCTTCTGTTATTCTTTATATGAATAGTAATTATAGTTTTATAATTTAATTAAAATCTAGTGTATTTGTAAAAAAGTTAAACAAGAATTTACTCTTCAGGCTTTAATGTATCATTACGAAGAACTGAATGAAATTTATAAAAAAAAAGTACTTCAGTAACTATCGAAATATGAGAAAAAAGTAACTATAATAGAAATAGAAGTAAGAGTAAAAAACACTGTAAAAGCTGTTAGCAATAAAAACAGTTATATGTAGGTTCTAAAGATCTTTAATAGTTTACCAAATTAATAAATTTGTATGGTAAAAAAAAATAAGATTAAGAGAAGATTAAAAAATTTTTGTATTATCAGAGTTAAATTTAATAATTTATATATAATATATATATATATTTCTACTCGATTTCTTTTGTTTTATTGCTCTATGTTTTATGCTTTATGTAATAAACTAGTGAATTGAATTAAAAAAATGAAATGATTCAAATTCAGTTTTCAGTTTTTATATATTATTAAAAGCATGAATACTTAACTGGCTCTAAATTTTAGAGTGTATTTTTTGTTTCTTTTTTTTCTGGGTTAAGCTCTAAAAGACATGAATAACAAAGTGTGACACAATGAAGAGTCGACAGAAAGTGACAGTGTTGATAGATTGGCTATCAGGTACTACGCACGGATCTCATAGTAATTTAATCTAGCCAAGATATATGTATTTTTTTATGAAAGAAGGCAAGCATTGATTCCTATTTGCGTAAAATCGAGTAAAGTCAAAGAAATGTGACGAAGTTTGAATGGTTTAATCCCAGCCACTAGCTCAAGCTCAGAGTAAAAGAAAAATTGCATGTAAATTTGCAAAAATGATACAAAAGAATACTTACAAAACTTGCGCGATAAAGTGTGTTTTTCTCTTTTTGGTCTGCGTGTACAAATTATTTAGAAAGGGAGAAAAAGAAACAAGCTGTGGATATAATATCTGGAGTAGGGTGATTCCAGATTGAGGAGGAGTTAACCACTTGCAAGACTTCTGAAGGAAGAGCGGCTCATTTTTAACCGTGTAAATATGGTAATTTATGTTTATCTGGCTAAATAGGGAAATAAACTCACATAGAAACTGCCTAAGTCTGCCAAATAAATAGGAAATAGCTGCCTCGAAAGAGGAGGAGGAAAATAATAAACCTGCAGAATTAAGTTTATTAGATTATAAAATACCAAGAAGTTACCTAGCTTATACTTTTGCCATCATTATTTATATTTTATATTTTCTGTAAATTGTTTTCCCCTAGAGGAAGCTTTGTAATAATAATTTTTGGAATTGTTGTAAAAACATGTTATAATTGTATTTTGAGGTGTCAGGAATAAAAATAAATGGTTTTTTAAAAACGTCCGAATGTGTGTGCGTGCGTGTGTGTGTGTGTGGATTTTTCTGGATCTCAGCGTTTTTTAATGTAGTTAGAAACGATGACCATAGTGTAAGGTATTTGCATGAAATCTGCGGTAAAACGGCTTACATTAAAAATGACATATTTATATAAATACAGTGTTGATATAATTCGAAAAATTTTCTACAATTCATTCTCCGGTTAATTTTCCAGTACAGAACTGTCGCGGAAAAGGGTCAGCTCGGCGAGATTGCGCGAAGTCATCGTCTCTGGCGAGAAAAGTCAACTGACCTGAGTTTAAGAGGCGCTCCAACCAATGCGCTTTCTTCTTGGCGAGAGCGGAAAAGAAAACAAAGCAAACGGGGGAAAGAAAAATCCCCGCTTCTATTTTCATATTGCAGGGTGAAAAAAGGTTTCGAGCCCGGCGCGCGGTGATTCGCAGCTTTTTTTCCGCGCGCAATAGTGCTCTTAATACAAGTCTTGCGGCAGGCTCTCGACGCCTTCTCAGCTGAATATGTGCTTGTAGCAGCCTTCCCTCCGTCCTCTCGCAACGGCGGCATCAAAGTGTTTTTCACGCGCGCTTGTGCTTTCGATTGCGCACTTTCTTCCCTTCTCCTGCTGCGCATTTCGCTCCCTCTTATTCCGGCGTCTTCTTTCTCCTGTCTGGGGCAACACCCATACAATGAATGATAATGTTTTCATTTAGAGCAGCCGTTAGCGTTTACGAGCAACTGCATTGCTCGAGCCCTCCTAAGAGAAAGGAAAAGAAGCAAGCCGAGCTTTAAAGAAATGTGAAAATCCGCGAGTAACTTTTTCGCGGCTTTGCGAACGGACAATTGTGTTTCTCTTCCGCATTGTGAGACCGGCACATCAATATTTTCTTCCATCTTGCCTTCAAAATATCCTTTTCTAAATTGAGTTGGGGAAAATAAAAGGACCGGCTGCTGTAGCTGCGCAGTTCTCAGCGCTTTATAAAACTTTGCTATTTTTATACAGGCAGTTAATATCGAGATAAAAGTATTTTATTCATTTTTATTTTTATTTCAAAATTGCGTGCCAATCAAAATCGATGTTCTTATTAAGTTTCAAATGGCTTCAAGACTGATGAACATAAAAAATAAAATTCGATAAGGCAAAACGATGGCTATTATAAAATAGTCGAGTAATTTAGTGATTCTTTCCTGCGCCGATCATAATAGTTATAACCTTTGCGTAGGATCCACTCGGTTTTTGGGCGCAGGACTCGCAATTTGCACAGTGAAAGTTGGCGCAAACACAGACTCATACGGGCGGCCTTGTCGTTTCATAGAGTGCGCCACTGACTTTTCGCCTCTGTCTCTCTCTCCCTCTTTTTCCCCGTTCAGTCGAGAGCGAGTGCGGGGAACCACCGAGAAATGAAAAGCTACCAGCGAGAACAATGTGCGCGCGAGCCCGAGGAAAATCGTGCAGTTGGAAAACGCGGCACGGTCGGAAGATTGCGCGCTATCGCGTGAGAGCGAGCGCGTCTCTTATTTGCGTGCGTATGTACAAATCCGTTCGCGTGAATTCTCTTTTTTGCCCTCGCGATTAAAGAGTCGGCGAATGTTTTTTCACTCTTTTTTGGACTGATCTTGCGAATTGATTCTCGTCTACGGTTCTGTGGAAGCTCGTGGCTTTATGAGGAATTCGAGAAATGAACGAGATTGTTTATAGGTGTTCATCAAATTTCCCTAATTGGATGTTTGAGAGTTTTGTAATGCTGTTTAATTGTTAAGATCATTCGAAGGAGAATGAAACTGTTAACAATATAAGATAAGAGCAATATTGTTCCTCGACTTGTTCTATATTTTACACTCTGGATTAATTCATCCCACAGCACGAAATTATTGATTAAATGCGCAGTACTGCTTGGATAACAATGCTGTCTGTCGACTAAAATTCTTATTAAATTTTAAAGAAGCAAAGAATCAAACGAGTCAGTCGGGTCGAGCAACTTTTAAAGCTGCATCAAGCTTGAGCCAATAGCAAAATAGAATCGCGTATGATAGTAAATAAGTTCATCAACAGTTGAAAATGGCCACGATATTGATTCCTCTACATTTTGCAAGCCATTACATTTGGATACTAACAGAAGTAAAGTTGATAGTTTGACAATTGTTTTCAAATCTAGATTTAGAGCAATTTCATTTACAAAAAATAAGTCATTACTCCACTGAAACGAAACTGTCGATTTTGATAAAAGCCGGTCTCTAAACATACGTCGCTTGATGACACTGTTAACACATTCAATGGCAAACCTTTGAAATTTCTGGATGGGTATAGAAAAGCGATGTCAAGATAAATCAATTGCAATTAGCTGATTCTGATAGAAGATAACGTTTCATTGACTAAGGTTTAATGATTATAACAGTCTTAATTGAACATGTGATGTGGCAGACTCGTTTCATACGGATGTGCGTGTGTATTACTATTATATTAATTTATTTTACGTACATGAAATAATGATGAATTGAAAATTTAATACGTATTCGGCGAGTCCTAATTAAAATGTTTAAATATTTCAAAGTGCCTAATATGCTTAGGAGGATAATGCTTCTATTTCCGCGAAAAAGTTTCGAATGAATACATTGCTAATATTATCCGAAAAAGGAAGTTCCAATTTTGCCACATTCTCTTTCAATGAGCACGTGATTCGGGTCCGACGAGTATTAGAGAAATTGTTCTCTTTCGAGAGGCAAATTGACAAGGAAGGAAGCTAAAATACATTCCCCCGCATGCCGGCCGTAGTACAACAATTTATCGGCTGGTAGCGCGCGTCCATGGAAAAGTTTTAAGTAGAAATCGATTGACAGACGAGCTTTCTGTGGAGCGTGAATCCGGAGTGGATTGAGAATAAGTGTAAAAAGGCCAGGATCGCTTGCTCTGCTGCGCGCACGAACACAGAGTCAAGTAGGTGGAAAGGTTGTCGTTAAGTCCCTAAGATGTTATTCGATTCTGGCTGCTGCAGCTCTGCTACTTCCGAGAAAGTTCGTGCACGCGCGAATTCGCCTCCCCTGACTGCGCTCGCGCGCGCGTACGTCTGACGTACGCGCACATTCGCTCGCTGGAGCAGACTATTTTTTAAAAGGCCGGATAGAAATGCGAGACGCCGGGGTCTTTCGTACAAAAACTTTTGCTGAAACTTTAAAAATCATCATCTTGAAATTTCTGCTCGTGGAAATAGATTTTTCTCTCTGCTTATTCAATGCTTCTCAAGCATTTTTACGGGGAGTGGCATTTTCTTGGAAAATATAAACATTTTATAAGCAGTAAAATAATATTTAACTTTCTGCAATAAAAGCTTCAATTGAAGAGATAATCGTTGTTCCCGACAGAAGGAGAAACTTACAGGAAGCGTATACACATATATGATTCGAACACACGAAGAAGGCGTTCGCCTTCTGACGTTCTTTTCAAAAGTTGTCATAATAACGATTAACAGAAAGAAGTAAAAAAGGAAATCGTATAACTAAATAGATTTGCCACTCTTTACAAAATCTTCTATATAGCAAATAAGTAATTATATTCTAAAAACTATTAATAAAAGTTAAATTATAAAAGTTTATTTTTTGTTTTTAATTTTTGATCGGATAAGCTACATCGATTGCTATACAATTGTTCTTGTTTTCGTTCAAATTCTGAAAAGTAAAATTCTAGTTTTTCAGTAAGGGGATATACAGGGGAGAGCAAATAGCACAATTACATTTACAATATACCTATTATACTCACAGTTTTCCAAATTTTTTCTTGATTTAGATAATATTTTTTTAAAATCTCGTTTTTTTTGTGGCTTTCTGCTAATAAAAGTAAAATTCGTAAAATTAAACTGCAAAAGGGGGGGGGGGAGGGGCGAAAACGCGAATGTCCACTTCGTATATCCAGCAAAATATCAAATTTTTCGACATCGACATCGACATCGAATATTTACGGATGACTGTTTTGTTTCAGATACGTAATTAGATGGTTCAAATCGTCGATATGATCATGAAGAATAAACAGAATATGATCGAAATAGATAGATTCGAATTGCCATTGAAACGTGAACATTTTTCAGGATCCTAAAGCCGAAGATTCATACCTACGAAAAACAATAATAATTTAGAGTAATTACTTCTAAATTTTTTAACGTATGAATCTTCGACTTTAAGATCACGAAAAATGTTCACGTTTCAGTCAATGGCAATTCGAATCTATTTATTTCGATCATATTCTGTTTATTCTTCGTGACTATATCGACAATTTAAACAATCTAATTACATATTTGAAACAAAACAATCATTCGTAAATATTCGATGTCGAAAAATTCAATATTTTGCTGCAAATACGAAGTGGACATTCGCGTTTTCGGCCCCCCCCCCCCTACTCTGCAAAATTTCAAAGAGCAGAAAAGTATTTCCGGCTTTTAATGTTTATGAACGCTAAATTTAAATAATAATTACGATGTACAGAGTATTCAAAAAGTTCTGATACGCCCGAACTTTATGAAAACCATGAGATGTCGAGAAACAACATGAAACGTCGAAGACAAAAGTTTAGAATTTCTCCCTGGCTAACTGATGGTCACCTTAAATTTGACCTTGACCCTGACCTTGCAGGTCATTTGAAGGTCAAGTTTATTTTACGTTTTTCTCTACATTTCATGGTTTTCACGAAATTCTGCCGTATCCGAACTTTTTGAACACCCTGAGTGGGTTCTAATGCCAAATTTAAATACTATAATGAACAAAACAAAGTATTACAAAATATTACATAAAAGCATTGCATCGCAAAGAAGCAACACAAATACGTTCTTTTTAAATCACTCACTTGAAATAATCGAGAAAATAGGAAAAGAAAATTTGAAAAGGTTGAAACAAAAGTATTTTCAAGGCTCTCGATTGCAAGTCTGAGCGTAAGTTTCGGCGGTGGCAAGGAACTTGTCGGAAATGAACTAGGCGAGTTGGCTGAACTTACGTACGCTCCCATGCAGGTCAGGGGCCAAGGAATTTCCCTTAAACGCGGATACGATAGTGCGGTTCACAGCAGAGACAGAACCCTGTACTAAATAGCCCCGGAGCTCTATTCCCCTTCTGTACTTGCACCTATGAATATAGGGAGCGCATTTCGGGAGGCGAGGTTTGCGCTTCGCCGATTTTGGGTCGGCAACTACGAGAGAATAGCACAGCGAGCATCGACTCTATCGACGCTTGTTTTTGCGCTTCTTCCGTCCCCTCGTCTTTATTGTAAATAATACCGTCCCAGTACAATTAATGCCTTTTCAACTTACGAAGCAGTTTTAATTTCGTACGCGCATCAATTCTGGAAAACAATGATAAATGAATTGTCCTAAAACATACAGAGAGTAAATAACGAAGCAGATGCGCAAACACCGTTGTCATTAAACGTAAAAACTATCGCATCATTAAAAGTAGCAGCGGTTGATAAATATGAGAACGAGCGAGTAGCGAGGGCATAGAACGGACACTTCTCTAATCAGCGACAAGATCGCAAAGCTTCCCCGAGGTCATTAGCGAATGAGCAGCTAAGCTACCTACTGCCAGCCAGTTGACTCGAGTGCATTAAGCCACCCTCTGCATAAACGTTACGCCCCTTGAATCTGTTCATATAGACACGAATGCGATCGGCTTGAGGAATCATTGAGACGCGGCAAATTTTCCAACCGGAGCCGTCCCCGACAAAGATTAGACACGTAATTAACGTAAAAGACGAGCTATCGGCCGGAGAGGTGGAGGGGGCCAGGATTGCTCAACAAATAGGGTCCGCGCTCCCCCGTGCGTCGTATAATCAGCCTGACACGCGGCCCGCTTCAATGAGATCTTATCTCCCATTGTTTGTACGCGCCTCTGCCTGCGTAGCCGGCCGATCTTTTCATTAATCGTAGTCCGAGGTATTTACGATTTTCGATAATTCCCCGGCTAATTATCCGGCTAAATTGGGGCTCGGCCGAGTGTCCAAATTGAAAATGCTGTTTTAAACTAGAGGGGGGGGGGGGGGGAGCGAGTTTCGCTGCCCGCGACAGGAATAAAAGCGCGCCGGGGCCGTTCCATTGTCGCGGCTGCAATAGCTCCGCTTCCCCAGTCGACGCGGCAGGTACTTTATAGGCTTCCGTGCGGTCAAGCAAGCGGCGCCGGGTACAATGCAAAATATTCGAGCGATTCGGGGAGGGTGCCAAGGGTCCCCCGGTTCTTTTTTAGCCTCCACCTGCTCTCGGTGGCGGCGGCGGCGGCGTCGGTCGGCTTAGTTTTATCGCGAGGGGCGCGCAATACTCTCGGCCGCCGCCTTTTTTTCGCATCTTGTACGTGCGGCAGGCTTTTACCTATTTTGGATTAAAGCCAATGCTCCCCTCGCAGCTCTTGCGCTCGATTCCTATCGTCGTCTGCCTCCTCCTTTTTTCCTCCTCCTCCTCGTCGTCGCCCCGCGCCGTCTATCTCTCTTTTCTCATTTTAATGTGGAGACGTCCTCCATATTTCTCACGCCAAGTACCAATTATCCCTCGAGGATTTTCATTGCGGCGCCGGTGTTTTAAAAAAAAAAGCGGCCTTTTAATTCGATTACGTGCTTCGGGTAAGGAGCAGCAGACATTTACTAATTAGAGTGAATCCGACTGTGCGCGCGGAAAACTCGTTAATAAGTATTGGAAGATGAAATTCAGGCGCATATCATTATTCAAATAATCCGCAAGTTGAGTTACGCTCGAGCGCGCGCATATTTTATTTATTACGGCATTACGGCGCGCCGGCGGAGAGCTGAAAAATGTCTGCGCGCCAGTGAAAACCCGAAAAATCGTGACATATTTGCGAGAGGCGAATTCGCCTCATTATATATCCTCCATAGAAATATATTGTCAATTGATGGCGACAACGCGGCGCGCGAGAGGCTGTTGTGGCGCGCAGGCAAGGCGGCGCCGAACGAGAGAAAGCTCGCGAGTCGTGTTAGATTTACGTGCATTCTTGCCCTGGAAAATACCGTCCGTAAATAATTGTGACAACCGCACAATGAATCACGTGCCGATGTATACGTGCGGCGGCCTCAGGTATATACAGGACGCCATCAAGCTTCGAAAGCTTCTCCCGCGCGCTGAAAGGTCACCGGGCGCATTTCAGAATTGAAAATGAAGCATAAGGAAAAGGCGAGAATGAGGTAAGGCGAGAACGAAGGGGGGACTAGATATACATACGATGCATATACGCTCCGCAAAAGGATTTTAAATCCATAGCTCCGAGCTACGAATCAGGCTGAGCTTCGATTTTCGGTTTGCCGACGGTACACGAGATATCCTTCATTTGCCAAAGGCGTTTTGCGATATAAGTATAAGCCGACTTAAAGCGACGTGCTGCGCGAAAATTCATGAGAAACGTTTCAAATATTGCAGAAATGCGGTTAGCGCTGATACGATATTTCGAAATTGCTGGATGATTGTACAGTTGCCTACTTCGCGTAGATTACTTTTGATGCGAAAAATCCTCACCAGAGATAATTAAAAGGTTAAGCAAAACCTCTGATACGTACATCAAATAAAAAAGCCATTGTAATTAAATACCACATCGGAACGAATTTATCGGAATCCTAACAAGGCGCATCAAGAGCGCAAGTAGATAAGCATCAACTACCTAACAAATTCCTTTATACAAAATTCATCAATTGATAGTGTTGCATTCCCTCATACAAGGCAGCTTTTGAAAGTGTCCCGTGATCAATTTGAAATTCAGGCAACACGCGGAGATTGGCGAATTATACATAGACCCGTAAACGTTAGCCTCTTCCTCTCTGGCGAAAGCGTGCAATTGCATTACCAGTCGAGCTTTTAAATAACTAAACGAGCTTAATGCGCGCTTTCTGTTTTTGGAAATCGACGTACATCAATGTTTCAATCTTTCACCAGAATCGTCAATGAGGCAGATAAAGCTGGAGCAGCCGGCCGGGGAGAGGGGAAATTTTCCGTCTCTCGCCGATGATTTTCCACGGAGGGACGTATACGTTTTGCACGCACCTAATTGCCTCCCAAATCAATGAATATTTCAACGCGCAACCGTTCCCCTGTCTATATTTATGCCGTAGCGCGGCGCCGTACATATGCGAGCCGCAAAACCGCTGCACGGTTTTGATGACACACGTGCTTTTGCGGAGCAACACCGGCGGCGCACTGGCAGCTTCTTGTTATTTATTATCACGGGCAATTAGCATTAATTAGGCTGCTCTCCGCCTGCAACGTGCCAGACCTCGGCGAACGAGTTAATGCCATGTTTTAGTGGTAAGCTGCCGACGGAGCATCGCCGGAGCTTGCAGCTAAGAGGAAGATTCCGCGGCCGCCGCTGCTCTCGGCTGAATTGTGCAACCGCAGGATTCCCCTCTCTGCCGCCGCTCTAAATCTTTTGCGTCTTAATGCCCTCCAGCCTCCGCGCCTCCAGCTGCGCTTTTCCGATGCTTTCTTCCTTATTTTCTTATTACCGGATTAGCGCTTTCGGAGGGAACGGAATACTGTGGATGAAAAAAAATACACCTCCACTGTAGCTGCCCGCGACAAAACGCGACAGGCGTTACTCGGTGAAAAGATATTGCCTGGCTTTTCAATTGACGTGATGCGCGGCCAAAAAGTAATGGAATTCGACGGTTCGAACTTGCGCAACGAGCCATTTCATAATTCGAGGTTACGAGTGCAATTAGTTGGAACAATTATTCAGCCGAAGTGGCAGAATTGCGGTAAGTATAAAATAAAGAGTCGTAATTCCGAGTAACCTGCTACTTTAGCAATGGATTGTCCAACAGGTAATTATATTTTTTCAATTCAAATAGTTAAGTACGTAGCGACTCATGAAACTTCTTTTTATAGGGGTTAATGCTGCCTATCGGAACCTAAAACAGTGGTGGATTTATAGCATTAGACAAACTAATTTTCGGAAGATAACATTAACAAACGCTTATCTGAGGGGCTAATGAAAATCGTTAATCGCAAGGAAAATGAATCGGCAAGCAAAAGGAAACGTGCAAGTCCGTTTTCGTCTGGGGTAAAGTAAAGTGAAGCGGAGGTAGAAGCTCGCCAGCGGGAGAAAGGAATATCGGCTTGGAGTTTTATTACCAGTGTTTTTGTCAAGCCCGGGGGGTTGACCGTTTCTTCCTCTTGGTAGTAATATTTTATCGTGACTAAGCGAGAGACGCCGGCCTTTTAAACGCTTGAAACTGGAAAAGAAGAAGGCAGCGAAGGAGCAGCGGCTCGGCCGCGCGAGAGGAAGAAAAACGCCGGGAGACAAAGCGAAGAAGAAACACCGGCTGAACTGGAGAGAGAAAGAGAGAGAAAGAGAGAAAGGTGGTAGTTTGCCCGCACTGCAGAATTGCCATTTTCCGCTCTCCCTCTATTTCACTCCCTTAATCCCTTAGCCATAAATTAACTCGAACAAAAGTTCGATATGTTGGTCGCGCTTATATAGATGCGCCAGCGCGCCTTTTCTTCAATGAAGTAAGGAATTAGGGAAAAAAGACCTGCCTCCAGGACTTCCTTCAACTTGTTCCATTAATCCAAGTGTGATCATGCAGTTTAATTTCTTCGCACGAGCATCGAGCACTTGCTTTCTGAGATCTTAATCCACTGGTACTACAATTCTAATCTGTCATTGCGATTTATAAGCTTTCTAATAGTTTTTACGTTTAATATAAAAATGTTTTCGTGATGTTGTAAGGGAACTATTTTAACATAAAATGTGTTGTTCATTGTTTCCGTAATCAAATTTCTAGAAAGCTTCAAAACGTCCAAATTTGATTGAAAGTTAGATATTACGAGTTAAATATTATTTATTTATACAAAGAAAATATGGACTAAAGTAAATTATTGTTTTGTTCATTGTTTCCGTAATCAAATTTCTAGAAAGCTTCAAAAGGTCCAAATTTTATTGAAAGTTAGATATTACGAGTTAAATATTATTTATTTATACAAAGAAAATATGGGCTAAAGTGAATTATTGTTAAAATACACATAATGCAATCGATACAGTTTAATTACGAATGCAAGACTGTACAACTTCCACATTATGAACGAAAGCATTTTAATTTTTAAATTAAAAATTTTGTAACTTCTACACTACTTTACTAAATTTATTTTTTCGTGTAGAAACTTTGCAGACTAAAGGGATTCTTCCTTATTCTACACTCGCAAAGTTTTAAAGGGTAGTCTGGTTGATGCTCGTGTTGACGTCAAACTTCCAGAAAATAAAAGTGGATGATGAAAATAAACTCTAGAACTATTTATATATCATTTAAATTAATATTTTGAAAATAGAAATTTTTTTTATTTTTATGAATGATTTTACATAACTTTATTTTAATTAACTTTTAAAGAAGCTCTTAAATACGCTTTTGTTATACAGTTTATTCAAAATATCTCGAGATTCAAAAACAAATATTTGAAACTTCAATTAATCTTAAAAAGAAAGATTAATAAATATTTTCTTTTTTTCTAATGATGCTAGCAGAAACGGGAACACCAATTAAAAATAATTTTTCATCCCCGAATTAAGCTCATATGAGTAATAAAGCCATGAAATAAATAAAGTTAATTCTACTTTCTTAAGTTTTAATTAAATATATTAGCATTGACTACAGTCTGTTTTTGCCCAAACCACTAACTAGGAGAGTGCACGGGTTCCGGATCACAGATTTTGTTCAAACTTTGAACACGGTTTTCTTATGACAAAATATGAAGAAACATCAAATATTAGGGTCTAACGCTCAAAATTTTCGACACATGAGGTGAATAAAGTTATTTTTCTCTAAAACTTCGTATTTCCTTATTTGACAATAACTCACCTCCTATTAAATCTAGAAATTCCACCAAAAAAACAAACGAAAGTAGAGGGAAATACTTATAATATGAGAGGCTGTACGTTAAAAAATCTCCAATGCTTCAAAAATTATAGATAATTAAATATGAACAGATGGTAATGCGTATTATATTTGTTTCATTCGTTTTTATATAGTTTTTGATACTCTAATTTAATTATCCATAACTTTTGTTATATTATAAGTCTTTTCCTCTACTTTTGTTTGCTTTTTGGTGGAATTACTAGATTTAATAGGAGGTGAGAAATAACTTTATTTACCTCCTGTGTCGAAAATTTTGAGCCTTAGACCCTAATATTTGGGCTTTCTTCATATTCTGTCATAAGAAAACCATGTTCAAAGTTTGAACAAAACCTGTGATCCGGAATCCGTGCACTCTCCTAGTAAGTATATTTCTTCACAATAAACCAAATCATATTATACTAAGAGAGTTTAAATCGTTGTTTCATTATTTTGATGTTCTTGAAATTTTAATGCAAGATTTGCATTATTCAAACCACAGCCGTACTGGAATCGATTGAAACGGTATATATAATTTAGAAATTATAGATTCGCGTGCCTTTTCAATTAAGGTTTCGAAGCAACTTCTTATAAATTATTTTACACGCTAGTTTTCCTTCAAAAATTGTTTCTTTGAAATTTCTCATTTTCTTTTTAGAAAGAAAACAATCTCATCTCGCAAAATCACAATTTTTCACTCGAAAGTCAAGTGCTGTTACGTCAGGAAGCATTCTCCAATGCATTTCGCCTGGCTTACATAATAGAGTTATTTTTCCATCGTAATTCAGAATCTCATCCGATGCTTCACAGTCGCAGCGTCCTATTACAGACTCGAAATTAAAATGAAAGTGTAAAGAAGAAATTCTCTAGCCAATTGAATAAAATTTCGATGCCTACGGGAGAAGACTCGCTCCCCCGCTTTTTCATATACTCGTAAATTTATCTGCTCGCTGTCTCTCATTGTATTCAGTGGCGTGCTTTGTATATTAATGACTTTGTCTGTGGGCAAAGAGAGAGAGAGAGAGAGAGAGAGAGAGAGAGAGAAAACGCTGGCTGGAGCACACGTCGAGGTTCACAATGTCCCGTGACGAACAATAGTCGCATCAATACGGATTAGTCAATCACGGCCACATCCTAATTCCGCTCGAAACATCCTCGCATATTGGAAGTAGGCGAGGATTCGCGTTGACAATGACGGTTTAAAGCCGAAGTCCGTGTCAATGATTAAATGCTTGTTCGCGGCTCTGCCGCTGGCTCTCTTTCTCTCTTCCTACAGCCTCTCGCTCCATTGATAGGTTTGTCACTCAAGTGTGCTCTCCACTTGCCGCAGTTCAAGCGTAAACTTATGCTTTTACGATTGAAATTGCGAGATCGAGCTTCAGATTTTGTTCTAAGAAATTTAAGCTTTAAGTTTATACACATTTTATTTCGAATTTATTCCCCGGAATAATCTGAATGTTAAGATTTTTTGTTTCAAATAGATTAATATAATAGATTATTATCAGTCCTGGTGTGTGAAAACGGATAAGTGGATTATAAACTGTTAAATTGGAGCAGTTTACTCCTAAATATTTAGAACTTCCAGTTATTTTTTTATATTTTTTATTTTTTATTATTTTTTTTTTTTTTAAGCAACGACTCCGTGGTGTAGGAGGAATTTTAACTGACTATCCTCATTTTAATTTGAAATATTTAAAATTTTTGAATCTCTCAATTTATTATCGATTACTATTAGATATATTAAATTGCTAGGTATAAAATATTATATTAAGTTAATTTAATAAACTATTTATACCACTCTAATCTTAAAATCACGAATTTGATATGATTTTTCGGCTCTTGTGGTATAAAATAAAGTTCGACTTACTAGTGTGTAAGTTGATTTTTACTTTTTTAATATTCTTAGTAAGGAAAAGAATTTGTTAAATATCAACATTCATTAACTTGGCTCTGTATATAAATTCCTTATTTTTATTGATATATATTTAATTTTTACATTTACTCGCATTTATAATATGTAAATAAATCAGCAGATTGAGTTAGCTTTTTTTAATGACTGCATGATGAAATAAAAATGAAAATTATTGTGTAAAACGTAAAACCACCGAAGCCATTCCCATCAAGAAGATCCCATCAAGATCATCGAGTTCAGCAATTATGCATTATAATTCGATCACGTATTGGGCACAACGCTTCAGCACAGATATCATTTAATTACTTCCAGCTTTACGTATCATTTCCGTAACGGGAGCTTTTCGTTTCGTAATTCGTTAATAATTTGTTAATAATTAGCGAGCGTGTAAACCTGCGTACAGGCAAACGCGTTTATTGAAAATGGTTTCGTAAATAATGATCGTCAGGTCGGGGATAGAGCGATTTGAAACGTTAACGATGCCGATAACAGTAATAATAATAATGATGATAATAATAATAGCCCCGCACGCCCGTTGCATACATGCAGGGCAATCTTCTATAAACACTTGCAAGCAATCCTTTAATATTGGGGCCTTTCAGCACTGACACTACTCCAAGCGAGATTGGCTTGAAAAGCGGTTTTAGCTTTCGGAACATTCGGGATTTCCTGAAACTTGGTAGAATTAGCTGGTGGAGTATCTATGATGAAATTAATACTTTTGTCGAATTAAAGCTATTTTTGCTTTCCAAAATCGCAGCTCTCACGCTCTCTAATACTCTTCAATTGTGCGCGTCTCAGTTGCATGCATATATGCTGATTAAACAAAGATTAGAATTCTGACTGCTATAACCATAGTATAGCATATACAATTTAATTAAACGAAACGCGCTTTATAAATGAAAACTGCTTTTACGCTCGCACAACTGCCATGTTTCATCGCGAATTTATTTTTCAATAGTATTTAACGCTGCGCGGAAAACTAATTCCCTGACGATTGCGCTACGTTAAAAACGAGCTCGCATGACGCCGAATAAAAAAAAAACGAGAATGCTTGCAAGAGAGGAAGACGCCAACGTATGCACCCATTAATACATATAAATTGACTTATTAAACGCGCTGCCCTATCCAAATTTTTAACGAAATCTCTCTTACGACTCGCGCGGCGAATTACCCCGATACAAAGCCGTAATTTTGCCGTCGCAGAATTTCACGCGCGTCTCCCTTTCCCGTTTGCGAAGATCGCGATTCCACTCCACAATCTTAGTCGAAAATAAAGGCGCAGAAGCGAAGCTCGAATTCGGCCGGAAAGGCCGTTCGCCTGCTGAACTATAGCGATCAAGCAACATAGGACTGACCTTCGACGAGCGCGCGAGAGCAGCAGGTGAGAGCGACGAGCAGCAGGACGAGTATCCTCAGCGGCCGCAGCGCTGCTGAGGCGAGACGGAAGACGCGGGAGCGATTCAGCGACATCCATCTAGGGGTGCTTGGCACAGCGCGAGCGCGAAAGGGACCGATGCACGCCGGGTTCTCGGTGCGGACTGGAGTCTCTTCGCCTGGCACGAGGCCTGTACCGACTGTCGCGCCGAGCACCGAGCCCCGAGCCGAGATCGCATGCGCGCGCGATCCTTGCACGTGCGCAGCCCGCCGGGTTAGTTTTCGCCTCCTTCTCCGCCTCCTCCTCCTCCTCCTCGTCCGCGCACCCAATGCTGCTTCGATGGCCGCGTCCGCGGCGCAAGGATGCCGCCGCGAGGAGGATGAATTTCTGCTTTTTCTACCTGACCCTCCAGTTTTCGCGGTCTGAGCAGGACTGACAGCCAGGTTTATGGAATCAATAATTTCTTGCCTTGCTTACATTCTTCGAGAAGAAGTTAGAAGTTGTAGGAGGACAGGGCAGATTTGTTCATTGTCGTTTAATCCAGGTCGATCATTGGTTTTAATAAATAAACTGCGCAAGAAATCGATAATAGTATGTTTCGACACTATATAGTATCGAATTTTATTTTATACTCTGAAAGCTGAAAAATTAAAGCCGTGATTTTCAGGTCAAAGTGGAATAAAACGTTATTTCGCTTTATTAATATCTCTGTTTATAAAGGCTCTAAACGATAACGTCTATCATTTAATGCATCTGGAAGTCTAAACGGAGGAAGTGCGAGCGCAGGTCATCTGCGGAACTATCCAAAATTGTCCCCGCTTGAGAATACTATTCAGGGGTTCGAGAATTATGAATGACATTATTCACTATTGCGAAGCGAATTACCGAGTTACTAAAATAGCGTACTTCGAAAGCCGACTAAAAATAGTTATCCAAAAAACTTTCCGACCAAATCATTATCAAAGTAAAGCTCTAGTAAGTTCTTTGACAAGAATTATCCACGCGCAAAACCGTAGTTTCAGCTTGCCGAAAAGCAAGTAGAAAAATTTTTAATCGGACGTGCGGAAAAAAGATTCTTAAATTACGATTAAGCAACGCGCTCGGTTACATTTCAGCGCTCCGAGTATTTTGCTGTAATCCGCATACTTTATATCCTTCGCGCGTTTCTATTTAATGCTATCCGCAGCTTGGCGCGCGTAGCGCAAGTATGTGTTTACATAAATCGCGCAGCAAATAAATATTCCTCGTTACTCCCAGGCTAAAGTGAAAAACTTGGTTGCAAATGAAAATGCGTTAATTGCGTTCATTTTTTCAGAAATCGTTTCGCGGCTCGTAGTTAAAAGTTAGCACTGAATAGTGCATTCTTTAAACAGACGAATGCAAGACGTTTAACAAATGATCGCAAAGGTTAACTTAAAATAAAAAAATCAATAGTCGCGCATCTAAAATAACTCTCGAATATGAGGTTAATATTGAGTAACCGACAATACCTGCATCATTATAAATAAATCGCAAAAGAGGAAGTTATCAAGACAGCGATTGCGCAGAAAAGAATGCCGAGAAGAGTAAAGATTCTGGGGGAAAAGAGAATGAGAAAGGTAAAGAGCGTGGAGAAAGCGGAGCCGAATTCTATGTACATTTTCACTGAAGGATCTAGAAGTTCATTTCCTACTTGCGGGCTAAAGCGAAAAGTAATTCGATTTTCACGAGAAAACGCTAAGAAGCATCCAAAGACCTCAACCGTATACTGCGAGGGAAGCTTGCTGCTGGAGAAATATATTGCATCCGCATGTGCGAACAAGAATCGAAGGGTTTAGTTTCATCGCGCCTTGAAAATTCTTGGGTTTGCCAGTTGTTCCGAATATTTTACTGCTACTTATATCTGCCGCGCGTAAATGCGGACGTTCGTTATTTCATTTGATTTGCTCCGCTTCTTCCTTTTTGATTTAAAAGTGATATATTACTTGTCGGATTGAGCTCGAAACACAAGACAGACGAGGGATCTTCAAGAATATTTCGATGTTTTCTTTTAGCAAACTTGAAAATGTATAAGAGTAAAATCTTAACTTATTTTAGAACTTAACAAATCAATCTTCTTCATAAAATACTATAATTAGCGAAAGAACATCACTTAGAAAAATCACCTCTCAATATTAATCGCCTTTCTTTTGAAGCCGTATCTCGTATCAGCAGCTTCGATTTTTTTTTTTTTTTTTTTTTTGACATTTTAATGATCCAGCAAATTGAATCGCACTTTTTCCTATCGTCTCGTAAACCCGCTAATACTGAATTCACGGAATTCGCCCTTTTTTATGGACAAGGGTGCAGCACAATGGGTTTGAAATAAAAAGCTCGAAAGGACCCAGCGCCCGCTGTTGAATCGCTTTTGAAAAAGATCCACGAGCGGATAGTCCTTTGAAGCTTGACTACCCTTGACCAAAATCCATTTCATTGATTTGATATTCGAGAAAGGAACTGTTGTTATCGTACGGCGCAAAACTGAGCGCAGTGTCGGCTAGACGAGAACTCAGCAGCGACACAACGGTAAACTCGGAATAACCATTACGTCACCGTTGCACTCGACTTGTGAAAATCAATTCGCGCCGACTTCCTTCCTTTCATTTGACGCTCGATCATGTTGCGTTATTTAATCTTGATTAGAACAAAATCCGCTCGGTATTATAATGAGCAGTTTATGCGCTTGTTCAAGTTCATGATGTAATTTAAAAAGCTTTCTCATCGATCGGCGTTTGCCTTCGAACTCATAGACTTTGCAGAAACACTCGCAAAGTTCGCGAAGACGCTACGAAAGCAAATTCTCCGGCGCGAGCCGATGACGCGCAGATAAAGAAGAACGCTTCGAACGAACAATCGTTCGCTTTCTACGGCTTTCTATGGCTGTTAGCTTTTGCGCCGCGATTCGCTCAAAGAAAAGGATAAAGGGAGGAGGTACGAGAAATCGAAGGTATCTATCGACCCGATGAGCTGCAAGATAGTCACGAGCCAGAATAGGTGCTGCGTAATCCTAAGCTCCCTCTCTATTCTTCGTATCCTAATTCGACTGGCCGGGTAAACCGCTTGATCCACTCGAAAATCCCACAGGGAAAGCCAGTTATCGTACATTATTTTCCTCCTGTAGTAATGAAAATGACTCTTTAGCGCTTCTCTCTGCTGAAATGACCACGGCCCTCCTAACCCTCGCTCGTTTTACTCCTCGCTTCACTTGTGCGTGAATGCGCGATTATCTTTTCGCGAAATTCGTCCGAACGTAATTGTCTCGTAATTGTCTCGAATTGGGCGTGATTCTTTTGATGTGAACTGCCGCTGAAAAGTTTCAGCGCCCTTCTAAATTTCACATTCAAACATAACAGATTATTTAATTCAGTTTGTTGTTTAATTCACAACGTTGATGCGACCGATAATGGTTTAATGCAAAGCAAATCAAACATCAGTCGCAAGCACTATAGCAATTAAGAAAATTGTAGAGAATTGAGCAAAAAAATTCCATATATAATTCAAGCATCTCTATTATTTAGGTTGAAGTGGTAAAATATTAATTGATCATCCGAACTAGCCGCATCGATTACATCTCTTGGAGTTTCCAGAAAGGTCTTACAAAAAGATAATTCGAAAATAATTATAGCTGCTATTACTAAGTCATACTTTAATTTGCACAAACAAAAATAGTTGTATGTGCTCTACTTTGTTTTAATTTTAAGTACGTTGGATTAATTCTAGGTACTAGCAATACTTGCCGAAAACATTATTGAATATTTAATTATAATGAAAACTAAATTCATATATGTAAATTAAAATAATAAATATTTAATTATATTGAAATATAATTACAATTTATATTTGAATAAGTGCTTCTTATTTTTCCCGACTTTTTTTACCTTATTTACCAGTTCCTTTGGCGAAACTGTCGATTTAATGACAGTTCTTATAGATGTAATATATTCAGTTCGTCGAATAATGGCTAATGGATGGCCATCAACTTTCGAATATTTCTTATATCCGGGTTATTTTTTAAAACAATTCTACGATAATTCGACACAAGATTGTGGTTTATTAAAGATAAATTTAATAATTTATCGTCAATGTTAATTATTCTACTTTAAGGTCAATCATAATTATACATTATCCCGTTTTTTATATTTTTTCGTGACAATAGCGATATTTAACTAATAATTAACTAATGCCTAAGTCCACGGGGAAATGCTTACGGAATTTTCGGTGGCCCCAACTATCTGAATTTGGACATGCAATTGATAAATATAGTTAAGGAATTTAGAGACTAAGGCGACAAAAGCCGTAGCCGGTGCTTATAATTCACTCCGTAATTTACGCATTCGCAAACTGCGGGGGGCAAGTTTCTGATGTACGTCGCAAGATGCCAGTGCGCAGGACTGCCTTAAATTAAACTGAGCATTATAAACGCGCAGGAATAAAGTGAATGTTTGAAAGGCATTTTCCACCCTCGATAGGCCGATCCCACGTTCCCGGCAAACTTTATTAGCTTTTTCCAGCGAAGAATATTAAACCATGGGATGAGGCGCAACCGCTTAGGAAAAAGCGCCAGAGAAAGAAGTTAAAGGCGCGAATAAACAGAGCAGAAAAAAGGCAGGAGAGATTCTGGATAAGAGCGATATCCCTAAGCGTCGAATAGCTCCAACGAGCCGAGTCGCGCAGCCCTTCAGTCGGAAGGGAGGCGCGAGGCGAGAGAGGAGGAAGAGCCGAGGGGCGGCGAAGGGAGGAAGAAACAATCCCATTTTCGCGCGCTTATTTCGCGCTCACTTAACCACCTCGCGAAATCGCAGTCCCTGGCGGCTTTTTTTCCGTTTTCTCGCCCGCGCCTTTCTCTATTACGGCCCCTCGGGCCGTTAAATATTTAACGTCGCGTGCGGAACTGTAAAAATCTCTTCTTCCCGGGCGTAGCGAAAGGTCCGCGCGCATTCTCGCAAAGACCTAAGGAGCCGTGTCTCGTAGCTGACGGAAACCGAGTGTCTTCGTCGGGCAGGCCTTTGCTTTTAAACTCCAAGTTATTTGCGCCTTGAGCCCCGAAGAAATTCCAGAAGTTAATTGCTGGAGTTCCAGCGACGATTCTGCAGATTTTTTATTCGAGAAGCCAGAAGAAGAAAAAAAAGAAAAAAAAAACAGCGAGGAGGGATCGGAATAAACGATAACTCTAGCGCGCGGCAAGTGCTGTTTTTCCTCTAGGGTGTAAGAGAGATCGGAAACTCGTTTCGAGGCGGGAAAATCGCACCGTCACGCGGATACCGACAAGCGGCTCGAGCCGCGCAAGAAGCAGAGCCCGACGCTGTATAAAGCGATCCTCGACGTCGATACGGCCTGGACCAATAGCAGCCGACGGAAGAAGAGGCTAAAGGCAGCTAGCCTCTGGGGTAATATGGACTCGTAATAAGGCTGCGACAGAGCAATATCGCATTTACGCTCGCTGGTGTATATAAGCATCGATCCTACGAAGGCCTTCTCTATTTCGCTGCCCGCTCCGACTTGATGTCCCGCAATAAACGAGATTTTCCTATCGATACGAGGCACTCGGGCGGGCGCCGTAGCTTTACGCATTACAAAGCGCTTTCACGAGGCTGTAAATGCAACGTTTAGTACAATTGGTAATTCGATAATGTTCGGCAGTAAAGCGCCCGGGGGGCGCGTTCAAGTCCCAGACGCTTGTTTGCCGAGGCTCGCGTCCGCCGGTCATTTGCGAGATTGAAAAACGCTCTTTAATCCAGTGCGCGAAACGGATTACAGGACGAAAGCTGCTTAGGCTTTACACTCGGGCAAATCGATCTTATTGTGAAATGAAAGCCAGCCTGTATGTAGGCGGGGGCGTAAAGCGGGAGAAAAGCGATATTTCATGCTCTCGTTGCGGGCTGCGCGCACGATAATCCTAATGCTATTAAGCAGCGATACATCGGGACGCGCGCTCTTGCATAATTGAAGCGGCCGCCGAGTAGATAAGGTCAGAGTCCCCCCCTGTTCGGCCGTTCTGATAAATTGACTCCTCCTCTCGTCGGGCGTGTATTAAAAGTCGCGGGCTAAGGTGCAAAGTCTCGGGGACGCGCAGCTCTAACGGCAATTAGTTCTCAACTAATGCCGGAGTGTCGTCGACACCTGGCGTTGTCGAGGGAGCTGCCGCGCGAGAGCCCGAGAGAGAGAGGAAGGGAGAGTTAGCAACCGAGAGACGGACGACGTGCCGGCAATTTTTCTCAATTAACCACGTCCTTCGAGCCGCTTTCCGCGTCTCGAGATTTTTCTCTCCCGTCCGTGTAAGGACGCCGCTGTGTCTTTTTTCCCCGGCGCTCTTTGCCGAGCGACAATAGGGCGGAAATGGGATCCCGGCCAATTCCGCTGCTCTCGCCGCCCCGAAGAAGACACCATATTTCAGGTGGTCCGTGATTGCCGGATAATTGGCTCTCCGTGATTTTTAAGCCCGCAATGCTTTTCTCCCTTTCTCCTCCCCATCTCTCTCCCTGTCTCGGTCCGGCTCTTGTCTATTTCTGTCTTATTTCATTTCTGTCCGCTCGAGCCACTTTACTTATTCAGTATTTCTTTTTCCTCCGTAGCTGCGGAATGGCGCGCCTTGTTAGCACTCGATTTAGGCACTAAGTATAGGGTTGCGCTGCTACAGTGTGCTGCACAGAGAGAGACAGTCTTCTCGCCGGAACAAGACTATGTACGTAGTCGCGAACCGCCGTTCGGCCATTGCATTGCGTCTGAATATTCTGGCTAAGTGGGTTGTAGCCGCAAGGTAACAAGATCTGATTAAGCTATTAAAATTTCTTATTCAACTTCTCGGAAAAACAGTTTTTCCGTCACTGTAAATGCCTCGCTATTACTCGAGCTGTACACTTAAAAATGTTCTCTTTACGAAAAAAATGTTTTATTTAGTAAACGTAGCTCGAGATCTTTACTTTAAGATATCATTTGAACGGTTTTAGTGTTTATTCCAGTAGATCTCTAAAAATTTTAATGAGTTGACCTCTTTGGAGTAAACAAGTCGAAAAGCGTTGCATTTTCTAACGTGGACGAAAAAAGACACTTGAACGACTTCTTTCATCTTTTGCCCACTGACGTTTCCTACGTGTTTATATTTCCTAGCCGAGAGAAACGTAACGTTTACCTTATCCGGACTTCTCATTAAAAAACTGTCACTATTTTTGGTCGCATGTTAGTTTTTATCTTTCAACGTTTGCATTCAATAGTGAGTCAATGATTTAATCAGAAAAGCGACATGTACGATCTCGAAGCGAGCTAGCTGCTTACTAGCTTTCAGCGAAGTATCCTTCGATCCGGTTAACAGGTCAACACTCTGAAGCTCCGAGAACAAGGCAATATGGAGAAAAATTTCATATTTCGTAGGAACATGCAGTCGGGAGTCATTGAGAGTCATAGCCGTCGTATAATTGTCAGAAAGTAAAACAGACGTAAACCTCCGGGCCGAGATTTTCGGCCGCGGGTGAAAAGTTTTTTTCCAAATAGAAACGCTTTCCAGCTCTGCCCCTTTTCAGGCTATCTTGTTAAGGAAACTTTTTCATTCTCCGGGCCATTTTTCGCCGAGTGTTTAGTCGCGGTCATACGAGAGACTCGAGGTCAGCGCGCTTCAAGCACGTATATATTAAAGCCAAAGGCCGAGCCGTCTAAAGAGGTTAAACGTTTTCCGAGAGCTCGTACATTCTCATCAACGGGAAATTTGCATGGCTATATAGTAAAGTAAATAACATTAAAGGCACCTTTGCATAAAAACTTCCTTCGTTTATACTGCTCGTGCCCACCCTCTTTTTATTTCCTGCTCCCTTTTTACGACGCATGATTCTTTCGACAATACCACACCTTTTATTTTTTACCCCGCCCGACACGGCTAAAGTCCGCGCGATCATTCTGGAACACTTTTATTAAACTGCATTAAAAGTCAGGTTAGCTTATCGACAAGAGCTTTCCTTGTACCTTGATAGAATGCTCGCTTTTTCTGCTTTATGAGACCGCAGAATACCAAGAATTTCGGTTATTTTACTGTCAATATTTAATGTTAAAATTTCATCACTTATTAATTTCATTTGAATGGTTACATTGGAATTACATTTGAACCATTTAAAGTGTCCGAATTAGTATGATTTAGTTATGAACCGAGCAAAGAATTAAAATTTAAGTAGCCAAAATTCTCGCTCGCTCACACTCGCTCGAGATGAAAAAACTTGATGATATATATAATAAAATACTAAAAGTGCTGAGTCACAATTTCGAGGACCGGAGAAACAACAAATTAATATTAGGTCGATTACCAAGAATTGACGGGAAATATTAGAAATTTAAAAAAAAGAACTTCCATTCAGTGGACATAAATATTGCAAAGCCGATAATGTCCAATATCTTTATTCGGAAAAATAAAATTCAAACTTGAAATTCTCCCTTTGGGTACAGTAAAATATTGCACTTCCCTATTGGTACCTAACAATCATAAAATTCAGCTTAACGGTAAATAAAAGTGACGTTTCGAAATTGGGCAATCCGAGAGAAAAATACTTAGAGATAGCTGGCTTTACATAAGAGATAGATTAATGTAAGGTAAGTATAAATTATGCAAGATAAAGAGCTCGAGGGTTACGGCGGTGCAGATGCAGAAGCAGAAGCAAGCAGCAAATGCCGTTGCCATAGAATAAATCAAGGATTTAGAGTAAAACAGGTCGAAGCAACAACGGGGATGCTATTGAGGGTGTAGGAAACTGCTGGTACCCCGCAATGCGGCTAAGTAGCCAAGAGTCCAGAGTCGCGGCGAGCCCAGCGGAACCTATTGCTCAAGCGTGATTTACGAAACAGATTTCAATTAAGCCGATTCAATACACTTATTTGTAATACGGAGATTTCGCGCGACTGGCTCCAAACTTACTTCTACTTCTTGGCTACTGAAATCTTTTTGAGCGATTCGAAAAAATTACGTTGAAGCACACTTTGAACTGCGGTATTTGAATTCCCATACAACTTTAAATTAAATATAATTTAAATTCACAGAATTTAAATTAAAAATATAATTTTAGAATGTTTAATTAATCTTTTTCTCGAAACTTGTTAATTCGAATTCAAGGTATAAAAATTAAATGAAATATTAAATAAAAAGGACAGAGTTACATGAGTTTATTATCTAATTTTAGAAACGCTGCTGTGAAATATTTTTGCAGACAACTGAATTTCGGCCAAGGAAATTGAAATAAAAAAGCTTTTCGGGATACACTAATAAGGGATAGACGACAGCGAAAATTTATGTTACAGCGAGGAATGAAGAGCGGAACGAACGAAGCGTTCGCTGCAGATGATAAGCCACTGATATTGCTCACCGAAGCGTGACGTTTAGATTGAACTCGTTCCTACCTACACTCTCATAATCACTATGCGATGGAGTCTTGCGCAAATCTGCTCTCTCTCTCTCTCTCTCTCTCTCTCTCTCTCTCTCTCTCGATATTGGATATTTTTTTTTCTAAAATTTAATTTCTATATTTATTCCACTGGAAATAATCTGCTAATCAATTCTACTTGTTCAAGCAAGAAAATTTGGTCTAAAATCAGTCAATTTCTTAGAAGAAAAATCGATAATTCTCAATTCTTGTCACTTTCGACTTGCAGGAAATAAAATCGATTATTCTAAAAATAATTCGATATCCATTTTTAGGCATTCATCAACTGTGCATATCGATCAGAAGGCTGGTACCTAAAGCAATTCTGTTTAATTAACAGGGTGAGTCGGAACAGTACCTCTAATATTTATTATTGTCTCTTACCTATCTCGAATACTGTCGATATTCAACGAAACGGGGCGCTAGAAAAAAAAAAAAAGAGCGAAAGAGAGGTCAGGGGGCGGCGTCCGCCATCTCTCGTTTCGTACGGAATGCTAATTCAAGCAGGGCTCGAAGTTTTTCTACGTGACTCTAATTCATTGACGCTTTTCCACTTGTCCATTGGGATATAGCGAACTCAGTCTGCATCGTTAAAAACCTAGCGGTTAGATACTTGTGTAAAACTTTGCAGTATGTATAAAGTATAATAAAGAATGCAGGAAAGAAGTGAGATTCACAAAACGTATCGATCAAAATTATAAATAAATAATGGAAGCTGAAGAGCGCACAGTGACATAATTTTTTGTACCGTTAGTAAAAACTAGCTGAAGTTTCCTCTGTTCTTCGCCGCACGACAATTTCGGTGAAGATAGCGTTCCGCAAAGCTTTTTTTGCCTCTGCGCTCTGATTCACCTTTAAATTCCCACAGGTAGCTTGTTTTCCGTAATAGGTATATTATATCTCACCGCGACAAAGAACAAACGAGGGGATGAATTGCACGCGCATTCGTTGCTGCTTTCGTTATAACTGAATGTTCGACGTTTCATTGCAGTATCTCATCATAATAATCTTACACGAGTTTGTATTGTCTCAAGTGTTTTCTTTCTCTTGGAGTAGCAGATATACATCGCTTATTGCAACTGGAAAGCGACTTGAGCTTCATATCGTTGTATCATTTAATTAACTACTTGCTACACGGAAATCTATGTATTTATGTAAGCAGTAAAAACGTAAGAAAGAAGATAACTGGATCGCATCGGTTTGCTATTGGAAAGCTCTCGAAGATCGTTTCTCTTCAGGTGCAGTTTTTTATTACCTACGGCGATATTGCTCCAAATAAGATTTGTCTTCGTTATAGTCGATCGAAACGTACACTGAAAAAAAAATAATGAAGGAAAATTTATGATAAATTCTTGGAAGTGGAGGGCTGATTTGAAATCTGAAAAAAAAGTGACCAAAATATTGGAAAAATTAAAATTTTCATTCTAAAAAAAATCCATTAGGTATATTCTATCTGGCGGATATAATGAAATAAAAAAAAATTTCACGCAAGGACCCAATTATGATCATTATTGCAAATTTTACTATAAAAATTGTAATTTTTCAAAAGTTTATGGTACTTTTTTCATATTTCAAATTTCTCGTCCACCTTCAAAAATTTATAGTAAATTTTCTTACTTATTTTTCCCAGTGTACACATACATATTTAAAATCAAATTAGGTCGTTTGGCTTGCCGGACTCAATCCTGATAGAACTTTCGCTATGTTAGATTAATTAAATAATCACGTGAGCTATTCCATTCAATACAAATGTTCATAATTATTTTGTCAATGTTCTAAGTGATTTACTTTAATGTGAATCGTAAAATTATAATTTTTACTAAATTAATACTCATAAAAATTGAATATTATCAAAGTATTATAAGATAATTAAGTTAGAGGTATTGGATAATAGTATTCAAATAAGAACTTAAGATTCAATTATTTTTAAAAATTAAAAAAATTTTCATTAACAAAATAAATATCAGAAAAAGGAGTCAAAAATAATGAAATAGATTTATAATAAACAGCTTAAAATACTGTTATTGACAAACGCTTATTTATACATTTTTCTAATTTATTTTTGTTTTTGTAGCAAAATATTAAACCGTAGAAGTAGATGAGTCCTTTGTGTATTGATTGAATCAAAATCAAGCAAACAAACATTTAGTAAATAATTCACACAAAAATTAAATAAAATTGAATACATATTTAATTTAAAGAAATTTTATTACTTGTCTACATTTTTTTATTTCACTGCTTTCTGGTGTCTATATTAAATATATCGTTACTCCCTACGAAGAGTAGCACAACCTACTAACATTTCAGAAAATGTGTATTTTTGATTTTTGACTCTAGAGTTCAACAAAACAAATCTACAGGTTGTAATAATTGCATGGTTTACGGAATCGGACGTTTATGGGAGCTTTGATAAATTTATATTATTCACAGGTATTAGAGGCGGAGATTGAAAATAAACCATTTTTTAAATGTACCAATATACTTGACATTTTATGAATTGATTTCACCACTTTCGTTAAGCTATCTTTGAATTATATAAATGGAGCTCAGCATTTATAAAGTTGCAGACAACGATGTAATACTTGATATTTTATAAATTGATTTCGTTAGTCTAAATTTGTAATTTGACTAACATTAACAATGTTATACTTTCCAACAATATACCTTTTTTATTTTTGATGAGCAAAGCATAATATTTGAAAGCTCTTGTCAAAAGCAGCAAAATTCACTGCCGGTACATTATTTTGAATGATTCAAAACGAAAATTCTGCTTAGCTTCGGTTAATTCATAGTACTTTTAATATCTACTACTTTTGCTGCTGAAAGTCGAACAGAAACATCTTCCGGCAAAAGTTCATCGATCATTTACGTCGCCCTTAAAAAGAAATGAAAGCAAAGCAAAAGATTGTTTAAAAGTCGTGATTTAAGCTCCTTAACGGGCGCCGCATCGCGGCGTTGCATATTGCATTATCCATCCTCGGAGCTGCGTATAAAAAATGATCTCATCGAGATACATTAGCCAAATGGGTCGCCGTATTCGCGAGGAGCTCGCGATAAAACGTAACCCAAAGGGCGGCCTCGGCTCGCTCACCGGGCAATAAAACCTACGGCGCTACTCGGCCCGGCGCGATGAAACGTAAAATCCTCCCGTATGGATGCGGAGCGCGTATATAAACGGACGTCGTGCATTGTTGCTCTCCGGGCCGGGGCATTATTCACGGCCGCGAAGGCGTCGGATCTGATACTCCCCCCTCCCGTCTCTAGTAGTCTCGGGAGGAGCGGCCTGCCGCTGCGGAGGGAGGAAGGGGGAGCTTCGGAGATTCTCGCCCGCGCCGCTCTCGCCGCTCAGCCAACATATTTACGTTAACATATAAATCTCCGCCGCCCTGCTCGAGGAGAATTGGCATGCATGAGAATACCCTGGCATTCGATTTAATGCGGGTAAAGAGGTTGGACGCCTGGAAGCGAACGCTGCGCGCGGCGAAACATATCTATCCTGTACCGGCCTTATCCGATCTCCAAGATCTATATCGCATACGTCGTTTAAGCTCGCGAGTAACCCGTACCGTACATAGCGTTGCGATCTCTCGACACGCCAGAGAGGTTTACTCTACTGGGCTCTTTCATCTTCCACCTGCGTTTTCCGGCAGTGCACGTGCGGCATTTTACAGTTGCCCCTGTTTCTTGCGGCTGAAGAATCGTTAACTCAATCGTTGCATCGATTATTCGGATTAGAGGATGATGAGAAATCTGAAACTAGCGCGCAAATGTTTGCTCAAGCGCGAATTCTTTATTTGAACTCGTGCTACTTCTTTGTCAATTAATACTCGAATATTTGAAAATTTCTAGAAAGTCGCAGAACGATTCGATAATTTCAATGTCCATTCCCATCGATGACTTTTATCTTATCCGCTTTGCTGTCGACGATTCCTAATGACGTGCAACTTTGTGCATAATGCACTTTAAAATAGACGATATCAATAATTATCTTCCGAAAAAAGCGATCGTATTCCCCACCTGTACTTGGTATGCATTTCAAAACGTCCTTTTATCAGAATTATCGATTTCCGATAAAAGGCTGAAGCATTGCTGCCGCGGAAACTCTTTTCCCCTTTTATTCTGTTTTTTTTTCCTGTTAATGCGCGACCAGACAGATGAACGAATCAATGCATTCGTCGCCCATTCCATTTTGGAGACCCGAATCTTCTCCTGATAAAGTCGTTATCTCATCCAGAAGAACCCAGCAAAAGGAGAAAAAAGCCGAATAAGAGAAGGAGAAGTAGTACGAGCGCAGCACTGGCAAAGATTGAGAAACCAACAGCGAGGAGAAGATCGTTTTTTGCTCGCGCGATTGGAGCCTGAAAAAAATAAGAAAACCAAATCACAAGAGAATCTGCTCGCTTAATCGGAGGTTTTTGCTTGAAATAAAATAGAGAAGGATCCTCTGCCGGTCCCTTTTCGTTGGCAAGAGGTTTTCTATTTATCTTAAAACAAATTAAGCAAGTGTAATGATCTAACTTGGCTGCAAATCTAAAAAGCTATACTGGATAGGGGAGACTCGGGCAAAATGATCATAGCGGGAAAAACGGACACCCTCTATTATTTCTGATATCGCTGTTACGAAAATTCTGAAATAAATCAAGTATATTATATGTGTCATTAGCATCAAAGTTTCAGTAGGTGCGCGCTGCTCGCGGAAATAATATCGCTTGGAAATCAAAAAATTGATTTTCTTTGAGCTTATGATGTTATCTAGATAAAAAAGTGAACTTATTCTTTACACGGATGATGAAATTAATTCAAAAATAGTATCAAGCTATAGTACTTATAGATATTTTACCAAAAAAACCTTTTAGAATCAAGATCAATTTTTTTTCACTAGTTTTATCAAAGAAAAGTCATTTTATCCATTCCGGGCAAATCGGTCACTCTACCCTGTATATCATATATATACATATAATATATATTGTACATTATACATAATTATATAAATAGGGGTTTATGACGACCGCGACAAGGAGGGAAGACGCTTTCTCTATTAAGAGTGAGAAAGAAACTTCGTTTACGCCTACTTTCGTAATTTTCCACGGGTGCGAACGAGATAGGTATATGTAGAATAGCCCGCCGGTTACCATAAACCTCTGTAAACAAATGTATATATAAATATGATCAAAGTTGCTTATTTTGGCAATTTTTATTGATTTTTCCTGAGGGTGTCCGTTTTGCCCGGCGATTTCTGAAAACCTCAAAATTTCAAAAGTTTTTCAAAAATTTTTTATTATATGTTTAAGCAATAATTAATCGCTATGGTTGCTTGAGCTTATTTATTTTGATGTCTATACTATAGAAAAAAAATTTTTAATTGATGATATTTTTCTTTCTTGAATCCATTTTTTATTCGTTTTTCCTTAAGGGTTCCGTCTTGCCCGCGTCTCCCCAACTTGATCTACCATTAAATGCATACAGCGGTTTTCATATACAAGTCGGAAGATTTGGAATCCGTACCTTCCCAGGGTCATGAAATGTTTACCCTATCGAAGGTAGGGACTTTGAAGGCGCTGCTGCTTGCAATTTGAAGGGACGTAATTATCTTTCCTCAGTGAAAAACCAATTACTGTCCAAGCCAATATCGATTTACGGCTGCAAAGTTAAGTGAAAACTGATCTCACAGATTTTCTTTCTCTCGGATCAGAATATTGACGATTTAATACTCTTAATTTAGTACACTTCATAATTCAAGACAAATTTATTATTTTACTTTTTCATTATTTTAATTTTTCATTTCTTTAATCAGCTTCTATTTTACGCAAATCTTTTCAAATAGTAATAGTAACAAGCTTTAGAACTAATTTTATAAAATAATGTTTTTATTTTTTATTTGTACTAATTACTTAATGTAAATTATTTGGGAAATAATTTTAGAATAAATGTAAATTAATATAGTTTCTATACGCTGTTTATTAATTAAGTAATTTAATTATTAAATTAAATTCCATTGAAGTTTCTCGAATAAAACAATAATATCAGTAGTCTCATTTATACAATTTTCAATCCTTGGCTCGCAGTAAAATCTGTAATACGGTTTAAATAATTTAAAGCGAAACAATGAATTTTCTACTACACATTTAGCCGAAATTCTATTCTAAAATTTCTCACCGTTTCAAAGCTTCCAGTATAAGGTATAATAAAATTTCCTAACGTTAGTCGTCCTTTAAGCAGGTTGCTAAATAAAGCAGACGAGCAAGGGCGGTATGAGCTTGATTGTCGGCAGAACGGGATAAAAGTTCCCACTTTTAATGTCTGGAATACGCTTTTATTCAGTTCTAGAAAAGCTTTTTCCGTAAAAGTCAGGTAGACGCTTTCTCCTTTTTTTTTCTCATTATCGCTTGGTGGCAGAGCGCGACTGTAAACTGAAGATGAAGCGAACTTAAAAGAATGAGGCAAATGAGATCTTTCATCAGTTCGAAGACGCCGAAGACGGTAAAGTTTCAAGCGACGATAGCTGCAAAGCAGATGTCCGTCCAAGTCAAGGCGAATCAAATATGTCATTTATATCTGATGAGCGCCATAATGAAGTCGTTATCTCTCTTCTGGCCTCTCTTTCTCTCCCTCGTTCTCTCCGTTGCTAAAATGCTGAGAAAGCAAATTTTCCCAGGGCGAGGAAAGGCGGCCTTTTATCATATCTATCAGGGAAAAAGACAGAAGCAGACGTCTGTTTTTCGTCGGCAAACGCACGACATTATCTGTCTCCCTCTCCTCCTGTCCTCGGATCTTGCAACGCTAACGGACTCAGTCCTACCGGTGTCAGCTCATCGGTTAAATGAACGTCCTTCCTTCGAACAGCTCGTTTTTTATTCAAAAAGAGACTCGCTGCTAACTGGATGATCAGACGACATAATAGGATAGATTAGGATAAACAAAGAAAAAGACATCTCTCTGCTTTCATTTATAAGCCGCGATCTCCAGTCTTGCCGAGCTTGCATTACCGCTGGGAAATATGAAGACTTAACGATATGCTTCGCCGAGCGTAAGCTTCTAATCTCATTTTCACGGATATGCAAAAGATAGAAAATCATCACGTATTCTCGTGTCTCCGTACCTTCTACATAAACTCCTACGAATGTAAAGCACCAGCGGTGGAAAAAAGGCAATGAGCTTGGCGCCTTTGATGATAGAAATGGGACGTACGCACTTTTCTCTCACTCTCGTCTTTTTTTTCCTCTGCCTTGATTTTTATCATCTTTCGCAGTTTCTTTTACATCGGTTAGCAGGAAGAAACAACAGTATTGATTTTAAAATAACGTTATGTACATTGAGACGTGTACTGCAGTATCTTTTGTCGAATTTTCGAAATTTCACATAGTAATGATAAATTATATTTTACTACTTTTACACACAATTAATTATGAAATTCTATATAAATTCTGCAAAGGATGCAATTATATAAATTCTCATTACAGTTTGCAAACAAAATTGCTGTCATCGCGCTAAAAAGCCCAGGTAAATAAAATTTACAAAATATTTGTAAAAATTAACAACTTACTCGGTAAAACGATCACCGACAGCAAGAAACTAATTTTTACCAACTAGATTAGCAAATATTACCAGCTAGTTGATAAAAATTACAAACCGGAATGACAAACATTACAAACCTAGTTGGTTAAAATTATAAACTGGTTGGTAAAAATTTTTCTTAGATTGGTTGGTAATTTTTACAAATATTTTGTAAATTTTACCCACTTGAGCTTCTCAGTGCATAAAATTTGCCATGCAATGATTGTTAATTTTACTCCAACATTTGACGTTTGTAGACCCTGAGCTTCAATTTGACAAGTTATTGACAGTTGTAATAATATACAGTCATGAATTTCTGCACTCAAATAAATTTCGAAGGAAGGACATAATATCAAATATCCGCATGCATTTCGGTACTCTCCTGCCAGTTTAAGCGCACTTTTACGCAGTTGCAGTACTACATTAAATATTAGCCGAATGTCTTGCGAAGTAGGAACGAAGTATGGTCGAAAGAGAGAGGCAGACAAAGAACGGACTGTAATCCCAGATCAGTGCAAACCGTAGACGCACGAATGGTTAATGTAAATTATGTACCCGCTTACGCGACTGTGTGCGAGCTGCCTGAAATGGATAAAGCTGTTGAACGTTCTCATCCCTTTCGCCGCTCGAGCTCTCCTCGCTGATATGACATGACTTTCGGTATACACACAGTGACGAGGACCTGCCGGAGGAGAAAAGTAGAGTCCCCTCTTCAAGCCTCCCCTCTCCCCAAAAGAACAAACGGCCTGTCTATGGCAGCCCATGCATATATAGCACGGAAACGGCTGATCGATTTTTGGAACGAAACCTCGCGCCCGAGCACGAGAGAGAGAGAGAGAGAGAACGAGAGCGAGAGCTCGTTTACATTGAACTTACGAGTCGCTGCCGGCTGTTCATTCTCTTTCATGGGTTTTCAGTTGTTGAATATCGCAGCCAGCCTAACTCCCGGGGATTAAAATATTTTTCGGATCGTGCGCTTTGCGCCCACGGTTTTTGCCGCTAGCAGCGGGTACACACAAGAATTGTTGTTATATCGAGACAAAGCTAGATATACCATTTTTTAAGCTAACAGGTGACATCGGGCTTGATAAGCCTTTGGCAGAGTTTTTGAATTAGACATAAGCGGGTAAAAGTGTTTGATTTGGGCACCGAAAATTCTCAGTATTTTCCAGCTAAAGTCCGTTTTTAAAGTAACTCAGTAGAGAAATTGAAGCAAAAAGGGTATGCAAGGTACTTCGTAATAAAGAGGAAAAAGAGAAGCAAAAACCTTTTTCGTATCACTTACCGACCGCTTGAATATCATATTTTTGAATTTTAATATTTTAATTTTCTTAAAAAGTTGAGCTAAAAGAAGTGCTGTAACCTTTTTTCTCGACAATTACGCAAATGTACACATTCACCCATTGTCCACGAAAAGAGTTAAAATGCATTTCCATTGAAATGCCCAGTATGAATAGAATGTAATTTTCAGCTCTTTCGAGCGTGACGGCCTAAAAATAGAAAAAACTAAAAGCAAAATAACGTAGACACAGTAATTTGGGATATGATTGAGCCATTTGGGCCCTAAAGTACTTTACGCGTTATAAAACCTAGCACACAGTCTGATAAAATGAAATGCCTTTGCCAAAAATTAATTTTCGACACAAGAGGGAAAAGATTTATTTAGTTTTCTAAATTAAAAGTTATAAAATCGCAGTTTCTTAATAGGGTCGTAATGAGAAATTATATCCACAAAGGAAAAGTAATCCTTCCGACGGCGCCTTTAAAAATTTAGACTCACGTGTATATAAAAGGCTAAAAAATAATACGATAAAGGGATAGAGGGGAAATTGAAAATTGTTGATTACCGGTGTGCCGAAAAGTAAACATAGGACTTCTGTGCAGAGAACACATAGCCGTATCGCGAACTTCTCCGACTTCCTATGTTTCTCTTGCATACTCTTTTTACTCTTTTCTAATATTCATTGAATTTTCATCTATCTCAATCGAATAATATAACGTTAAAAACAATTTAAAAAAAATTTAACACATTTTTAGTGTTTAGAATGCTCTGATTAGTTTTCTCACTTCGCAGAAGAACGTTAATTGTTAGAAATGCAATGATGCATACAAAAATTCACTATGCCATGACGCGAAATTTAAAATTTGGATACAGGCAATCGAATTAAGTATTGTATTTCGAAAAGATAATGGGACGACGAATGCGAATAAGAAAAAGTGGGATCAGATGCTCATTGAAATAGCGAAGGAAAAAGATAGAAATGATTCATTTATGCACATGAAGCATTTCTGTTTCTCGAGAGAAAAGTGAAGGCAGAAAACCATCAAGATAAGTAAACGGGACGACTGCGTAGTGCAATTCTTTAAATGCTGCAGCTGTGGTACCAGTCGGAAAGGATATTTCTCATGAATGTTTCAAACGAAATTGCAGATCTAATCCCTGGGCGGGGCTAAATCATTCCGGCTCCAGAATTTCTGCCCCTTTTTCTTAGATCCTCTCCTATTCCGCCGTCGGTGTGCCTTACGAAAATTCTCCCATTGACGTCTCGATCGATCCGTTTTATTCATTCGCATACCAAAGCTGCTTGTTTCCACTAAAATGCACCCATTTCATTAATGCACTTTCCTTCAGTTAAAACCTAAAAGTTTATTCTAATCCTTTCATTGAATAAGTAACAAAAAATAGAGAAGAAGCAAAATTTATAGATTTTACGGCAATCCATTTTAACCTTGATACTTGATCCCACCCGTACGCTACCCTACAAATAACAACGGAAATTACTGCGCAGCAGCAAGCCACTATTTCATCGATTTCCATTTGTGCTTGTGCAAAGATAAAAGGAAGGAATTCATAATTATACAGGCCTACATTTCGGTAAGCATATTTAGCAGGCACCATTCCAATTTTCCAAGAAGCCAAAAGCACCAGAAGAAAGGGAAGATAATACAAGGCCATAGGTTTTACAGAACACTATTAAAATACATTAGATTCGTAGGACCGTTAAAGCTAGGGGGGGGGGGAGGGGCGGAGGGTGAGAGAGAATAAAAGGTATAGGAGCTCTTGGCTTTGGCGACCTCTCGGCCTCGGCGTCGCGATTCCTAATGGAGTCACGCCCAGGTGGATTCGTACCTTAAGAAGAGGATAAGAAAAATAAATATCGTTTTCGCCCCAAGAATAGGAGTCAGTCGGTATAACCGCGAAGCGGAATTCCAAATGAGGGGCACGACCGATTTAAAATAAACTTACTGCGGCGTCACTTGGAGAAAGGTAAAATGACTCGAGAACTCCCTGGCTTGCTGCCTTTTTCTAGTACTTTAGTCTTTAAAAATGTTTAATTCAACTGCATTCACTCGTCTCAAAAAGCCGCCGAATGCGCGAGTCTGTGGATACCATATTGACGAGACTTTAAAAAACTAAATTCCAAATCTGCAGTTTTACTTTTAAATATATATTTTATTAATCCTAGAATTAATTTTGTCTTTTGGAAATCTAAATATATATGTACAAATAAAACTTTGAAAATAAAAATAAAAGAAGTTCTACCCTTAACTAAAATCCATACCAATTTTAAATCGCTATATGGGTCAGGCAAAAATAATTTTAAATATTAAAATTGATTAATTTAGTATTTGTAGATATTGAGCCAGAAAATTTGTATCGAATCGAAATAGATGTTTATTAAACTAATATGTATGATGATGTTTAAGAAGTGAATAATTTAATTTCATCTGTAATTTTTTCACGTCGGCATGATGAATATAAAATAGGAATGAAAGCAGATCCATAAAAATAGTTAAAATTTCAATTAAAAATAAATGCAACAATTTATAACAGTAAGCAATCGCTACAGAGATTTCTAACCTTTCGGTTCCAATGTCCATGTATCAAGGATTTAAAGCCGAAAAAAGTATTTTCTCAAGGAAAAACGGAGAAAAGATTTCTACAATATTGGCTTGATTAAATGAAGTCGATCGTATTTGCGCGTACGTGACCGTTGATGCCTGGTTAAACCTGTAAGCTCTCCCGGAAGTACGATCTCTTCCTAAATAAATAAGTTTGCTCCCGAGTATTAATCGAATTAGCCTTATTGCATTTTCACTTATCAAATCGCGATGCACTATTCGGAAAAAAATATCCTTCGGCTGCTCATCTGTCGATAAAAACACGAATCGATATTTCCGACCTGTCATTCGATTAATTTATAATAAAAACTTAAATTAGCTTTAGTTAACTACGGCTGAATTTCCTGAGACGGCTGCACGAGAGAAGTTAATTGCACAATCGGTTCCTTAACGGCCGGTTATCAAATGCCGGAGCAAGTAATGGCGGCGCCTCGCGTAATGGAGCCACTGTACGCTACTTGAACGCATTAGATTGCCGACGTGAATGAATGAATGAACTTGTAATTTACTGCTATAGTCCTCCCGAAGCTCCCGTTCTATTGCATCGAATTCTACTTGCTATCCGAGATATCGGAACTTAAGCGCGCATCGCATTTTCTTTCCATTGCCCCGAAGTAAATTTCTAACATTACGGTCGGCCGAAATTCTTCGCGTAAAACTTTTGACCGACGTATCGCTGAAAGTAAAAACAATTTAACACCGTAGAGTAAAGCGCGTTTGAGAGTCGGATTAATAAGCCGCGATCAGCGAGAGATCGTAGCCGAGGAAGCCTCCCCCGGGACTGGCGAACGGGAAGAAGGGGCGCGCGTGCGAAGAGCGCCGCCGTAACAAGGAAAAACAAGAGGAAAGCTACAAAAGAAAAGCTGCAAAGCTTCGGCCAAGTCCTCCGGGGAGCGATTCGCGCGCGCTTTTCGTCCTTTTTGTTAAAAATTCGCGCCCATCCCTCAAAGTTCGATCGTATACATATCCCGGGCCTCTTTTTTCCGCATCGAGCCCCGGCAAACGGCGGCCACACGGGGATACGGAGAAACAAATGAGATCTGAAAAGCCATTCGGCCCGCAGGTGTACACGCGGCCGGGAGACTCAACTTTGCATCCCCCGCTGCTTTCGGAAAGTTAAGCAAAGCGAACATTGAACACTTGTATTCCCGCGAGGAGGCGCTCGCTCGCGTGTGCTCGCCCCCCTCCCGTATTCTCCGCGAGAAATCTGCCCTCGAGCGCTTGGTAATACCTGCCCTACCCCCGCCCTGTACCCTCAAACTTTTGTACGTGCTGGCGTCCTCGTAGAGACTCCCGCGTTTCTTTCCAAGTGCCTGGCTGCATACCGATGCCTCCTGCTGCCGAACGTTTACCGGGGGGGAGCAGAGAGGCGGCCCTCCCCCCGTCGACGGGAATTTTTCGCACATATCGCCGGGCCTAACTAATGCAAGCGTGATCCGCTCTTGCGGATTTAAATAGCCCTGGCCCGGGGAAACGGTGTTCTTGTTTACTGTCGTTGGTTTCCGCGGATTGGAACTCGGGAAATCGGTCTGCACCGCCACGGAGCAAAGCAGAAGAAATCGGCAGACGGCAATTTCTCTCCCGTGGTGCCCCGGAGGAAAAGCCGAAAAGTGCGCGGCTCTTTAGCTGCACCTTAGCTCCGCCTTTCTGGCCGGCGAGACGAAAAGAAGAAAATGGAAGAAAGAGAAAGACGGGCTGGCTTTAAAAGTGGCATCTTTTATTCATAGTGGCGGCTGGCTGTGTGGCTTGACGACTGCGTGAGCTGAGTTTATACACGCTCTAGTTAAAGTTCTAACAGCCCGCGGACTAGAAATCGATCTGTTGAATTTTCTTTTCGGCTTTTCTCTCTCTCTCTCTCCCCTCATCTTCCTTCTTTTGTTGGAGCCGCGCGAGCCGAGTCATACAGGAAGAGGCGGTCTACCGAGCGCGCGAGAGGCCGGGGCTTCCTTAGATTATCGCCGAAAGCCTCGAATATTATACGCGCCTTCAAAGGGAAGCCAATTCCTCAAAATCACGGCTTATCGTGGAATTCACCCTGGCCAGCAAAGTCCCTTCTTCTTCAGTGTATAATACAAACTTGAAAGAACGTTCTCGGATGGCGAGAGGAGTCAGCGAGTCGCCGGGAAAAGGCTCGCTTCGGAGCCCCGTGTAAACTGTTGCACTTGAGATTTTGTCGGCGGGCGCCTTGATTACAAGCTATCTGGATGGCCTCCAAGCCCTCTAGCCAGAGCTCTTACCTGCACGTAGAGAGGGCCGCTAAGACGGCTTTAGGCGGCGAAATCCCTCGGATCCGCTAAAGCGAGTACCGACGCGTTAAACGTACTCGAACGTTGCTTAATCGCGCAGATCGATCGCCGGGCAGACCAGTGGCGGAGCTGCTTCTGCCCGAGTGTGCTCGTAGCTTTGTGTCTCCACCTGCAGGCGCCCTTTCCACGCTCTGCTGCTTATCAAATGTGTTACGCGCGGCCCTCGACGCGGCGCCCGGAATTATCTGCTGCGTTAATTGCGTCCTTTTGCATCGCTGAGAGAAATGCTCAGTCCCCCTTTGGGATGCTGCAAATGCGCCTCTATCCCGCCCTTCACCTTTTCATTATTTTGCTAGTTGAAAGTTTATGAAAGAAACTTGTTAAGTCATTTTATTGCTTCAAAGGAGTTTAGCATCGTGCCTTTAGAGAAAAAATCCGTTTCAATTTAAGAGATGCAAATATCAAATATATACAAGATTACTAATTGAAAGGTAAGGGGGGAAATAAATTCCGCAAGTAACTCTCGCAGCAAAAGCCTTAACGCGTCCTTTACAAAGCGCCAATTGGAGTATATTACGTTTATTCGAGCATTCTGTTTTCTACCTTCACTTTGAAATATTTAAAATTCCTTGTTGAAAACACGTGCGAGTCGCCTGAGTCAATATCGACTGTCTCTACTTAATTTAAATATTTTAGTAAATAACATACCATCAAGATAATTAAGCGCGCTATCATTACCAATTTAGGACTCGGGTCATAGCGAGTAATTGGAGCTTCCGCGTAGCGTGGCTGAACTTTCAAGTACACAAGTGAAGGGTGTATAGAGTCGAAAATGTCATTTCCCTCTGGTGAAAAAAATGTCGCTTGACCTTCCATTTTCTTTCTCTCCCCGGTTTTCCTGGCTCTCCGATTTTTTTTTCTTTTTTTTTTTTTATACGCCTTTTCCCGTAAAAACGCGCCTGCGGATGAAAAGTCGGAGAAGCGCAAGCGCGGCCGCACGATTGTGTTAACTGCGTCCGTGTCACGGCCGGATAATAACCGCGACTCGGGCTTTACGAGCATATAAAAATTGTTGGTTTCTAGCTGCAGCAGGAGGCGGCCCGTTGTATGTGGTTAGTTGTGAAAGAGTTGCAAGATTACCTCGCGCGGCCAGAATCCGCAATACGCGCCAAGTAAGCCTCCCCTTTCTCTCTGCTGCGTCGTGCGCGAGTCGTTATATATCCGTGATTTACCGTTTTATCTTGAAAAATGCCGAGTAATAAGGACGCGTCGGATGTTCGTCCTGATTTTGAATGGTTGTATTTCTCCCGAGCTCGTTAAAGATTTTCGTCTATCGCGTCGCGTTAAATTTTCAGTCCAGCTGACGCTGAAATTATTAAAGATAATTAACAATAACGCGCTCGTTTCAGTTGCGTTTCGCGCAAATCGATTAATAAGAGAGTCACCGATTCAGAAAACGCCAGCCGGCGGCCGAATAAGCTCTGACCTAAAAATTTAATCGCATAAAAAGCAGTGATCACTAAAATGATCGATTCTGATATAAAGCTCGATGCATAAGTCGTAAAAGTGCGAGATAAAATTGTCATTCGCATAAAGATGAGGCACGGCTCGACTCGACGAGGGACCGTTACATTCGAAAGATTATCGGCTCGTTTAAAGGAGAAGCCAATATGTATAGCGCCGACAAGTTTTCACGAGTCGCGCAAGGCCGCAGAGGCGGATTCCTCCGTCCGGATAAATCCCCTAAAGTTTCCTCCTTATCGGCAGCGAATATTCCACATGCGTCTTATCAGCGGCGATTAAAAGCCTTGTTTTCCGCCCGGGGAGGAGAGGCAAGAAACGAAGAAAGACGGGGGATTTCGTAAAAGGACGGAACTGTCCTTGTGTGTGTCCTCCGTGGCGTGCGATGACCGAATAAACAGGAGGATTATTGAGCCGCGCGTCGCCAACATAAATATATCGGGCCGATAAAGAGCTAGACGGAGCGCTCGCTTTTTCCACGTAAGGAAAGCCGAGTGTGCCGGCGCAGGACGAGTGCGCGCAGATGAGCTCCGGTCCGCAGCGAGCCGCGATAAGCCGGCCCGATGGCTTCGTAGTCACGCGATTCACGTCACCGTACCGCTTTGAGCCACCCTCCACCGTCTCGCTTTAGCTATCTCCCTCTTTTTCATCGGGAGAGGCTGCAAGCCGTTCCGCAAACTCGCACTTTTATAAGGCTTTGTGCGCTCTGATTACATCACGCGTTTTCCGCCGCTCTTTGAATTTCCGCCGAAATCCCTCCAGTCCGACCTCTTCACTCTTTTCGATTCGGTATTCGCGCCGCGATGGTTTTACTTGTAGCGCCTGCTTCGCCTCCCCGTTTATAACGCTGCACTTCGCGCCTCACTTTTGCCTATACGACGCATCTGGCTTTATGGGAAATCGAGCTGCGCGATTTACGTTTTGGCCACAGTTTTTTTTCAAAATCTGCGAGACTTTACTCGATAGACTGGCCCGCGAAGAGCAAATTTAACGTCCTTTCAGAATATTTTTTTTTTTTTTTTTTTTTTTTTTTTAAAATGCTATCTTCAAAGAGTTAAACCATTGGCACAAGTTAGCAACAAAGTTAGCGATTTCACAAATTTCGTAGTGCTGCTTTAAGAAGTTTCAAAATATTATCGTCCTATAAAAAGATATTTTTCAAAATTTTAAAATAAGGTTGAAAATTTTGGAAAACTCCAATTTGTTATAATTTTAAGTGAAATAATATGACTTTGTTAATGCATCTTTAAATCTTTAATACGATAAAGCTTGTTTTTATACATGAAAAAAGTCTAATACTTTTGAGGAATTTATCAAGATTTTATAACTCAAGGTAATAGTTTAATAAGTATATTAAAAAATGTATCGCATGTGGGTGTTGAAAGAACGCCCGACATTAAGTAATCCAAGATTATAACTATTTGGTAAAAGATAAGTTTTTTGGTAATAGTTAAAAAAAAAAAAAATCTTCAAAATTCATATTTAAAAAAAACGTTGATAGTTTCACTTTGAAGAATATTAGGTGCTGAAATAAAATTTAGATTTTTCAATATAAAAATTTCGCTGTGATGTAGTATAAAAGCGTTTATTGGTAATTTTTTAAATTCTGAAGTTTTTTTAGAGTACCAAATATTAATCGATTGCTTTTAAAATCGTTCAAAAATTCAGGAATTATTAACATGTTTGATCACCTACATTCAATATCCCTGAAAAGAATCAAAATCTTGTTTTCCGAAATTTTCACCTTTAGAATGCTTTCTGTTTGAAAAAATAATTCCAGAAAGTCGAATTTTCTTCGAGGCCTTTTCAAGGGCTACAATAAAGTTTATTTCTAAGTCTTAAGAGCTGAAATGAATAGAACCAAGATAAAAATTGTTTTCCCCCAATGTTTGAATACGTTAAAGACACATTGAGCACATTCGCGGGGCGTAAAAAGGCAAGTTTTGCAAGTCAAAGACCGCCGATGACTGCTTCTCCTTTTCCTGAAATAGCCTGTTCCGATATCGATATGAAATGTAATGGCAATCTTCTCGAATCGTCGTAACGGCACTTATATTTTAAACGTTCGTAAGTTGGCCGTTAGCGCGAGCTACATAGAATCGAAAGAGGTGGAAAGAAAAAGGGGGTGACTGAGAGAGGAGGGGGAGAGGAAGCGAGTGGCCAGGGAGTTGGAAGTATTAATGCAATATATGGAATCGCAGGGCACGTGGACTGCTTCGAAATGGTTAGCTGACTCCGCTGCTGCTTAAAGTCATTCGCATTTCGATCACATCCTACATCCGCGAGTGGGCCGGCGTCCCTTACATTCTTCCTTCTGCTTTAGAATGCTCGGGCGCGGCGATTATTATCGATAATCGTCACGGATCAGAGCGGCGATGCATGTAAAGCGCCGAAAATACACTGCGCCCTCCTCGTTCGCCGTCGTTCTCCTCGGCGAAACGACGACGATTCGTGAGAGGATAAGGCGATGGATTGGTAAATTTTATTCACCGCCGCGATGTCACGCTGAGAGATTTAACAGTCCGCAGGGGTGGGCTTTAATAGAAAGACTTTAATATACAATTGTCATTCCGGCCAGACTTTTGCCGTACTTTTCTCGCTCTGCGGAATGAATACCGAGTGAAATTCGCGAAATTAAAATAAAGCGAGACTGTAAGAAGTAGTTTCAGAAACCGTCACGTGGAAGTAAATGGATTCTCGCGCCGACCTTTTTGCCGAGTTCGCTTCGAAGTTATTAAAATTGAATTCTAAACATTATTTATGCGCTTTAATTACGGAAGACTAGAAATCCAATTCTCAAAGTTTAATTCGTTGTGCGCGGCATCAGTTGGAAGAAAAGAATAATACTTAAAAAAGCGCAGAGAATGTCCACCCTTAGGATATCTCGTTTCGTTAAAGATTTACGGACCGTTGAGCTCCTTTGGAATTGAGGTGAACAGGAGAAAAAAAAATATTTCTTGTTAGGAATGACATTCCGCTTTTCCACCTCGAAATTTTCGAGTCACGCATGGCTTTGCCTTTAAGGGAAAGTGGTATGTTTTGCCTTGTTATTCGAATATTCACATGACCCTGTATATTTTGTGGATGCCGCTCGTAGGTGCATTAAGCTCAGAACGAAAAAAAGAGAGGAAAACCGTGCAAAGCCGTGGAAGCGAGAGTAAAAATGTCAAAGCTCTTTCTTTCCCGGCTGGAATTTCTCAGTGTAAGAGCAGCAAAAAGAGGCCTCGAAAGGTAGAAAAGATAGAAAATCTGAGACTCTTGTCGCGCAAGAGACGATGGTGTGTCGTTATGGCTTATAACGACTGCGAATTCTTCAAGAGTATTTTCAGCCCTCTAGACGGTTTCTTGTTATCTCATTCGTTTGCCTGTTTCACACCTCAAGTTCACACTTCTCGGGCTTGTATTTCCTCGCAGTACACATTTTTTTCTTCTTACATGTGCAAGTCTGGGGCGCGACGCCAGTAAAGGAACAAGATCGTAGAGCTGGCATCCTCCAAGAATCGATTGCCCGCAGAAAACTCAAGTATAAGAGAGAAGGTAACGAGAATGGAAGGGAGCTAGATGGAAACAAAAAAAGAAGCACTGCAATAAGCGCGAAAGAGAAACCTCGATATCGGAATAGTTTTCCGTATAAGGCAAGAAGAAACGACTCCGAGATAAGATATTTCTCGCCGAGTGCTTTATTTGCGGTGGAGACGGTTAATGAGGGTCGTCTGATAAATAGCCCTACGCGCAAGCTCTTGCCAACGGTGCAGTCAACCGTGATTTCTTAGCGCCCCCTGCCCCCTTCCCCTGTCCCTCCCTCTCTCTTTCTCCCCCTGCGTATGCTTTTGAAAAAAACTTAAAAAAAGCTAAACTCACAACATAGAAAATTAGTTGACTGTCAACAACGTTCAATAAATTCGAGGATGATTACTGAGTACTTTAAATTTAGACGACAATTTTTGAAGCGAAAAGTTTTCGTTGAAATTGTTTACTCGGCACAGTTCGATTAACGGGGGTTACACCTCTAAAAGTTCCCTTTAAATTATCTGGAAAAAATATAATTTTCCTCTCTTAAAAAAGTGATGAACGGAAGTAGTGAAGCATTTTAAAAGTCAATGTGATTAACTGTTGAATTAAGGCGGTAAAATTAAAAAAAAATCGAGTTTTTAAACGTTTAATAATTAAAAGTAGAGAGTTTTGAGAATTTGAATAGAAAATAAATGAAGACTTAAAAGTAATGACGTGCTAATATTTTCATTAGTTTTTATTTTCTATGTTTAATACTTCATAACAAAAGATATTTTAATAAATTTCGAATTTCTAACCTTAAACGTTATGGTTAAAAGTTCTATATTATAGAATTATTAAAGATTCATGAAATTATAATAGAAAACATATTTTGAACACATATATATATATATATAATGAATAAATTCCTAAAATGCTTAATACAAAGAAAAAGCGCGGGTAACTTTAGCTAGTTGAATAAATAATAAATTTACGTGTTATTTTTATAATAATATATTCAATTTTTTATCAAAAAGCCAAGGCTTGATTTTTTTGGTCCTTTTGATAAAAAAAGTAGCCGTTTTAACATTTTTGTTAAAACATTCTAGGATTTCTACAGCAATTAATAGTTGCTCAGGTCGATATGTTTCTTATTCTAAGACCACTTAACTTCAGAACTGTTAACAATGTAAAAAATTCAGTTTTTCACTATATTCAAGGTTATATTAGATCCTGATTCAATTTTTCTCCGCAAAACTCATTGCGACATTCCAAATAACGTTTCACCGTCTGTTCCTGCTAAATATATTATGAATTCTACAGGTAACTTATTTCTAATTAATTGGACTTAATTCTTTTTATGTTAAATATGAAATAAGAGTATTAGGGCAGAATTAAAACAGCGTCGTCTTTATGTAACAATAAATGATAAAATATTTAAAACTACCGAGAGTAATGAAGCGTTCTTAAAAGTGCAGGAAGCTGATAATTCAGAAAATTAAGGCCAAAATTATTTATTATTAAGGGAAAGCTTATAATCTGGATTTGAAGGCCCATAAATCACATAAATGAAACTGAGTTTGCATTCGACGTGATAAATATAGCGGCAGTTCGAGCGCAAATCTCGCTTGGTTTTGGTGCACGATTGATTACCGGAGCGCGGATAAATTCAGGTTAAGCTGAAGCCAGTACAGCCTCCAGCAGACTTTACCCTCGAGTAATAAAATGGCATCTTGCAAAAGATGGTAAAGACGAAGCAACATTTCCCATCCATCTGTTTTAGAAAAGATAAAAAAAAAGTAAGAGAGAGAAGAACTGCTTGACAAAGTAAGCGCTTTGATCTTCCTTGGTGTGCATCAGCTTGCACATTCTTTCCACCTTCTCTAGCCTCGCAGCAAGATTTTATCGGAATTTCATTTTCCCTCTTTCATGCCTTTTCAAAGCTCTATAAACATAACAATAGATTTAAACTACTGCGATCCTCCCTTGATGGATTTCGACTGCTTTAATCAAATAACTGAAATCGAATCGTTTTTTACATTTATATGAGTTAAGGATTCTCACGTTTTTTAGGCTAACTTGAAAAACTAAAATTTTATTTACAAAAACAATATTTCCCTGGTGGAACTGCATCCAATTTAAAATGGCTTCAACCTTAAGAAATAGGTATCTTTAATGATTATACATTTTAACATTTAACTGATTTTGAAATAGTTCAAATATAGGGCACCTCCATAAACCACGTAGCCCAGATGGGGGGGTTAAGCTGATACTACGTAGTCATATTTTTCAAAGATCGAGAAAATATGAATGTTTTCAATTTTAAATTACGTGCGTAAAACAGGGCAGGCTTCTTTTATGTCGGTGCTTGCCAAGTGGACAATAAGCACGCGGTTTTTCTCACCGAGAGTATCCGAGAGTATCACTTGTCTGGGTCACGGATTTAATTCAAACTTTGGGACTTATGTTTTGTAATGTTAAAATATAAAAGAAGCCGCGTGCGTTCGGCTTAACGCTCGATTTTTCAAAAGTTGTGAGCTCTTTTAGCGAAAAGCTAAGAAAAATCGATTTTTATTGAATCACACGTAACTTTTCAACTGTTAATTGTAGAGTATTTTAACTCTCGGCATTTGAAAGGTGAAATCAAATCCTTTCAACTAAAAAAAAGATCCAAAAATCTTCATTTGTTTAGAAGGTATGGCCCAACAAAAAATTACATTTAAAGTAGCATAAAAAAATTCACAAAAATTTATTGACGTCATTTTAGCACCGTTTATCACAAATTGTTATTTAGCTATAACGTTTGAACAAATAAAGATTTTTGGATGTCTATTTTTTTAATTGAAAGGATTTTATTTCACATGTCAAATGCCGGCAATTAAAGTACTCTTCAATTAACAGTTGAAAAGTTACATGTGATTGAACAAAAATCGATTTTTCTTAGCTTTCCGCTAAAAGAGCTTGTAAGGACGCGGCTTCCTTCATATTTTAACATTAGAAAACATCCCAAAGTTCGAACAAAATGACCCAAACAAGTGATACTCTCCTGGTCAGTTGTAAAAGAAGTGTCTTGCAGCATTGTCTATAAAATGTCTTGGTATGACAAATTATTCGATGCATATCGAAAATGTCATGGCAACGTTGTATTTAAGAAAAAAGTGCAAGATAATGTGAATTTGATTTGGCATTCTTTGAAACAAGACAAAAGGGAACTTCCTGCAAATGTTGAGTAGAAATACCAGAACTTCTGCAAGAAAAAACAAAGAAAGATGATTTTTTTATAAAAAGTTTATTAATTTTTAGTTAAATCAATGTTCGTTCATTGCAGGAGTGATATTAAGTTCTTTAAAAATTTTTGACAACGTATTCGAAATTTATGTGTAATCAAAAATAAATAGTAATTGATTTATTAAATTTTCTTTCCCGTATTATGCATATTTTCGAAAAAAATTGTAAAGACTACGTTCTACTGGGAGGGGCGGGGGAGGGGGGGGCACTGGGAAACCCATGCTAGATGACATGGGGGAAGGGGGGGGACCAAAATAAGGTAAAAACAGGACTACATGGTTTTTGGACAATCCCATAGACTGAATTTATTAAAAAATCGAATCCCTTTTAGATAGGTAAAAATTGAACATTGGTTTGAAAATATCAAAATACCTTTACTGATTTGAAGTTTTAATTGTCTAGTGTTACAATGTTACAACTGGTTATTTGTACGCACGTTGTTATCATTTGTTTTTATTAAGTTTGTTCTAAATGCCCAAGAGCTATTTTCAGAACCAAATTTTTAAAAAGATACGAAAGAAATACAGAAAATATACTATTGAAAACGAAAAAGATATAATTACAGGGTGACAATAACGAAATTAATAGTTCCAATGATTTAAGTGATAACTGTGATAGTGCAAATCAAAAACAAGTAAACCGGAAAACTAGTCCTATTATAAAAGGGAGTAAGCGATTAGTATCGAATATAACCAATTCAGAGCTTTATCAAGTAGCTCATTAGTCGATAAAGGAAGATGGCGATTTAGTATATATAGATTTTGGAGGCAACTTCGGAGCGTTATCAAGTACTTCATTGGTGGATATAGGTGTTATATGTGATTCGCAAAAACAAAATAACCCTCGCGCGCGGTACGCGCGCTTTTTGAATTTCTAGTTTATTAAAAAGCAAAATGACAAAGGAGTTTTTAAGAAAAATTAAACTTGATGACAGGGTAGTGTTCTAATTTTAAAAATAAAACATTAACCCTTTTATGTTAAGTATTTCAATTTAATTTTAATTATTTAGTTTCAAATATTTATGAAAATTCAAATCTAGCGAATTTAGAAAAATCAGTCTTTATAAAGGCTTCACAATATGCGGCCATCACTTTTTTAAGAGAGGAGAATGAACATTTTAATATTGATTTACTGATAAATACTTTAATAAATGAATAGTTTAATGTATTTCCATTTGTAATTACAATTATTTTATTTATCCTCACATTCATATGTAATTAAATAATTTTTAAACTAATGTTTATCGCTACTGGAACTCTGCAGTTGACCAAACGAGTTACAGTCTACATTGTAATTGTTAACTTCAATCGCTAATACCCGGTATGTGTAGAGGAAGCGGGCACATTAAATAACAAAGGAAACTTCAAAGGGGAATAATTAAGAACACATAAGAATTTAACTTGCTTTATCGAAGCTATTATTAAAAAAACTATTCCCCTGTAATTTAGTTCTCTAAAAAAGTTAAAGGCTAATCTATCGAAAGTTTAAAAACTATCAGACTCATCTGCTGCAGGATTTCTCTATAAAAAATTCTTCCTGAAGGAAACGCCTTTATCTCTGCATAAACAACGAAAGGAAAAAACGAAATCGATAATGTTTTGAAATGTAATTTACACCGCGAGTCTTATAATTTTTCCATTTTCCTTTTCCAAGGCTTTACGCGACCACAGCCTTTGCCGGCCACGGAATTCACTAAGAAGCTGGAGTGCGAGCACCTCGCTTACTAGCATTAATATTCAACGATCTCAGTTATGAAAGTAAAGTGAAAAAGTAACGCCCCCTTTTCACTTATCTTGCCTGAGCTTTTTGACATCAATTCAAATCTTTTTCATAGTCATTTCCCTTTATCTCTTCTTCTTACTTCTAAATTGTCTTTTAAGTCAATTATTATAATAATCACTTATTATTTTTTAACGAATAAAAGTTTATTCTTTAGCATTTATTCAATTTGGACATCACCTACTCGAAATTGGGCGTAAAAGTGTTTTTATTTATTTCTTTAAAAAAATCACTTATTACGAATTAATTAGTGGTCTAGTTAAGGCAAGAAAGCAATATAATTAGGAGCGGCAATAGTTTTTTCAGAGTATTGGACCTTTAACCAGAACTCTGATTCTATCCCGATCTCCACTATGGCCGATTTTTTTGTTCCTTTCACAGAGTCTTAGAAAAAAAAAGTTTTAATTTATTTTCTTTAATAATGTGATACGGAGTATAATTGTTATTTTGAAGTGCAATTTGTCAAATCAAGTACTAAAACTACCAGTAATTAGTTTTAAATGCGTTACACCTTTTATGTGCATGAATATTTATTCCTTTTTTAAGTAAATATTCGAAACAGCCACTTTCGAGCTAGCAAGTGAATGTGTTCTAATGTGAACGCATTCCATTTTATCCAACAACTTGCTGATATTTTTAGTTTAAGATTTTCTCAAGAAAGTGTGGAGTTTTTAATGAAGGTTCAATCCTGGGCCTAAATTGTGCATAGTTGATTATGACTAGCTTAAACCTAATTTTTTTACACAGGTTGTATTTTTATATTATTGTACATAATTTATTCACATATACTATGAATCAACTCATATATAATAAATAAAATATTATATGATATAAATTATTTGACTTTTACAATTATAAAGATTAATAATTGTAAATTCATTAATACCTTGCTGATAATAAAATCAAAACATAAATTAATATAGCAGTATATGTCCTCGAGAATAAGTTTGTTGATGATGAGGAATAAATGGTGCACTTTCATTATTCGCCGCTCGCAGATATTATCATGCTCAATCTACGTGTATGCGGTGTAAAACTACATCTAAAATTACCCGATTAAAAGGACAAACTGTTTAATTTAACCTAATGCAAGGGTCAGTGTTCCGCTACGCCTTACATGTCTTTTTGGGAACAATACCATTGTTCGCAGGAAATCCAAATTATTAATCGAAGCTTTCAACGATTCAATATTATTGAATTATTGCAACGTTACAATAGAATTGCAATCGAATCGATCTTACACTTGCAACAAAGCAACTTTACTTTAATTGTACTAAAAAAGTAAAGTAGCTTTATTTGAAATCTACGTTAAATTGTATAGCCAAAAGAATTCCGTTACAGCGTAAATCTAAAATAGAATTTTTTATCAAAACTAAAGTAGTTGCGAAATTCGTTAAAAATATAGTTTAGTTAAATGCAAGAGGCGCTATTAATTATGAAAATTCCTTAATTGAAATTGCTATTACTTATTCACGCTGCCTGAAAAATGGGTAAAAGAATTTGATTAATTATGTTCCCGCCCCTCAATTGCTCAAAGTGGGCTCTGCAGCACAAATATCAATATATATATATACGGAGGTGTTGCTTTGAGCAATCGCATCATCGGGTTCTCGGGCTCGAATTCAATAAAAAGTTGATTTCCCGCGGCAAGAAAGCGGGCGGACGTATGCACCCAGCGGTATAAAGATATAATCGAGTTTGCTTGAGGCCGGGCCGACAACGAGGTTATATTGATAAGGAAGCAGCGACTAGCGCGTCCACATACACACAAGTCAGGGAGCGGGAGCGAGCGGAAGAGGAGATGAGGGACCGCGCGAACGCCGAGGGTTATATCGAGTCTGGTGCGCTTTGGCGAGCCAATAATCCCGAGACGCTGTCACGAAATTGCCTCGGCGGCCGGTTATATTCCAGCCGCGTTGCACGGCCAATTGCTCGCTTGCCATCTCTCCGGCGAGCTACAATAGAAACTTTTTTTCACGGCTCCGTTACACGGCTCGGACCCTCTTTTTCGCTAAATGCATTATCGGCCGTGATTGCGTTCTTTTTTTTCGAGCGATTCTTAAATTACTTTTCGACGTACGCTCAGCGATTTAGCGAGTTTCCGCGGTCAAAGAATCAACAAAATGAATGAATCCGCGATGATTGATTCTATTTTTTCTACAATAATTCTATTTTAAGTATTTCTTCTTCGTATGCTCTCGCTGGAAATTAATGATACTTTTTAAGCGTTAAACGGCTAATTTTAGTACAGTCTCAAAAAGGGGAAAAAATGAGCAGAGAAAAACTCCTTGAAGGGCAGCCAGTTCCTCGCTACTTTAAATTTGTCCTTTTATTTTCATCATTTTAATTATTTTTGTGTTTGTATTTTTTGAGCCGTTTCACATGAAAAACTTTTCAGCACACTTCGTTGTCTCGACTGAAGCATGAACATCATGAAAGGTTTTGGGACTAGTGAAGGTGCCAAGGTGATAAATAATTTATGAGCAACTATAGATTAATTTTTGAAAATCAATTTGATTTATTTAGTACTGAAAAATTATTATTTTTCATACTTATTTAAATATCTAAACGCTGCATAAAAGTACTGATTTTATTTAACGTTAACTATAATCATTATACACTAACTTATTTAAATACTGAATTTAATTAGATACTAACTATAATTCTATCCTTATTTCATTACCCGGTCTCGCGTCCTCGAGAAATACCCCGGTTAAGGAGAGCTTCTGCCTTCTGCCAAGTTCTTCCTCTAGGAGGTTACCGGCAAAAGGAAGAGGGAGTCGCCGCACTTACCTCGTCTCCGAGGTTCAGCACGACTCGGACAAGACCTGCTTGTAGCTGTCCGTCCTAGGGCAGGGATATTGGGAAAGTAATCCACGAGAGCCTCGATTCGGCGCCTTTTATAGGCAAATTTCCCTTTGTAGTCGGATTTTAATCCGATTGTTGACATCGCGAAGTTTGTTTTTCTTTGCGTTTGCACTATTTTAGATAGCTTAAATTTGAATGTGCATATTTTTATTAAGTGCACCGCGATGCGCGCTTTCTTTTTAGATGACGCGCGTCGATGTTGCATTCTTATTCGCGTGAGTAAATTTCCAGATTATTATTATTTCGCGTCGCGATATCTAAATTAGATAAATACGGCGCGAGGCTCTCTGTTCACTCTCAATTTTCCTGGGTGTTACAATCTCTTCACTGAAAAGGGCATTTCAATCAAGGCCGGCAAAGTCTACATCAACCTGAGTACGTTTATTATTATTATTGTTATTATTATTATTATGCCTTCGAAGCATTTGAGCAAACCAAGTTCATTTGATGCATTCTTTTCAATTTAATTTTCTGACGATTCAGACAGGAATAAAACTCTTTCAGGGACATGTGGCAATTTTCCTGCTCATCTTACAATAGCAAGCTCGCTTGCATTAGTTTTTTTATTTGCAATTTGCTACATTGACATAGTTAGCCCTTAGAAAGACTTACGTATGACTCCCTAGCTTGTTCCCGTAGGTACTTATTTATCTTTACTTCAGACCTTACCGTCGTCAACTTGCTTGTACAATAGCAAGTAGTTATTTAGTAAATTCCAATTTATTGCAGTTTATTTTACTACTAACCTTTCGAGGATCAGGAAACAATTTGTTATAGATGAATAAAGTTTTCAAAAAAGTTCTTCAATTTTTGCTAACTTATATAGCAGTTTATACAATCCAATAAGCTTTCCTCTTATACACATTGTGAATTGATTTAATGAGTAAACCTGTTTTAACTGTTAAAACTTTAATTTAAACTTTAATTTTCGACTAATTATTTTATTCATTCATTGTACGCCTTAACTTTAGTCGTAACACATTATTAATTTAATAATATTCAAACTTATTATTCTTTGATTGATATTTTAAAAATTTGACTAACTACTCTTGTTATTACATTTTGTTATTGGAATCTACACCGTCCCGAGAAACATAATTTATAAAATAATTAAATGAATCAATCAATAACGTTTATCAGCTTTTTATACAGGAATTTAGAAAAAATTTACCAACGAGTATAGTAAAATTTCTTATCAAGTATAGTAATTTTTTTGGTTTTGACAATCTGTGGTGGCTTTACAAGACAGTATGCTTTATAATTTTTCCTATATTTCTTCTCCCAGTGTAACTCCGTTTCTGGGTATAGGATGGTCGGACGATTTGTGATTCGAATTTTAAACCTACATTATTATTAATATTATTATTGAATTATTAAATGAATAAGTTGTAACAAGGAGAATGAATTTGAATCAGGAATTTTGTTAAAATATGAAAGAAGCTGCGCCCACTCAGTCTGTTAAAAATTCATTAAACAATTTTCTTATAATTCAGAATTTGTATCAAGACAAAGATTTAGAAAAAATATTGCCCCGTTAGACCGAATGCTGTAACAAAATCCTGACCCCACTACCGTGTACTCTCCTTGTAAAAATAAAACAAGTAATCTACAAATGTGTAACGAGGCAATCGTTTTGGTAAGAAAAAATATTATCAGGAAGTTTAAATATTTCCTTGGGTCAAGTCGAGCTGACTAGTAGTGCAGATGGAGCGTGGGTCAGACCGACGATGACGCTCAGCGAGGCACATAATGGGGACTGGGCTTCCCCCACCTGCGTCGCTTAAATTTATATAGCCATGCCGTTTGGCCGGAGTCAGTTTACGTAGAAGCCCTTTCATCAGCTTATGTGATTTTTTGAAAGAGCGCCCGGTCATGCGTCGCTATACGCCTGTGGCATTTCAGCCCCCGCGTCTGCGATTCCTAAGAGAAACGAGCGAGAAAGAGGATGGACAAGGGCTACTCTCCTCATATTATTCCTCTCTTTTTACTAGTTGGCTCGGAACGCTCCGAGTTTTCAGGCTAATTTATTTAATGGATCTACCACAAAATGCCCTCTGTTGAGAGAACGACCGAGTCAGGGTGTGCACAGCCTTCCTTTTCAGAGTTGCTAAACTACTGCTACCAACGCTGCTCTCTCTCAATGCACGAATGAAACGAGGAAGCGATGGAAAGGCAAGAGGACGAACAAAAAGTCTAAAGCTTGAGAGGAAGAAAGGCCCAGAGAGAACGGAAGATATGGCGGGCTTTCTGCGCCGGTTGATACTTGTACGAAATATTTGCACTACTTTCGACTATGCCGATCTATTCCTCTTTTTTCGCCCTCTCTTTTCATTTCCTCTTTTTGCATTAGAGAAAAGAGCTGTTGCTCCCAGTCCACTTGTATTTGCTGACCAAGAGAGCGGTTAGCGAAGCCTTCTCCCTTTCTTCTTCGCTCGATTCTTTCTCGGGCTTATTATGACGCGGATAATTTAATTACCTTCGTAAGGAGGGTCAATTAACTTACTACGTGGTAAAGATCTTCGTTCTTTGTTTTTTATCTTCTCCGCTCGCTTCTCCGTAGCTTTATCTTACCCTCGTTGCTTTTCGCACAATGCTCCAGTTATTTTCATTCTTCATTATAATTGCACTAACGAGAGAGAATATTAAGCATTTTTTTAAAACCTTTGTTTTCTGAAACTGCTGAATTTTAAAAGATAAAAAAAAATTTCGTTGAAAATTTGGTTGAGTCGGATAAAGAGACGTAAGCCCAAAGAGTTAAATTCATTTATCTACAGAGAGTTCGTTTATTGATGAAGTTAAATTTATAATGTGATTTTTCCAATCTCTTATAAATAAATAGTCGTTCGTATGAATTCTATACGTTAATTCAATTCTGTTATTAGGAACAAACGAATTTATAAGCGAGTGTCACCTAATACTTGATTTACATATTCAAATCCGAAAAGCCTGTGAGACTAAAGGCGAAATTGCGTGAAATCTGTCTGTAGCATCTTTCCTTGTTTCACTGCACTCGGCTCGACATTGCACTCGGTAATTCTGAAAGTTCAGGCGCTATCTTGTCCATCGATCTCGGATGAAGCGAGCAAAGCATTCCGAATGCGTCAGCGGGATCCTCGATCCCCCGGAAAAAGACGAGCGAAGCCGCGGTAAAAAATCGGAGTTCCCCGTCTGTCCCCTTACCTCCGAAACAGACAGATAACAGCCTTCGGAAGATAAGCGACGTCGCGGCGCGCCGATGCAACCCACCCGAGCCCGAGATCATTTGTTGACGGAGTCCGCGAACGCTAATGACCTGGCGTGAGTAGGGCTGCCGCAGGCCACCGCCGCAGCGGCGCTCGAGACGGCTGGCAATCGATCACCGGCTGGGGGCTGTGATACAGGCAATCCTTTAATCTGGCGAATAATAAATGCGAGGACGATTGCTCCGGCGCAGATGCCGATTCTTTATCCGGCGGCGCTATACTACTGCTGCGCCAGCAGCCAGCTCTCTCTGTCTCTGTCTCTCTCTCTCTCTCTCTCTCTCTCGGATTCGCAGCTCCCCGGCTTCTCTCCCTGGAGAATTACGGCGAGGGGCCGCCTGTGTTCGAACGTCCGACGGACGTGCGGACGCGTTATCGAAAAGAAGGAAAAGCGGACGCTGCAACTATCGTTATTGCTAGTTAGCGCAGGTGCTCCATGCTATTATTTTACCGCTAAATCTGTTGGCAGATTTTGCGTCTGCCAGATTTAGGCGGCCTGTCAACTTGTATGCTTTCATTGTACCGAAGCAATCGGGAAGTAATTCGAATTCGTTATCGAACACTCCTCCGTTAATTGCATTTTCGAGGGAGTACTCACTTATTAAAGTGCGAACTCCGCCGCATATTCAGCTTACTTGCACCCACTTCTGAGGAGTAGTGCTTCGTCACACGCGAAATTTAGAACAAGCCAGAAATATTATTTTAAATTAATATTATTCCTTTATCGAAATTTTATTAGTTCTGCTTTAAGATATTATCTTTTTATCCCAGTTTTATTAGTGTACAGAAATAATAAATCATGTTTATAAATTCACCTGAAGCTTATAATTAGTGCTCTAATGATTAGATTTCGAGCGGATAAATTTAAGATCTTTCCGTCTCTTTTCATGCACGCTCATTTGCGGCTACTTTAATTCTCCCTTTTCACTTATTGGCTTTAACAAGCTCTATAATGGCCATTAAAACGAGTCTTTTATCGTTAGTATAGTCTTTTGACGCCAATTCTGATCCATCTAGCTAAAAAAAACATTAAAGCAGGAAAGCAGGACTTAAACAATATTTGCTCTTAAAAATAGCTCAAAGTCCGAGAGCCGTTCGCACTGCGCAGACGAAGGACACGTTCCGAAGGAGGTGCGCACATTCCCCGATAGAGTATAAATCGGTATACGCGGCTGTTACTAAGGATCCCGAGGCATAGTAATGAGGACAAATGAAGTGTCTAAATTATACGCGAATGTCTCGATGGGGTGGAGGGGGTGGGGGGCAAAGGGGAGAAGCCGGCCGCTCGCGCTCATGAGTTATTCATGGGGGTCTATCATAGCTACTCCATCCAGATTGCGAGATTAATCGAGCGCGCGAGCTGCACACCATCCGCTCCTCCCCCTCCCCCCTTTTTCTTTCTTATTTGCGCGTTCGCCCTGCTGACGTTACCTCGTTTATTCAGATCCAGACATTTTTCGCTCCTCCGTGTATATACATATCTGCGCCAGACAAATATCGGATATCTCTTCAACACAAACTCGATCTTTGTTTCCGTCAATGGTTCAATATTTTTGGAGGGACGCCGATTCCTCGGACATTTCCGATCGATTTTCTCATTTTTACGCTTTTTCCCGCGAATCAGCTTGACCTCCGATTTATAAACTTGTGTGTATATAGACGAAAATTTATTTTCCATTTTAGAACCCCCTTCGTTCCTTTCTCCCGCGCCTTTTCGGGAATTGCGATCGTCAAAAATAGAATAACGACGTCTGAGAAACGGTAATTGACTGGCAGAAAGTTTCTGGGAGATTACATTGTTTGTCCTTGTCGCTGAAGCACTCGTCACTTGGCTCTGTAAGCTCTGTTTATTTCCTATGGGAGGCGCGCAATGTAAATTCAATTCAAGCCGGCGGAGAGTTAAAATCTGAGGAAAACATTCGAAAGGGAAGTAGTAGCGCAGTAGAGTACACAGACTTATCTCACGTGCGCGGTACGTGTATGTCAATAGCAAGCGAGTTTTCAGGCGGCGTTTCGCACGCTTGCCGACCAGTAAAATAATAATGGAGAAGCTGTGCGTGGCGCTCCTCGACTCGGGAATTTCTTGCCGAGCAGTTGCACGTCTAGACGCGCGCGGGAAGGAAGGAAGGAAGGAAGGAAGTCGCCGACGCGAATAAACGAGCACGTGCGGTTACTGCACCTTGCCAGGCGCCGTGTTTTATGGGCCGTCCTAACGAGTCTCGATGAGGCTCATCTCGTACCGCGGCGTCGAATTAAAGGAACCGATTAAAAAGCCTAGACGCAGCCTTGTCACTCGTCTTGATAAGGGAAATTACTTATGCCGCCGCATTCAACTTTTCTCAAGTTCCATTTCGCGGACCGTTACTTGGCCGATTCAAATGAGACGCCGAGAAAGAAGCCGCAATCCTGAGCATTTCTCTTGAATTTCTTCGAAACAATTGCGGACAAAATAGACAGTTGGTTCAGTTTAAATAGACCAATAAAAATCTTTTTCACTCATTTTTTAAGTATTTAATGGCGCAATTAAAGGATAAATGCGTAAACAGTAAATATTTATATTCTCCATTCCGCTTTTTATTGCCAAGTTATTAACAGTAAGTCCATAAATCACCTTATTTTGCGTCGGGCATTTAAAAAATTATTGTTTGCTAAAATAAACATTTTTTTGTGCCAAATTCTAAAAATAAAAAGGATTAACTCTTAAAATAACTCTTAAATCGATTTCGTCGCGAGAAACAATCCCTTAAATTATTCGGTAAACGACAACCGACCGAGAGGCGAGACTGCAGCCCAAGGAAAGCTTTGTAAAGATTCACGCAGAGATAGAATTGGCCAGGGGGCAGAAAGAGCGCGTCGGATAGAGCCGTTGGCTTCAAAGCGAAATAAAATTTGGTTACGCGAGGCGGAGGGGAGGCGAGAAGTGCACTGAATAAATGCATGAAAGAGCGAGACTCGCGGGTGCGAAACAGCCGGTCGATAGTCGTCATCTGTTGCGCAGTTTTTGCCGAAGGACTCGCCTGAGGGTGGAGCAAGTAAACGGTGCAACGAACGACGTTCAAGACGTTAAATCCTTCCCTCCTCCCTCGCGTGCTGCCGCTGGATGCTGGCCAAGAGATTTCGGCAAAGGAGCCAGAGAGATGGAGTCCGCTCTCCTTCCCCTCCCGTGTACCGGCGACGACCTTTGCCTGTACGAGTTTTTGCACGCGTGATCGACTGGCGAGCGGGCCGCCGCTTTAAAAACTCGCGCACGTGGAAGTCGATGGAAGAAACGATCCCGAGCTTGCGAACCGCTCGCGATATCGGGGGAATATTCGAGTGATGCCAAATCGAATGCACGGATTACATAAAGGGATCGCGCTTCGCTCGTTTCTTCCCCTGCCAAAGATTCAAGGAAACTACTCATTTTCTGCTTCGCTTAATCATTTACAATAATATATGTTGCGAATCAACAAATACATATGTTCAATTCGATGTATAGTTATTTATTATGGCTTCATTCGGCTTTCTATAGTTTATTTATTTCATTAGCAAAATCCATGTTCTTTTTTTGGGGTTATAAAAATACACGCAATTTTTCAATAGGATTATACTTTACTTTAGTTAAACATGATGGGATAGTCTCTAAATTTTTAAAATACTATTTTTAAAAATAAAATATTAATCCTTTTATTTTAAGTATTTCAATTTAATTTCAATTATTTAGTTTCAAATATTTATGAAGATTCAAATCTAGCGGATGTGTAATTTCTCGCGCCTATTTCTTACCGACCAATCAAAATCAGTCTTTAAAGGCTTCACAACATCCGGCCATCAGTTTTTTAAGAGAGGATTGGTGAACAAGACAGACAATGGAGACCTACAGAAGGTAATTAAAGTTACCTGTGCATAAGCTGGAGCATACAAAACATTTACTCAATCTTGTAGAAAAAACTTTACATTATATTAGCTATTTCTGCATGTTTTTAAACTTTTTTGTTTTCACTATAAATGTAATCTATTTTATTGTCTTGTTTTACTTTTTAATTCGTCTTTTTTTTTGTTTAATATCCCATAATTACCTTGGCTGCTTTTGAATATGACTTCTTTTTTAAAGATACATATTTTACGTTTTTATTACTTTATCTAGTGGTTTATTGTGGTTTTTTTATTGATTGTTTAGGGTATCAAAAGCCGGATACAATTTCTATGACTTGCAAAGAATCCCTTTTGTCTACAAAATATTGTGTTTAAAGCTTTTTCGATCATTAATTAGTTTTATAAAAAAATGGGTTTTGCTATCGGAGTCTGGCTCGTTCACTACACCATTTCAGCCTAAATATATTTTAATCAGATATATTATCTCGCTTCAAATGTAATTTAAAGAATTATTATAATTTTTTTTCAAAAGTCTTATTTTTCTCTTCGTGGTTTAGTTAAATGTGGCTTTCAACTACGAAGTCAACAGCCACAAGATTAGCTCACTTTCCTAAAATCTCCAGCCTTGTATTAGTAAAGTAAATAAAACGCATCGAAATTTTGACAATAATATTGCTGAACAAAAAGTTTTTATTGTACTGGTAATCCGTGAGATAAAATTAAATGAAATTTCTCGGCCCAAAAACTCTATAGAGATAAATAAAAAATTGAAAAAAGCTTGAATTACATACAATGAAACAAGAGATTCCCATTGTTTGGTGCGCATAGAGTTCAATATAAACTCGCGTTTTCGCGGGAAACCTGCATGAGGCTAGAATTTTCCTAGTCAAAATGTGCTCTAAGGATACTTTTCACGTTTCTGAGCGAGGAGGCAGGTCAATGGAGGTCAGCGAAGGGGGGGGGGCGAAAGAATGAAGGAGGGTGAGAGAAAGAGAAAAAACCTGTCCTTCTACTTTCAATGCCAGAGGCCCGTTCCGCCGAAAGTGGATTTTCGCAAGGTAAACGAATCAGGGGTTGATTTCTCAAATAGTTTCCTCCTCCCACTTACTTGGTCGACGGCACGACACCACTACACCTTTATCTCGCTATCGAATTCGTTGACTGCAGGAGTTCGGGCGTGGGTTCTCCTACGTTTTTTACTGCAGAAAGAGAAACGAAAAGGAGTAACCTTTTCGAGAACAAAGGGTAAAGAAGAAAAGAGAGGAGAGAGAGAGAGAGAAAGCTTGAGCACACGAGCCCGGGAGGAGCGGAACCGATGGATTGACCGTTTGATTGATTGATCGATTGACTGAGCGAATATTTTGACGGTTTAGATTCAGACTTGATGGGTAAACCCGTTGTCGGGCATTTGCATATTACATAAAACATTTTCGGATTTTCAGGTAAACTGACTAATGCTGTTATATTCACTTGTATGTATAGCAAAATTGATTTAGCAACTGGTTCAAAAGCGATGTACAAATTCAATAAAATTTCATTTATTTTTTTATTCTCTATGCGTAGTTTGTATTGTTAAATTTTACAAATATATATAGCAAGTGAAAATTCAGCGAAAAATCGAATTCCATAATGTTCCGCAATAAACTATCGGCAAAACTAATTTAAATCCAAAAACTTTTCTAACTTATGTAGGTTCTAACAACACAGTAACAACTTGTGTTTGCACAAACTATCGACCATTGTCTGATACTGCGAGCAAAGTAAAGCTTTGCGAAAATAGATGGTACTACGTATTTCATAAACTCCGGCGAATGTTTTTCCAGCGAGTATTATGTCGCAAAACACAAGAAAAATTCAGCGAGCGACGCCGAGAATTCAAGTGAGATATCTGGAATCGGAGGAATCCTCGGACGGTCGCCGGTTCGAAAAATTTCGGTAACGACAGCGGCAAGTCGATGGAGACGCGTGCGAGCTTGCGTTCGAGAGCTGTATAAAAGATAAAAGAAATCGCAAGCCGTGTGCGCGGAGAAATTTATTGTCGCAGATTATCTGGCCAAGATCCAAAGACAAACACATTTCTTCCAGTGCAGGACGAATGAGAGCATCGTATAAAATGTAAGGTAAAGAAAGGCCGATAAGGAGGGAGGAGTGGGGAGAGACTCCCAGGTACACTGGCTTGTCCCTCCGCCCGGGCCATGTCACTCTTTAAGGCAAGTTAGTGTTAGTGTGTGTTCGAATGTGACGCGGAAGTAGGAGATTTTCGCTCGAGACGTGCATTGCTTTTTATTGTTGAATAGAGCATTTGAACAAGGGCCAACAGGGCAAACCGAGCCAGTTCACTTCAATCCCTCCCTCGCGCATCTCCTCGAAAGATTCTCCCCTCCCTCCCCCACCTCTCTTCGGAAACGTCGTCGCTGTAATGGATTTATACTCGAGGACAGGGGCTAGCTTCTATACATGTATAGGTATATAAACGGATCCGTGCCGAGTCACGAAAATGAGGGGAAAAACGACGACGGCGAGTCTTACGGAAAGAAAAGGCCAAAGGGATATCTGAAGACGGCGACGAGTGCGGAGCTGTACGAGCTGGGAATTTCAGTGTCGAGAGGAATTCTCTTACTCTGTCCTGCACACGAGTATATGTTCAGACGATATTATATATACCGATATGCATCCGGGCCCGAGAGTCCTGTCTTCCTATCCATTTAAGCCGCGCCCGTTTACGCGTTTTTTTTTACGTCTTAACTTTATTCGCTGGCGTTCTTTCGATTTCCTCTCTCTGTCTCTAGGAAAATTCTCAAGCCGAGGATGGTATGCGCGAAATCTCGGAAGCATTCCCCTGGAAGTAACAATCGAAACAATGTATCAATGCTCGCATTCCGCGAGGGCGAGGTCAGTCGATCGGTTCCTCGAAATGAAATAATTTCGGCAAAAAGCCGGAACGCCCCGTCGGGTCGTGCATTAATTCGGAACAGATGATCCGTCTTACGCGTCGCGCGGAAATTATATATTGCGGGACCGGAGCGGCGAGGCTATTGGAGCGCAAGCAGACACGAGACATAATTTCGTAGCGGCGCACTGCGTAATGAATAAGCTCATCCTATAGTTGCGTCACGCGTCAAGTGAAAACTTTGAGCACTTGTCAGTGCACCTGCACGTGTGTTGATGAGCGATACCCGGGCCTGCTTCCACGTCCTCGCGCCTCGTCCATAATTCATGCGCACATTTTGATTAGGGCCACATTGAAATTAATACGCGGCAAAACGTCAATATGTAATTAGTCGAAATTTCCCTGAGATCGATAAGGCCTTGCTCGTCCCCGGAACGACAGAGTAGATATCATCGTTCCTCGTACGAATGCGCGAGCAGTCGTTAAATATTTCTTTAAGGGCTGAATAATATCAAACGAGTTTGTACAGGGAAACAATGGATTTTAGAGTGCTAAGGTGAAACGCCGCGGCAAAATTAATTAAGCTTGAAAAAAATTGAAAAAAAAATTGGCCGGGAGCTGATAATTTAATTACACGCGAATGATCTTTTTTGCGAATTAAATTTTAACTAATAATTGAATAAAACCATTTTTTTTTTCATTTTTCACCTTAATTTCACGTTAAAATTTTTTACGAATATATCGAATACTTCGAAAAAGGATAAAAGAACCTTTGTGTATTGTAATTTTATAAAATTGCAAATGTTTACGAGAAACCGAAAGACCATTTTCAAACCGCACTTTAATCCTACAACAAGAAAAATAAAAGGGGAGAAGAAAACCCTTAAAAACCGCTGCTACGAAGTGATCATGAATAAGCGCAAATTGAAAAGCTCGCGGCGGCGAGCAAATCGTGTAGGCGCCGAGTCGTCGCGTCGCATCTCGATCGAAAGAGCGGAGCGAGAGCAGAGTCTGTCGAAATGGCCGGTCGCTCGTCGCGACAAAACAGTGAGGGCAGCACGTGCCTGCAACTAACGTTTCACCCTTTACCCCCCTCTGTCTCTCTTTCTCTCCTCTCTTTCTATTTTTCCCGGCAGGGAATAATTGTTCTTACCACGGAGCCTCGACTCAAAGGGCGTCGAGAAGGTTTTCCCTACCTATACACTTCCACGTCAATATTATATCGCATTGACGAGCTTCAAGCCCGTAAATGTATTTTGTACGAAAACGTATTACGCAACTGTTTGAGAATTTTAAATTGCCCTTTGTTCACTCTCTCTCCCTCTTTCCTGTCCCAGCGAAGCTCTTTCCTGTCGCAGTAAGGCACGTGGAAAACTTGTCAAAAATTTTCTTAACAGAAACATGCAGCGGACAGGTTGCAAGTCGAGACATTTTTTTAAACAAAGTTTGCTTTTTTAGCTACTTGAAAACTTTCCTAGAAATTTGTATCCTTTGTGTTCTGAGAAAGCTAAATTTATCGAGTTTATTTCTCTGGCTAACAGTAATCAAATATGAAGAAAGTTTAATTAAGCTTAATGCGGATAATAAACATCTAAATCACAAAATACTCAAACGAGCAGTTAGTAATAATTAGTGAATCATCTCCTCGCTTACCCGGCGGATTTTCAACGTTATCTTTGAATTTCCACTTTCTCGCACGAATGCTGGTTGGATAGGCTGATTCTTCCTCAAGCATAATAAGAAATCTCGGAACAAGGCGCGGCCTTTGCTCATAATTTACCGCCGACTGATAATTCCATTACCAAACGTTCTCGATTCATTTGCTCCCGGAATCAGTCGCGATTCGCGAACGACTTCTCTCGGCAGAAATGAGCCAGTTTCATAATTGCCCCGCGACTTCTGAGAAAATTAATTAGCAAGCCAATTAAACTTCTTACAGATACACAAAAGGTCAAGCCGCAAAGAGCTAACGAACGGCGCGAGCCAAAATTTCACCGCGCGCTTGCAGCTACACGTACTCGTTAACTCCCACGAAGGTCAATTCCAACGGCTGTAAGCACGGCGGGAGATGTGCGGGGGCCGAGATATTGCGTTTCGGGTTCGGGGCAAGTTTCGGCAAATCGACGGCTGAAGCACTACTTGCCCGCAGGCAATTCAACTTCTTCTGGAGCTGCCCGTCGCTCTTGCTAAAGATCCCTCCACCTCCCCCCGCTTCTCCATTACTTTCCTCGACGCAGCTTCAGCGGCGGGCTATACTGATTTTCGTAAGTCAGCGAGCGGCCAAGTCATCCGTCAGGATTTCGAGCGACGTGCAACGAGATTGGCTACACGCGGCATTCCTCTTTTCCACGACAGCCTATAGACTTTGGCTCGAACTTTCGAGCTCGGCTTATTTATTTCAGCGACGGAGGAGGCAGCAGATAAAGGCGCCGCCAGAAATATCAGGCGCCATTGTGCAAACAGCCTGGCGTGGCCGACTCTCAAATGAAGCTTATTGATGAGACCGTCGTACCGGCAAAGCTCCTCGCCCTACTGTTATATTTTTTTTTTTCTCTCGAGCCTATTTCGAACGCGCCGGCTTTTCCAAAACTCACGTACGGAAAAGCGGATTGCTTTGCTTTGTTCGAACTTTACGGCGCCGGTAAAGGGTTGGCGCGTGCTCCCCCCTCTGCTTCTGTATTTTATGTTTCAAATGACTGAGTTACGCTGATCTATAGTGTTTACTCGGCGCCCCTGTTTGGAAATTTATTACTGCAGGTTCGAGGAAGAATAAAGCTCCTAACTTCAGTTGATTAGTTACTTAAAACATAAATAATCTGTAGCGAGACGGAGACTTGAAAAAAAAAAAATACTGTCTATTTAAATAAACTACTTAATGCTTTTATACACTATATTCGAGCTGATAACGTAGCGGGATAAAAAAAAAAGCCAGCATAAAAAGTGCGTAAATTGCAGTGCTCTTCTTTTTATTTTATGTCTTTCTTCCTCTAACCTATTATGTTGAACTTTCTTTAGCTATTAGCCATGAATAATATTAAACGCTTCAAGCTAGAAAACTTGAAAAACCTTATTTCAAACTTAAAACTGTTGTTTTTATCTTTTCTCTAAAAACGTTTAAGCAAAAATGAAATTTAACTTAATCAACGATAAGTCTTAATATTTCTACGCACGATTCATTCAAGATAAGTGCAGTAATTAAGGAAATTTTTTAAAGCGCAGATTCATAACAGAAAAAAGTTACTCGCGCGAGAATTATCATTAACACTCTAGCTTCCGGTAGCTTCGTTTCCGTTGATAAAACTACTTTTGTTATATAAGGCACAATATTTCGTAAAATCCCAAATCAAGCCTTTGTCCTCCGCGCTCAAGCTTTTTCGAGCTTTTGAATAATCAGTCGTCCAGCCAGTACTATTTTCGGAGAACTGCCGATAACAAAAAAAAAAAAAAAAAGTTGATTGCGCAAACAATCCTGAGGCAATCTCATTTTTCCCGGCGCACACACAAGTCGACGAAGCAGTCCAGTTTTCCCGCTGCAAAAAGAGGAGGGTAGCAACAACGCGCGAAAATATTTGCCTTACCGTTGCACTGTTTATTCGAGCAATTGGAAATCCGCGGCCTCTCGCGATTCGTCACGCGTGCAATACGCGGCGCGAATCCTCGCCTACGCATCCATAGCACTTAGTGGCGGGCGAGCGCGCGCGGCACTAGTCACGCGTGTCTATTTGCATAACTGTAGACATTCGAAAATAGTGCGTGACGCGGACTACATGCGTGGACGTGCAGCGAGGGGGCGAGAAACTTTGTAAGGGGGCTCGCGTGCGAACTGAAATTCGTCGCCCGGCAAAGCCGGAAACGGACTTTAATTCGCGTGCCAACAAATAATTAGTAAACTTGTCCTTGACAAACTGCTCCCAAAGTGCCGCTCCCAAATGAATTTAAATTCGCGCGCGGCGCCGGATCTTTCCGGGGCGCTAATTCGCAAACTTTGCGGGATAAGGGAGCCGCGAGAGAGACGGGTTATTGGGGGGCGGGAGAAAAAAGTAGTTCGCGGCGTTAGGAGCCGAGAGACGAGATACTCACAGTGCGCAGTCCCGAGGCAGCTGAGCAGGGGAATCACCATCAGCAGGAGAACTGTCATCGTGTCAAGCGCGTGTAAAGTGTCGCGCTCGCGCGGCCAAGGACTCGCTCCCCTCGCGGAGTCCGGCTGCTGACTGGAGTTGGTGCTCGTAAGCCGGGAGGATTCCCGCACGGACGGAGATAGCGTTGTCGTCGTGATTGCACACACGCATGCGTCGTCGCCGGTGTCCTGGCGGCGTTAGATAGCTCGAGCGGGGGCCGCCTCCGCCATCTCACGTGCTGCCGCTGGCTCCGACACCCTCGCCTTTAGTCTCGGGACCCCTTTCTTTTTCTTAGCGGGCTGTTGTACTTCTCTCTCCTCCTCGCTTCTCGCCGCTTGCATTACGTAACTTTCCCTCACTCGAAATAGCCGCGGTATTTTTAACGCGCCTCCTTTTATCTTTTCCACCGCTCAAAATTCTATCGGGCTCTCCCGCTTTTTCAATGGGAAGCGATTATTACAGGATTGACTTTGCCCGCTGCGGGAATTAATTATGAGCATATTTTATTACAATCAATAAATAAAGACTTGCACATGAAACTTTTGATGCGTTAAAATATTGACAATAAGTCTTTCCTGCTCTCCAACTGAATTTTAAATTTCAATAACTAATTGAACATCAAGCCAGATTTCTGTATTTTTTTTTCTTTCTTTTTGCTGCCTTACGATTCAAGTATATAAAGCACGGAAATTGGTATATTACGAGTAACTATAAAGCACGGAAATTCGTATATTACGAGTAACTATAATGTACGCGATAATGAGTCTATACTCGGCTAGCATGCCTCGCACGTACTCCGTAATCGCTAGCCCAGGTACAAATGATGTTCGAGATGCTGCTCCCTTAATGATTATATACACAAACACAGGAAAGCGGCCAGCGTTGGATTTCTAATGCCATTAAATTTTGCGTAAAGGAGTCGTGACCATACAAGACACTTTCCCGGGAAATCGGGACAGGGGCGAAAATAACGCCGCGGAGTAATAAGGAGAGGAATGAGTCGAAACTTTTTCCCTCCAAATAAAAATCCTAATAAAGCAAGGGATTGACGGGGATGGACTACTTGCTACAATTTTACCGGAACTACGAAATGACGGTAGCCGCGGCGGAAAACGATGGCTACGTGCACCGACAACTGACGATATTTGTTATGACGACGGAACTGCGAAGGACGTAAAATGCTCATTCTTTCTCTGATTCTTGGCTACGATTTTAGCTCTCTTTTTTTTCATTAATTCGGTTTTTATTTCAGAAAAAGACAAATGTACCAGGTCGCTTTTATCTTACTCGAACCCTGTTAGCAGCAGGTAACGATATTCTAGGAATATTACAACTACGCTACTACCAGGGAAGTTTTTTTTTATAATGATTCTATGGTACCGTTTTTTGGCATCGGTTACTCTTCGTGCCATTTCGTAACAAATACTTCAACCAAAACTCAATTATTCCGATAACTTATATTTATCTTTTTAAAATACTCTCTTTAGAAACTATATACGTATACTTTTAATATGTACGCCATTATTTAAAAAGTCCAAATAACAGTCAATCTTAATTTTCTCACAGACTGGCATTGTTGGAAAACTATTGTAATTTTTAGTAGAGAATTGTTCTCCGTATAGTAATCAATTTGCATCAAACAAAAATCGTTCAGTTTAATTGCAACTTTCTTGAATCCACTCGTCAATTATAATTCTAGAGAAAACAGCCAAGGCATTAATAGCAGAAGATTCTCCTCTGAGGTTCAAGTGAGCTCCAATTACTCGTTTAATATCATTGAAGTGGGTTCCAAGAAGAAATGGAAGATTTCCACTAGGCGATATTTTTAGCAAGCTGCGCGAAAATGAGGGAAAATAACGACTAGCAGATAAATCAAGCCTTGTTCTCGAAATCTCTGTGTACGAATGATCACTGGCCGACCGGGGCAGCAACTTGACTTTCAACTATTTTGCCTTTCCGAACCAGGTCAGATTGTTGAGAATACCCTAATTAAAGCAAATCTATTTTTTTCTTATGAATATTTTATACCTTTTTGTGAAAGGCAATAAAACATTCGCGGTCCTACGAATCCAATGTTATAAGAATTTATTATCCCGACATCTCGAGCATTTTATCTAACTTATGTGCCTTTTCAAGCTTCTAGTACGGAAACTTACTATTTAAGTTAAACAATGTAAAGAATATAACATAATTTATTATTATGACATACTAAATCGTCATATTTTTTACAAAATTAATTAATATTACAAGTTTTCAATAATATACTGTCGATTCAATATTTTACAGTTTATCTGTTATAAAAAATACGCTGAAAACTTGTTCTTACAACGTTGTATTGAAATTTCGAATCACCTCAACATGTTTTTCGCTGAAATATTAAAGGCATGTAATATTCAAAGAAACAATATCGCTTAGATCTTTGAAAACTTAAATCTTTTTCTCCTGGATCAATATAAGATAAGGTCGACAGAAGCTGCAATTTTTTTATTCGTTTAAACTGCTGTACTATCCTTCAGAGTTTTCAAATAACTTATGTTAAAAAACAAGTTTATGATGATTCAATTTGAAATTAACAGTTGCTGTCTGTATATTAAATTGCCCTTTAAATAAATACTTTAAAAGTTGTAAAATTAAATGAAAGAAAAAATGAGTAAAAATGCTGGCTTAGTTATCGACATTCGCAGTTCTGGGGTGCACAGGTAAACATTGATAGTTACTTTGTAATAAAAATGGCTTGGAGTCAAAGAGATTACTCCGGAAAAGAAGCGAGCGAGCGTAAGCAAGGCCAACAAAGCGGAAACGCCATGCAGGAATTCAAAACTAGTGCACTGGGTTTGTCAGGTATGCCAAAAGGATGAGATTATCTCTCAAACGCCGCAGAGCGTGCAGTCGACGTCCCGGCGCTGCCTGCAGCATGCCACGAAAATGCGCGCGGCACCGCCGAAGACGCACCACAAAGGCAGCAGCGTTGTTACCAAAAACAACACCTAGAAGCGACCTTGATTATATGCGCTTTCGCAGTCTCTTACATTTACGGCAAAGTCGTCTTGGCCTTCCCATCCAAGTAAAACCGTGCCTCTATTTTGGCACTTGTTTATCTTCGACTGATTTAGCTCGAAAATTGAAAAGTATTATTGATTTTACAGTATTTAAATGTAGGGAATTTTTTAATTTTTTTTTCAACGAAATTTCTGGAAAATGTCTATTCTTTAACTTTTTTTTTTTTAATTATAGATGTATGTATATGTATTTTTTTGGTAAATCCTAATATTAGTTTTTCGGGAATTTTAAACTTCGTTAAAATTAATACAAAAATAAGAATTCACGAACTGGAATTAATACAATAACCGATAAAGGTTTTAATTTTTCAGTTTTCATTTTTATACGAAATCGAGTTGAGAATTAATAAAAATATTAAAAAGGTGCAAAAAAGATTTTTCAGTTTGGGAAATGATGTAATTATCATTTAATAATATAATTATGCTTATCAAAAAAATACCTTTAATATTTAAAATCAGAGATAAAATAGGATAAAATATGTATAAAAATATTATATTAATAGATATACATGTAAATAAGAGAAAATGAATAATTTTATTTGAAAAAAGGATCTTTTTCGCATTAAAAATAATGTTTAAAATCTCGCCGAGTGTGATATCGAAGAATACTCCCCGGTATTTCATTGAACTATTCTGGAAGTAAAATGAAATGTAGGCATGCCAAGGGCGTGACTTGAACACGTATGAGTCGCAGCAGCTGTTACAATATTTACTGCACCAGAACTTTCGATATTGTCGATACCGGAAAAGTACAACTTAATAAACTGACTATGCCGGTCAAGTCGAAAAGACTATTTTAACCAAAGATAAAATTATTGCTTTCTACATTAACGCTTGAGCAATTTTTAGACCGCTAGTCAGTACCTTTAAGTAGTTAACAAAACATTACCACAGAAATTCAAGTTAACTGGTACGAAAGCTCACTAAGTACACGCGTTAGAAGTCTAGTTTGACAATTCCCCTTGGAATCACGAGTGACAATTATTTTGGCGCTTGCATACTAAAGCAGAAACAATTATGCTTCATTAAAGACTTAATTGACAAACGACAATTAGATTGTAGAATTTACTATTTACTATTTTTTTTTTATTGGATGGCTAATGAATAGTTTTCTTTTTAATTGTAATTAATGAGAATATAATTACGTATAATGTAGTGACCTTTTTTTTTTTTAATATAATGTGCAGTCTAGCCGACAGTTTATTTATTATACAATCAATTTATGATTAACTCGCTTTTAACAATATTTTACGATTGTTAAATCAAAATTGATATATGGCCAAGCAGTTTGTAAATTTTTTTATTCGCCTAATATATGTTTGCAATTATTATAGAAGTGTCACGCATCGCTAAAACAATTACTGGGTGTTCTGGAAAATCCTGGAGGTCGGTAAAGCATGGACATACTGCCAGCACGCCATTCGAGGTAAATAAAGGACAACATGTGCATCATAAAACTAGGCACCATAAAGTAAATGAAGCAAAAAAAGACGTGCCTGCCATATAGCAGCTCGTTGTTAACAGTTTTATCTTGCCTAAAGAAGGTACATGGTTTCTAAAAAGAACATTTTATTTTCTCAAGAATTATTTCATAGTGCTGTAATCATTTTTCAATTTTAATCATATTCCTACCGAAATACCCTATTAAGTAATTAATTAAGTAGTTTCATTCAAAAAATATTTTCTTTTCTTCAACACTTTTGCTTGTTCAATGTTTTTAAACTGTTTTGCATGACTCAGTAAAGAAACGTTATTCAAACGCAAAATGGGCTTTTCGTCTAAAAAAAAGTTCATTTCACAGTTGGATAATAAAAATAAAACGAAACAGTCATTACTTCCGCCATTTAAAATGTAATAAACAACTAGGTACTCTCCTTTCGTCGTCGCAAAAGAACCCTTAAATTATCCCCCTCCCCTGGGGTTGTATAAGAGTGAGAGAGAGAGAGAGAGAAAGGAAGAAAGGAACTCGTTTTCTCATTTTCTCAGCCATCTTCCCCTATTTTCCCCATCTCCCGTTTCAAACGTTTTACGTATTCTCGTGGCAGACTTCACGGATTGCGAGCCGAAGAAAGCCAGTTTAGCGTCGTAGTATCTGATTTCAATGTGGTTCGGTTACGTGCCTCAAATCAAAAACACAAGGGATATTTCTGCGGCCTAGTCTGCCCCCCTTCCACTCTTACATTTCTTTCTAGCTTTCTTTTACTTAGGTTCATCTTTTACCATCCTCTTCTTCGCTTTGCTTCTCCTCTTTGTCCAGTCATCCATTCATACGTATGTAAGCAAACGATAAACGTGTATTTATTTGAGCGAGAATGTCAACTATTATTTGAAACCGATTTTAGTCCATATCTCATCTGCAGCTTATTTAATGCGGATATATCGGCATGTGCTTCAACAGTATTCCTAATAATCTGTTAAAATTAATGTATCTTCTTTGCAGTTCCTCATATTTTATATTTGTTCTTTATCGGTGGTTCTAATACGTGTAAAATGTGTGCTAATGCTTTAATACAATTTTTAGTTTTAATGTTTTCACAGGCAAAATCAATAGTAATTTAATCTCGTACAGTGTGATACAAATGAAAATATTTCCTCTAAACATTTTTTTTCTATTTGAGAAATGTTTGCTTAAAAGCGCGTAGTAACAAAAAATTACATAAAGTAGGAAACGGGCGATGTCTTTCAATTTATTTAACAGTTTTTATACTGAATATACTTTTTACAGTATTTTTCGATAGACAAATTTTAATTCATTTCGAAAATACGTGCAATCATTAAAACTATAAGGGATAAAACATCGACATTCCTCAAAAATAGCGGAACATTGACTAAAACAGTTTCGTTCGTCCATTACGAAAAACGTATTGTCAATTATACGAATCAGCGAGAAGAAAGTGTAAGAAATTAAAAACCGTGTGCTAAATATAAAAACTTAAGCGGTGAAATAAGCCGCCCGAGCTGCTTTGCTCCTGGGCAACCTGGCTCGGGTTTCTCCACTTCCAGCCTGGCAGACAGCCTTTGACATATACAGCATTTCACGCACCTTATAAACTTTTACTTTCGGGGCGAATAGGAAAAAAGGGGAGCTCGCGCGACTCGACAGAGAAGAGAAGGTTAGAAGGCGCCCGGAGAGAAAAGAAGTAGCAGCCGCGACGACGTCGGCGAAACGCTCCTTCGCTCTCGCGGACGTGCGGGAAAGGAAGAAAGCTTATGTTCTGTCAAGCTGTCGCTGAACGGCGCCGGTCCTGCCAACTTATGGGACACATACAATGCGAGCCAAGAATATTGCACTCCCCTCCACCTGTTTCTTAGAGCACACACACACACATCACACACACGAGCGCAAACTCCAGACGACGCCCAGGTTTTTCGCGCACGTGCACGCAGGAACGTCACTTTTCCAGCTTCCGCGCACTTATTTCATGCGCCCTCGAGCTTCTCTGTAATCGGCCGTCCTACGGTGAGGGGTACTAACTATAATAAATCGCAATTTTTATTTTTCTGTAATTAACAGCAAAAGAAGGGATCCGCAGATTTCTCCTTTTTACTCGGAAGAATTAAGTGACAGTAACAGAAGCTGCGCAATGCTTTTTAGAAAGCTCATCCATTGTGAAGGTGATGACCCGCCTATATATGCAGAGTATAAAAAGCGCGAGCGGTGCTGCGGGGGAGAATTCACGTCGGGAGACAGCGAGTCAAGTTTCTCGTTGGGACTGTCAGGCGAAGAAAGCGGAAGGAATGAAGAAACTCCCAGGGAGGACGAGAGGAATGATGGCGCGAGCACGCCGATACAAAGTGGACATGACGTTTTAACTGGACGCTCGGTATCTTCTTGCTCGACTATCGAGTTTCTCCGGCAGCTTTAAGCCCGAATCCCTTTCGAGCGTCGCGCTCCCTCGCTGAGTATACAAGCGGCGTATAGGTATGTGGACTGGATCGCAAGTTCCTGCGCGCGTCAACGGCGTAAGAAGCAATCGAACGACGTGACGAACGAGCGCGAAGCCGGGAACCGAGAAAAGACCCCTGAAGATTTACTTTCTTCGAGATGCCATCTCCTTTCTTTTGCTTTTCGCGTCAGGTACATCCGACGATTTCTACGGCTAAAGTTTTCTCAATGCGCTGCGCTGATTAAACAACGCAGCTTAATAATTATCTACTGCCGCGCTCGGTGAATTATTTTCCGCCGCGACTGCTAGGAAAACGCCTCGATTCAATGTCTTCCAATTAAATTAAGAACTTTGGAAAAAGTTATTTGATTTCAATTTTGAAAAGGGCGGACTAACAAAGTAAAACTGCAATGATTAAACGATCTCGTACAAATTCGCAAATGGTATTATTCAATTCATTCATTAAAAGTTTCCGTATTTTGTTAATATTGGAAAATGTACGGCTTTAAGAGTATTGCAAGATTAAGATAGAAACCATTTTTAATTTATTTAAGCAAACTTTATGATAATAAAAAGTTTTTAATAAATACATTTACTTCCCTGGTAGCAAGTTTCCGATAATATCCCTAGAATCTAGGTAGATTTTGACATTCTAGTTAGATTTCATTAATAAATTCTCGCTAGATTTCCATACAAAGAATTTTCATACGAAGAACATGAATTCTATCGATAATATCGGTAGAACCGGACTATATGTTTTAATAATTTTTTTAAATTGTCTGAAATAAGTTTATATATTATAGTTTTGATTTAAGTGAATTATTAACTAAAAAATTGTTAATCATAATAGTATTTAATATAATTATATAAAAAATAGAAATAAAGTGATAATTATTCAATAAATTTACTTCATACAATTTTAATAAAATTAAAATTCAGTTCAGGATGCTGCTTTTGTTCCACCGAATAATTATTGCATTATTTATATTTTTTTTATTTTAATAAAAAATTAAAAATTAGGTAATTTTGACATTACAGTGTATGTGTAAAGGCTCTGTTACATTCTACCGATACTTGTGCTAAAATCCTCTTACAGTTCCAAGTAGATTCTATCTAGCAGATCTTTCTGGAATCTAGAATTCTCGCTAAAACTTATTGGAAACTTGCTACCATGGTTACTGCGAACTTTTATCAACAAATATAATGTAGATATAAAATTTCAAAGCCATATGAATATATATATATATATATGAGCAAATCTCCGAACTTGATCGATTTTATATAATATGAGAATACCTCTTATTACAAATGAAAAAAATGATATCCGTTATTATTTTTTATAGCTTTGTATATATGCGATTTTTTTAATAAAAACTCTTTAAAATAAATCTCAAATAGATAATCAACTAAATACATTATTTCATTGCTAATTAGATTTTGAAAAACAAATGTTTACTGTATTAGATGTAAACTCCTTTTGAATAAACTACAAAGCTTTTAAAATACAATCGTTTTAATCCACAGAAACAGTCCCTGCACAAGTCGTGGATCAAAATATACGAAACTCGAAGATATCGCCACAATCACAAAGCATCATGCAAAACATTAAAACGCACAAAATACGCGCCCAAAGTTGCTTAGCTTCTTAAAAAATATCGCCATCTTTCGAAGGCAACAAACTGGTACACTTCCAGTTAGCGTCAGTCGATTGCTTTGCAGCGGTCGATCGGTTATATCGACGATTCTTCCCTGCAGTAGGCTCGCAGGAGTTTCCTATCGATGGTGATGACTCTGCCGGCAAAGCAGGGCCCGGTCTCGTTTTCCCTGTAGCACCGACCGTCGCCCCAAAAGATGAGGTTGTCGTCTCCATGACAGTACTTTTCGTGCCTCTGTAGGTACTCCAATTGTTCTGGGAACAGCAGTCGCTCGCCGGTGCGCCAGTCAGCTAGCAGAGGGTAAGCCAGGAGAATGGGGCAGCTCAACAGCAGGCACGGAAGGGCTTGCCAGAAGTGCATTTTTGGCTCTCGGCAGGGGCGGCTTCTGCAACTAATAATATTTTAATGATAATATTTTCAATTTGTAGGCTCGTTGATAAAAATAGTTAAAACAGTCTTTGAATTTTTGAAGCGTCAATAATACGATGAATGATACTTGAGAAATTTCTTCTTTGTGAAACAAATTTAAAGATGAGACTTATTTGCAAGTACTACTAGCTTGATTTTAATGACCCAAATTGTAGATTAAATCAGTGCCGGTTATTAGCTTCAAATATAGATTGAGAATCAAGCGTTACCCTTCGAAACAATATTGAATTGGTGCAATGGTTCCCACAGATGAAACATTTTTGTTTGGTCACTGTTTTAATGATGTAAAATAATTCTATTATTTTTTATAAAACTTTTACGTGATTAATAAATACCATGGAACAGAGCTTTTTGATGCAGCATTATTAAATTGACCCAACAGACATCCTGCACCAAAACAAGAAAACGTCGCCAAAGTTTTCGTAAACAGAGGATGATGATGCTCATACGAAAACCAAATAAAAGATCACCTTAAAGGCTCTCTTTCTCTCCGAAATCTAAAATAGATGCTCTCGCTCGTGAATCATCTCAGGCGGAATAAGAGAGGAAGGTCTCGAAATACTAAGAGTGCCCGTATGAACCCAAGGACGTACTCGCTGCCCAAGTACGACCTGGAAAAGAAGGAAGAGGGAAAGAGAGATAGAGAGAGAGAGAGAGGTAAACGGAAAAAAGTATTTGGCGACCTGTGGACCCGTAAAATTATATTATTGCACGGCAATTGCACCGGTATTCACGCGAGCGAAATATTGCCTTTCGCTGCCGTTCCTTCTCTGTCTCACGTTCGGAAAGTTTGAACTTAATTTGCCAAGGATGCGAAAGGCCGCTGTTTGAAAAAATAACGGAGGAGGCGCGACTTTTTCAATTTCCACCTTTGCCCCTCTCGTTTCACTTCCTTCTTCGCTCTCTTTTTTTCTTCTTTTTTTTTTGCTTCTCTATCTCAGCTCTCGCGGAAGATTGATTGTCGAGCGAATTTTAGAATCTGTCGCAATCCCGGTAATAAATTTCAAAACTTTACTGCGTCCCCGCGTGCGTATATACGTGGAAGCGAAAGAGCGGCCTAATGAATAATGACACTCGCTCGAATTTTCAATGCGATATTCCCGAGTCCGCCCCGGAGATACGTGTTTGGATAAATCTATATGATACTGAAATTGATTGGATTTGTAGCGTGCAAATGTACGCGTTATGAAAAATGCTTCGTTTCCCGAAGCGATAAGCGCCTCTGCGCTCAGACAAATAAGCGATTCGGAAAACTCTTGATTGTCATTTTCAAAGTTTCTCCCGCGAGTCGTTGAAAAATCGAGCGCTCAATCTTCCCAGTCTCGATTTCCAGGTCGGTAAAAAAAAGAATCGCACAGAAGTCCTCGCGAATCCCTTTCTCGCGTGTATATCCGAGGAAGCGCTAGCAATAATTCGAGTTGCTTTATCGCGCTCGCGAATGCATCTAAATTATGGCTGCATTACTGGATTTCATTGGCAGGCTCGTATTTTTTGCCCCTCCTTTCGCCGGCGACGTAAGGACGGTCTCGGTAGGCGGACAGGAGGGCGCGTATTATATATCGCGTGCGTTTGCGGGCCCAGGTTAAAACAATTTATCAGCGCTGCGCCCGATGCGCCTGTGCCAGGCCTGTCTCGCGGCCGGGCTTTTGTCTCGCGCAACGCTCGCAGATTTTTCGAGCCGGCTTGGCAGAGCTTCCGTGATGTAGGCTAAACTAGTAGAGCTGCTGAAACAAGGCGTCTCTCTCGCTTCTTCGAGAAATGCCATTTAGTCAGTTGAATTATGTTAAATGAGCTTTACGTGTATTTGGTTGATAATTGAGTTTGCAATAGTGAAGTAACAAGTGGAAACTTGTATTAAGACTTTGTTATTCTACTGGAAAGTACGTCGCCGGCGGAACATGGATAGGTTTGTAACTTGAATAAGTTATAGTGACGGTTGATTTTATTCCTCTAAACATTGTTAGGGTGAATAGATTTTGCGCAGAGCAGGTCTTCCACACTTGCTGCAATTACCTATAAATTCGCGTTAACACTTCTGTTAATTCTCTTTGAAAAGTTTCAGCTCTTGATTTGAATTACCGGAAAGTAGAAAGTTACGAGATCAGGATGCACGTTTGCCAAGACCCCAAACTACTATTTCTATCGATCGGTTCCTTAACTACTAATATCATTTACACTTTAACCAGAAATTGCCATGTAAAGTAATACTTGAATGTTTATAAATTTTGTAAATTTAACTATAAAACTTGTTCAATATTAATTCATCAATAATTATTAACGTCACCTTAAACAAATTATTCCATAATTAAATTATTGTAATTTATATTCAGCGACAACCCATGAAAAAAAAATTGCCTGTGGCCAAAGTTTATATAAAGTTCTTTGCATCAAATGCAAATTCTGTGCTAATTCATAAAGAAAATTCCGGTTATACACAAACGTATAAACGCGAAATGAAAATCATCAATCTTCATTAAGCATGGTTAAATTTTCAATAAGCTTTTCAGCGGCCAATATCATTAAAATCATTTCCAAAGCATATAATTCATCCAGTGATAAAATAATACAACGGGTACGCACATTGGCAGCATCGATTTCTTAAAAGCGACGACAACCGTAATTGTGAAACGAAACTCGCACGAAGGCTTAGCCGGGAACTCGGCTGCTCAAATAAAGCTCTTAACGCGAGAGAAGCCAAGAGGCCGCAAATGCAAATCATTTTACATAATTTAGATTCAACTTACTCGCTCCTTCTCCGAGTCCCGACCACAGAGCAGGCAGCGGCAGCACACTTACACTTTCGGCTCGGACAAGATTAACGATTGCTTCGCACCGTCCTCATCGCCGGCTATTATTTAGCGAGCGAACAAATACACTGCCGGAAGCCTAGCGCCTCTTAAACGCGAACGAAGAGCCAGCCTTCGGGAGGGGAGAAAAGTTAACTCGTCGCCGAACCGCGCAGAAATCGACTAAACCAAGGAGCGACTCGGACTCGGCATTAAAACTTAATCCGGCCGCGAGAGCGAACGAGCTGAGCCGCTGTGTAAAGACGAGATGAAGAGGAGGAGAAGCGATAGAGCAAGAGCTACTTGCCGAGGAACCAATGATGCCAATGCACCTGTTTGCTGCCGAGCGGCCTTGAACGGGATTTTAACTTTGGATTCTTCTTTTCACTCCTCGTCTTTTCAAGGAAACTGCTTGTCTCGCGCAGCTTCATTGGAAATCTCGGCAATGTGGCTTCTCGTTGGAGATACACGAATTTCAATCGGCCGTGCTTTTTCGAAACTGCTTGTGACAATTTTTCAAAAGTTTAATTTTCTCTTCAATTTTCTTTCAAGGGCGCGGGAAAGATTTTCCGAGTAAAATTGCACTTACAATATTTTCTGTTTTGAATTAGCACATTTTTCACCTGGCTATATTTTTTCATTTCTTTTTTTTTTTTTTAGTACTTGATCGAAATCTTTTTGGTTTAGTTTTCAATAGTTTGTTCAAAATACCGCCTTGATTTGAAGCTTGAAAGTTTTTAAATTGCATTTTTTATATTATACTATAATTATAATAATTTATTTTATTTAAAAAACCGATTCAATTTCCTTCTACGAAATACCTTTAAATGAAAAAGGTGCTATACATGAATAAATAACGAGCTGGAATTTAGACACGCGCTTTTCATTAAATTATAAAATTATTAAACAAAATAATCTTAAAACAAGAGAAGGATAAATAAAGAGAATTCATAAACTGTAACTAAAATTTGTAAATTTATTTATCTTTCACGAAAAATATTAATTTTTAATGTTTTTATACAAATACTAGCACCATCCAAGCGTATTTTTTATGTTGGCAAGATAGTTTTAATAGTAATCGACATTATTTCTATCATGCATATCACTGTATATATTCTTAAGTGTTAAATTAAAGTTTCTTTGAAATTAGATAATACACTATCCTAAAAACAATTCAAACTAAACGCGATATACTATTTCTTTCGTATTCAGAAATGTTATTTTTATCAAAGGATGTACGAGTTGTGTTGCTGATTATTAAAATTAATTTAAATCTATTTTAATAATGCAAAAACATTACTAAATTTTGATCAAAAAATTTAATAAGACGTAAAATATTTTGAGGTTAAATTTTAGAATAAAATTTCAGAATCATTTATCGATATATATATATATATATTTTTTTTTTTTTGTGTGTATATTTTTCTTTTGTTTGATAACACCCATATCTATTTCATAAAACATTATTATTTTAAGACAAATTAAGATTAATTGTAAATTAAAATTTTAATTTTCGCGGCTTTTTTTAAAAGGACCAATCAGCAACAGTTTTAAAATGCTTCATTCTACATTCATCACTTTTTTTATAAGAGGATAATAATAAATTACTTACCGCAGAATAATTGTAAAACAAGTAAAAACATTTTAATAGAGGGGATAATAAAAACTGAATGCGTTTTGAAAAGTTGGATGATTTTTATTTATTTTACGATTGATGATTCATATTTGTACGTAAAGATTTATGCTCCAAGAGTTTAAAAAGTTTTCGAATCTCAAATGAGAAAACTTCTTAAATACTATTTTCGTATTATACGATGCTCACGTGAATGTGTACGTGACAGCAGGCATAACTTGGAAATGATTTTGGACGTGGTTGCGAGACTTGTCGTGCACTTTTCCGTCGTTAACGCGTGGAATTTTAAACGAAATCGACCTTCACGTCGTTTTTATCAAATGTTTAGATGTTTTAAGAACGCTTGTCTAAAAAGGCGTTGCTCTTTGAAAACATTTCAGAATAAAAATGTTACAATGTTACAAAGTCTCGTTTTGGGTTTTCCAAACCAAATAATTAAAATCGTCGAATAGTTTGGAACTGTTTAATATTTTCTTGCAATAAAAAAATTGATTAGTCAATTCGAAACACATACAACGACGATCCGACAAAAAGTGCGCAGAGCAAAGTATTCACGCGGTTCTTGTCTTTTAATTTAAATTATTTACTCTTTTTAACAAATTATTTGTCTTAGCAACTGCTTCATTGCTGACTGTCTCTATGTCACGCCCGTCCACAGAGACACCACTTGTTCTCTGTCTCGGTGTCCATCTTTAAATAATCGCAAAGGGAAAAAATGCCCCCAGGACGATCCTTCATAATAGCCGTGACATAATAGCCTTCACTGAAAAAATTTTTTTTTCTTTGCTGCGGAGAGACATCGCAACTACTTTCCTTTATAAAAACAATTAAAATACAATAATTAAAGTAACAAAATGTAAACGAATCGTGAACAGTAACTATTAAATTTAGCTATTAATGCTATTAATGCTGTTTTCAGACAACTACTAAGTCAATTTATCAAGCAAGTTGAATTAAAACAAGGCTTATGACGCGTTCAAAATTGATCGGCTTAATCCGTGGAATGTTTCGAATGTGCAAACTCATCTCCAGAATTCAGATCTTCATATTCAGATACATTCCAAGATGGAGTAAGAGAAGCCGAATGCAAACGAGCATTTACATTGAGCTAAATCAAATTGATCGATGTTGGTAAACACAAGTGCATCCCTTTTCGATCTGCTCCCTTAGATTTTGATTTCCAAATGTCTGCCGATCGCGTATGTCGCTTGGCGTGGCGACCTGCACACGAAGGTACGGGGACTGTTTGCTCGAATCGACAAACGTAATTCGTAGGTGTGATTTGCTTTACTCTTGTGCGGTAACCTTGGATCGAAGCTCCGGGCGCGGAGAGGGCCCTTACAGGCTAAGTGCGTGCTTGGTCGAAGATTAGACTGGGTGCAGGCTTCGGCGCAGTGCTAACTCCGTTGCCGGGTAGACGAGTATACAACCTGCTATTCTCGCATATGTAAATTGATTCTCGTCAGTGTGCCGTTCGCCGGATGACTTCATTATTGCGCTCAATATTTCATTAATTTTAGTTAATTTCTATTTTATCGCGGCAGAAGGGTATTTGGAATCGGAATTTTTTATGTTTAAACACGAGAAATTTATCATTTATCGATTTCCAACTTTTTAAGCGACTTCAAAAAAAAGTTTATTTTCCAGTTCGATTCGTATATTCACATATAATTTTTTACGATTTCTCCGAAGTTTATTTTATTCAATCGAGAGTAATCCACCACTAGTTCCCGAAAGAAATTTTACAATTAATTTGAGCAGTGCTCGCAAATACCATAACAAAAATAAAATCGTTTAATAACTGGCAATTTATTATCAATTTATCGGTTATTCCAAATCGAAATAAACGTGGTTATACAGACGTACACACAAGTATGAAAAGTGAAGTGAAAACTGGATTTATAAAGTTTGAAGTTGTAATGAAAATTATTTTTTACTTTATACAACTGCAACGAGTAGACTACGAATAATTTGCTGTATCTTTAATTATTTTTTGTAACGGGACCTTTGCGAGAGATCGAGCGAAAGATTTAGCTGAAAGGAGGGTTTATTTTTCGCGGCTCTCTAAAAGTCTCTCTAAAAAGCCTCGTCTCTGCTAAGCACTACGGGACAGAAGTAACACCTTCGTCGCCGTGAATGCTGCCTCCCAGGAAAGCTCATGCTTTCCTGGGGAAGTCACAGACCTCACCAGGGAACAATGTTCCAATGTTCCATAGATTTGAAGGTCGACTGCAGTTCGAGTCTTCTCGAGGGCTGCACAGCTGACGGCTTGGCAGAGAGGGAGAGAGAGAGAGAGAAAGAGAAAATGAGAGAAGCTTCTAAACGAGCTTTTTAAAGCGCGGTAGAGGGGCAAGCAGACTGTCGATTTGACAACGCTTAGCCAAATCAAAGCCCGAATCTCGAGGCCCGAAGATATATATAAGTGTGCGCAAGATTGTTAGCAACGCGCGCGTTGCTTTAAACAAAATCGTAGCAACGCCCGTCTTTTTAAAAAAAGCGGCTCGAGGCGCAGCGCAAGAAAAAGATTGCGGAGAGCTCACTTTTTGCCTGGTCTTCAAGCCGGAAAGATGATCTCTAATTTGTAAAAAGTTTTACTTGTTATTCAAAATAAATTTCTAAAAAGAATCTCTTCATTCTTAATTCTCTGTCCCTCAGCCACCCACCACAAGAACTTTTTTTAATTTTTTTTTTAAAGTCTATAACTGTTATATTTAAATATCGATCCAGATCGTCTATACATATAGATTATACATATAGATCGTGTATACATATAGATTTTCCGGCAATCTAATGCTTAGATAATCGATTTTACTGATTATTATTCTACTATAATTATAATTAGTTTCTTACTAATTATTATTTATTTACAATAAGCATTCATTTATTTGAATTTTCGTTATGAGGAAATAGTTAAGGAATAATGAACTTTTACGAAATATCGATGTCAACTTTAAACTTAGACTGACGCAAAAACATAAATTTTTGGCATATATATCCATTTAAGTAAAAAAAACATAAAATGCTACATTTTGATCGAGTCGTTCGCTGCAGATTCTATATTTAAACCCGATTTTGATTACCAATCTCTCTAAGTCTTTGTAAGTTTGAATCGTATTAATTGAAAACAAAAATAGCGAAATAATTAAATTCAGGAAATAAAATTCAATTTTAAGCCTTTCGAAGAACAAAAACGAAGCAAGAAGAATGAAATATTGGAAAGAATTATTTTTACCCTTTCGATCCTCCGGCGCAGGGAAGTAGAAAAGTAACAAGGACTAAACGCATCAAAAGTCGAAAATCGTCACGTTGAACCAGCAGGCACCGCAATATCCGATTTCCGAGAAATTTATTTCGGTTGATTTGGCTCGACGATATGGCGCAATTGCAGGCAGGACCGGCTGAGGTAGTAGCTCAGAGAGTGGCACTAACAATGTTATTCTCCGCTCGCGAAGGCAAAAATAATTTCTTTTTATTATAGTCCAAATTTAATATCCGAGCCCACCCTATTTTTAATAGTTAAATCTCGAAATGGCATATTTTTCAATCAAGCAGCTTCGATTTTATTATTATTTTGTGAATTAATAAAGCTTAAGGTTGGAAAATTTGTAAAATATATTTGATAAAGGAGAGCACGTTATCAATGTGCTTTTCCACGAGTGTATTTATTCTCCGATCATGACGCATGAAAGCCATTTTATCGAAACCCGAAGTTTGCTAGGTGTTACATATTTATCCGCTCGTCCAAAGCTGCAATCAATCACTATATCGAGCCCCATGCATAATTCAAGGCTTCAGCTTCTAGAGCTTGATATGCTTTTAAAACGCGCTACAATACAACGTCCTGCGATTTGCATCTTTCGACTGGCGGGCAACGCGAAAATTACCAAGGCATTTTGCAGAATAAACAATGCGCTTTTTCATTCGGGTGTGCCTTTGGCTTCTATTAATTTTTTCGGCTCGGAAACAGGGGCAATCAAAACGAGAGGGAGTGCAAGAATAGAATACGACAATTTATTGGACTAATTTCTAAAAAGAAAGATTTGAAGAACAAGAGTTTAGAAGAATTTCGCAAACAACTCGACTTATGCACTGAGAGGCAGAAGAACGGGAAGGGAGAATAAAAAGCTTTATACTTTTCTTGACCTCCTTTTTGCGCGCCTCCAAAGAATCAGACGCTTCGTCAGGATCATGCTTACTTAAGCGATTTAAAAAAGACTTATCTTTTGCATCACTGTAAGGTGGGGCAGAATTTTTCTCTCTTAATTTCTTTTTATTTCTTGACTTTACACAACGATCACGGCTATTTTTGCACTTCTTTAACTTTTTTATTAATCTAACTATACAATTTAAATGTGACCTCTATACAGATAGGTAAAAAAACACATTTCTGCCCAACTTCTTTATCATCGCAAAATTCATAAGAGTATTACCAGTGAAAAATTAATTAATGCGTAGTACGGCGCCTATGAAGTAATTTTAAATTAAGGATAAAATTAAATTTTTTCAAGAACTTGCAAAACAATTTTCCAGGTACTACCATTTTTAGCCCGTTTAATGAGAATTTAATTAATAGATTAAAAAGAAGATTGCTGGCAGGATTATGAAGGTGTTCTAAAAATTAATAAGCAAACAAAAAATCTCGGTTAAATTTTATCCGATGCTCATTAAGTAATGAAACTTGTAAGCAATTTCGCTAAAGTTTACGCGGCACAACGAAGCTTCACAGTGTTCAGGTCAAACGAAACTTTTCACATTATCGCAATCATATTCAGAGAATGAACACAGTAAGTTTTCGTTAGCAAGAAAAAAATAAACCTTGCCTAAATGAGTTCGGATGATGAGAATGCTGATTTAACCATCAGTAACTAAAGTATTTGGTACTCGAGTTTGTCCGTTCGAATTCAATATTAATAAGCACGTGCGAAAACAAGGTCCGAAAGTTAGCGGAGTCTACACAAGGGATATCGAGTGCAGAAGGTGAGAAGTGGCATGGATAAGTGCATTTTCCCTTGGGAGTTTAAAGACAAACTTGAGCCTCGCGGAAAGACAAATTAGGACAAAGCGAAAACGGCCGTAGAGGCGGGGATCGGGCTTTGCAGAGGCTATCGCAGCCGTCGCGGGCTCGTCCTGTCCTGCCTGCAATTGCTCGCGAGCTCTCGAGCTTCTGCTTTGGCGCGCTAGTTTGCATGCGCTGGTGGAAGTTTAAAGTTTACCAATTTAAACAGCCTTTTAGTGAAAGCCCATAACCCTCTTTTATATATAAGCAAGCTTAAATGGGGTTTATGGTATGCATATGCGAGCGGAGTTCGTCTTTTGAATATCACATTTTTAGACGCTTACGGAGTGCTTCGGACCGCGACGGTTAAAATCAATTTAATTCTAGTTATCCTGTACTAATTTTTGAAATATACTTTCGGAGATATCAGCGTAAGAAAAGATGCGTCTTAAGGATCCGCGGCTTTAAAACTTTTGAGTAATTAGAAAATGTTTACGGAACGCTCCTTTAGCCGATACGTATAAAAAATAAAAGAGCTGTTACGAAAGTTTCCTCCGCAAAAAAGTTGCAAACTTAATAAACATTTAATTACTGTTTTATTTTCCCGAAAAAAATTAAAACTTAAGAGTTTTTCTTTTGAGCTTGCTTCTCGCCATCGAGAATATAATGCACAAATGCGCAAATCCTAACCGAAGGTAAGTTATTACTTGAATGATTCGCCCGTCAATCTTGAAGTTTTGTTCTCACAAAAGCGTTAATACGTGTAGCGTAGATTGCGTGAACGCGTCGATGTGATTTACGATATCGCAAACTACTTTGAAAGCCTCGTACGCGTGCAGGCCAACCGCATTAAATTTCTAAAGCACCGGCTCTATATATACCTCGAGCAGCTACCTCCTTCTCGAAAAGCTCAAGGCTACGGGCCTGTTGTTCACGAGTAAATGTATATGTATGTGCGCTCCAGTATTAGCGAGCAGCAGACTTACACGCAAATCCTTTCGTAACTTTACCCGGATTTTCCGATATTATCCAACTGGCCAACTTCATCGACTCGTGGATTATTGATAGCTTCTTATTAAACTGTTATAGTCTCTGTAATCTTTCAAATTTTTTTTTCTATTATTGCCTCGTTGCGTTTCAGAGCAATAGACAGTTCAATCTTAATCGTATCAAAATAATTATATATCGGAATTACAAGGTTAGAAATTTAAATTGGAAATTTTTAAATTTCAAGAGTTTTTTAATTACGGTGGAAATGCAAACTAAAGGATGATAAATATTAGATTTGGAAAGATAAATATATAGACGTGATTGATGTATCGTGATTAATTGAACAACTTTTTCGACTTCTTTGTACCGCAAGAAACAGGAAAATTTCATTGACAAGACGTATATCATCGTTATTAATGATAAATTCGTGTTGATCACATTCACAACAGTAAATAGAATCTTTTGATGTTTTTAACATCATTCTCTATCCAAATACTATTCATGGATAGCCTAAAAAAAATCTTTAATTTTGATCTTTTTTGTCAAATAATTTGCAGTGATTCATGCGCAAAATAATTAACTTAGTTAATCTGAAATATGGCCTTGTATAAACCTTAACTCCTAACGTGAAGTAATTTCATTTAACAGAGTATAAATAATAATGAAATTAACGAGATAATGAATACAGCGCCAAAAAAATAGAGAAATTTACTTGCAAACAGTTGCATTAAGTTTTAACTGTAAATTCTCATAACTATATTTTGAAACGAAACTTTTTCTGATATGATAAAAGTTTCAACGTATTTCTTAAATTGTAACGAGGAAGGAACTTTCACAAATTAATAAAAATGAAATTAAAATAAGCTTAAAATATGATGAGAGTTTATTTGCACTGTGCTGCGAAATTCTGTGCTATGAAAATTGTGTCAATTTAAAATTTGTAGTAATTTTCCAATGTCAATATTGTCAAAATTTTATATTCAGTCATAGAATTTTTGAAAAATGCACGTCCCCATTTACGATTTTAACAATGAAGCGATCTACTTGAATTATTTATTTATTTTTTTAAAATTTGAATTCTTCAATTTTTTTATGAATCCATTAACATCAATAACCATTAACAAGCATCGAGCAAGAAGGTCCACCGCCTGATTTCTTTTTCCTCTGTCTCGTTTCTCGAAATAAGAAAGAAAAGAAAGAGTAAACAACTTGCTTGCATACCTGAAAAAATCATACGAGGGATAATCTTCCTGGCTTGCATTAAAATGCAATAGAATGCAAGCTCGGAAGGGGTGAAGAAAGGGAGGGAGAGAGACAGTAAGAGTATAGACGGCGGGACTTTCCTTGTGGCTTTTACAGAACCAAACCGCTGAATTATGGGGTTAATTCCGCTTCGTGGTCTCGCTTCGCTACTAATACACCCGTAGGAAAGATGGAGAAAGCTACTACCTGCGGATCACCTCTCGCTGCGTGCGTGGTATTTCTAGTCCTGTAGTTCTTGTTCTGTATTTACGATTGTAATGTCTCGTTAGAAAGTTTGGCAAATTTTCAAAGCTTTAGGAAACTTTGAGTTTCGTAACGAAGACAAAGTTTAAATCAAATTCTTATGTTTGGAGTATCGCTTCGTTCAAAACGAACGTGACATCATTTTATGGAAGAAGGTAATGGAGTGTGACAGAGAATGAAAGAGATTGAAAAACCGTGAAATGAACGGGATATAATTTATCAATATCCTACATAGATTTCCTTTTAAAGCAAAATATTCTGGAGTTTGTGATCATTCATAACATTTAAATGGTACGAAAGAAATTGACCTCATATATAACCGCTTGTAAACTGAATTTACATTCAACACTTAAAAATATTAAAATACATAAACTTTCATGCGCTTTCTCTTGTTTATAATTTCCGAAACATTTATCTTTTAACTAATTTCTGCAAAATTAAGTATTTTCTCTCATACCTGTCAATGCATAATTTATATTTAATTGTTTTATAGAATATTTAAATAAACCTAAACATTTGATAACTTTTAAAAAGTATAATTCTTGAAGAAATGTCGGTCTAGATTGGCGATGGGACTAAAATTTTAACTTATCTCCATTTTGTCTCGTTCAAAAACATTTCTCAAAATTTCAATAGAAGCTGCGATCCGTCGGCCTTTGCGCAAAAGTATTAGCCTTAGAATTCGGTTTTAAAGCCAAAAAGCTAGCGAATTTAGCTGGGAGCAATTAAAAATGAAAAAATACCGGGGCTTTAACTAAAGCTCGCAGACTCGTGAATGTAAACGGCGGGAATCCGATAAGTAAATGCCGTAGCAATTGGCAGCTCACACATGGCTGCGCGAGATAACAAGTTAAAGTTGACCTGGCGGCGTGCGGCTGCTTTTCTCGGGATCGTGAGAACACGTGTAAGAGCTGATTAGAATGCGAATGAGTTTCTATCGTCTTTGTATGGACCTCCCTGCGTTTGGGCGTATTGTGCTGACCTGTTTCCGGAACCGTATTATACTTTCGATAAGCAAAAATCTGCGCAATAATACTAAGCTTTGTCTTTGGATTAAAAGTTTTCGGAATATAGGACGTTATGATTACAAGAAAATTTTTGACTTTTTCATCCCACTTCTAAATTAAGATTCAAAAAAACTTTCTGTGGATAGTCTTTTAAGTATTAGTGATGACAATTAGTACAAATAATTATATAAATCTCAATAAAGAAGTTGTTATATTACTAATAATATCAGAGATCACAATGGAATGCATTGTACATAAAGCAAATTTTATTTATTGATAAATAAATAGTATTTATTTATTCGCTCCGGGAAACCGGGGCGAAATGGCCTTGAGGTAAATTGGCCGATTACTTATAATACATAAACAAAACAACAGAGGGCGTTGCGGTTAACATGAATGATTAAGGTTAACACGGAGAATGTTTGTACTAAGTTTCAGTTGAAAAGTACTGCTAATGATCGAAAGACGTAAGTTTGAATTTTCATTGACGTAAAAAAAAGACTTATATTTTATTAAAAAATAACTTTTTCGCAAAACGAATTGAACTAACTTATAGGGATTGCTTTTTAATATCTTCACAAAGTTTTTAATTTTTTTTGTCATTTCTAATTCTATTTACTAGAATTTATAAACTGATGTGTACCCTTGGGGCACGTTGGCCAACTCGGGGTAAATTGACCGATCAAAAAATTACCTATCTACGAGTTTTAATTAATACATTATTAATAATAAAAAATTAATTAATAATTAATTAATTAATATTAATGATTGATATATATTTATCAAATATAATATTATATATATCTTACTATATTATATAGTTGTAAGCGTTATGCTTGTCGTTCAGCCCCCCCTCCCCCCCTCCGTC
>JAWWEO010000045.1:12951830-12980715 GCA_035582975.1 Ormyrus labotus | reverse complement strand
AGGGGGGGGAGGGGGGGCTGAGCGACAAGCATAACGCTTACAACTATATAATATAGTAAGATATATAAATATATATACCCCTTCTCGCCTGAACGCTTGGCGTGTACTAATGCTAACCTTCATTGCGCCCAATAATTATATATAGTTGGATTTCAAGTTACAAAACAGCTGTGATAATTTCTCTTTTATTACGCGTCACTTAATAATAGTAAGGCTTCAGGCATTCACTACCTTCAAGATACCATTCTATTACTTGAATAGTAAACAAAAGACGCGAAATTAATAGAATATTTTGAAATGTAATTAGTAAATTTCAGAAATAAAATACCTAACAGCAGTCCTTTATTACATATCTTGTAAAGATGCTATTAAGAGCCACGATTCTTTTCTGATAAGAAAAAATATAAAAGTGTCTTTTTCAAACTAGTCCTGTTGTCTATTTTACACTTTATTAATAAAAACAGTGTTTTGGTTACTTACTAGCCTTCTTCAGGTTAAATGTATTGTGATACTAGTCACTAGTCAATATTATGTTTTTTTGTGTAAACATGTTTTAAAATATTTTTATTTTCATTTAGATTGTTGAAATCAAAAGAACCAGTAATAGAGCGTCTGCCAAGGCTTTATGTAATGGAAACAAATTAAAACAAAGTACAGGAACGTGCTTGATAATCAATCGTCTGACGTTTAAATTAATTAATCAATAAATTGAAAAGTGAATTTCTATAAATCAAAAGATGCAAGTATTTCATACAATTAACTCTCTAAAGACACAACACATATATCAAATTTTCTATATGTAGTTGAAATAGTTAATTAAGAAAATTATAGGAAAAAGAGGTAAGTCAAGCAAAATAATCGTTTGACTGGCAGTTAGTACACGGTCAGAATTACAATTAAAGGGAGTATACAAAGTGGTAGAAAGCAATTGCAAATTTTTCTATTTCATTAACTTTGTTCCTTGCTTAAATTCCTTTTTGACTTACAGTAGCATCGCGCTTTGATTGTTTTATCGCACGAGCGGTCGGTCTCTCTCTCTCTCTCTCTCTCTCTCTCTCTCTCTCTGTCTCCCGTACGCGAGGTTCTGAAAATACTCCTCTACTTTGCATTTCTATGCATCTGCTTACACAGGGAACACTGATAGATGCTGTAAACCGGTCGGAATTCTTTTTATCCCGTGGTTCTCCCTCGTTCTTTCTTTCTTCCACTTGCTTTCCATGTTCCTGGCGAGATGACATCGCTGGGATCGACTGTCGCGCGTGCTGGCTTGGCAAGTTCTTTGTCGGGCGACCGATCGACAAGCTGGTCCATATTCATGACGGAAAAGCTTTTCAAGTAAATCTCGCGAGCGAGTGCAGCGGCGACGATCCGTGATGATGGCAGACGGTCATTCGCCTGCGAATGCGCAAGACTTGAGAGGATGCGCAAATCGATTTTGCATTTTTCAGGGCGACTTTCACAACTCGCTGATTTCTACCGATTTTTCTTTCCGTTATAGATTCATTTTCATTTACTTGGGGAAGGAACTTTTTTAATTCAAGAAAATAGTTTAATAGTCCAAGTAGTACATGGAAATCTGACTTTGGTTTTTCAGTTTCTAGCCGGAGGTTTGGTTCCTCGACATCCTCGGTCAGTATAATATTTTATGACGAAATTGTGAGGATCTTTTATTTTGATTTATGTTTATGTTGCTTTTATGTTGATTTGCTTATGAGACACCGCTCGTTCGCCGGCCAAACAGCACTTTGACGCTTGATTTCGGCAAAATCGATGTATTAAATTAATTGTCGCGTAAAACCTCGCCATGTTGGTGAAACAACGATCCTGTAAAGTCCTGCAATAGTACTATGTTCTATCGGTGATTAACTGGCGTTATAAATCGGTTGATACGAATCTTATTTTAACTGATATTCCGACCTAGTTTTAAAAATAAAAATAAACAGTATTTTTTTTTGATAAAGTTTGTAAAATTGAATTTGAGATAAATCATGCGATTAAGTCTAAGAGAAAAAATAAGCTTTTACATTAATTAAATATTAAATATAGTTAAATTTTTAATTAAATAGATGGTAATTAGTGCAATTTACTTCAGCCCTTGATGGAAGACGTCGATGTAGTAACATTTTTGGCATACAAACGATGTATTAGAATAAGATAAATCAATTTCAAACCGATATCGGTATAAAACAATTTTGAAAAAGAAGAAGAGAAATTTGCGGTTTTATCTGAAAGTTGATGCTGTCGATGCGCGGAAAAAGTCTGGTCGCGCGCAAGGTAGTTATAGTTTTTATTCTGCTCTTAAAGTTTCTTTCTCATCGCCTCACTTGGGCTTCCTTGCCCTCTGGAATTTTATTACTTCTCCCATTATCTTGCCGTGGATATGCACACGTGCCAGGTTGCACCGTTACGGCCCATGGTGTATACGAGATTTTATTGCACGTTTACGATCCAACATAATTGTTATTTCATTTCTCTCTCCTTCTATCGTTCTTTCTGCTTCCTCTTCTTCTCTCCAGGAAGTCTGAGCTACGATCCTGGGCAATTCTGAACCTCAAAAATCAAGAAGCATGAAAGGTAGCGTTAAAAATTTCGACTGTCATTGCAGCGTGATATCGTAAACCTAAATTTCACCACCTTAAAAGTAGATAGCTAGGCAGTCATTAAAACTTTGAAGCTTGAAAAAGAATTTTAAATTCAAAAGGTATTAAATCTTCGTTTGCTTGAACAAAAGTTAAAAGGAAAATTATATTTTTGCGAGTTGGAGAAAGACTTTTCTGGTGCAAATTCACAAGTATTTCTTTTGTAAGTTAAAATATATATAATTTTAATGTATACTTTTACAAAACGAGGTATTCAGTAGTTGAATGTCTTAAACAGTATATAAGGACTCAAGTTACTTAATAATTCAATTCATAATATTTACTGCGGCCTAAAATAAAAAAATAAGATTCTTTTTGTAGTAGTTAAAGAGACCCACTCTTTCTCGAGAGTAAATGGCGATAATAGCAACTGAGGGACCAATAAGGTTTGGGTTCAATTTATGTACGTACTCGTGGAAAATGTAATTTACGCGGTGGTTCTAGTTGTGCAGACACTATGGCTTTTCCCCTCTTACTTTTATCATGTTTATTTCTCTGCGAAAGTATCGAGGGTAGACAAGAAAGAAAACCGTTGTCAAATGACTATGTTTTGTAAAAACGTATAGGATAATAGCTTAAACATCAAACTTTCTTGTTTCAGTAGTTTTATACGATTTTATTCTCCCGTGATTTTTTATGTTTATAAATCATTCTACCAGTTTAAGAAATTCATCAAAAAGGTGCCTCCCAAAAACACGCCAGTTTACGTTAAATCGAAAACCTCCACTTATTGCAGGAATGGGCTCAAACGGCAATGCAGCGAATTTTCTCTTCAACTAAAGGATAACAAACGTTTTTATTCATTTCGCCGGAGAAAAAGCAGCAACGAACAGAGGACAACGACTAGAAAGAGTCGCTAGCAGCGGAGAAAGACACTCGGCCAGGGAAAGCGAGAGAGAAGATATTTGCGCCGACGGATTCACGGCAGAAGAGCTTTTCAAGTCCTTTCATTGGGGTCACCGAAGCGTTCTCTCTCTCTCTCTCTTCTTTCTTTGCCGGCTTGGCTACGGAAGTTCGTGACATCGCAGGAAGGAAAAGACTTTTATCTATAAAGGAGGTGCAAATTCTAGATAACGCATTCGGCGAAAAAGCCCGTTCGAATCTCAGGCACGTTGCGCGAATATTGCTCGAGACAAAATAGCTAACTCATATAGCTCTTTCTTTCCGTTTGCTCAAATGGAAGCTGCATTCGAAAATTGGTCAAAGAGCTTTACGAACATGGCAACAGGACCATTTCGTCGCACGCGAACTTTGTAATATAATTGCAAAGTATTGACGTACCGCAAGCGTTTAACATTGAAGAAGATGAAAATTCGTTTGTGACAGGAAGTGTCTTCATTAACATAAATTTTTCATATCTTATGTGAGATAATTCGCAGTTGTAAAGAATATGTTTCATATTTTCTTACGTTTTATTACAGAAAAATTATTCTCTAGTCACTTATTATTTATTTAGCCATCATCAATAATATTACTACCGCATCCCCAAACAAAAGGAATTTAATTAAAGAATTTGTAGGTAGATGTTGCGTACGTGTAATGAGTCGTTTGTGTAAACAATGTTCAAAAAACTCGTAAACGGAAAAATCGGTGCTATAGTATCAGAGATTGATTGACTAGAAAGAGATGGAGAGGAAGCACCGATGACCGCAATTGGTAAACTCACTTCGAGTGTTTATATTTTCGCTAATTTTTATTTTACAGCCACAGCAGCGTGAAACCGCTTTGTTTTATAACGTTGCTTACACAGGTAATTTTGTTTTTTATTCCATCTCGTTTTTATACTATTTCCTATCACTCTACTTTGTACACTAAAGTGCAGTTCTTTTAAAACGAAAATAAATTAAATATAAGAAACTATTAGATTAGTCAGTGCAAAAAATTGAGCAAATTGCAAATATAAGTACTCTTTTTTTTAATATTTAATAATTTTTTTAAAACGCAAATGCCGCTAAAAAAACTATAATAGCACGTCTGAAATATTTGTTGATCATCAATTCTTGATAATTTCTTTAAGAAAACAATACTTTTAAAGCTCTGGTAATTTTTTTATTTTAAAATATTCATTAAACCAAAGAATCTTTGCACTCTTAGTATAAACATGCTGTTCGAAATCTTTGACATTCTCAAAGTGCGTGTAACAGAAGTAACACAAGAAGTTTGCTAAACCAGACTACAAGCATAATTCGGTGTTAAAATGTCGAAAGTGCTTGGGAACTTTGCGTGCTTTATCGGTACCATCTTAAACCTCGATAATTTCTCCGTGATGCCCACCCTTAGAGCGAACTTCAAGTAACTGATCGATCGCACAACCCTGGAGTAAGGTACATATAGAGGGCACACATGAGTACACTCAAACGTTTATGCAAGGACTGAATTGCTTACTATTGCTATTATCTAGTAAATAATATTTCATCGAGCCATAATTTCTATTTCCGTATTATATAGAGTGGATATCATAATAATATACTTTAAAATATAAATGCTTTAAAATATTACTTAATGGAATTGAATGAACAAAATATCAGATCAGGTATTTTAAAATTAAAAACTTAATTCCTTAATTGTTTAATAAAAATTTATTTAAGGATAATATTATTTTGATTTAAATTCTTATAATAGGTTTTTCATCGGATTAATTACTTTCGCGCCTACGTTGATTGAATTCGCTTTTATGTCACATTAACAAAAACTTGGATCCTTTGCTTTACGTTTATATTCATTCAGCCTCGATTTACGCAGTGCTTTCACACCGATCGGCGTTACAGGGAGCGCCAGAGTATTTTTCAAGCCCGTCAAAAGCAGGCTGGCACATTTATCCGCGGCCAGAGTTTGAAAAATTGCAGCTGCCAAGAAAATAAATAACCCTCGGGCAGCGAGACTACCTACATGTGGACCAATACAAACTGAAGAAGCAAACGATCTCTTTCAAGAAGTAACTACTAAAAGTTGCAGATGAATCGGTGTCGATCTCTGCGAATTTCTGGAGTCTAGTCTTGAAGATCTGCTCCTATCTCGAGAAAATTTTAATATTGTGATTCTTTCCGTGGTAATGACTTATAATGTATTCAAGATGATGATTCTATTTTACAGTTTAATCAGAGGTTATCCCTTAATATTTACATTTTCCAACTCAATTGTTTCCCTTATCTCAATATTTGTATTTTTAGGTGCACTATGACAGTCAGTCCCGAAGATAATAGATACCTATAGTCTATCTTCTGTATGTAAGTGATAGCTTATTTAGTATTAATCGATTGACAATATCTTTTAAATATTCATTCTTTACCATATTGATAAAAACTAGCAAAAATTCCTCCCTCCCTTTCGCTCGATCGGTTAGAAATATCTGTAAGAGCTGAAATTTGAGAAAGGAATAATAAGAAATAAAAAATTAATTATAAGAATTAATAGATCAAATAATTAATGTTAAACATGCAACGGCAGCAAATATGCGCCGTGATTATAAAATATGTAGTGGCAGCAATAATAAAATGCGCTGAATAACTCTCTAAAAGTCCTTACTAACACGTCCCCGTCATGAGAGTTCGGTAACAATTCTAATTATTTCTAATTAAAGAAATGGCAAACGTTAGAAGGCATTATTTGTTTTTGTTTTACTTTTTATTTTCTTCTTGTTTACAATTTATAAATTAGGGACCGGATCCGGAGACAGACGACCAGTAGCTTCTTAATGTAATCAAAAAAAATATGTAAAATAAAAGTATAGTTTTATAATTTTCTTTTTCAAACCGGAAGTAAGCGGGAAATAAACCGGAAATGGAATATAAATTTATGATATATTAATATATCTATGTGATATATTAATGCATCAACTATTAGAAATCAACTATTAGAAAATGAAGTGACGTCATAGATGAACGACGGACGACGGCCGACGACCGACCAGCATCTTAATATAATAGAAGATATTTGATAAAACAAATTAAATTCAAGCATTCGAAGTATAAAGTATTTTGTTTTATGTATATATTTAATAAAATTTATATTTATATCACATTTATTTATATATTTATATTACTCATAAATGGTGGTTATATTTATTGTTTCCAACGGAGCGTAATATGCTTATTGAGTAATTTTCTTTATGGAAATTTATAGTTTCATGACATTTAGAGATGACTGCATTAAAAATCTTTTATTTAAAGAGTCAATAACATGACGATGAAAGTAATGAAAATCAATCGGTTGATAACGAACGAGCGACTCTTAAGTGCGGCAAATCATGGGGGACTTTCATCAGGAGGCGAGAAATTGAATTTGGTTTAGCTGGTTAGCTTCTAATTTCGCCCAGCAATTATTCGATAATTATAACCAAGCGTTGCAGGACGACAGTAGTTAATGAGGCAAACCAATGTACTGTGGTAGATGGCGTTAACTTGTAATGGGGCAATTGTCTTGTCGGATTGTTTATCGGACATCATTCGAATGCAAGAAGGCTCGTTATCGGAATACCCTTACTGGAATTGATTTTTGAATAACGAGTTTAGGCGCGAAATTCTCCATGTGTTTGCTGGCACTTATACCGCCAACGAGGACTGTTTACAGATCGTAAAAATAGTTTAATTAAACATTAGGAACTTCGCGCAGGCAAATAATTGAATTTGCATGGTGTTATATAAGCGAACGTGATGAACGCGCCGTGAGTGCGTGTTTGTGTTCTGCATCCAACCGCCATGAAGCCGTGCACGTATACGCAATTACGCGCGTAGCTTGACGATGAAGTGATTAACGGTGCAATTTCGTAGGACAACGATTACAGCCTAAGTCGCACGATACCGGCGAGCTCACCGCCTGAACAAATGAACTTCTAGCAATACATCGATACATTCCTTATATCATTTATTATTAAAATTATTAAAAATCTCATGTCTCTAGATTATTTTTTATGAAATTAATTATCCATTTAGCGAGATAAAAATTATTAACTTTAAAAACTATAAATCTCTTTTTTTTTACCGAAATGTAAATCGACTTCTAACCCTGTTATTGAAGGTAAATTACTTGCACTCACGCAACAACGAAATCGTCGACTCTAATAGCGGAGCCTAAGTTCTAATTGGCGCTCTCTGCACTCAAGAAAATAACCTATTATCCCAATAATGATTCGTCATCAAGGGAATAAAATAAAGAAAGAGACAGAAGGAAGGAGCGAAGACAAGAAAGCTCACGGGTTCTTAGGTTAGCAGATACACGAAGGGAAAATGGGAAATTTATGCTGTTGTTTTCGCGATTCTTTAAGTACGATCTCCAGAGATTTTCTCTTCATCAAGAGGCGCCAGAGAGTTGAGAATAGCAAAAGCAGAGATAAGTGCATCTTCGTCAGCTGTACGTGATTGTCTGGATACGAATTCCATGACCTTTTTCATGTCTATCAATATTTGCGGAGCTTCTTTGGTAGAGATTAGCTTTCCGTTTCCATGCAATTCGTTGAAATGAGAAAATTTTCCTCTGGTAACATGCGACAGATACGACTGAATATTCATTAGTTCATTTCGTAATTCATTTCGTGAAATTTTCTATGTACCTCACTGTCGATCAAACATTGCCAGAAGCTCATTGGACACACTTAGCTTTATAAGTATCTTTGAAAAGCTCATCGTGGGTAAAGTAGTGGCTGCTGCAGAGCAGGAAAAACTCGTTAAGTCCTCGTTCGAGGATTTTTAATTTCTTTTTATTTTTCACGAGGATAAATGACTTTTCATTTTCTTTTATGTCATTTAAATGCAATCTACAGAAGAGAAAACGTGGAAGAGAGAGAGAGAAGCGAGGAAATTTAACTGAAATAAAAGACGGATTTATTTTTTCCGATATTAATGAAGAGCTCACTAATAAGCTAAAGAGACTTTTCGACCCATTTATTTTTTAACGTTTTATATTTCATATGATACAAAAAATGTCTCTCTAAACAGTTTACGTTCACAAATATTTGCAATAAGGCTATTACGAAAAATTGAACATACTGCTACAAAAATAAAATAGAGCAGCAGAAATTTTATTTTTTAATCAAAGTTTTTCAATGAGGCAACATTAAAAAGTTTCATTGATTGAAAATAATCTACATTTTTATAAAATTATGCTGAATAAATCATGCCCTAATTACATGTATGAACCTACAAATTGGTTTTCCTCGATCATTTTTATATTTATTACGCTAAAAAACTTAAGCGGAAAGCATAAAAATTAACAAGATATTCCTTTAGTGTCCTTATACGACCATCCAAGCTTTGTCGAGTTTAAAAACGTAAAGAAAAAATCAATATGATCTGCACCAAGAGCAAATACATAGCAGCAGGAGCGAAGATAGGGCAAAAAGTTGAAAGCGGCGGGTATTTTAAAATCGCGGAAGGATAGATAAGCAAAGGAAATAGCGGATATTCCAGCTTTCGATCATACAGGTGACGGGCTTGCTTTACGCCGAGCGAACTTTAATAGAACAACTTTCGGATATTTTAATAAACATGCTAGACGTGAATAGGTCCTCGCTTTGATTGATGAACGTCTTTCAAAAAGAAAATCAAATTTTACCAAAGCTCTCTGCACTGTTCAAGCTCGTTTGACAAAAATACAATAAAACTTTATCCAGCTGATTTTTGCGCGCGCTAAAATCTGCCTGTGTAAATGATATATGCATTTATATTGTCACGTATGCCGTGCGTCAAAAGGGCGCCTGCTTACAAGCGTCAGCGTGATGGTATGAGGAAGATTCGAAGAAAAGATTAGCGTAGGCATCGGTAGCTCAGTGTGAAAACGGAATAGATGCATTTCCAAATATTCTTTTCAAATAATTGAATTTTAAATGTCTTTCTTAAGAATTTAATAACACATGGATTAATTTATTAAAAACTGTTTTTTGATCTTCAAAGCAAGTATATTTTAAAAGATCAAAATATTTAAAATATTTCAGATCTGCTGGATTCGGAATCCGAAATCGCAAAAACATACAGGGTATATGGTGGCGCAGTCTCACGTACAGGCGTCTTTTTTATGGGACTGTGTAATTGCAAGCTTACTAATTCAGCTAATAACTGTTGTTACGAGAACTATGAAGAAAAAATACAACATGAGAAGTGATAGCCAATGAAAGCCAGTTTACAGCGTGCAGTCAAGCAACAATGCTCCCGATTGCATGCTTCAAAGTGGCAGTTGCCGGTTGGGAAATAGAGGTATGAAATATAAAGTCTCCCTAATCTTGTCACCAGCGCACTTTACGTTATTACGCTCCTTACCCGAATAAGACATTTAGTAGAAAGTTTGGAAGCGAGAAAGGTAAAGAGGAAGGAAGACATAGCCTTTCCACTTGCTATGTAAACAGAAATTAATTAAAAGCACTTGCGAAAATTCCTTCCTTTGTAACCGGATATAACATTTAAGCATACTTACTTATACTCGAAGTTTTTGTTCGCAAATTACTTAAACGTCAATTTGCGTCGAAGGACACAAATTATTATTCTATTACCGCCCAACTGTCGGTACTAGTTAGCAACTTGGTTTATTGCGCTTTTACCTTAGCAAAGAGCAATTTTTTGCCCAATAATTTTTAAATTAGTAAACACATCTAATGATTTCTACTTTCGATGTTTTTCTAAACTTTTTTCTAAAATTATTTTTAGAAAATATTAAAACTCGTTTAAACATTTAAGTTCAATAAAAATTTATTTTCTTTTAGAAATTTTTGATAAAGTTAAAAAGAAGGGGCAAATGAAAGTTTTAATGTAAATGAAAAAGTCGCCTTCAAAACTTGAAGAAATTCAAGTTAGATCAGTTAAAAAGTTTGATTCCCTTTTCTTCTATCTGCATTGTTTTTAAATGATAAAGGTGAATCTTATACTTAATTCGGTAATGTAAGATCGTCGAGAACTTTTTCATAAAGCTAAAAGCTTAACGTTTACGTAACATAGAAATACAAAAAAATGCTGCAATTATTTTACGTCAATATGTTAAAAATATCTGGCACGTTAAAAATCAAGTTCTTATCACTTTTTACCTCTACTTTAGATGAACATCGACTTAAGTTTAACACATGTTTTTTTTTTATTAGAATAATTTATAGAGTTTTATTTCTCTCCTATCTCGGTGTATTTTGCAAGGCTTTTTTAAAATATCAATTTATGCATTTCATATATTACGAAAAGATGTGTGACGACCGTAATTACCTTGTCTAACGAGAAAATTGATGTTCCGGGTACCACCATTATGCAGACTATTAGTCTGTTAGTCTCACGTAGTACCTGGACAAAATTCGATTGTTTCACTAGATAAGGCAATTACGGCTACTACACATCTTTTCGTATTATGTGAAATTCATAAATGGATATTTTAAAAAAATTTGCTTTAATCGCTCCTACTGTCATTTTTTCACGAACAGCTTCTGGAATGGTCCTAAATTTTCTTTGCTTAAAACATATTAATGATCGTTGTCCAATACTGCACTTATTTAAAATAAACATTTTGTTAATCAGCTAAATTTAAATCGAAGATGGAAATCGTTATGTGTATTTTCCCAAATATGATGATGTTTATGCAGAGCAGCGAGAATCCTTGTATTGGCCGAATAATACCGGACGGAAAGGAAGCAAGAGAGAAAGCCACGTGAAAAGGGGAGAGATATAAAATGGCGAGAAAGTCAGAAAGAAAGAGAAAAAAGCGGAAGGAGGAAAATAGTGTGGGATAAAGGCAGAGAGGGGAAGGGAGAATGCAGGGCGGAAAAAGGAAGTAGGGCTTACGATTTGGCCAGAGAAGCTGTCCGGGGTGGGAGGGGGAAGGGGATAGCGAGAGCTAAGTTTCAGATTTCCAAAACTCCGAACTGTTAATTGGTTTACTTCGTGCTAGTATCGCGAGCCAAAGAACTTTTCCACTGCGAGAAGATAGGTATTTCGTCGAGTGAAAATTGTTTTGGGACGAGAGCAGCGGCAATTCTCTCTCTCTCGTTCTAGCAGAGCCTTGCACAGCGGATACAAGGACGATTGAATACTTTCTCCGGGAAAAAAGGACAGCTTCCTTGCTTTCGCCGCTCTCTTGCTTTTTCCATGGGACGAATCCGCGCGGACACGCGAGAGCAATCGCGGCTGCAAAACAGTAAGCGAGCAACAAAAAGCTCCGCGGAACAACATCCATTATCGCGTGAGCCGGCGACTCGAATAAACACCGTCCCCTCTCATCTCCGGGAATAATATTTATTAGAATAAGAATGGGGTACCGTCGTAAACGACACTTTTTGGAGCCCGGCTGTTTGGACTAAAAACGTTCTCTCGTGTCCATTTTTTTCCGGGACTCGTTTTCTACGTCAACTTTTTTTCAACCCGAAACTCTCCAGAGATACATTACTTTGGGTAAACATTAGGCTTCAATTCGAAGCGTTTATTTAAAGAAATGCTGAAATTATGTGGCAGATCGTAAAAGTCTTGGGGAAAAATAAAATATAATTCTCGAGCAAAGTTCTTTGCCGAACAGCTCAAGTTGAGGCGGTTATTAAAATAAGTGAGCCGCTTAGTGAACTCGCTTTGAAGCGAGCGAGAGTAACGCACTTCAGCAGTCGAAGTTGTTGAAAAGTTCGATTAAAATGATAGTCCCGGAGGCTTGCACTCGCGAGGAAACTCCTCCCGAAATTCGATTCGCAATTCGGGCCTCCCCCACCTCTTCGCGCGCGGAGTAATTTACTACTCCGCATGGCCAAGTTGCCTTATATATATATTATATACACATGCACAAATGTATACAGGCACCGATACTCTGATAATTTTAACGGCGCCAGCCAATTGAAGAGTACACGCTGTTTACTCGAGCGATCCTGTCGCGCATACGCAGGCGCGCATATGCCCGTCGATATTTTACGATTCGCGCGTCATGCAAAGTACATCGGTACACACAGCCGGTCCCGGCGCGTTTACACAAAGATTTATCGCTCGCTGCGAGTCCATTAGAGGACTTTTCGGCGGAACGAATCGACTGCGCCAGCCATTATGCTCGTTGGCGCCGCTTCGCGGGGCAAGCTCGCCGAGGACCCGGAGTATGTAAGTCAGGTGGCTGGAATCGATGCCTCGCTCGGCGAAATGAAAAAAAAAAAAAGTAAATCCAGCCCCGGCCGAACGAGAAAGTTTTCAATATAATCTCAGGTGGAGCGAGCGAAGCCAGTTCGCTATCTAAAAATATTGATACTTTAACTAAGGAGAAAAGTTAGCTTGTTCCCGCACTCGCCGGATTCGCGTACGTTTCGCCTGCTATCGACAGTTTTCTTGCTCACTTTTTCTTTATCCGCTCCCCAGGACTTTTCCGAATCCGTGCTGCGCAGCGAATTATATTTGTTTCTGCTCTGTATAAATAAAAGCGCCGAGTCGCCGAGTTGAAAAATATTAAAATGATAAAAATTGAAGCTGCCGTAGAGTAGCCGTACTTTGTTTTACGTTCGATTCCAGGTATGCGCTGATCAGGAAAAAGAAGCGAGAGAGCCCGAAAAATAAATACGAGCGAATCGGCGCAAAATCGCGGGGAAAAAATCGCAAGACGCAGCGCGCGCTTCGGCAAACCGTTGCAGTCGCTGCGACGGGACGATAAATCACGAGTCGTCTCGACATCGGGCCCCATTTATAAAGCAAATAAATCTCGGGACTCGGTCGAGTCGGTATACGGTGAGTATATATGAGTGGGAGGCGGGGGAGAAAAAGGCGCCGCCGCAGACGCACCGCAGCGGAGGGGCCCCGAGTATAGGCAGCCGGGCTAAGTTATCGCATTGGCAAATTGTCTGAGATGCGGCAGAGCGCCGGCAATTCAACATTCGAGCGGCGAGCGGGCATCTCTCCAAGAAATGACGCATTAATGGCCAAGCGAGCCATTCATTCTCGCAAACAATGTTCTACTCGCTTAAATCACTAGCCGAGTAGATATAGAGAGAGAGAGAAGGCGCTCAGGACTCCGATTGGCTCCTCTCTCGCACATATCTATATCTATCCTCTTTCTCTCGGTGACTACCTACTATACTACTTGCTCCCGGAGTGCAATTGAGTACGTAAGCAATGGCTTGCGATTGCGCCTGACGCCTGGGATACCTACCTGCTCTCGCTGTGCCCGAATCGCCTATTTCTAAAGAAATCTCTTATCGCGGAACAAGTTTCACTTGGATAACTTAATAAAGTGAATTATCATCGCCCAACGTTCGAACTTTCCGTAATCCAGCTTTATTTACATTCGCAAATTATTTTAATCTCAAGGATCTTTGCCGAGATCTTTCTTTTCACTTGTGGTTTATTATGTAAAAAGCGGGCGAAGGGTTAGATTTATCAAAATGAAAGCAATGTTTACCAGTTTTAATGATTCTATGCAGTTTTCTCTGAGCCATCAAAAAGCCCAATGCCCAATCGCAAGTATTTCCGATAGTTGAGTTTGCTTAATAGCTCTCCATTCCGCTTGATTGCGATCCTAAAAAACTCGCAATGTACCTTTTTGCACTGTATCGTGTAGGGTGTAACGTGCGGCCGCCCAATTGCAAATAACTATAAATGATAGCCTTTAATGAGAAAATTAGTTATACAATAAATCATTCCCCGTACGTAAAATAAACATTTTTTTATTAAAATGTCGATTTTTTTTAAGGTTCTAAGCAACGGCAACGGTTTCGTATGTTTTGGTGAAGGGGCAGAAACTCCATGTGTAGTTTAAGTTTTCTTATTCCAACTTGTATAGTTTTATTGTTATTGGAATCAAGTTAGCACCTACACAATTTTCAAATACCCAGTATATCAAATTTTTGAGCAGATAACTAAAAAATTTAAAAATAAAATAAATCAAGTTTCAATCATTCGTCAGAATCGAGTGGAAATTGAACAAGGATTGTAGAATTCATGGATTTCGGGATTGTAAACTGCATTTGAAGGTTTCGCATAGTTTACGAAAATTTCGTTTAGCAAAATTAATAGAGATAACAGCATGATAGTAGTAGGTTATAGTATCATAGAGAATAGTTTCCAATATTCATAAATATTATTTTATATTGAATAATACATTTTAAATAAATTGGTAAAGGAACTCGGGTGTCATTAAATCTTGTTAATTTTAATTTTTGTTCGACAAATAAAGCCAAGTTATAATTTCGATTATTATCTCTGAAAAAATATGTTATTAAAACGAGTGTTCTAATTGGAAATACTCGCTGCTACTTATTTACAAAATGATTGGTTTCCCGACGGAATGCGGAAAAGAGAGTCAAAATAAACTGGATAATACTCATTTTTTTAGCTCAACGGTTGAAATCAATAGTTTATTCTAGTATTACTGTACTAGTATTAGTATAGACGAACCATTAGGTCAGGCAGAAGTTATGTGTACAGATCATTTCGAGATATTATTTATGACATACGTTCATCAGAAGTATGTTATCTACTTTGCTGACAATGCACCTGTGTAAATCCTCATTAGAACACAGTTTATACAGCCCGAAATCGAAATCCGCTGTTGATTGATACGTTGGAGCGTTTATACCCAAACCGTGAAATTAACTAATTAGCAAATGAATGATTCTGACCCCGACCGCTCGTCACAGGATAAATTATATATCACCTATTTGACATTCATATTTACAAAATAATTTTCTACTTATCCAAGTAAAGAAAGACATCGAATTCAAAACTAAAGTCAATCCAAATTTATTTCAAATCAGCAGCCAATTCCCAAAATCGAAGAAACTACATATAGAGAGCAGCGAGTCGTCTGTATCAAAGTGACGCATGATTAAACGCATTTAGTCGGACGGTAAAGAAGAGCAGGAGAGAAAATGAGCTAGAGAACGATCTGGCTACCGTGTCACCGGCTCAATCGCTGCCAAGTGGACAGCGTCCAAGCGTAACGCTGTCACTTTATGTTATCCAATCAAGTGTAGCGACGTTAAAGTAGCTGCCTCAGCTACGGTACACCGTACGTGAGGTCATGTTCCGAGAGCGACTTTGGACCTCCCTCCACCCCTGCATTCTCTCAATTTTTCATTATTCGAATACGGAGCAGTTTTGCAATGTTTTTCTTTTTTTTTTTTCACTGAATGCTGGATTTAAATATAATTTTCAAACTAATCAATGTTCGCAGCGTGCTTTTTGAGGGCGATTGAAAAGCAAAATGTGAAGGATAATTCTCACGTTATCATATTAATTATCGTAACGTCCTTTTCAAGCCTTAATTTAGCATTTAATGCAGAAATAGCCATCGAAGCGCCGTCACGTTATACATTAACAAATTAACAATGTAAAAAAGTGATTCTTAAAATGATTCCTAGAATTAACCGTTTTACGAGTGTAATCAGTTTGTAAGTCAAGTCAATGAAGTGGTGCTCCGTTTTTACTGCATCGTATGTACACTTGTGATTCGACACTTTGCTGCATCGATTTATTAAGGGTTCTATTGAAAGAGGCTCTTTTAGCACATAAAAGTCAATATTTTATAATTTTAACTTAATGACTTTTTAAATTATTTTTCACACGAAAATCTTTCTATAAAAAATTAGAAACCAAACGATTTGTTTTACATATTTCCTTAGTAATTTCTTACGTGCATAATGTAATCGCAAATTTATTTCCGAGTTAACAATAAGTTTTGAAAGATTTATGAGTGACTTTCTATCTTTTGTTTATTCAATTCCATTTTCAAGTTCTCGATAATGAATGCAAGCTAGAATGAGAAAAAAAAAATAATTTAACGAGTACGGAAAGAAATACGGACGTATAATACACAGCAGCAATAAATTTGAAACAGAGAATGGAAGAAAGGAGCAAAGAGTGAAACTTTTGTCTCGACTTTCATTATTTATTTCGTAGATGACGAGGTCGAGACTGTATTCCTTTTTTCGGATCTACTAATGTTTCCAGCATTATAGCTTCAATAAAATTTGTCGAGTTCGAGAATTCGTATTCAATGCTTAATCGATCTTCCGACAGGAGCGTAAAAACGAAAAGTTTTTTTGCGGAGGAGGCCGGATGAAAAAGGAGAGGCAGAGGCAGAGGAGTCGAATACACGAGAAATCCATTTTTAAGAGCATAAACTTTCGGAAAATTTCCACCGGAGAATAACTCCAGCTCGCGCTTTGGATTGCCTCCCCGGAATTTCCTTATTTGTTACAAGTTTGCTACTGACGATGCTACTTTGGGATCTGCCGGATCTCTATCCGAATTTTGCAAATTCGGCTCACGAATGCGACATGAAGATTTTACGAGCATTGCGACTCGGAGCCTCTCTCTCTCTCTCTCTCTCTCTCTCTCTCTCTCTCTCTCTATCTCCCTCCCACCACGGCTGAAATGTCTCCCTCGCGCCCACGTTGGCTTTCCTTTGGGTTTGCTCTCACGCGAAGCAGCAGCGGCGCGAAGTCCGCCAAGTTTCAATTTTCTGAATACCCGTGTGAATTGAACTTTGCCAGTTGACGATGGTTACGACCGCCGTTACGACTGCGTTACTATATAAGGAGGAAAACTGTATCGCTTTTAAATCGTGCGCACCGCCTTCAAATGACTGCTTATACCGAATTGTCTTCGTCTCCTCGATCCTTATCATAGATTCATTCTTTCTGCAGTCTTATCATCATTTCAAATTTTGTATACTCAATTTTTGCGTCTGTTTTATTATTGCATTCATTTTAATACGATGACTGTCGGAACAACCGAATTTCATTAAAAATTTTAAATATTTTTCGTAATTGCAAACAAAATTAACGCCGCTTATATTCATATTTCACGATTGTATAAAAAGTCGATTTATGCCATTAGAAAAACATCATTGATTTATGAGAAAAAGTAATTGCGCATATTGCCGTTATTGACAATATTTGTCAATAACAGCATTTATGACTTGGTTATTTTCAATACTCGGCGAAAAATAAAGTTTTTACAAAAGTGCATTTACAGTCTTTTTCGCGTACGTGTATTTACGCATATTGAACTTTACGAGTTGACGAGCGTTACGACCGTAGTTACGACTCTGCTGGAATAGGAGAAACTGTATCGTTTAAACTTGCACACATATCGCATTCAAAATGCCTGATTTAGAAACAGTGACTTATCTCAATATCTCGTTGATTATACTTCTCTTCAAGTTTTTACTGTTTTCAATTGTTTATAGAAAAAATTCCATTGTTGGTTGACTTGGCATAAGTTATCGACTTTTTGTCGAGTTTATTAATATAAGTTTAAAATATTTGTTTGGTAAACAAATTATTATTTTTATTCCGCGAGTGTTTGTTTTATTGCGCTAAATCTAAAGCATTATTTTCTGCAATCTTCTTCATTTCACCTGACGGGTTATAGATATTGGTTTTCACGGGACTTTAATAAAAACTTTATGTTCTTAAAAGTATCTTAATGCAATAAAGCGATTTTTATATCTGTAATATTCCATGATATATAGGTGCCAGCGAGATTTTTCGAGAATTAGATTGTAAATTCAGAGCTGCAGGAATAAAGATTGAAAGCGCAGTTTTTAATAGCGGAGAGTCGAGTTTGCGCGGAAGGAATAGGGAGGAAAAACAAGCGGCAAAAGAAGAATAGCAAGATCCGCGAAATACACGGCGAGTATAATCGAATATCCGTTCTGGCGCCGGCGCCAAATTACTTTGCTCTCGTCAAGTTCACATAATTGCGTGCCGCGAGAGCCTCTCCGTCGCTCCGCTTCTCGCTTCCGAGCCTCTTGGCGCCCTGTCACTTAATTACATCGTCATACCGATAAATCGCCGAGTCGTCCAATCATTAGACTAGCCGAGCATCTCGCTTTCTCTCTGACTGAAGCGACGGCGTTAATCAATTGGACAAAGCGCAATTTCAGATTATATATGCTTGTTTTATTCCTGGAATTTACCCTCTGATAATTAACTTTCTTCTGTGCGTAAGAAGAACTTAATTTTCTAGTTCGCATCACTTTCTAATTGCTCGAGGATGTTAGCTTTTAGCTAATTATGGAAAGCGATCGTTAGTTTTTTCGAGTAGCCAAACGGACTGAAAAATTCTCAATAATTAGTTGAGTACAAGTTGTGGCCAATATTTCGATGATCCCATATTTTTGCGCTGACGACAGAGCGCAGCTGCACGAATAGCAAATAACAATCGTAACTTTTTGAAAAACGATCGAGGCCAAAAGCAAGCGAAATAAAAATGGAAAATAAGCTTCGATGAAGATTCGCGTTACGATCGCCGCATATGGAGCACATTTTTATTGCGCCTTCCCCCCCCCTCCCTCTCTCTCTCTCTCTCACTTTTCCTTTGACTCTCCCTCGCTCTCTTTGGGCAAAAAATTGCAGAAAGTCTGAAGACGACGCATACACCGTTGAATGCACTCGCGTTCACTCGATTTACCCGAGGCAGCTTGAAGCGCATAGAGAAAGAGGAAACGAAACTGTTGCGGCCCCCCCCCCTCCCCCCGCGCCGCTGCAGCTCGCTGGCGCCGGCTTTGTCCGAATCGCATTCGCAGAGTTGTATCTCTATTTTTCGAGCCAAGCATAAAACTTAATTCATTCCTTTGAATCCGAGCCGATTTTGTTTTTACCCCTCTCCGCCCCCTCTATGTGCAAACACGCTTTATACTTAGTTAAGCAATTTCCACGTACCGACACGTACTCAAATAAATCCTCGACAACGATCTTCACAAGCCATGGAAAAGAGTAACGTTTATAATCTGTATTCTTGTTATTTCTCGCCTGCATTTTCACTCTAGATAAACGAGAATCCGTATTTCGTAACAATATTGCGATTGTATGCAGTAACAATTGCATGAAATTCCGTCCACTTCATAGAAGCCGGCTGATCACATCAAGTACTGTTCTACTTAAAAATACAGTAGCCGGCGAAATTAATATATTTCTCTTTGTACGTATTAAGATTAGACCTCGAATTTTGATATTCAGATAACGATATTAGTATAAACATAAGCTTTTATACTTCATATTAGAGTATATTAGAATATTCTAGTAATTACCAGCGAAAGGTAATGACCGCTTCGACATCTGCTCCCGCGACGAAAGTCAAAATCGAAACTCACAGCGGCGGCAATAAGTCGCGGCTTGCAGCGGCGGCTTTTCATAAAGGCACGGGAGAAGCTCGATGAAATTTTCCTTTCGGCGCGTCGCACGTGATCCCCATCGGAAAATCAGAGCCCCGAGCGCCCCTTGCGCTTGTTGACAAAATAGTCTCGCGGCATCTCCGATATGCGTCGCGTGTTACGCCGTTCATCAGAGCAACGTGCGGCTGCCGCCGGTATGCATCCGATATTGATTTTCATCGCCCGAGAAAATTCCCGCGCACGCCGCCCTTTTCCGCACAACACGTATTCTCGCTCGGGCCATCGTCATTATTCAGTGTCCGCCGTACGGAAATGTGCATTGCTAATGCAGCGAGAAAGAAATAGTGCCCTCGCGGCAGATGGTCCTCCGCGCTCGCTAGAAATATTTTCGCACTTGAGCCACTGCGCTTCTTTCGCGAACAGAAAATGGCTGCTTTCTTCTCCCAACCTCTCACTCTCTCTCTCTCTCTCTTTTCGCTGTGGCAGGAATGTTTAATTCAGATGATCCCCAGCTGCGGCTAGATTTCTAAAGTAAGAATGATATATTACGTACTTTTTAATCCGCTTTATTGCGAAAGAAATTATTGCGAAAAATAGAATATCAAGCGAAACAATCAGGGAAATCGTCGAGTGGCGTTTAAATGGAAACGAAATTGTACACAATTCCCACGTAAAGTGTATTTCCATCTGGAAAAGAGAAGCGGACCGAAACTTTTTTAATTAAACTATTCTATATCTGATGATAGAGTGGATACAAGATCTGAGACTGCAACTCAATTACCTTTTTTTCTCGCAGAAAGAAAACTATAAATGTCAATCTCAAACTCTCGAAAGAAATGCTCGAAACTAGTTTCTCTTCCATTATCGAGTCCTGAATTTTTTAATCTGAATAATAATGACGTTTTAGCTTCCAAGAGGGGATATCTCGGCGTCTTGAATGCACACCCGTACCCACTGGGCAAAAAATCTTAATGTTTCGCTCGCACTTTGTTGGAAAACACTCGCAGGCTTCTTTAGGTCTCTGGAGAAAAAATTTCTCGCCTCGATACGGACGGGCCGTAGTAGCGAGTCGTATAATATTTCAAAGTGCTTTTAAGTACTTTTTTCCGTTGCGGCGTAGCTGAGCTGCGGCCGGAGCAGCGCGTGACGGACTCCCACAGGTAATCAATTTCTTGAGCCGGCTCCTGGCGCATTTGGCCCACGAGGGATTCGACGCTCTCAAACGCATAACTCAGCGCTTGCACTTTCCCGTCTCATTTGCGCGGGCCTTATTTGCCTTTCTTCAGCGCGCGTATACGCCCTGCGAAAGCGAAACTAAAATGCGTGGTTATACGATCTCGTCGTCCTCTCCCGCTTCCCCGCCTCTTCTCTCGGCGCCCCATAACCGTTTGATCGTAAAACGGAAAACAAGAGGAGCATGAGAAACGGACGCTTTATGGCCGTTGAAATTGAGCAATGCACCGAGCAATCGCCATTAAAAACTGTCCCTTCTGCAGAAATGTACACTTTCATCAGTGGACTGACCATCCATCAACAAATTCCTCCTTTTCAAGAGACTCAAAACTTTGAATATTATCCTCTTAAACTTAATTTCTATTAATAACGTTCAGTTTAAACGTGCCTGTTCAAAGTGTAATTAAGTTACAGCCGCAGCGTCTAAAGTAGAAAGGGTCAAATTACGTTTCCCATAAATAAGACCACAGTTTCGCAATTATCTTTTACGATCATTGCATAAAATTATGTTAAATGCTTAAGTGCGCTTGACAATTTTCAAAATGTCCTATTATCTTACTCTCATCAAAAGTAAAGCGACCCGACCGCAATGAAAAACGAAATTCAGCGTATATAATTGCAAGAAATTATTTGAATTTGATGCCTTGAGCAACGATGTTATTGGAATCGAAAGCTTTGCTTGTCGTTAATGATTAACGCAAAGCGATGTAATCAGCAAGTGTAGTCAATACTAAAGTGTGCCGAAGTGTGCAAACGGCATGTATCTTCGGGCAGCACTCCTGACGATGCAGCGGTGGTCATCGCGATAAGTTGCGCACCGATATCGGTCGCTCCTCGTTTGCGAATAGTTGCTCTATTGAGTCGAAGTAATCATTGAATTATCAGTACCTCTTGTAATTAGCGATATGCGAATGTCCCGTACTTCCAATAGCCTCTACATGATTTTACAGCGATAAGAGAAATTATTAAAAATTTATATATTTACTCCAAGCTGTTTAACAGAGACAAAAACATTTTTTTTAATTAAAATTCATCATTTATCAATTTAGAAAAGATTTATATGCATCATTAATAAATATCGTTGAAATAAATGATCACAAAGATAATTTAATATTCACACGTTAATTAAATGATAAAAAATAAATTGGCTAACTAAAATAAATATTGTTATTAGTTGAACATTTAGTTAGAAGTAAGAGATTATATAAAAAATAAAATTTAATATTAAAAAAAAATAATAATAAATAAGCAGCTATCGCGTTCTATCAAAGCTTTGCACTTTTAATACGTATGTCATGATTTAAAAGAAAATGTTATAAAAACCAATAAAGAAGTCTTTTCAAATTAAAAACTGACATCAATTAGTAATACGGGGTTTACTCTAATTAAAACTTGTACTTTAAAGTTTTAGAAGTAATTATTTCATAATTTATTTCACATGTAAAAAACTCACTCGGTAAATGGTTTAAAAATTTACAGCTATGATGTGCATCTGCTAGTATTACGAGATTATTTCAGACTCGAAGAAACATAATTAGACGAGAAACATAATTAGACAAACGATTTTATTTTTTATTTTATTGCATATTTCTGTAATAAATGTCAACATCGGTCCAGAATGAAAAAAACATATTAACTATACGTATTAACTGCTTATCTACACTTGTGTTATTGAAAATGAGCGTCTAAGACAATAACATTAACGTTCAGCGGATTTCTACTTTTTCGTCTTCCGTCAGTCAGCTCGGCGTGCTTCCTCCTTTTGCCTTTGTTAGTCCGTTTTCTGTTATCTATGAATCTCGCTGCCTATCAATAGGAAGCTCGCTCTCGCGAGATATCGCTCGCGGCTGTCTCGTCTATTCGAAATCGTGAGCCACGCCCGCATGCGAAAGAATAAAGCTGTTCACTTTGCGCTGCCTTTCGATACACACGTACCCGGGCGCTCGAGAGGGCCGCAAACCATTGTGTAGGTGAGCGCTATTGACAAAATGAATGATGGTTATATGGCGCCAGCGACGTACTCCAACTCCACCCCCCACCCCATCCGCTATAAATCGTCTCTTGCTAGCTCGCATTCGCAAGCCAACGCTAGCACAGCGTGTACCCCGAAGCGTTAGTTTCCTTCCGTCATTTCTGATTTTCCCTCTCGCTCTTCCTTCTACTTCCCTCCCGCTTCCCTCCGCCGCCCCTCTCGGCAACTCTTCGCTCGCCCTCGCGCTCCCATCCTTTCACTTCTTCCACTCGCTTCTCCCTTCATTCCATCACCTTCCTTCACTTTTTAGGCCGTTCCCGCCTCCTACCCCCCGATACACCCTTCCCTGTCATTTTTATTTCTGTTTATTTTTTCTTATTTTGCTTTTTCCTCCACCCCTTACGGACATGCATGTAACATTAATTTTCTTCGTTTCATTCTCTCTTATCAATCTTGGCTCGTTCATTTTTCTCTTTTCTATGCTCTTTCTACTCTCACTGCCGCCCTCCCTGTTTTTTCTCATATTCACTCTTTGTGGCTATTTACTTTTAGGATGAAAAGAGGATAGTGAAGCTTTTCCGCATGTGTATAATGAAATCGGTAAAAACTCGGAGAAAGCTAATAAAATTTTGCTCCTATTCTCATTTCTCTATTTTTATGTGCTTTTACTTATAACAATAATACAAGAATTTTAATAAAAATGAGAGTAATACAAGAATTTCAATAAAAATATACTGGATTCTATTAAATTAAAAACCGTCCAATTTTTATTATCAACCCTTTTTATTGACTTTATTTATTGGAACTTTGATATGCTTTTATAGAGCAATTCTATAGTAAGCGAACAAGTCAAATAGAATGCATTCTCACTGCACATATTGCAAACAGCAGAAAAGGCGATAAAAATTATTTTCATTTTACATATCATTAATTTGCCATCTCAGAACGGAAGGAGAGGTTGCTCATCTCGACTCAAACGGTTCAATCATTCACTCATTTTCTTACTTCTCAAATCCTGACTCGCGAAGAAACTCGAAAAAGCTAAGATCTCGTCTTATCTCGGACAAAGTGAACCATCTACCATTGTCGTAGAGATTGAAGGCTTTCGTCGATCTCGGCGCTGTTTTCGAATCCCCCGATGAAGAGACTGAAGCCTTCGAGATACCCATGCAAAGGCAGAGAATCAGAGAAGCAGACAAATCGAAATTTCGCTTCCGATAGCTCGGCGTAGCCCGTTTCCCAGCCTGGGACACCGAACAAGCAAATATTGATGATCGTAGAAAGTCACTGAACGAACTTATGTTTTAATTTCTCTTTTAAATGGATGTACGAGTTGAGAGAAAAAATTTTACGCAATTTTGCCGACTATGGATGTACAGGAGGATTTGCACGTGCCAAAAACAAACTAAAGAACGTCTTCTGCCGCTGAACAGATTTTACCGTTTGTTAGTTTAGAATTTTTTGCCAACCGAAATTTCTCAAAAATGTTGAAATGAATATCGCATACGCGCTTACGGGAGCGTGACAAAGATTATGTAGAGAATTTTAATTGGACTGCTTTACTTTTGTCAGTTTATATAACGAAGAGGCAAGAAACTCGATGTTTCTCGCATGATCTTTGAAAATTTCAATAATCTAAAGTGCACGGATATGTAAAGTACTTTAAATTATTTTTCAGACAAGCTGCCGGATAAAAAAAATTTCACTTCTCACTTAAATTAAATTTTATAACAATCAAAACAGATATTTTACGCAAACCAACTGATGCAATTAATAATTATTTAAGAGATTACAAGAATTCTGTTGAGAATACATGCACTTCACATTGAAACGTGACGTATAAAAGTAATATCCTGAGTGAAACCTTTCACAAAAATTGTAAAAATGTTGTCTTTTTTTTAGTTTTGTATACATATATGTATTTATTTATTAATCAATATATTTAAATTTATTATCTTCTTGTGAAAATTGTTATAAAAATTTTTCATTCAAGATAAACTGCTATTTTAAAATTTCGTTTATCTCACTAAGCTTGCTTTATAAAAAATCCACGAGCTTGAGTACACTCATGAATACGTGTCAGCAATAACTCGCTCAACGATTATTCAAGACAAGACTTCAATTTCTTTTTGCACTTGCTAGATAGGTATTTCCGAGTGGATGTAGATTTTTACGCTGCAGATCGATAGGTTTTAAAAAAATAAAGTCAGTAACATAAGAAGCTTGTTTTTAAGAGACTAGCACCAAGCGCGCTGTGCGCAAGCTAAATATTTTCTATGTTAGAGTTAATATACTTTTAATAAAAAATATTCAAACGTTACAAATGAACTGCGAAATAGAAATAGTTGCGATTCGCAAATTTTACGTTCAAACGCGTAGGTTATCTTATTAAGGAGGTTCAGTGGTTAATCGAAACCCTAGAGAAAGACTTGAAATTTTTTTATGTTATTCCTTAGTTAAAAATAGGGTTACATCATTTTTTTCAGATTTTTTTACCTCACGGTTTTCGAGAAAAAAATTCTTGAAAATTGAAGTTTTAACGTGGGCTTTTATGGAAAAGAGATGTTATGAAGCGCTTAAACGTAAGAATTCGCGACAAAAACACGTAGAGAGTTGGTTGAGGAGAAGGCGCACGGTGAACGGGTCGTCGCTTGCGGGGAGAGAGGGGACCCCGCCGCTTTCCTCGCTTCCCGCTGTAACGGTCATGTGAAATTCAATGTCAAATGAATAGATTCGGGTACATGACCGAACATGTATTTCCCAGACGCCGTCACAGACAAACAATAAGTACCATCCGTCGACCGGTCCTCAATAAGCCGACCAGGAAACCTAGGCGTCGGGAATCCGAGCCACAGCAGTGATTCACCAAGGCCACCGAGCGCAGGACCTTACCTGGGAGTGGAGCCGGGGTGGACACCACGGTGAGGAGGAGTCGACCGTCTGCGATCCGTTCGTCGTGAAGGGAAGCACACCAAACGTAGGGTTAGATATTGAGGTAGGAGCAAAGTCCGAATTAAATAAATGTTCATATATACTGAAAATCGTAACAAACTTTGTTCGTTATTTAATATACCTTGATATCAAACTCACACCGCATAACACGATCGAACCTTCTTAATGAAAATTAAACAAAATAATTTATAAAGTCAGCTTCTGCTAGTCCAACCTAACCTTACTTTATACTATAACCAATTACGTAAGTTTTTAACGCAACAGCAACGTTAAATTTTAGCCAATCGAGTCTCATTTTCAACGAGAATCAGCCAATCACAAGCCTTTTTTATTCGTGTTTCAACTTTCCGTCATCACTTTTTTAAGAGAGGAAATATGAAAAAAAAAGAAAAATCCTTTCCCCTTTATTGAAGCAATCGTGAAAACTTTAGATATTAATAGTTTATTTAATCTCAAATATTTGGCTCGTATAATATGATGCATGTAAGGACAAGACCGTTTTCGAGAATAGTTTCTCCAAGCGCTCGCCATTCGCGAGAGAAACAGTATGCACATCCATAGTCGATCGCCAGTAGACTCATGGACCATTGCACAGCTGGCCCAGACTCGAAAAAAGACCTTGCCTAAAGCCAAAGAAAAAAAATTAGCTCATCGGCAAAAAGCAAGTGCGAAAACTTGCGGTCTGAAGTGCTCTGCGTCGCGTGCAAAAAAACTCTCTTAATGAATTATTCATTTTTCTCGAAATAATTTATTTAAAAAACTTTTGTTCGGCTCATTTCAAGTATTAATATTTCATGTATATAATTACGTGGTTAATTAAATCTTTCTTTCGTCGTGCTGTGAAAAACCGCTTGATAGCAGCCCAAAAATGATTGGTTAAAGCTTTACAAGCAAGTTAACGACGCATAGACAGGAAGTTAAAAAGCTGGTTGGCTGTTTTGCAACCGACAGTGGTGGGTAACTGTGGAACAAGACGATCGGCTGTATCAGATCCCGCGCGCAGCACTTTATGCCCCCAGGACTACAACTCCCTTAGCAAAGTTTATTCAGACTTTGAGACTAGCAAAAGAGCGGGGAGAGAGAGAGAGGGAGACGCTTACTCACTCGCTTATTATGGCTCGTGTCTACGAGGGGTCAGAGATAAGACTGTGCGTGAACTCTGGGTATAACAAAGCAGACAGGCTGGTGTGTGTCCTTTCAGCGTTTTTCAACTTCTTCCATCCGTCTCCACTGCTGTAGGAACTTCGGGTAATGTGTTCGGGCGCTTTTCTACAAGCGATTATTGTCCCTTCCTACAAAGGGAATTTCATTAAGTGAAAACACAAATCACTTTCGGTCTTCCTAATGCTCTCTTCCTGCATAAACACAATCCTTTGATAAATTGTTTTCCTTTTCGAATTTCTAAATTTTTTCAAAAGAACCTCAATTTTTTTTTGTTTTTTTTTTTTTTTAATTAAACGTCTAACCACGATTACGATCATCGCATTAAACTATTTCTTTAAATGATGATTTCAGCTAATAAAGTAACTTGCACGTAAGCTCGGTCTAACCCAATTCCGTTCTATGAAGGCCTCATAAATAATTGCTGGAGAAAAAGAGAGCGGCTACTGGAAAGATTTTGCTACTCCCCTAGGAAACGATCAATTAACTCAACAATGTAACTTGATTAAAGAGAAAAGGAGTAACTACTCGTTCTTTAATTCTGAGAAAGAGTATTAAAAGTAAAGGTGTGAGGGTGTATTTCGAGAAGGAACTATCAGGAAGGAGCTGAAAGAGAAAAAAGACGACGCTCCGCTCGGTTCATTTCACGAGCAGCAGAGTTTGTTTGGCGAAATCGGCCGTTAGCTCGTTATTTCTTTCGTCGCTCCTCCACGGCGTCCGGAAACCGGACGCTACCGAGCTCCGGCTAGCTCCTTGGAGATGCACGCGCCTCGAACGTAAAGAGAGAGAGAGAGAGGGAGAGAGAGAGAGAGAGCCGAGCACTCGAACAAGAGAGCAGGGTATAACTATAATCACGGCAGTATATCTCGCTGCTCGTAGTCGCTGCCTTTCTCCCGGCCGGCTGCTTGCCCTGTGCGAACGCGTTGTAACTCGGACGAAATCGTTAAACCGAACGACGCAGTCGTACAATTGGAATTCCTCCAGCCGTATTATTCTGTCTAATGCACCGGCCTCCATAATGCGCCGGTCGTACAAAGGAGCTTTGGGATCGCACACACGGCACGCATCCAGAGGCTGCCCCTCCTTCTCCCGCCGCCCCATTCGCTGGATGTTAAAAGATACTTCTTTCACAATGGACAGCGTTGATCTTGCTTTAACCACCCTAAAGCTATTGAGGCTCTACTTCAAGAGGGAAATACTGGCACGTATCCGATACGCAATGGTATCTCGGCGCCCAAAACTGTCGACTCGAGAGCTCGTTGCGGCAGTATTTAGCAGCCAATTTCAACTTTCTTATTACTCTTTGACTCGTCACCTTAAGCGGCTATCAGATAGATACCCTGCAGAGACTTGTAACAGTGCATCGAGAAAAAGATACTTAATAAATTCGTTCGTTTGAATTGTAAAATATGCCCGTTGGCGATTGTTTCTCTCCCTCTTTCTCTCCTTCCCTTACTCTGACTATCCGATTTGCTGGAAGCTGTTCTTTCAATTGTGATCGCTGCTTCTATTGAAAAAAAAATAAAAATCAATGCCGTATAAATATTTTTCTTTCGGCACGTCGTTTACTTTGTATAATGTAAAGGAAATGTTTTACCAGAATTCTCTGCTTTATTTCAAAACAAACAAACTGATCAAAATATATTAATTCGACGAAATTGAATTTGTTTATTATCAATCAATCAATTGAACGATCAAACGACTTACCTGTAAGGATGTTCGATCGTAATTATGGGAAGTCCTCGCTCGAATACATTACAACTGTAGTATTCTGCCGTATCGGCCAATCACACACGCATTTTAGAGTCCTAGAACAAAGAGAGCCCCCACTATCGTGCTCGCCCCGCGACGTAGCCGCTTCATTTTTTAGAGTAATAGCGGGAGAGCA
>JAWWEO010000045.1:12897098-12951730 GCA_035582975.1 Ormyrus labotus | reverse complement strand
TATATACCCGACTTGTCTTTTGGCTCGATTCGAGGTCAGTATTAACCTTTTCTGATCGGCACCGTGAATGAACAAATAAAAAATTTTTTTTTTCATCGATCTATTATTCTTTTGCCCTAAAAACTTAAAATATACAGATATATATCCCTTAGTGTATATATTTTCTTATATAAACCCCTTCCATCCCATGGGTTAATCGAGTTACTAAAGAAATAATCCACAATAAATATTTTTGATAGCACTATTAATTTAATAACGGTCGCGATAGATTTTGCTTTCTTCCGACTATAATTATAATAGGCAAAAATTAATTTTCAATTAAATAACGTGATCGCTTCTCGTAGAATTTTATTCAAAGTAGTTCATGGCAACGGCGATTTCATAAAAAAAAAAAAAAATTAGGGCACGTCACAATAGTAAATTCAATATTCGTCCATGCACGTATGTGGAGGTCGGTCAGAAGAGGTTAAAGTTTAAAAGGATGTTGCTTTTCTTCGCTGTGGGCGAGTGATAAGCGGCTATCATCGTTTGAAAGAACAGATAACTATATTTGCATTTAATAATTATCAGCTGAACGATTTTTGGATGTATTATCTGAAATTTGAAAATATATCTGTATTGAATACCGAAGAACAGTTTGAACTTCTTTATTTCCTCAAACAGCTAATAGAATTCAGTTCTTAATAAAAGTGAAACATTTAAGAATTTTAAATTGTAGCGCCTAAATCGCAATGAATCTTATCGTAAAAAAGCAAATCAGACTGTAAAAGCCAGTAAAACAAGAAAAGTAGAGATCTGCAGCTGGCCGAAACAATATTTTGAATAATTTTCTGCGGGTGCAATTGTGCCTTTTTTTGTCGAGCGCAGAGCCTTAGTACTGTACTCCGGAGAATTTAAAATTAGCCAGAGAAACGGCGTGATGCATAATCATAAGCAAGACCAACTGCCTCCCTTTTCCTGCTCGCGAATCCGCCGCCGCCACCGGGAGGAGAGATAGCAGCTGTATTTGTATGCAAAAGTGAGAACGCACTCTAATAGAAGCGTTAAGGAAATTGGAAAATGGTATATTCTATAGCTCATCTCGACCTTTGCGCTCTTTCCCCGCGGCTTGGGAGCGCGCGCGACTTCAAGGGGGAAGATTCAAATGAGATTGTTCGTCCACACCTCGACGCTTGTAATCAAGATGCCTCAAAAGGGAAGAAGAAATATAGAGAGAGTGGAGGTAGGTGGGCTGCAATTAGAATTATTCCCCAGTGAAAACCAGCTCTCTCTCTCTTTCTCTCCCTCTCTCTCTCTCTATTCATAAAAGCTAAAATTGCTCGCTACGCAAGAAACTCTTCTCAATCATGTGCAATGAAATCGAGGCGATCTTTTCTAAGTGAAAACTAGGTTAAATATTTTCCTTTAAAGCTCGCAGGGATTATGCTCATTTTTCCTCAAAGCTTAAATCGACCAATTTTGGAACACAAGTTTTTTATTTTAATTATCTCATATAGACCTTCTTTACCCCGGTATACCGAGACTAATTTTTTAAAAATATTTCTCAGCCAGTAATTGATTTATGAATAAGAGCGTTTCATACTCTTTTTAAGAGGATTAGTACCTCCAAATATTTAATCTATTTCATGATTTACATCTTAAAAAGGCAGATTAATTAATAAAATGCGGTTTCTACCTTGCAAGTCTGATCTTTCGAAATCCATAAAAGTTTAATCGCATGGAAATTTATTCACAAGTTTTTAATCAAACTGCAGGCTCTTGATAACAATTACATTTCATTAGAGAATCCCGCTTGTTAATTATTCGTTTAACGCAAATGCTTGCAAGTTTTTAATGTATCTTTTCAAATTGAAGATAAATATTGCTGTGAAATAAAGTTTTTAGAGCACGAAATCTCCCACTTTACAGCTAAAGCCGGTACGTATATATAATCAAGAAAAAAATGTAAAATGAGAAAAATATTTAAGTGCACCTTAATGTTATTAAACCTGGTAAATATAAGTTATAAGCCTTATAATACGGGGCTTCCCCGTTTTTATCCTTTTATTCTATTCTTTTTTAGCCAGAAATTTACTTATTCACTTGTCCCGACGCAAGTTTTTCTTTCAGGCTCTTTTCTTACCTAACCGAGCCAGAATTTCATTTGATTTTCATTTTATACTGGGAACAAAGAAAAATAGAGAGAGGAAGCTCGACTTATTCTCCTTTCTTGCTCGTCTCCTTCCCTTCCTCGTATTTCTTTTGCTTTATTCGAGCCATTATTATCATCATGTTTACGAAAAACAGAAAGTTATGCTTTTAGTTACCATTGCACGTCTAAGTGTTCCCCGTTATCGTTCAATTAAATTCAATTCTTTCAAGCTCCCTTCAATACGAACGCAAAAGTTTTTCTAATCGAAATGAAGTTTTTTTTCCAACAGATCGTAAGAGCGAATTTTTCCCTCTGAAAAAGTGTCTCCTGCAAAGCGAAGGTTGACCGATTCGAGACGAAAACAAGAGCAGATGTACGCCTGAAAGACTCGCGCGGAATTGAGCCCGGAGCTTTTTTCAACAAAGAGTGCGTTCGGCTCCGGGACGATACCTCGAGCTTCGGATATAAATCAGCGCGTCTAAACGCAGAGGAGCGGCAATCTGTCATTAGATCCGCTTTACGCCCGGCGCGCAGCCATCAATTAAAATTCCGCAGGGCGGCCGGACACGTGCTTGCGAGCCATAAAACAAAAGGGGTGGTCGCGCGCGGAGCATCCAATAAAACACTTACCCGTTATCAGCAGAGTCATAAAAGTCAGTCCCAGCCGCACGTAGCTAGGCATTTCTCTGTCCCTGTTTTTTTTTTGTTTTCTCTTTTGTTTTTGTTCCTGTTTTTATCTCAAAAGCACTAGTAACTTTCGCAATCAATCAGCGCGCACCACTGCCGCACATGCTTTACGAGGCCGCTGACGAGCTCGCGAGGCTGCGTGTCATCGCTTTTGAGGATAGCGCGGGCGCGCATACACACTCGCTCGAGAAGAGAGAGAGACAGAGAGAGAGAGGGAAAGGGAAAGAGGAAGAGAGAGAGAGCGGGAGCAGTAGGCTGCTGCTAGCCCCACGACGCTCACGAGACGACTGTCGCTGCGCCGCACACGCGCTCCGAAAGTTTCGCCCGTCGCGCTTCCCCCTCCGCCGAGGGAGGGCCGCTGCGCACGGTCGTACGCGCGTCGCGAGCGCGAAACTTCGAAGCCCGCGGAGTCGAGCCGCTGCACGGCGGGTCATCCCCGATCGCTCGGGCGCATGCACTAATACCCAACGATGCGCCCCACCCGACTGGATTTGCTTTGCTCGCTACGTGCCCACGGCTAATTTCTGATGGAAGCGCGACTGATGGTCGGTGCAAGCACGTACGAATATTTCCAACCCCGGGCCGTAAGGTTCTTGCCACTCCAGACAAAAGTCGCTTAGGGCGTGAGTTCGAATCCCCGTCAGTCCGAAATTTCGGAGGCATTTATTGAAAGAAATGTCAGCCGGATTTTTCGGTGATGGGGCTGGAGCTCGTACCCGCCGACTGTGCTGGAGGATCGCGATGCGCCTGATCTGCAGCCACTTTATTAAGTACAATGATTGCGCTGAGGGTATGAGTACTCATAAGGCTGGCTATTGCGGGTTGCGCTTGGTGGGGTCTTCCGTGGCTCAATCGGTAAGAGTGAAGGGAATTGATTCGTACTGCGAACTCAAAGGCCCTAGTCTCTTCCGATCGAAAGAAGCACCACTGTGGTAAAACATACGTGCTTTATTTACAAACACACCGATGACCCTCATCGATGTTAAGCGTACCGTAAGGCAGCATAAATAGAGCGACGTTTAATAAGATTAAAAAAAAAAAAAAGATTTCCAACCCCTTCCACGAACCGTCTTAATTAAGAAGTGCACATTCGAGGAAAGCCACTGAAAGGATGAGATACGCAGGAGAAGTCAAATGACTCTTCATTTGCAACGCTTCAATGTTGCTGGACACTGGGAAATGTCCTGATTGTGAGTCCAATAGAGTTTCAATTTAATTAACACAATAAAAGAAACTAGAAATACACTGAACTTGAATTTTCAAGCATTTTTATTTATTCAGTGAAACGAAATATCCTGCAATCAGTTAAAATTACATTTATTGTTCCCGGAAAAACGGTTTTCACTTTTGCTATAGTTAGAAAGTTAAAGAATTTCCAGTTAGGTTATGAGACATTGAAAATACGAGCGTCAATTTTGTTTATTTTTATTTTTCACATAAAAGTAAATATAATTTCGTGAAACATAAAATTAAAAATAACTTTTGCTCAAAATTGCCCCGTACATGAGTTTTAATTAAGAGTACGTTTCCTTCTTTTAATATTCTGGATTTGTAGGATGTACTGGCTTATTTGAATTTTTGCTATGGCTTCGGTTGGTTTTTCCATAAAGTGTCTAATAATATGTCTAAAAATATGAAATCTACTTGAAGTTCAAAGGATATTACGTAAAAATTTAATCAGTAAAAAAATGCAGCTACATGGTCGGCTAATAAAGTTGAGGGTGTACGAGTAAAAAGTGCCGCGATAAAAAGCTAATACAGTGTTATTTTCTTGTAAACAGCATGTCTCACGGTGTGCTCGCACGCTTTTTTTTCGGGCCGAACGCTTAGCTTGAGTATTTTTCCATCTCATAAAATTGATAATGATCCGAGCAACATTAATCTGACGGTTAAAGCAGGGGTGGGGGAGGAGTTTCGGTGGCAAATTTGGCCATCGGAGTGGAAGAGCGCTCGGTACACTCACCAAGATAGCACCTACCTATATGTATACACCCGCTCAAGGGAGAAAGGGAATGAAAAGAAATGTCGGGGGGTAAAGGAGCGTTGGAGCGAGCACGTGTGTGTGGGTGCCTGCAGTAAAGAAACAGCGAGACTCGGGGAAAAAATGGCGCGACGGATGGGAAAACGATAAATCAAACGGCAACGAGCTCCGGAAAGGGCGGTAAAAACTTTTTTTAATTATAAGCCCAATCTGTAGATTGCTTGATATTTTTAGTGGGTGTGTTGAGCGAACTCGATGTTTGTAACTTTGACCGCGTGTTTAATATATCTATTAGTCTCGTCTTTGTTATTGTTAGGCGCGCTCTTAGCTTTAAAATAATTAATTAGCTTAATTATTTTGTGTCACGCCTAATAAGTTAATAAGCTTTAGGCGTATACCTGATTCCCTTATTTTTGGCAAACACTTTCGTGCAAATACCTCTGGGACGAGGGAACCGCGGTAGAAGGAAATAAATCAAAACAAAAAAACTCTACGATTTGAATATCCACGACTTAGAAATAACTTTTGTCACTCTTTATGAGAGTTAGAGAGAGGTTCCAGAGGTCGATGTCACGAGTTGCTCCGATGATGACTCGGCTATGTGTTCTCTTCCATTTCCTTTCCTTGTTCCGGAGCAAATCTGGACAAAGGTTCGCTTTCTTCACACTGAACACTGAATATACTAGTGGCTATAGAATTTAATTGATTATTCGTCGAGTAAGGAGCATAGCAGAAAGAAAGAGAGTAATTTTAGCTTTTTCTTGCCGTTCTTATCCCAGCTTTTTCTCCTCACCTCACGAGCGTATATATGAACGAAGAAGCGAAGAAGAAAGAGTATGCTATTTATTCCCCTTATTTCTCTTGCCTCTGGTTCTATCTGTTTTCGGCGCTTTTATTCTGGACCGCCGTCGCCGCCATGCCCTCTCTGGATTCCGGAAGCGGCGAAAGAGGGTCTGCGCGCTGAAATATCGCAAAGACATCAGTCGTTACAGCCAGCCCCGCGTCCTTTCTCTCTCGCTTTCTTTTGCGCCCGGTCGTTTGTCCGCATCGTCGCTCACGTGAACCTATAAAACAGTCCTCTGTATTCTCTTTACCCGGATCTTTGGGACTTCCTTGACGACGAGCCACCGAGAGCACTGCGGCAGTCCGCTCCGGCTCCTCGATGACGACGTTGCGCTTATTCACGTTGCGGGGAATACGCCGAGGATTTAAAAACCACAACCTAATGCTGTAAACTCGATTCATATGTTTGTTTTATTCATTCTTTAATTGTTAATGAAAAGAGACGATTTATTATATATTTATTACTAATATTTTTTCGAAATATATTAAAATGAATAACTCTTAAAAGTTTGAGGATTTGCAATACTCATTTGGGCTGTTTCAGCTACTTTTAATTTTGGTGGCATCATCAATTTATAGGCAGATTAATTCGTAGATATAGCAAAGTCGCCGACCGACAAAAAGATTCTATAGTAAAAAGATTCTATTCTATTAGAAGTCATCTAAGAAATTCTTAAACATATGCTCACGGTTTCCATTATAAAATAATTAAACTTGGAGTTGTCCTTCTGTATCTAATTACTGGATAATGTAATATTTCAAATTTATTAGTCTATTGAAACGAAATTTTAAAGGTTGTTAGAGAAATTATAAAATATTTTTAGGTAATTTGCTTGATTTCGATTCTATGTGAATAATTTAGTATACGATTAATGATATAGCATAAATTTAAATTAATTTGCCGCAATATTATGAAGATTATATAAGCTTGCTTTTAAAATATTCTTATAATATATTAAAATCCAGCAGCTTTTTGTTTAATTGAATGTGTATACTGCAGCAGCTACAAGCTGGAATAATTGATATACAGCAACATTTCACGCAGTTTCATAACGATTTGGAGTCTCGATAAATCAAATTTACGTATATATTATTGATAATGTTGTTATAGTACAAAATGTTATTGCGTTCGAAAAATTCTTACATGAAATTATTAATATTAATACCATTTAATTTATTAATAATCAGTTCATTTCTGCTTTTTAGTACAAACAAGCTGTTAAAATTCAACGAAAGGAAAATATCAATACTAATGGAATCAATACTAAATTCGAAAGAAATGTATAACAGGGGCATATCAATAAAGACGAACACCCTCACGCAGAGCAATGCAGCATCTTGAGGATGCGCTGCTTTTCTATTGTGCGCGTAAGTTTTTAAGGAGACGGCAGCGGTAACGAGAGCGGATGCTGAGATATATATATACAAAACAGGGAAAACAAATTGGCCCGTCCGGAGTTTTAAAGAGCTCCCGCGCCCGCTTTGCGCGCACCTATTCGTTCGTATAGAGCAGGAAGCCAGAAAAGAGGAGATGGGGGCAGAAGCGAGGCGAGAATCGCTCGGCAAACTCGTTGCCGGGGAAATTCATGTGCCAGGTGAGCTTGGAGGCTCTTCCCCTTTCTCCGGCGCTCGCTGAATTATCGTGCGGACTTGTTTCTTCTTTCTTGACGCCTTTTTTGTCCGGCTATTTTCTGGACTACGCAGGAAAACGAGGCCGGGAGGGGGAGGGGCGACCGACCGACCGACCGACCGACGGAGAATAAGTGCTCGCGAACCTGCCGACGTAAGTTATATCCTCGCTACCCCCCTTTTTCCTATAAGCGCTGCGGTCGGGGCTATTGCTTTTCTGCCTCTCTATCGGGAATAGATTATGTAAAAAGTCGAGCCGCGCCGCCGAGCTTTCGCTAAACTGATTTCGGTTATGGCTCGCGCGCATTCTATTTTCCCGTATCTGATTCACATTCGTTCTGAGAAAGAAACAATTATTGCTCGGAGGTTTTTCTCATAGTATTGTATATTGTAATTTACTTAAATTAAATTGGCGCTCAAGCTCATCTAGAATTGATCATGAAATTAATTCGCAATGACTGAGCGGGCCACGTTCCAACGATCGTCGTTTTCGTACGTTCTAGGATTTATATGCTTGGAGAGGTACGATAAAGCTCCGAAATACGCGCTTCGTTTTGTCCATCAATGGAATCCCTCGAGAGCCGTAGTATTCGCCGTTGCCTACTCGACGATTTATCGCTCACGGCGCGCGGAGCGCTAGAGAAAACGAGGACTCGCGCCCGGAAAATTGTTTTGTCACGTCGTCCGCGTGAAGCGATTTCGCCTCCGTCTCGTCGTTACTCTTCCGAACACAGTCACCGGCCGAAAAAACAGTTGCTTCTGCGAGTACTTTAAAAACTTTGTCTACGCACCGCGTAGTTATACCTAAGCGCAATTTATTTTTTAATGCAATTTTTTACGAAAACAATCAGCCCGTAAAACTTGCTTGAAAGGTAAAAAAGCCGCGTTTGATGTAGGTTAATACCTCGGTCTTTAATTCAGCCCGCCGGGCGTGAGTGAATTTGGTTCTCGGGAGCCGTCCATCATACATCATGTACTCCTCCATAGAGAGATATTTCTCGCGCGTTCGCACAAATCCACTCTTCTCCGTCATTCCTTTCCTCGGGCTTCGCATTCCTTTTTTTGCTTCCCCTGCACGCGAACTTGGCAATGATTAATCGTGAAAAAAGGCAGCAGCAGCAGCAGCACCACCACCACCAGCCAGCGGCAGTGGCAGCAGCGAAGAAAGGGAGCATATAACGTGTTGCTCCCTTCGCCGACCTGGGGCTGGTTAAAAAAGAAACACGCTCGACGGATTCGCTCGTACGTGTAGTGGCATTTTTCTCGCGCCAGGTGAGATATTTCAATCGATCCAGTCGATAATCCCGTGAACTTGACCGGACTCGGATGTTCGCTTCTAGATTCTCTAATACGTTATCCTTTATTTTCTCGCTCAGTTTTTCTAGATTTTTCGTAGTAAGATCAAGTTCACGACGTTATCTTTATTCAAGAAAAATTTAATGTTTCCTGTTTTGCAATAATTCGATGCGTCTAAAGAGAGTGACATTATAAATTGATACAACATCCTTTCTTTAAAAAAACATCAGCGTCAATGTGACATATAATAAGAAAGTAATATAGTTTATAAGAAACGCCGTTAAAAGGGATAACACTATAAGGATAGATCTTTCTGGACACATTCGCATTAATAAAACTCTATATATAAATCACAGCGGAGAAAGAAAAGCGATTCCGCGCGCATAAGAGTGAATTCTCTGTACTCGGCGAATGAACCTCATAGCCGGGCCGCGGCTTTTCATCATCCTCAGCTTGTGAGCCGGAGAAAGAGCCGAAGAAATCAGGGGGAAGGGAAGAAGAGAGAAAGATATATATCGTTCGACGAACTCAAGCTGGAATCAAATCTGATCAGAAAATGAAAAAGGCAGGAGAGCAAGGAAGTCTCGAGCGAGAGGGTATAAGGGACGTGCGGCATGATCCAAATTTTCGAGCTTATTGTCGTCGGGTAAGAAGTCACCGGATCACGTGCGGAATGGAGAAGAGCAACGCTTTCGCCGTAAGGTGAGCCACGAGCTACCCGGTTACACGCGCACCTACAATTGCCGAGAATTTCTCTTCTCTTCTCTTACCTGCTATCTTTCTCCTCGACAGTCGAGCGTCGAGGTCAATAGGCAAGAAATTTAACGCTCCCGCGAATGCCGTAATAATCCTCTGTGTCTCTTTAAATTTCTGCCTGCCAGTTACACGAGAAGCTCTAAGTCGTTTCCGCCGGATGTTGCACTAAAATCCCTTAGAGCTCTCCGTCTTACATTACTGCATGACGATTTACTTTATAAAATCATCGATCTCTTATTAAAATAGTCGTTCGAGACTTAGTGCTGCTGTAAATTTCATATAGGTTCTAAAATTTAGTACGATCGAGTCTTTTACTCTTCCAACATTTAATTATATATTATTATATATTTTTACCTTTGCAAACAATTTTATAAACATTCAGGAAAATAATTAAATCGTCGCGAATAAAATTCCTTTCGTAGAAGCTAAAGTAACTGAAAATCGCTTTTTAATGGTAACTATAACAAAGTGCTGCAATGTTTTGCTATAGTCAAGTGGCTTTGAAATTGAAAGTCATCAACCTAGATAGATTTTTTAGTATTTTATAAAATTTAAATTTTTCCTCTTTGACAACAATAATTGATTTACCTTTTATAAACATTTTACAAAAGAATAATCTGAGATACAGCGTTGCAAGTACACATTTATTTTAACGAGGCGTAGTACGTTTTCCGCATCCACAGTTCGGCAGGCAGTAGTATTCATTAAGAAGAACTGATTGGACGGATCATTAAACGTCTCCTCTCCGCGGCGCCGCTAAAAACAACGGCTACACACACCCGCATGTAAACTGCAAATCTTTCGCGAAGTCGCGAAAAAAAGCAGCCAGACAAACTAGTCGGAGCGAGAAAACAAGTGGTAGGATCGAGGCGGGCGATAAAACCGCAAAGGAGAGGGAGCTCTGCTGGTCGTCATGAGCGCTTTTTCAAACCGCGTGTTTTGCCGAGCCCATAAGAGATTCTCACATAAATATCGGCCTCGTGCAATCTTGAACGAGGCTGCACACGAGACCGAAGCTTTCGAGGACGGCTTAGTCTCGGAAACGCAGATATAGGTTGAAAAAAAAGGCAAAATGATAAAAGAAAGCACGCCTTCGTTGCCGTGTGTAGGCTAAAGCTGTGCAGGAAAATAAAGCTCTTTATGCTCTACTTTTTTTCATTCTTGATATTTCTTTCTTAAATTTAGTAACGAATGTGTTAAATACAAATCAGAACATTTTCATTAATATAAATATATTTTAATTGATGCTGCATCAAAGTCGTTAAAATAATTACAAAAAATTGTAAAATTGCGCGGCAATAATTTAGGAAAATGAATATTCTTCACCAGAGCGGTATTTCGCCAAATACTCTTCTGCGAACCGAAATAAGAATTTATCTCGCAGCCGAATCCTTAGGAAGCAATCATGCCAGCGGAGAATGGAAAATTACAAAGCCATTGAAGCGCCTTTAAAGTTATGCAAAGACGCGGCCGGGCGCATAGCATCGCGCAATACCTGTCCCATTATTACAGCGTGGAGTGTCGTCCATTTGGAATTCCGCATTTGGCAAGGGTACAGAGTAGGTAATGCGGTCGGCCGCATATACCGCATAATGTCGCGAAATAGGCTGATCAAATTTCGTTCGTGGCGCGCCGGCTGCGAAGAGACGCGCGCACAAACACACGCACACCCACAGGCAGCACATAATGGCTGAGGGATAGACAAAGGGATGCCGGGGTATTCCTTGTGACGCTGATTTTTTTCTTATACCTTGTCTGCTTTGCTTCATTCCAGCCGTGGGAGGAAAAAAACGCAAGAGTTGCAAAAAAGCTATCCTGCACCGAGGACGATTTTTGCTTTGATGATGGCGCTTTAGCTTCGTCGTAAAGAAGAATTTATGTTCTTAAAACTTACTTGCCTGCTTGCTGCTCGGTGCTCCAGTCTTACCTGATACCTTTGAGAAACTGTTGTCGTTATCGGCGCAGTTACGCCGGGGATCCGAGTTCTTCTTAGAAAAGACTTTTGTGCCGTTTGAAAACAGATTCTTGACAGTCGTTTGATACCACAAAGCTTTGGATCACATTCCAATTTGCATGCTTGTAATCGAGATTTTTGCGTTTAATATTGAAACAATATAAACTTTATTATTTGGGTGATGCTGAATTAAAGTTTTGTAAAATTACTAAATTTACATTGGATTTTATTATTTATTGTTCAGAGTGTTTTAATTGTAATAATGTTAATTGCGAAGGGAATTGGAAATCCATTTAAAGATAAATATTCCTTGGTCAAATATTCTGGCGCCTCTCCAAATGTAAATATTCTTATTTACAGCTGCGTATTTGCGCAAATCCAGAAAATATTCTCCTTTTTGTTTGCATTTTCTCGTCAAATTTATGAGCTTCGCTAAAAAAAAAAAGGAACGTCACACACGTGAAATAAAAAGTAAACACCAAATCCTTTCCCCTTTACAATTGAAAGCAGCTGGCACTATATATCATTTTTCCTGTTTAGATAAAAAAAGAGCATTACCGCAGGATACATATGCCAGTGCGAAAGTATATTTATTAGCTCTTTCCCGGCGTTTCCAAAATATTCCTGCCACCGCGAGACAATATAAATGGTTCGCGCGCCTGGAAGATATAGAATACGAACTTCGCGTACGTGCGAAATAATTTTGACGCCTTTATCCGTTAAAAGGACACGTGTGCCGCTAATTCCCAATCCCTTTACCTCTGCAAATAGACTTAGGCTCTCGTTCCCTCTCAATTTCATACGAGGGCAGCATAACAAATTCGGATTTAGTTATACGCTATTGGAGCGCAGAAGCATTATGGAGCCGTTGATGCTATCGCGACTGATCTACGGCGATCTTATAAGCTAAAAAAAAAGAAAGAATATCGAATCCTCCGAAACCCTCCTTTCGAGCGTATTCCTTTACCGCAGAGTTAGCGACGGAAACGATATATACGTTTGGATTTTCTGTGCGAATTCGTTTTTTATGCTAATGCGAATCTCATTGAGGCCTAAAAAGGGGAGAGAAAATGGCTACTAAAGCGAGCTGATAAATGTCCTAAATTATGTTTTTTTGCTTTTACGATGATTTTGATCGATGTGCAAGTAAAAGGCATCTCTTTTAAATGAATAAAACGTTGAATCCAGCACTGATGCCAGATAAAGAAAGGAAATGCGGCCAGCCTTACGCAAAAAGGAAACAAGTTAACGGAGCTCGTCAAAAGAAAATGTAGCTGCATGCAAAAGTTTTATTATCAGTATTATTTTGATTCGTTTGGGAGCGAAACTTTGTTGCTGATTCGCGAAGAAAAAAGAAACAAAAGGAAAAAAAATGGGAAAGTTATCTATAGGAGGACTTTTTAGGGAGTAAGTGTGCCAAAAAGAAAGAAATAGTCCCGGTTGACGAGACAAAGGTACCACCCTCCCCCCCTCCCCCTCAGCCACGTTCACATACAAGTAAACACAAAGTATTTTGTTCGTCCAGCCTTTGCAGCGGATGAAAAACGTCGAGTGCAGACATTTTTCCCTCCCCAAATTCCTCCAGAACCCTCTCTTATTCCTTTCCTTTGTGTCCCTTAAATTTATCCAACCAAAAATGGTCGCAGGCAGACGTTAGATGCCTCGCTCCGAGCGAGAAATTACTGCGTACGTCGACAGTATCGGCTCATTCGCTCTTTATGCATCTGCCGTCTTTTTGTTTCGCGGTTCTGCATCTGTACGTGAAATAACGTTTGGCTTTAACTCAGTTTTTTCAGGCACTTTCAATAACCATTCGCCGTTTATCACGCGCTCTTGGGCCTTCGAACTCCTGGCGGGATTGAGATTTTATTTTGATAAAAAATTCTTTCGCGAAAGTGCACTTTAACAGCTCCTAGAACGTATTTTTTTTTATAGATTTCGCAAGAACCTTTTACGGCTTACTTGAAGAGGTGGCTCAATCTGTTTAGTAATTTAGGTCGCGGTTGAATTATTAATTTCGCCGTATTTATACTCGTTATATTTTTGAATTACCACTTTATTCGAGTGCTCTTCACCGAGGTTATGTATGTAGTAGTTGCTTCATACAGGCTAATTACAATTTTATTGCTCCCAAGCAGCCCTCCTTGTAAATTCCAATTTGACTATCAATTTCTATAAATAAAAAATAATAATAAATTAAATTTGCAGTTTTTGCGCGTACTTTCGCAGCTTTTCTTGGATCTAAAATTTCCTAGAATAGTCACTTTACTCGGCAGCAGCAAACACAGGCACTAAGAGAGGGCGCCTTTATTATGGGGATCGTGTAATTGCGACGCGTGATTCCATTTTACTTGTTTAACATTAATAGCACAAAGCTCATTTGCAAGAGTTTTCTGTCTGGCCGGCGTTTACCTCGGGATCGATTAGAATTCAGGCGGAGTCAGCTACTGGGAAATTGTATTGGTAAACTCATTTTTTTTTTCTACGAATGTGTTAAACATGACTTTTCGACAGCAAGCTTTTGCCTTCTCTGTATACCGTTACTACTCTGGCCAAGGAAAGAAGTTATTTCTTTCCATCTATCTGTGTTACTAATTAGTTTAAGACGATTTACAAGCTTATTAGATCAAGTTCTGAAAATCAAAATATCAATTTTGTGATCAAGTCATCATCTAAATAGCCTGCCGTAACAGAAAATCTTGCACGCCTCGAAAATCTGAATAGAGTTGAAATGCCCCTCGCGAAATATTAAATGTGCGCACGTAAGGCGCGTATTATTAATTACTGCTCAAGCAGCCGAGTTGCTTTCCAGAGACCTATATATTAGCAAGGGCGAGCATACGCGCCTGAAATATTAAGTCGCCGAGAGCCAACCACGGCGAATCACGCGTGCCGGCCCGAGATCTGAATGCATAATGACTTAAATGCTCTCCGGAGAGTGACATTCGACACCTCCGGCACTTAACGCCCCGAGGGCCTTGTCCTCGCGGCTCTCACGATCTGACAGTATTCCGCGCTCGAATATCAAAAGTTTCGCCGACACTCGATCTCAGACCGCGCCGCAACCGTCTTCCTAGAAATCCGAAAAGTATACGGGACCGCCGCGATTCGCTTGCGCCCTTGGATTCTTCGTTTCTTTTCTTCGGCGAAACTCCTCGCAATACGTTTTTTTTTATTATTCGTGAGACAATGCCGCAGGTAAATGGCCCGAGCGTGATTGAGTAAGAGGCCGATTATATGATAATGTAATATATATAATATTTAATATCATGTATATAATATTTCTATAGATAAATGTTTATAAATAAATTAACATTTATCTGTAGAAATATTTTTCAAAATATATATCTGCAATTAACTCCTGGAGAGAGTCACAAAAATGTAAGCGAAGTAGTGAAATAAATAAATGATTCGTTTGAAATTGATTAAAAAATATTTATTGCTGGTTTATGTGAGCATTCATTGTTAGTAACTATTAAATTTTTTAATTAAACTGTTTCTCTCTAAAATGAATTTTCGCATGGTTTTGAATACTGGAGCGCCTCGCCTATAAAAAATGAAAATCAATTTATGCCTCTGCCATTTCTTTATCAGCCTTTACAAATGTCATTTTTCGCCAGTTTATATATGTAAAAAGCATTTGTCACGAACGATTTTTCTTACTATATCCAGCAGGCTTCATATTTTTTTGGATCAAAACTAATCTCTTATTTGCGTTTAGCAGATCAAAATACGTACAAAGTTGTAGCAGGTCAGACCAGTTTTTATTTTTTGTGCGTGCTTCTCGTACAATCGATTACTAATTTGATAAAATATCAAAACTCGTACCCACGCGATTGTAAGGCAATTCCCGACAGTGTCAATTTCATATTTCATTTGACTTGTGTGCAAGTTCTACCTATAGGTATAGAGTAAGCGCACCGAGCAAGACATCCGTTATGGAGTTTGGTATCAAGTAGAGCGTCGTCTCGCCGTAGCCGGAGCGGTACTACTGTCTGTATTCCGAGGCGAAGAAGTCCAAAAGAATCGCCATCGAGGAAAGTCGCCGAGAGGAAGCCAATCAATTACCCTCGTAAAACTACATCGAGAGAGAGGAAGAGAGAGAAAGAGAGAGAGAGTGAGAGAGAGAGAGCGGCGGCGGCGGCGCCGGCAGCGGATCTTCAATAAAGATTCGGAAATCGCGCGAACTTTTCGAAAGCCTTATATATACGCGGCTCGCTCGCGCTTGCGCCTATGCATATATAGGAAAAGCTCTTTCCACATAGAGCCGAGCTTCTCCCTTGCAAATTCTTCCGATACTTCCTCGAGAGTTTTCCCGAGGACTGTGCTTGCCGCTTGCCTTAACCTCCGGCCGCCTTTGCGGATACGCACGTGTGCGAATATTTGTGCACACTTTACACTTCAGGTGCTTTTAGGACCCGAGTTATTTCTATATACGCCGCCGGTATACACACACACCGCGACGGAGAACTTGCGATGGAGTCTCTCGCCTTTCTCGCTCTCGAGGTGTATATGCTTTGAAAAGTAGTTTCGACGCGCTGTACCCCTTTCTGCCTCGAGTTCACTTTCGCGCAGCTGAATTTAACTAACGCCTTTTTTTCCGCCGTAACTTCTTAAATCCGCGATATCGCGCGAGTAATGCTCTCGAAACAATTGCACCGTTAACCACTTTTATTGCGCCACTCAACTTTCCTCGCGATGACGGCTGTATCTTCGCAAGCCCCGTTTTTCGGTTCGTTCTAAAACTATGTGTATATTGCGTTCGCTCAAATATCAGCTAAATCCGCTAAAGTTTTAAGTAGGTAAATAAAAATTTCGTTCCATTTGGAATAAACAGAAAATATGCTGATTCGCTGAAACTCTTAATCTAAAGTTCAAGCATTGTAGAAAACAGAGATGTCGAAATCCGGCATTATCTTGCGAAACTTTAAAGCAAGTTTCCAGGATCTTCATCTCCGCCTCTCAATGATACTACGCAGTTGCTTACCACGCTATAGGTATACATATATATATATACACACACACAACATAGTATACAATTAATTGAATAAACGATCGCAGCTGCTCTATCGCAGAGACGAGCATAAAACCGACTAGCGGAGCGTTCCTGCTAAGTTTTCCAGAGGTGAACGTCGTTACTGCGGCTTTGCGACAAATGTCGCAGTTACACTTGTTCGAGTATGAACTCCAGCGGTTAGAGGGCGAGAACTAGAAGTAATTAGCGGCTCACAGCTCTCGCACCGGCATTAAATTGTTCGAGGTAGCGGGAAAGAATAATTAAAGAGAGCAAGAAGTCGAAAGAGCAGTATTTTCTGGAGCAAAACAAAAAAAAAACGCTGCCAAACGATTTTGGCACAATGCTTTCTCATAGAGAACATAAAAACAATGAAACAATTAATTGTTGTTATAAATGGAATGTTATGAAATAATTACTATTATCTTATCTATTAAAAGGTAAAATTTAAGTTAACATTTATTCACGTAATTAACACGTCTTACGTGTCATGTTAAATTAGGCGGTATTATATGATTCATCAGTTAATTTCCAAGTACTAACATTTTTTAGTTCGTTTATAAGACTATGAATTTCTTACTACATTACATGGCATAACCATGATAGGTTCCTCCAAAGTCTCCAAAGTAAGATAAAAATCTTAATTAAATAAAAAATTATTAATTAAAATTAAATTGCTGAAACTAATACTATAAACAGTCATAATAAAATAATAATAATAATACTAATACTATGACTGTAATATATTATATATATAATTGTAATACCATATATAATTTAAAATCGTTATAAAACAAAAATTGGTAGTTAAATTTTAAAGAATTTTTTTTTTAATTTTGAAAATGTATGTATTAACATCCCGGCATTTTTTAAAAACTACTTTTTTGGACTCTCTGAACCTAAAAATGTGCTTCTACGTCAAAATATGAAACTCGAAAAATTTCACCGACCCAAAGCTTTCTTCATGAGAAAGCAAAAAAAAAAAAAATACTTATAGTATTTTTTCGTGATGCCATTCATCATTCGTATATCTGTAAATGTTGTTCTTCCACTTTGAGATAGATGGTCTGCGAAAAAACAAGAGATGAAAATGAAAGAGAGAGAATGAAGTAGGAAGGTGATCGTGTGCGCAAAACAGGTAGGAAAAGAAGGGAGTTAAAAGAGCGCAAGTATATGTAAACACCTTTTATATTACATCATTCGATGCAGCTTCGAAGGCAGAAATAGTCGCGCGTGTGTATCTTACTCGCAAAACCGTCAAAGTCGTCCGCCAGCGTTGTCCCACGAAAAAGACGAGAGTTTGCCGAAAAGGGGGAGGTTTTGATGGAAAGTTTCGCCGTCGTCGTCGACTACAGTAACCATAAAGGAGCGAACGAACACTAAAATATTACCCGTATCGCAGAAAAAGCCACTTTTATCTTTCTCTTTTCCTCTGAACTTTCTACTCGTCCCCATTTCTCTTCGTGGTACTTTTGCTGTGTACTTTCTCGCAAAAGCCGCTGCTATTCATACAGGACGCAAGCTCCTTTCACCAATCTGTAGACTCCATTTGTGATCGAACTCTTGTGCACAACTACCGAATGACAGAGTGCGAGGGAGCCTCTTTTGAAGCAGTGCTTTATTATCTATCTTTTTTTTAGCATTAAGTCGCGCAATAATATTTTTCGTTCGCGAGCGATCTCTGCAGCGTGCAGAAGGCACCCACGCGCTGCTTCCTTTTTCGTTTCTCTCACGGTTTTTCTCGAGTTTTTGCCTAGCTGCTTTGCAGAACTTGCTGGAGCGTGAGCTCTCGAGGCTTTGCCCGAGTAAGGAGAGGAAAATTTTTTTTCAAACCAGTGCGTCAGTCGGGAGTGACACAGTCCATTTGTCCCTCTCAATCTGCGAAGGGAGCCTTTTCGAATGGAGCGGACATATTTTATCGACCATGAAAATTGCTGCCCTCTTTATATTTAAGGAGAGAATGAGGACGACAATAAAGTGACAATACGACCGATTTATCTCCGATAGATTCCGACGAAATCGGGGGAGCAGGGAGATAAAGAGATAGATTTCAGTCTCATTTGTCTTCGTCTTGAGGTCATAATTACGCCTTTATGTAGAGTGATGTACAGTCGAGATTAACTTCGAATTTTACTTTTGAAATATGGATTGAAGTTGTCAGTAAACGAAATGAAATCACTGTTTTTAAAAAATATTCTTCTCAAAAGATATCAGTTTCACATTACGATCGAGCTTTTGAACGTTTTAAAACAACATTAATGTAACATTATGATCTTCTTCTATTTAAGGAATCAGGAAGTCTTCTTTTCATTGACCTCATTACATTGTTTTTACGGGCACAATTAAATAATTAAGGAAGATATTATTTCGACACTAACACTTGCACATACTCAAATATTATAAGCACTCGTAAAAAACAGTTGTTCTTTAAAATCTGAGAATTTTATTCAAGGGAGATTCTGTTGCGCCTCTTTCATCTTCTAAAGGCAATAAAAAAATACTAACCGTGAATTATTTCAGTTAAAATGGAAAATTTGATTCGCATTCATTTTTGCTTGACATATACATTAGTTGCTTTCTTTCGAAGTTTACTCATTTACCATAAAACACATTTCTCATTTACGAGTATGATCTATAGGTTCCATTTCTTACTCGCAAGTTTCAACGACACCTGCCATAATCGATCACTACTAGTCTCTAATATTAAATTTCAAGATGAAATCGTGGACTCTTCTTTCCGTAATAGGAAATTTTAACTAGTTTCCATCGTGTTACCTAATTAAAACCAAATCAGCTTTGGATATTCCATTGAAAGTTAGGCTAATGTGACAATTGCAGGAAGTGACTGCGATGTGTGAATGACTTTAATTAATTAAAAATAGAAATTTTCACAATAATCTCAAATTCCTCACTATTCGTTAACTGTATCAAATTTCAAGAAAAGAGACCGTCAATTGCTTTCTCATAGAGAAAGCTTTGTATCAGATCAGAGAGTCCAAAAAAGTAGTTTTTAAAAAAATCTGGATGTATATACGTATGTTCGTACTTCCCCCTTAACTACTTTTAAAAGGCGGCTTGGATTTACTTCAAATTTCGAATACAAGTTTCATTTTATTTTTATGAGCCTGCTTTCAAATTTCAAGTACTTTTATAGATTAGTTTCGTTTTTATGGCTATTTAAGTGATTTTTGAAAATTTTGGAATTTAAAATTTTCTACTTTTGCCAGAAAATATTAATATTTTTTGTTGTATTTTTTTCTTTTTAATTGTATTCTTTTAATTGTTTCATAAGATTCCATTTAAAACATAAATTAATTGTTTCATTATTTCTATGGGCATGCCTTTCTATAATCTCTATGAGAAAGCATTGTGCCAAAATCAGTTGGCAGCGTTTTCTTTGCAGTGGAGTAAAACAAAAGTGGAATATTAAATTTAAAATGAAAAATGTATGAAACGCAAATTGTACTTTTCATTTTTTTGATACGAATTTCACACCTTCTTTTAAAGTTATTTAAAAAAACTATTCGCTGCAACTAGTAATGCAGCAGGTAGGGTATCATCCGTAAGACGATTATGAACTCATCTAAGGTAAAGGGCTGGGCAAGGTGAATGAGCTTGACTGCAAAGCTTCCTACGAGTAGACCGACGTGGTGCACGCAGACGCGAGATCTCGATTGATTTTCATTAATGGTCGCGACATCGGGCCGTCCGGGTGGTTACCTTCAGAGTATATACCTCGGAATATCCTCTCATCAAAAGCCGACGCCTCCATCGTGAGAAGAATCCAGCACGTATCGTAGCGTGACAGCCGCACTGCTGAATATCTACCGTTGCCTTTGCGTATAATTAGCTGTGGAAGCGGTAATTAGTTCGCAGCCCCGTTCAATGCTTTTGCTTAAAAGGTTGTTAGAGCACGGCTCGGGATTTATTCAGTATATTGCAATTAAAGTTTTTTAATTAAAATTGAGAGTTACGGAACGCTTTATAGTTAAGGGACAGAACTTCTTCTATCAGCTAGATAAAGCTTAGCGTAACCATTATCCTCGGTCAAAGTAAAAGTTATCCTCTGCAACTTTGCATGCTACACTGCAGCTAAAGTAAAAAATGACCGCAGCCGTAATAACGTTTTGCATCCCAAACGTGAAATAATGTTTTCCAAGCGGATCTATTTTTTGCATTGAAAGAAACAGAATTTCAGGTATGTACTAAGGGTATGTACTACGAAAGTAGACGTAAGGAGATTAAATTACATACAATCCGATTTGACTTAGCCACCAAAGCTTGGTCGTTACCGTAGCGCTGAAAAGGGAGGCTTTTCAGAGAGGTAGAATTTACTTTGGAGGGATTCGCACTATTATCAAAACTATTACAAGCGAATCGATACTATGGCCTTGCCCCTCTCTCGTCCTCTTTATGTGTGCATCGGGTACAGCCGTGCCGTTTCCATTTCCCATTCGCAACAGCGGGCGAGGCCTCTGGAAGGCAAAAACCGAGGATATCGATGATATGTAAAAAGGGGTAGATAATAGTCGTCCCCGCGTATCACCTTACGAATCTCCCCTCTAATCAGATCCCCCTTTTTCTAGCTCGTATAAGAGGCGAAGAGAGGGAAATCGGGGTACTGACTGAAGGGAGGTCGCTTTTCTTTCGACGGGGACTTTAGATGGCGCGAAATAGCGAGATAAACTTCCCTTTTTCATCGCCTTTTGCTTGACTTTAATCTAGAAAACAGTTGAGATTCTAGATTGCTTAATTAGAAAAGACTTTTGATGAATGTAGGCAATTTATATTGCAAATTTATATTGCCGACAATTTTCCAATCACGGATTATTTTCTTAGGTTGCTATAAAGTGAATAAAATGCAGTTATTCAAACTAAATTAAAAATTCTCATTTATTCGAACAAAAACGCTAATTAATCTTGTTATCCGTCAAAAAGAAATTTAAAATCTAATTGGAAATTTAATTGAAGTACTTTGAAATAATGAATTACTTACGCTATTCGTTCAATTTCTTTCTTACCATCGAGCTATCGACAACAAATTTCGATCTAGAAAATAAGGTAAACCGGGGGAAGACGCCATACTTAAGGATAAAAGTGAAATAAATATTTTAAACATTAATAAAATAACATTTTTATAACTGAAATATACAAAGAACACAATAAACTAATAAATACATAACAATTCTTTGAAAAAAATTCCATTAATTGATAATTAATAATAATTGAAATTTGTGACGAGAAAGTGGTATCTTTCCCGCACTGGTGGGGAACTTATATTAAACTTGAAAATATAATTGTAATAAATTATTTGTTTTCTCTCAATAAATACTTTTAATGTTTTTTAACAAAAACAATAATAATAGTCGGTGGCATCTTACCCCGCTCTTTTTTGACTGTAAATTGACTGTAAAATAAAAAAATGAATTTAATCTAAAAAAGATTATTTTCTTACCTTTTAATAGTGTTATTTTATTAAGGTTTATTCAATTATTAATTAACGTCTTTTTTTTAACGATATTACAAATCAAAGCTTGAAGAATGATGTTTCAATTTGTTGCAAATTTTAGATCGAGAGCTACTAGCTTCGACGCTGCTCGAAAGGAAACTGATAATGATGCTAAAATCCTGAGGTATTTAGGCGACTGAATAAGAAAATCATAATAAACAAATCTATCAAGCATTTTTTGCGATTAAAATTTACAAACAAAGAAAATCTTGCGTTGTGGCATCTTCTCCCGCTTTACCTTATTCGATACTTATACAAAAAAAATAATAATAATAATTCATTGCACTCCTGGGTGTAGGTGTACAATGGTAATCATAACAGCATTGCTTCCTAAAACGTTTAATTTTATGCGAGGGATATCGCACGAGTGAATTATGTGCCAGTAATTATTAAAGTTCTTCTCTCAATCTCTTATAATGAGGATATCCGTTTGTAGAAGATGAAGAAGAAGGATGGATAGTGAGAGGCAGAAGAGTGGATAGTGCAAAGCTCGCCTCTTCTGCAGCTTCGAAATTCATTAACGATCCCACCCTCTCTTCCTTATCGCACACTTGAAAGCCCCTAGGAAGGCAGACTCTTGGCGGCGTATATACCTATAGGAGCTCTTCTCCACATGGCTCGAGGTCCCCTGCCTGGTCGCTGCAACCCTTACACTTGACGCGCCTCGGCTAATGGTAATTTTATAGATTTACTCGAAGCAGATACACGCTGCAGCTCCGCTAATTTACTTTAGCCACTGAGATGGCAACAACGAGCCAGAGGACGACGCCGAGGACAGCGCTTTGCCGTCGAGATATTCGAGAGAGAGAGAGGGAGAGAGAGATAGAGTTTCGAATTATATTGCGCGTCAGCTCTCGCGATTAATAAGCCTGTTACTTTAGGTAAATTACAAATTTGCAATTAAAACTTGGATTTACGCAGGTTTAATAGCAGTGCCGGTAGCTGAAAATTGAGCTCGGGGATTAAATGTAACGAACTTTTGTTTTTTTTTTAAATTCTGCGTAAAAAGCAATTGCACAGATAAATTGATAAAGCCCCGGTGAAAATAAACGGAGCAGTCGAGAGGAGTACGTCACGCACGAGTGCGAAATAGTAATGGAGGGGGGTATCAAAAGGAAGGAAAAAACTGTCCGCCTCGTCATTGAATCGAATTCGACCGTTGGGATTAATGAAGACTCGAAGAAAGGGAGGCATTAGAAAAGGATGTTGATTTAACAAGAGCAATCAGTGAGTTCCTCTCGGAGGTAGACTCGGCCAGAGGCGGCCTTCGTCCGACAAGATTTGATCCTCTCGGCAATCGAAAGCTGTTACTCGCTGTACGCCAACGTCTGAATCTCTTACATTAAGCCCTCGCGCGGTTGTTCTCTCGAAGAACCTATAAGCCGAAGCGATATATAACGGCACACACGTGGACGCTTTAACTTTCGACGTTCGAGCTCTTTCCCTCCGGCGGCGGAGAGGAAGAAGCCAATATCGCGCACGTAAATCTGCGGACTCCGGTCATCCTCCTTCCTCTCTCTCTCTCTCTCTCTCTCTCTCTCTCAAAGGCGATAACTGACTCGTCAGGTAGCTGACTTCGCCCCCACCTCCTGTAGATATATGGCGGATGACCCTCGTGTGTCGTACTTTATCCGACAAATTCGCGCCTTCTTCGCAAGAGGGTGCGATTTCCAATAAGCTCTAAACGGCTCTCTTTCGGACTATGAAATAAAATGGCTTATATATACGAGCCGAGAGAGCGCCTCCTTCTTATCTTAATATTCCTGTTCTCTTCTATATTTCCTTAGATTAGCATCTCCACTATTGCCGGAAAGTCAACGCTGCTTAAGTAAGCGTGACTTATACTGGTCTGCTTTACTTAAGAAAAACGAATTTCGATCTTGTTGTTGTTGAGCACATCGCAAAAAAAAGCAAGTATTAGATTGCATGTCTATTTGAGCTTTATAATTAAAATATCTATGAATATTTATCGTGAAAGTAGTAACAAATATCATAAGTACACTATAAAAAGTATTTCAAAGTTGGCCATTTTTCGAAGGAGTCAGATGAAAAACGGATAAAATATTGAACCAAAAAATAATTGTGACTATGTACTCTCTTGGATGGGTAATGTGCAATTTTTCACGGCCACGGGCTAGAGGTTTTTTTTTTAGATTTTACAACATCAATTAGTACTTTAAAAATAGTACTTCGGTTTCAGCACTACAGACTACAAAATTATGACATAGCACCAAAGTTTCCGATTTTCCGATCTGCCAGTTGTTCACCGAAATCAATTGAAGTTAGTACAAACTGAGTAAATATCGGGCTCCTGGAATGAAATACTCTAAAGCGCTCAAAATGCGGAAATAAACGCAAAACAGTAAATTCTCTTTTATTTACTCAATTGCGTCAATTGCAATTTAATAAAATTAATAATATATTGCCATCACTCGGTTAATAAACTGAAAAAACGAAATTAATTACGATTTCATAAAAGGCTCCCAGCAGCAGTGGCAAAAGTCAATAGAATAATGATAATTACGGACGAGTTGTGATAGAAAGGCAGTCCCAACTAGAAGCAAAACATAAAGAGAAAAAGAGACGAGGAAGGAAGTTAAAAAATTCTCAAGGCTTCCGGCACGACGCCTTGTACACGATAACGTAATGAAGAAATCTAGAATATAAGGTGGTCCGCGGCTTTCCAGCTTCCCGGCCACGTAGACACGGCGAGAAGTGTGAGAGCGAAGAAGAGAGTCGCGCGGCTCTCTTGCGTGCGCGAGCTTGTTTCCCTTTTCACTCTTGTTTTCTCTCTTCTAACCATCCGTTTGACCCTCAGCAGCATCATCATCCAGCACTTGTGCAGAGTCGCCACCGCCTCTCTATCCCCGAGTTCAGCTCTATCTCTTTCCCACCTCTCGAGGCGCTTACGCCGTACCCATTACCTTTGTTCTTTTCCACTTCCAGAAACTCCCTCCTCCCCTCGTCTCGCGCCCTTCTTTCCTACTCTCTTCGTTTTCGTAGAAAAATTCTCCACCGGCTTTTTCTGTCCTACACCTCCCGCACTCGGCCCCTTTTTTACTCTTTCTTCTCTCGTACGTCTTTCCGCTTCATGATCTCGCCTCTCTTTCTCTCGGTTTCTTTTTCCAGTCCTACCTGCGAGAAAGGGAGGGAGAGGGGGCGGGGGAGGGTTCGCTGCTTTGGAGTCAGCGCGCCACTCGACCTCAACAGCCCAACAATATGTGCGGAAGATTACCTTATTTGTTACGTTCATCTAACAAACCGCAAACAGCTGGGGGAGAAAGAGAGAGAGAGGACACCCAAGGGGAAAACTCGTAGCCGCCGAATAAATGAGAGCGTCCGCTCGCCAAAACGGCGCATGAATCTTTTATTTCGATGTAGAAATAAGGAGGCGAGAGATAGGAAAGGAAACTAGGTGTCAATTGCTATGAGGATGATGCCCTTTTGCGCTACGTGACTCGCACTCGTTTCAGCTACACTTTTCCACCAAGAATTATTCTGAAAGCATCACTGCTTGGCTTTCGTGACGAGCCTCATCTTCTAAAGATTTTACACTTCGATTGCCTCTCCGCTTCTAGATTTTAATGCTGCTTTGTATTTGTGTGTGCATTTCACTGAAAAGAGGCTTTGTTTGTGAACAATAAAATAGTTTCAGAGGAAAATCCATTTGTTAATTCCGACTCACTTTGCAGACATTTTAAACGCAACCCATTGAAACGTAGGAGTAACAGTTTTATTAAAAATATTATTAAATCAGGATCTATTAAGCGACAGAATTTTCAAGAGCATTTATTTATTCGTAAAAGTTCAAAAGGAAAAAAGTTTTTGTGTTTTAAGAATTTACAATTTCAGATACCTTTTAATCCGCAAAACTTTTAATAACTCTTGCAAAGTACTTTTATAATCTACTTAAAATATAGTATTCGGCATTAAAATTTTATCTTCTTCTACGGCTGTTGAAGACAGTACATTTTAGCGACGCAAAAAGTATCTGAAAGCTGGATTCCTTTCTCAAAATTAAGGCTTTGCAATAAAAAGTCACTCGTCTAATGAATTTAATAATCCAAATAAAGCATACCCGAGAGAGCAGTAGTTTAGGTATTGTCCCAAGGACAAGGTAGGTGCGCTACGATCCCCCATTATCCGAAAGCCAAGTTTGCCCAGAAATTAGTTCGCGTCCGCTTCCGAGAACGAAATGATCATCAGCGCATTTTTAATCCCAGCCGAGCGTTTCGTGCTTTTTAATTAAGGCGGTCGCGATGCCTTATCTCGCTCTCTTGATTATTCGCACTCGCGCGCGGCCCGAATTATATGCGTCGCACGCATGATTTGTCGAGGGCGTTAAGACACCGGTCACGCGTGCGCGCGTACACTTTGTCCGCGACTTAATCAAGTTAATGGAGAAAGAGGGGAGGCTTATCGCAAAAAGACTCGCCTCGCTTTGAGCGCAGCCTGCCTCCGGAGCTTGTCACGCGATTTCGTTCGCTCGGCGCGAGCGCCAAAACTGCGCGTTCGCACTTTGGATTACGGCTTTATTAGGGAATGGCGCCGACCCGACGGTCGCGCCCATTTTCAACCAGACTTTGCGCACTTAATCTTTTTATCTCTTGTTGGCTTGCGCGAACTCGCGCCGTCAAAACAACCTACCTGGCGCGAGCTTCTCTCATCGGTAATGATGACCGAGAGCTTTTCATCCGAAGTGCAAATTATTCTTTTATCTGCAGAGCCGAGTTCCATTAAAACAATGCAATTGTCGGACTCTTCGGTAAATAATCAGAGTACTCTTTTGTCTAGAGCGTTTGCCTATCAATTGTTGAATCTGTTGCGGTAAGTATATAGCTACCGACTTTAGTACGACACACCTTTGCAGTAAAGCAGCTCTCTGATAATGCTAAACGAGCGCAATCGCAGCTACGCTTGTAAGCCCAGGCTGCGCGCTCGAGGTCACGTGATTATTAATTCATCCAGTGTATTTCTACAAATTAGCCTTATCCGCAGCGTCATCTTAATTAAAACTTGTTGCACTAAGCAATTTACTTAAAACTTACCGCCCCAAGTGTTTTGGGATGCAACAAGTTTTAATTAATTATTCCGGCGAGCCTGACACGCGCGAGCACGCGCGTAAAAACATTACACGAAATGGATTTTATTTTACCGGGAGACGTAAAAGCCGAGTCCCCTCGGCAAAGCAGCCTATACACGCACGTTCGGGCACACAGAGCCCGAGCCTCGTTCCTGACTAATTAGTCGAATGAATAGCATTATTCAAATCGAGCCGGAGCCGGAACTCGAGCGAAACTCTTTCTCTCTCTTTAGCACGAGCACTTCTCAGAGGGAAGGAGCAAATGGCAGAAATATCGGCCGCGAAGTTGAGTTTGAAATAGGAGACCCGCGAGAGGTTAGGGCCGGGAATATATAGCTCCGTTCTTTTGACTCGAGAGGCACGTGCTTAAACAAAGTCTCGTTCACATTCTCGTTTTGCCGCCGGGGAGCAGAAGGAAATCTCGAAACGATTCTCATCGCGGAGTAAAATAGCTCGGGCTGCTTTTCGGCGACGATTATAATTCGCTCGCGCGAACCGGCGACCTCAAACCCTAGGAGACAGCCCGTTTTAAGCGCTCTCGTATGTACAGTTTGTCTCCATTTCGACGAACGACGTCAGTCTCAAAGAGCCACTCCAGCCGAGTTCCTTCTCACTCTGTTTTCCGCGCTGCTTTCTACCATTTTAGCCCGGCCTCGACTTTGCTAATTTATCATGATCTAATTAACGCGCGATATCGAATGTATTGTCTTCGACGGGAAAATCAGCCAAGGACGAACGTCGAAATGCACTCTGCCAAGACAGTCGAGCGATTTCTAAGCAATTCCTCGAATTCCTCGAAATTCTCCCCCGAGAGTCGGGCATTGAAGAGACATTTTTTTTCTTCTAATTTTTACAAATTGCGGAGCACAAGCTGCTCCAACTTTCTCACTCTCGGCAAGACGAATGAGCCACTGCCTTCCTTCATTTCCAACGCACAAGATACGAAGTGAATAATTCTCGTGAAAAGTCAAAAGTTTGATAAAGAAGTTTCAGAAACCTACTTTGCAGGAGAAATGTTTTTAAACAGAAAATTTATATACATTTCATCTCTGTTCTTTCTATCTTTTTATCTCTGGCCTGGACTCATCAGCGAGCTGCAAAGAGCAGCTTTCTATAATACTAAACCGTGTACACGAGTCACATACCGAAATTACGAACAAAAATAACTTTCAACCTAAATTGCTTTTCTAAGTTCTGTTTTTGAAACTGCAAATCTCCTTATAACTTTTACAACCTGTGCTCAAACTTTAAAGATGTTTTACTAAAGTGTAATTGGTAATTAAAATCCGAAAATTATTCTGCCTCTTTGCAATCAACGATATTTTTTTCGTTCCTCGTGTTCCCTAGAATCTTTTTTTTTTTATTAAAGAAGCAAGTCCCTTGATTCGAGTTGAATGCGCGAACACCGAGGGCGTGCACCACTTGTAATTTTGAATTTCCACACCTCCCGCGCGTTTAATAAACACGTCTTTAAATCATCCGCTCGAATGGTGGTCAATGGCTTTATGCCTCCCCGGAGGGCATGATACGGGAACTGATGGAATCTAGACACGGAAGAGACCTTGAGAGCACAATGGATCGATGAAGGCATGCTCTTGCACCTGCGAAGCCACTTGCGCTCTCGTGTAAGCGCGCGGATAAGCTTGCGGAAGTATTCAAGTAAGTGTAGTTTACGCATTGCGATGCGCAGGCGTAGTACGAGTGCATAAGCGACGTTTCGGTTCGACGGCTACTTCGCACACTTGCATCCTGCTTCGTAAGCGTTTACACCGTTTACAGCGATGAAACATTCACGATTGGCCGCCTTTTCCAGACAAGTCAATTGCAATAATATTAATGCAATCAATTAATTGTACAGTGCGAAAAACAAGTAAACATGATTTTCTCATAATTCACGGAGATACGTCAATAAGGGATGCTCATAAGCTGTGAGCAGCTCTGGTACTCGGCATTGTTACCTCGTAATTATCAATGCGCTGCAGTAAAGCACGCTACACGCCCTTAATTAGAATTAACGTTGCTGCTGTTCTCCGCGCTATCGGTCTAAGGAATTACAATAACTATTCCACGAGTACTTTCGTCGCACCTTGACCCTTGCTATACTTCATTATGAATTGAAAAAGTCTCAGTCAATTAATATTCCGATGAACACGAGTCCTTAAAGAATTCCCGATCGTCCGTAAAAGATTTGCGTAATTGTTGGAGAAGACTAGATAACCTAAAGGAATTCTTTCTTAATTAAGGAGCGATATTGTTCTTAATAAAGAAAAAAAAGTTGAAGAAAAGGAGCTTGACTTTTTGAAGAAAGCACACCTCCTCCAATAATTTGTAAAGACTGGAGCGATGGAGCTCGAAAATGCGTTAAAGCGAAGTTGCTTTTTTTTTGTTTCTCGGTCAGGACGGGAGGAGAGGCAAAGCAGCGGTACAGCAATTTCCCGGGCTCATAGAGAATCGGTTTATTGACTAGTTACGTCGTCATCGCTTTCGCCGAAAGTGCTCCGGCGGTCGTGCGGCGGCCCCGGGGGCAATAAATATAACCATAAAGTCTGAGCCGTAAAACTCAGGGCCTCTGGCTCCGTCGTGCCAGAGAGGCGTTGCGGCGCAGCCCGCCTTGCGCGCACGCTTGCGATGTTTCTTTACACCTTCATTGGCACGTACGACAACAAGATATACGGCGCCGAGGCGCGGGAAGCCCGAGACCGCTCGGCCGGCCGGCCCCAGCTTCCTTCTTTCTAACTGCAGTTTACAAAAGAATAAATTTCCCGTGCCGGCGCAGTCTGCAAAATGATGACCCGAATCTTGCCGGCTGAAAACTAGATAAATAGCCGAAGCTGATGATGAGAGTGGCAGTTGAGCGCGTTGTAATTTCGGAAATTAAGAGTCATTCAAGGGGTTTTACTTTGGTAATGAAATGCTAAATATGTAGCCGCTTCATTTTATAGCGGAAATCTGAAGTAATGGATAATGGCTATTGTAAAGTTATTCATTTTGAGCCTGCAAACATTAAAGGGGGCGTTTAATGTACGTGAATTTAAAGTGGATATTAGTTATTACCTTACGTTCTAACGTTACTAATATTTACATTAATACAAGTAGTCGATGATGGTCAAGAATTTACATGAAAGTAAAGAGTTAATTTTAAAATGTATCGGTAAAAAAAATATCGGTGCTTAAATTTTCTTTATTTAATGCATGTATTTCTTTGTAAATAAACAAAATAATAATACGAAACTAGTATGCTTTGTAACGGTCTCGCAAGTGCCCGCGCTCTTGTTTTGGGTAAGAGGCTCGAAGGTAGAAGGCGAACGGAATCAAATGTTAATTGATACCGAGAATTGGCAACGTCGACAGCGCGACCTAGCATATAAAAGGCGACACGGAAGGGGCGAATGGTTTCTCTCGCCCGAGTCTGACGGCAAAGGTTAGCCTCTCCGGCAACAGACCATACAGAGCCACCAAGATACCAGGCCGCGCCGGGAGGTACGCCGAGCCCTAGGAAGCTGAGAGGCAAACTTCCACATTTGGAGAATAAGCTAAAATCCAAGGCTCATCCTTCCGAGGATCAACGGGTTCGACGCGTCGACTCATTTGGCTGTCGCGACCATCCGCCAGAGCGACTGTCAACATCAGGCCAAGTAGCCCATAAAGGCGAGGTTCGTCCGAACCTGGAGGAGCCTCGTACCCGAGCGAGGGATTGCGCCCACTAATCAGCGATTATCCGAGCTAAGAATAGGAGCATAGGATTCCCGGTTGCGAGCGTGCAATTAGCTTTTGCAAAATTTATAAATAAACTGTTTTCAAAATTAAACACTGTCGTTTTCGAATTATTTGTGAAGTCACGCTTCAATTTTCATACCACTCACCCACGACCCTTTTACAAATTTTACAGCTTATCTTTTCAATTTTCGTTCTAAAATATTATTCTAGTCGTCGCTAAACGAGAGCTTTATTTTTTTACCAGTTAATTGTTTAGAATTTTGGCTCTGGCCAATAACTGGCTTTAGTATAATCTGAAGTTTAAAAGAAGCGAATAAAGACCTCTCGCTTTATAGTACGAAAACTTTCATTCGAAAGTATTTTAATAAGCGCTATTTCAGCTATTGAAATATTTCTAGCTACGCGAGACGGAGAGTGCATTATTTATTGTCGAATCGACAGTTATATATGTAAACGGCGTCCTAAAAAATAACGACCCAAAGGCTCTCGAATGGGCAGCCGCAGCGACTCGCAATATCGACGCGGTAGTCGAAAGTTGGCGTAAACATTCCCGAAAAAGGGCGGTGCGGAAAAGGTTCTCAAGCGCGACTTGAACTCTCAATTTAAGACTATCGGAAAAGCGATGTACGCGCGTTCGGCCGGATAGCCGTCCTGGCGTCAATGCTACATATATTACCGCACGTCCCGGCACAATCTAATGCTCGATATTTATTGTGCTGTAAGTTACTTTGGGCAACCTACTTGCCGATTTCCGGTGATCTGCGAAAAACTACCAGCATTCGGCTTAAATGCCACTCTTTTGGGAAATAACTGCCCCCTCCGCGGTTGGAAAAAGGCAAGGGGGGAGGGCTATAACGGGTGCTTTTCGAAATCAGGATAAGCTGCAGTTTTCTGGAGAAGCGGCTCTTTATTTTGCCAAGCGAAAAGGAAAGGAGGTGAAGGTCACGGTTCGACCGAACTCTTGTAAAATACTCTTGAAAGTATTTTGTGAAGGAAGGAAAAAAGACGATTTTCTCTTTATGAAAAACATAAATAAAACTAGTTTAACCGCACTGCAGTGTTTCGAAGCTTTGGAAAAGATAAGAAGAAATATCTAAAAAGCAAACAGAACGAAAGAAATACCTTTTCCGATAGGATAAAATCCGAGGTGTATATACTTGGGTTACACACGTTTGAAATTTATTGTAAATTTCAGAAATGGAAGAGCACAAGAGGCTGCGGTAGAAGCTTTTGGACGCTGCATGGAAACAACGCGCTGAAGTATCAACGAGCGGGCCTGTCAGTGTTTAAACCAATACCGTCATAGGTTTGAGCGTGCTTTATCGACGCTCCAAAAACGTCTGCTGGGTTTCGATTGCAACTGTAAATTCGCGCACTGTCGACTACCGCCTGTTATAACATTCTATGGGGTCATGTTCCATTTATCAGGAAGTCGGACGTGTGCGTAACATTTTTCAAAGTGCGATAAAAGCAAGCTTTGCGAAAAGTTTCCAACGGGTGCGTTTGGTTTGCCAAAAGCTAACAGATCCAATGGATAATATTACATCTTGAAAGTACAAAGGCGTCGTGCAAATTTAATGAACTCGGAAGGATTTTGAAAGGTTCGTATGTGAATTTTCGAGCGCTCGCCGGATTGAGTGGCGTTAATGCAGTTACGCAGCAAAAGCTTACTCCGTGCTTGAAGCCGCAAGTTCTCTCTCTCTCTCTAGATGAAGAGGACCGGATAAATATCTCGGAGTATTTGCCGAAAGAGCGGCAAGAGCTCCTAGAAAGCGAGTGGCGATTTAATCGTTAGCGCAACGCTGATTGCATTAACCCAGCAGCGAAAATATACAATGGTAGCTCGGCTCCGGGATCCCTCATTCGCATTGTTCGGCCCGCTCAGCTGCTGCAAAGGGCGGCTGGGCTGTAAACACCGCGGCTAGCCAATACCGCGAAAGCGTTTTAAAAGTCCCTGGGAAATTGGAGAAACGGAGAATTCGGGGGAAAGCTGCTATTTACTGCCGGCCACTCGACTGTACGTGAGCTGGTGTGCGTCCCCTCCTTCCCTCCGCAACGGAACGGACGCACGCACGAATGGAGCCACGCGCAAACAGGGCCGCGGTCCGGCGGCGGGGAGGAGTGGGAAGCTGCAAAACAGATTCTGTACGAGACAGAGCCGCTTGGCGACTCGACGAATTTCCACATGGTTTAAATGAGCTTGACGCACCGAATGCTAAATAAAGCGGAATGCCTGAAATCGCATATTTCATTGTCGGTCGCGCGAGCCCGAGAGCGCTAATTCAATTGCATGCTCAAAAATTGCCAGCGAATATAAAACAGGACTACTGCTGCTCCGCGGCCGCTCCGATAAATTGCGCATCTCGCCTCTGTGGCGCAAATGTAGCCGGGATTCCTTGCTCCTCTGCCGGCAGTTTTGCTCGGGCATACGCTTTTTCCCTACATTTTTTCCCTCTCTCGTGACTTTTTTTCAGATAATTGAATTTTCGAGCGTATTTATGCGATTCCTACGTGACCGTCGAGCCCGCCGGCGAGAGCGCAAACGTGTTTCTCTCGGCTCGCAATCGGAAATGCGAGAGCCGCCAAATGAATGCGAGCGAACTTTTTTCTGAGCTGAGCGCCGAGCTTCAGCAGCGAATGACAAAAGTTTTATAACGTGAAAAGGAAAATACTTGCTAAATTAAGACCATTAGAACCGAACCATCTGTCCGCTCTCACCTTTTACAGTACTGCGCGTTACGAGTTACAAATTTTTTGCAACTTTTCCTCGACCTCTTTTTGCAAATTTAAAACGCACATTGTTCTCTTGCGAGCTTCCCTAACTGGCGTTGAATTTCAACAATTTTTTGCTTATATTTAGGCAAAATCTCTATTTGATGGTTTTATAACGATATAAAACTATTGTTGGATAGTTCGTCCTTCAAAAGTGTCTAGCAATGGCATGAAACGTAGCCGAGAGAGTTCTGCAGTTAAAGGATGATCCAAGTGCGCGATGGCCGAATGTTGTCGCAACTCCGGAAACTTGTCAAAAAAAACTAGTAAACGATGATTGATGATTCGTGTACAAGGAAATTCGAAATATGTGCCTAGCAGAAATCGACGCACTTCCCTAAAGAATGGAAACTAATGGCACTAGCTTCGAGTATGATGTTGATTTCCCAGAATTAAAAAATCAACATTGGCGGAGAATTTTTCTACTTTTTAGAAATTCGATTTGAGGCTATTTTCTATCGAACTATTTTCATAACGTAAAGGAAGTTTGCCCAGGGGAAAAAGATAGGAGAAGCAAAAAAAAAAAAACGGCAATCAGCGAGTGACTGTTTCACGAGTTCTTCCTTTCTTCTTCTTTCTCGCTCTTTCACCCGAATCCGCATAGATAGAACCGCTCAGGGTAGATGGAATCAACGATGCCGTAATCGTTCTCCAATCAAACTGATCGGCCAGAGTTTCAGAGCTTAAACTTCGGTAATGAACTCGACTTCCAGGAGGAAGCAGTAGCGGCGGCGGCGGTGGCATCATCAGTAGCGCATCGGGTCGAAGAAAGCTTACTGTGCCCCGAAATTTATCACTATTCAGCCGGTAATGCTGTCACGAAGTAACATTTGTCAGCGTTGCGTCGGAACTGATCGAGTCCCGTTCCATTTTGTTGATCTATTGATCTTTGGAGAGAATCTTGTTGACTTTTCACGCTTGCCCAACTCGGCCTATTGCTTTCCACTTCCCCATATTTTTCAATCGTCGATTTATTGTCATTCATTCTCTTCCCCTTCAAACATTAGACTTTCAGTGCAACAGTTAATTAAGTAATAATATTTCTAATTGATTCGCTAATGCGTTGTGTACATTAATGTTTAGCTGCAATTCTCGTTCAAAATTGTACTTTAAAAATTAATATAAACAATTAATAAGTGAAAATGATTTGTGAAATAATAACTAATCGATTTGGCTCACAAGGATTTTGACGAATCTGCTTATTTGTATAATAAATATGTGAACGATTGAAAAAAAAAATTATTAAATATACAATGAAAAATACTTGGAAATAGACTGAATACGAGAAAATAATACTTTTTAATACGCATCGGTAAGTTTTTAAAAAAGCTTAAAGGAAAAATGACTGATAAACAATCGATTCTCGTCGACGCGCCAAAATGGGAATATTTTAATAAAACCGCACTAATGACTAGAACCTTATTTAATGCCAGAAATCCCTTTTCAGTACTGCCCGTATTTTAGATGAAATGTTTGAAGCCGCGCGGCTACGGTGGTAAATTGAAAGTTGAGAGTAAAACGAGGAAGCGGATAAAACGAAAATAACAGCGAAAAATCGGCAAAATAAAAAAGAGGGAAATAAAAAAAAAAGAAGCAAGCCGTGGCACGAAAACCCGGTGGAAAAAGAGGTAAGGGAACGTGGAAAAATCAGAGAAAGAGAGGGAGGCAGGGCGGACTCTTGGTGTCTTGCTCAGAGGGATTTGGCACTTTGACGAGTTTCGTCCCCTCTCCGGTCCATTGCAGCTCATCGGTCGTTGCCGTCTCTTTCTGGCTGCGCAGAGAATGAATTCCTGGCCGGCAGGGATGAGAGTAGTCCGGCGGATTTTCCCGTTGCGCGTATGGAGAACTAACGAGGGAATCCGCGCGCGATTGAAATCGTTTCGGCATTGTGTCCGGCCGCTCTTTCGCTTCTTTTATCGTCAGGGGTACGACCCCGTTTCCCAACACGACACCCAACTAATTGCAACTTTCGGACTTGTCCGCGGACGTTCAACTGCGACTGGACGCGGCCGACCTCTAATGAGTGAACAGCGATAATGCCACTGTTGCTGCTACTGCTGATTCCGCGGCTGGGATTTCGCTGAAAATACACAAAGCCAGCCGGATTGCGGGGATAAAAAAAAATTATTATGTTATCAAAATTTTTAGGCTAATTCCGAGAAATCTGGAACGTGTTGCCTGCTCGTTGGTTAAAAACAAGTCCGTCCTTCTCTCTCTCTTGAATGACAGTCGGAGGAACTTTCAGCTAATTGCTCCATTCTCGCGCGCTCGCTCGTACGTCCCTACATATCTTGCGCTCTGACAAAAAAGACAATGGTTCGTTCTCTTTCCCTGGCATTTATTGGCTCTGATGCCGCAAATTTTCGACATTTAATTTCGAAAATCAAACACAAATTTTCGTACCTTTGAAGTCAGCAAAATCGGGAAGAATCCAGCGCTAGGAGTAAATCTCGGGGCGAGAAAAATAAAGCTGAAGGAAAGAGAAGAAAGAATGTAAGAAGCAACGATAGAAAAGCTGGAGCTCACTCAGTGGATTTGGACCTCCTCGAGGGGGTCAAAAGAAGCGATTATAGCAGTGAAGCTTGTCTCCCAGAGCTCGAGGATGAAGGGATAATTGAGGTCTGCGTCAGGGCATTCTTTTCGTCGTCCTCACTTTCTCCACCTTGCTCTTTCTAGCTTTTCTCAGGGCGTGCGCGCACAAGCAGCCGCGCTCTTTACTGTACGGTGCCGCGGGAGGGGCGCGGTCAGAGCGACATAAATTCCGAGTTCGCGAAAGAAGAGAGAGAGAGCTTGAGTAACTCGTCTACGAGATTCTAACGAGTATCTTGGCTCCGCGCGGAGTAACTATGAAATTTTCTCATCATCGAGAGTAAAGGATCTCTGCCGAGTTTATACAGAGCACAGTAATGGCTCGCCACCCTCGCCTTTAACTCCTTGGAAAAGTTAAAAACTTAATTAATTGATCACGGAGCAGAGGGGGTTCCGTAGAGAAATTCGCCGGGACTTAATGGAAGAGAAATGAATAAAGCAAAAGCAGAATCTCTTAACAGATGTCCTCTTCTTTATTCTTAGACGGATTATTAAATGGTTTTGTTACAGGCAGGCTTCACAAAGGCCTTTCCACTACTTTGCAATTCTTTAAATTTGTACGCTTGTATAATTATGTCTTACTCTGGATAATGAACATTTTTATGCTTTCATCATTCTTGCAGACCTCGATATACACAGTTGCACTTGTTTAACTCGTGTCGGAAAATAAATTTTAAGAAAATGTAGCAATAAAAAGCAGAAAGGTCTCTCGCCGCTGATTAATACCAAAGGCCATTCCGCCCTACTATTTTACCTCGGGCATTGCGTCTGCACTTTTCTTATCTCCTCAAAAATACAGTCAAACCTTTTTACATCTAGCTCGTTCGTGAAAAGTCGAAAAATAATTGTGAAATATAATTTATCTGACGTAAGAAACGGAACAATTTTCCGCGCACTCGGCCGATTTCCGCCGCAATTCACATTTCTTTCGGCAACATCTTTCAGCTACAATTGCGCCCGATTTTTCCCTCATATCCGCTTAGCACGAAAAGTTAATACTTTGTCCGCAGGAAATTAACGCTTGCCAGCTGAAAAATTAAAAGAGACATCGACGTTTGTAATCGACGTAGAACACAAGTCCGAATCAAAGTTTTATTTGTTGGCGTGGGTGGGTCGGGAGAGAGAGAGAGAGGGAGAGAGAGAAAGAAAGAATGAAAAGTCCTTGGATGACGCGCCGATCCAGCCTCCGTCCGTCCGGTTTCCTGACGAACTATTGTGGCCCGCGGCTGGGATAACGCGCGGCTGAATCGCGCGAGGCTTTTGCGGATGTGATTTCAGCTGAACAAATTTCATTTCTGCCGGCACCGCTCTCTCGCTCGCTCTTTTATCAATACCATCGCAGAAACAGACTGCCTGGAAAAGAGAGAGAAAGAGAGAGAGAGAGAGAGGGACGTGGGCTCCGGAAGTTCGTTGAGCTTGAGCATCTTCCTCGTCAGCTTACACGCACCCTCTCGCGAGAAAAATCCTAAGAGCAAAGGAGAGAGAGAGAGAGAGAGAGAGAGAGAGAGAGAGGGAGAGGAGGTCGCTGCCGAGGGAAAAGGACACACGAAAGAAAGTGCGCTGGCTTTTTCCGTTGAGGAGCGAAAAATGAAGAATCTCAGGCTTTATACGTGGGAAGGAGGCGTGCAAGCAAGAGAGAGGGAGGGAGAGAGAGTCAGCCGGGTCAGGAGTTATTGAATATCAAAGTTTCGAGATTCCGCAGTGCCAGCGAAGTTCACTCGAAAACATAACTTATAAGTAACTTCCAGGGAGAACGAGAGAGAATGAGAAAAAGAAAGCGGTGCACTCGGCTTAAGGAAAAAGCAAAAGGCGGAAGTTGGTGTGCGCGGCGGCAACAGCAGCAGCAGCAGCAGCATCAGAAGAAGAAGAAGAAGAAGAAGAAGAAGAAGCGGAGCTACAGAAATGGCCGGTCCTTGCAGCCGCGAAAGAAGGCGAGACGTGGCCCGGACTCGCAAGACGGAAGTTAGGCTGGCAGCTCTCGGGGGCCAACTTTGGGCAGAGTCCAACGCGCTAAAAGGAACAAGATTTCGCAAAAATATCTCTCGCCCGCGAAAGAAATGGAAACCGTACGAGGGAGCCTGCGAAACGCGAATCCCCTTCCAAGACAAGAGACCCCTCAAGATGGACTCCTTCGCTGCTCCCAGCAACTTACAATCGAACTAACGAACCGCGCAACCGAGCTGCTCGATTCAAGGATCTTTGATGAGCCTGACGAACACAAACAAGTGCTTCGGATGAATCTTTCTATGCCGCTCGCGTTTGATCGCACAAATTTAAGAGTTCATTATTCAAACTTTACAAAAGAAAAAGCCGAAGCCAAAGATTGATAAAGGCGATCAAAAGTCAATAGACAAGCTCGAACGAAACGAGGAATTGCGGAACTGTCGGGAAACACGGGAAATTCAAGCACAAGTGCAGTTCCGCAAATCCAAGCCGCAAAGCGCGAAGGGTGGAAAAGTACCCAGGTGTCGGAGAGCTTTGCCGAGGGGAAGCCTTACAGCTTCGCGTACACACAAACCGTGGAACGAGAGAGCTCCCGCCATATCCGGGGACGGCCGCGATAATAGCCTTTATGCGGATCAAGCTCCGGGCCGGTGGCACTGGCAGGGGCAATAAATTGAATGCTAATTGACAATCGGCGCTCGCCGGGGCACGGCTACTCGTTGTATTTCATGCGTCGAACTTTCATCGGCGGCGCGCGCTCGCGGGGCCGCCGCGGCAAACAGCGCGGACACGAGCTCTCCCGGCCCGGTACATATGTACGAAGGCATAAATTCGCGGATAAATACGCGGGACAGGCAGTTAATGCGAGAGGGGCCGCCCCCCCGCTGCGCCAGCCAGTCCGAATCGATACATAGGGAGCACACCGACACTGAGCCTGTACTTGTTTACTGGAGCGCTGCCAGTCGGCTCTTACGGGCACCCCTCCCCCACCACCGCCCCGCACACCTTAATTAATTCCATCTTTGGTCTCCGGCTCACCAGGAGGAGCAGCTGGAGCCGACAATCACCTTCAACTTTCCGGAGTGCGAAAACCTCCGGTTAATTAAAATTCCTGACGCGAGGCGTTTCGCCTACTCCTTTGTCGATTATTATTTCTTGAGCACTCGATAGCTTCTTACCTCGGCTCAAACAAGTTTCCAGCCTGCCGATGCACCGACAGGTCTTTTGAAACACTGCCCGTTTCGAGAATAAACTTTTTTTTTTATTATAGTAACTAAATGGTTTTTTAATCAATATTACTTAATTATCTGACATGATTATTAATAAAAATTACCTTTGATTATAAATCCTATCTATCTATTTAACATTAAATTCTACTTCAAAGGGCACAGTTGTTAGCATACTGTCGGAGCTGTCTTGTTTGTCCTGAGGTTTTTTCCAAACTCACATTGGTACATCAAATTTCAATAAACAGAAAGAAAACGCAAAATAATCATAAATATTTATGACAATTTACATAAAAAATAACTTACGTTTTACAGTCTTCAAATCCATAATTAAATACGTACTGCTATAACTTTAATACCTTTTGACAGATTTTATTCCAGCATTCAGATGAATTAATTCTCGGTTAATGAATCGAACGAATAAAAGAATAATACTTTTATTCTACAAAGTAAACAGTGAATTAAAAAAATGATATATTTAATAAAAGCAAGGTAAGCCTGTAACGAATTTGTTAAGAGACTATGACTGACCGAGTAATTACAGGGTTTATTTTCAAAACTCCGTACGAATATAGTTGGAGAAACATAACAGTAGAAAGTGCAGTTGCCTTTGAAGCGTGGTTTGCCGAAGCTACCGAGATACGAACACCTGTATTTGACATTTTTCAGAAATCGGCCAACAGTAACAAAACAAGATAATTAATTTAAAAATCAGAGCACGTTTCGTCGTTGAACTGGTACACGCAGGCAGACGTCAAGCGGCGGTTTGACGTGATTTTTCATATGTAAAGAGAGAAACTGAAGGTGAACCTTGCGTCAATAAATTTTTGACGAATATCAATGATATTCGATAGTCGTTTGTTGTCACGCAATGTTTGTACTGCCATTCCATTTTTAAGTAATTTAATGCTCCTTCTACACAGTAACTTTTATGCTAAAAAATTTTTTAATTAATTTTTGAAATTAATTTAAAAAATTTTTTTAAATTAATTTAAATAATTTTTGAATTCATTTTTTAAATTAAATTTTTTAATTAACTCTAAAGTTGTACTCAACGTGCTTTGTGCTTATTTTTCTCTTTCAGCGTTTACGAATATGAAATTATATAAATCAAGTTTTAATTATAGTTTAAATTTATTTATTTATCCAGAGTGAAATTCTATTGAAGGTCTATATGTATAATATATACATATAACTTTAAGTAATATATACATATAACATACGCAACAATAAGAATATAATTTTTATAGACAAAATAACTAAATGTTTCTTCTTATAATTTTAATTTAATTAATCTATTTACCTAATATCCACTATAAAAATGAATCTTATATAAAAATTCAATCTTTTGTCGCCTATTCTATGCAGAACAGTCAAATTAGTCATCAACAACCAATCAAAATAGTCTTACCGTAATGACAGATTTCATCCACCACTTTTTTAAAGAGGAAGGGAGGATTTAAAAATTTTTAAATTAATTTGTTTTCGTCTAGTTAATTTTTTCACTATTTCGACTTTTTATTATGCAGCAAATAGTCTGCGTTCGGAATTAAAGGATGGCTTATAAAAATTTACTGGAAATGGAAATTACTAAAACGGATTTTGCTTTACTTTTGGCTTTTAAAATTAAAAACTTTTCAGTTATAAAAAAAAAAAAAAAGAAAAAGGATAAAATGTTTATAGAAACAATGAATAAAAATTTTTATTGAATTTTTTTTACTTTTAGTTTTTCTTGGAGATTTTCACATTTATTGCATGGTGAAAAACATTTTATAGTCAAAATCAACATTTGTTGGCTAAATTTATTCGACATTTTTCGAGCTAGAACTGGTACGAAACATTGGGAGTGCGTATGGCGTGACGCGGAGGCAAATGAACTTTCGAGGGGTAGTTCATTACGTTCGTATGTGGCTACACCACGTACGATTTTCACGTCAGGATTATTGCATCAGCTTTCGGGCTTTCCTGCCAGGCCATCAAAATCAATCAACGGCCCATTATCACTTGCGTTCTTCCGTTCTTTACTAACAAGCATAAAGAGCCCTGTCCTGTTGTAGCTTCAGCCCGTACACACTACCAAAGGTGTAGATAAACGGTGTTTCGAAAAGAAAAAAAAAACTGAAAAGTATGATGAAATATAAACGGATCGATAAAATTTTGAAATAAAACCGCAACTCACTTGACTCGAAAATAGAAATTCAGAGACAACGTTTTATGGAAAGGAAAATAGTTGGAAATTTGAGAGGCAAAGAAGCCTTTTATGTAAACATTCAAGTTGGCACCCGGTAACGGAAAAGGAAAAAGTATTGTATTACTTTTGAATATCCAACTGCATACTCTTTATTTTCTTGAGGAATTCAATTGCGAAATAAACACAATTCGAGTTCTCTTTGATCAGCAAAAATTTTTCGCTAAAGCATTGAATGCTCGAAAGCAATAGTGGATGTCATTATAAGTTCGTTAATTAGTGCAGTCGTGTAATCCTATTTCAGTCTGCGGTGGCTCTTTGTCCCAGTCATGCGGACCGAGTTATTGTTGCGTAAAATATCAGCATCCTCATAGAAAGTAACTTTGGATAGAGGTAAAGACCAGCTCCCGACATCGAGTAATTTTCATTGATTTTCATCTAAGCAATTCTGCTGAACAGAAGTGTGTTTCGGTATGACGTTACGTTATACGATATTAACGTTAATTAACAGCAATAATTTTTGTTTATTTAATCATTTCAAGCTTTTGTACAAAGCGTATATTGCCAACGATAATTTTAAGGAGTAGTTAAGGTAGGACCAAAGTGGTTCCTTAGGGATATCGAGTCATTGAACACGATTCTGCAATCAATATGAAAATTCAAAATGGCGGATCCAACATGTTTTTTTACAGATTATTTCAACCATAATCAGTGAAAAATATCAAATTAATGGCCCCGAAAAGCTATATCTGTACATTTTCAAGCCTTGATAAGGTCTTTCAAATGTTTTTATCAACTTTTTAAAAAAATTTCATAATTTAACATGGGCTTTTATTTTTTTTCCCGTCTCGGGACAGGATGACGCCTTGAGGCATCATAGTGTGACTCGTCAACATCCGACCTTGGTTTGGTTCTAACTTGGGAATTTCAGATCACTTTTCAGTACAAATTATGAGCTTCTAAAATTTTTGAAATCCCGGCCCTCTAAGGGTTAATCTAATATTTGTCCTAAAGAAGGTCTTCCATGACACGATTTCGTATTTCATGGAAATGGGACTGAACATATCCTACACAAGAAAACTCTACCCGTCGTTAGTTCTGTATATCTATAGTGTATATATATTATATAGTGCGCAGAGCTCTTTTTGTGCAGGATATGTTTGATTCCATCAAAATAATTTTTCACCTTTATCACATTACGCTCAGTACAAACTAAAACATCTGAATAATTAAAATCTCAGAACGAGTAGGCGAGCTCACTCATCGGAAGGGCGAAATCAGCGAGTGAATAACTAGTTCGCGCCAAACTTCTCGGTTAATGGCGATAATATGAGCGCGCAGAGCAAGCCAGTGGCCGCGTAAAATGCATTAAAGCGCGAAGTCAAGCGAGCATTAAGCTATTGAGTATTGATTCGCATTGGATCCTCTGCAGAGCTAGTTTAAAATTAGGCGTACTCGCGAACTGGTGAAGCAAAAGCAATGCGAAAGGGCTTAGGGTTTACTCTCCGCGCATTCCGCTTCAGCGGCCTCCCGTCGAAACCCTCCCGTCGATTGCGTTTTCCGGCGCCATCTCCCCGGGCAAAGCGAAGGATCGCGCGAGCCTTGCACCTGCGAGCGTTACTCGAACTTTCCGTGCATTCATCGCCGGCTAAAACTAAAATATATATATAAAGCTACACGAATCGAGGCTCTTATATTGGCTCGCATCGGGCCGTTTCCGTCCGACCGACAATCGCAATCCGCCGCGGCCGCGCCTCATGCACGTGTAATGCAGACTCGGCCGAGCGCGTAGCCGGCTCGAAATTGAAAACATATACCTCGAGGAAGGTAAGAGGCGGGGAGAGCTGAGTAAAGAAAAGCAGCCGAGAGGAAGAGGAAGAGAGGGCATTTAACTTTTATTATTAACAGTACTGCATTAGTTTGCGGTTCATTGACCGATTACGTGATCAGGAAATGAAACTAATTCGGGCATCGTTCAACGCAGACTTATTTGTATAAAGATCGAGTGTCAAAGTGCGTAGATTCCAGTCACGCGCGGGGGAAAGAAAAGCAACGGAAAGAAAGGGGTTGGCGAGGCCGCCGCGTGCGAGCATCGGTCTACCTCATAAACGCTGACGGTAGGCGAAAAAAAAAGCCGCTGCGAATTGCGAAGAAGAGGCGAGGGACGAATGGGGGAGAAGAAGTGGAACGGCCGCTGCTGCTCCTCGATCCAAGTGAGCCCACGAGGACTCGGCGGCGTATATTGGTTTAATCGTTTGGCCTCCGACGGAACTTTCCCTTTTCTGCTCAGCCCTCCCCGGGAGCAGCCTCTCGAGAGACACAAGCCGGAGAGAAAGAAGTACAAAGTTTCACCCTCGCGTCCCGAGACGCGACGCCGCCCGGGTTATATCTGCTACTCTCCGGGCCCTCTATCTATTTCTCCTCTGCGAGAAAGAAATTTTATTTTGCGCAAAAACTGTTATCTTGCTAATAGAAAAAGTTTACGGATCGGGAGGAGTTCTCTTATTCGTTTAGAATTAATGCGCTAATTGATTCTCCTGGACACGCCATTGGAATGACGAGACCAAAAAAGCATTCTCTAGTTTTCCTAGTAGAACGACTTTCTTTCTTCTTTCATTGATGAAAAACTTTTTAAGCTACTTAACTAAAACGGAACGAGTGATGAGCTTTCAATTTTCGAATTTTTAAAATTTTCATATTTATGAAGGAACTTTTGTACTTCTAAGTAAAAGCAGATAGAAACGTAATTCAAAGACGCTAAAAGAATATTTCATTCAAACGATTCATTTAATAATATTATCCGAAATTCAGATAATACTTTTACTAATATTATTATTTTTCGCTTAATTGATTATTTTTCACTTCAATTATAGCACACGCGTACGTGGAATGTCTTTTAATCTCTGTCTTTGTTAACGTCTTTCTTCTCGTTCTAACAAATATATTTTTAATTTATTTTTAATTAATACAGGGCACAATTTGTAGGAGTACAAAGAATAATAAAGTACGTAAATTTTACTGAAAAATCAAAGCGCTATTCCGATTGAAAGTAAATGCTCAGTCTGTTTCAATTCAAATGATTTTCATTTGGATCCCTTTTTGCGTTATAGTAATCAGATTTTTCAGCACTTAAAAAACTAAATTGTCATTCCATTTCCCCGTAAAGTTAAGCACCATTGAAATATTTCGAATTTTTTCGAAAGTTGTGTTGCGAATTTTCAATGAAGTGGATAATTAAAGTAATGATCGTGAGTCTGTACAAAAGTTGCAACAAAAGAAGAAATTACAACAAGTCAAATTGCTTTTTATTGAATTAAACGCAAATTTACGATAAAAACGGGAAGCTACTGCTGAAGTCTGGTTATTTATATATTACAGTTGGAAATGCCGTTTGTATTTAACGAACGTAAAATTCGTAGCCGAAATTAATGCGAGCTACGCAAGCAAACGAGATCAATGTGCATCGGTTTCCTGAAAGGACTGTGAGATTCATCTTGTTTGTGTAACGAGCATTCAATTATTGTTGATGCAACAACGAATAATTCACCGGAATCCTACTGTTCTATAAAGCTATAAATTTTAGTCGTACAATACCCGTAATGTCACTATTTGCTAGAAAATTTTACGAAAAACTGCATTTGTTAGCATTGTAACAGTCAAGTTTATGTTCGAGAATTACTTGCGTGAATACGTGTGATCTCCATAAATTTCTTTCTGCAAACATTTTAACCTATCTTGCGGAAACGCATTTTTCGTACGTCGAAAATTGTACAAGCGTTTCATTGATTTGATCTTTTTCAGTAAATAAAATTTTTTCATAAAAATTACCATACAACTAAATCACTATGCTGTCTCGTTAAATTTCCTGTAATATTGTGTAAAAATTACCAGAATTTAGGAAGGTTGGGTGGTTAAATCAATAAAATAAACGAACAATGAATTTATCATTGAAAATTGACAGAATATTTTTTTAATAATTACGTGCCAATAATAAACTTACTTTATGTTATTGTAATTTCTATATGCGATTTATCCATAGTGTGTGATCAATAATTCTGTACATGTGTACTGTCGATTTTCTAAACACGTTTAGAGGATTTATGTATATTAAAAATATGTATGATAAAAAATTAATGTTTTAATATTTTTTATACTTTTAGTCTCAATTCAGTTTTAATAAAATTCTTTTGCTCTTATCTCCATAAAGCGACAAAACTAGAAAATTAAAAAAAGTTTTTCTAAAAAGTTTGTATAGAATCGAAGTCTTTCAGAAATTCTTTGTTAGCATATATGTCTCGCATAAGAATTGGCTTCGGGAGTTCTTGAGCATTGGCTCATATCCATTTCTATTGCTGCAGACTTCGAAAAGTATGGAGGTACGCTAGGAAAATATACATAAATTTGATTTTATCAACTTGCGCAGAAGAAGAAAATAGATGATTGTTATCAATAATTTCTTTATTTCAATACTTTTTCGAAACAGTTGATAGAAAACGTACGTGCTCTTTGTCTGTCTTTTTCTTTTTTATCCATTCATTTTTTCTTTTTTTAAAATTAACACTGCAAAATTGAATTGAATTTTAACAAATCTTTTTCCACGTGCTTTGGACCATCTCTCTACAGTCTTATTTCTTAGACCTCCTACAAGGGCGATGGCGTATAAATATGCTAGCTACATTTAGTAAAACTACATCCACGCAGGCACCGGACCGTACTTATGCCTTTATTATTCAGGCGCGAGCAGCGAAAATTGAAAGTAATGTACATATAATGCATTGGTTCGCAGGTTTTCTGAATGTCCCGTTTTAAGTGGACAAAGTCTAGCCGTTATCGCAATTCACGCCAGGAGCTTTCATGATTTAACGCGAAAACTTGTGTGAGGTATATAGATCTTAGACCGCAAAACGACCTTCCTAATTGTCGAAGAGGAACTCAATTTCGTCGAATCTTCTAAGGCCAAGTTTCGGACAATGCTGATCGTTCTAGATCTCGGGTTATCGTTACTTGACTAATATGCCAATGTTTTATAACTACACTGCAACTAATTGGTTTCAAGGATGGAATTGATCGTCTCAGCAATGAACAATACTTCTAGACAATCACTAAATTTACAATAAAATAAAATGGAAAATGAAATAAATTAAAAATACCCACGTGACAAAATTTTGTTCAGCTTGAATACATGTTGTATATAAGGGCTGTATTAAAAAATTATTCTACATAATATTGATACAAATTATATACAATTAATTTTTCTTGGATTATTGTACAGAATTTATATACAAATTTACAAATTCATGTTAATAGTTTGTATTGTAGGATGCTGCTAGTTATGTCTTGGCACATAACAATAGATGATGAAAAATACGCATTGCGTAAGTATCTTACTGGTATAGATGATCTTGAAACTTTTATAATGAAATTAATAATTTAGAATTTTTTTACATTTTCATGACAGAACAAAACAATAAATCTGATATAATTACTAGAAATTATAGACGAGCCTGGACGAGTATATGGTTTTATTGACACCAATAAAATATTAAAAATTCGTAAAAAATGCAAAAAAAACATTTTCATAATTAGCAATATTTTATTTATTTCTTTTTAGTTATGTCTGATATGAGCTTATTATGGAGAAAGCACATTCCCTGTGTTGAAATGCATTATTTCTCATTATACTTGAAATGAATAATTGAAATGTACGTTGAAATAATATACCTCTTTAGCTTTTGCAAGATAACAGATTTAACAGATATTGGGAAATAAAACTTTAAACTTTTTTTTTGTTTTCAAATCGAAAATGTTGCTCTGGTAGAGATGAAATTTTAATATCTACCGAATGTACTTTGTTAATCAGTCGAAGAATCTCGTTTAAAAATGCATTAAAGTGGAAGCGAGCGTTCCTGTTTCATTTGTCTCATAGAGCTTGTCAATTCCAGGGAGTAAAAGAAACGCGCAGTGTGAAATAGTTAGCCATTACGTTAATAACGGTTCTCCCTTAGAGAGCTTGGCTCGCGCGTCGCATGTTTGTAACTATCTGTTTAGTATCGATGCGACATGAGCAAGGAAACTCATCGCGAATGGCAGCAGCAACGGCGGTCATAATTTAAGAGAACGCAATGGATCACATGCAAAGAGAGAGAGAGAGAGAGAGAGAGAGGGGGAGGGAGGGAGAGGGAGTTAATCAGGATCGAAGGTAATACATGAGAGTGCCGCAGGAATGACGTGCTCGAATGACGTACGGGATGCGCTCGGATAAATTTCTGCGACGTGTCGCACAGACCTGCTATGTACCCGCGTCAGCCCTCGCCATGTCGGCATAACAGAATCAAGTGGAAATTTCAAGACATCAGCCCGTTACTCTTTGTACTTGACCTTATTTCTCATTTTTTGACGGCTATTCGATATCAAAGCTGTTGATGCCTTGCACTCTTCACCTCGCAGGGGCAGTTTCATTTGTTCTTGTTCGACCGATCATTGATAACGCTCTTTGTCTCTTAGACTGCCTTTCAATTCGAGTCCGATCTAATAATGTGATTAAAATTTTAAGAGTCGCTATCAAATTTTCCGCAAATTTGTAGAGTAAACGAAGGTTTGAAATGCGGCTATTTGCGCAATGGTAAGTATTCCATCTTCGAGCCATCGTTATGCTTTCGCTAAGTTTGCTTTTCCTGCAGAATATCCTGAGGCGTAATTAAACTCTAAAGTCATAATTTTTCTTGACTCTGCTTAAATTACTTGGAATGCATTTTTTCAAATTTAATACTTTATACCTTTTATATACGAGGAATAGCAATTTCTAAGCGTTTTATAAAAATAAGGCAGCTCATTTGTACTCGTAATACGCTCCATTTCCTGTGGATTAAAGTAGCTCTGGTGCAATTCGCATGTTACACATTTTACGCTTTCATCTTGCACTTACCGAGTCTTACGTGTGCCACCTGATATTACTTGTGAAAAACATTGTAATCTTATTAAAATGAAAAATTAATTAATTCTGTCTAATAGACACTTAAACCTTTGATTAATCGCAACATTAAACGCGATTCGGAGGAATTTACGTACATTCCCTATCACTGACATCGCTGAATGAACCGCTGGGGATACTCCAAAGCTAATACGGAACGAGCCCTGCTATCACCGCTTTCAATCTCTCATCTATGCCATCTTTTCGAAGGCGATATATTTTTCGAAAAATATTTTTAATTTATTAGAAAGTCCAAAAAGTTATTAATGGAAATATGGAAACTATGAAAAAGTTCATTTTAAATACTACGCTTTTTAAGTGTTGAAGAAAATCGAAGTTTTTCTTACAAATTTATTTACTTTTAAAGTTGTCACATTTCACACAAACGTTAGTAGAAAAACATATTTTTAAAGACAATTGCCTAGAAATTTTATTGATTTAACAAATTACAGATTTATGAAACAAAATAATTAATAATGTTCATGCAGCAGTTTCAGACGGGAAAGCCAAATGAGTAAGTACGACTGATTTCCCGATTAATTAATAAAACGTAATTATTTACGCATTATTAAAAAGACAGGCAAAATAACAAACCCTTTATACACTCATATCGTTCAATTTATTCTAAACGCTTATACAAAATATAAGAAATGAAATTGCTGCGAAAACTAGATACTTTTTCTTTTAATCAAAAGCCATTTATATTATAGAGTTAATTTCTCTCAATCAAGAGAAATTGGTATTTCATAAAATTCGCGCTTTAGAATCGAATGACGTTTATTGGTTAACTTTTTTAATATTAGAAATAACGATACAACGAACTTTTTGAAAAAAAGTCTCACAAACCAATCGCATTATACAGACGCAGAAGAAGGGGGTCCGGAAAAAAAGGATAAAAAAGCTATCAGCTGGACACGCAAAAGTGCGCGGCTTGCCAGCTTATCACGTTTCGCAAAGTCCAAGTCGCGTTCTCATCAGTTAAGCGGCAGGCTCGCACGGAAACCCAGATTAGAACACGGAACGACTTAATTGTTTTTCTTTCCGTGCAAGACCAAGATAATTACTGCCCACGACTTTCGGCAACGCTAAATTACGCGTATTCACGCGGCATTCTACTTAGGGTTATTAACCGTAACGGCGAGCGTCGTTTAAAAGGCTCATCGGATAAAGTGTAAGCGAGCCTTCTCGCTAGCGGAAACAAGATTGCAGCGCACGGACGAGAATCGAGTACTTATTTTTACTTCTTTTTCACCGCAAAATTATGAGTGTATACGTTTTTAAGTTTGAATTGCGTAGGGAATATTTTGATGTTTATGGAGTAGTATTACTGGGAAATGAACTCTTTTTAGCACTTGATAATATCGAGGATCCTGCTAAAGTACGAAGCCAAATTTCTTTTTTAAAATATATTATTGGATTTCTGCCAAAGGTATTATAAATATTGGAAGCCGAGTAAACTTTGCAGATGCATGTATCAACTATTTAAGTTCATTAAGCTCTGTTTGTTTAAATAAAAAGGGTGCTATAATTAGAGAAATTTACTTGCATACATTGTTCTTATTTCCATTGTAAATGAAATGTAAACGAGATGGTGGTGTATTTTTGAAAGTGAAGTTTTCTTCTTTGTTACAAATTCGCAGGAAAATAACTATTTTCATTTTTCATTAGTACTAATATTATATCGTACATAAAATATATATTGCAGGTCTGGAGAACTGGAATTTGTATATAACTTGCTCGATAACCAATCAATTTTCAGTTGTCGAGTATTTTCGTACCCTTTAATTCTCTTACATACTTTCATTATCATTTCTAATCCTTAGTATAGCCAATATCAGTCCACCTAATAGAATTTACGTGATTGACGCTACAATTTGGCGAACCCCCAGCAAATAATCGAATCTTTATTCCTGGCTCGAATACCCTAAATCAGGCACTTTAATAAAAGCCCTCTTATGCGAAAAGTACATCTTGAATTTAGAATTAAAAAGTTTTCTGAAGATGGGAAAAAGCTCCGGACTAATTAAAAAGAAAGAAGCGAAATGTTTTTTTTTTTGCAAGCGTCCCGAGAGACAGGCGGATGTTTTCAAGTACCCGAGGCGTACAGAGCGATATTTCTAGAGCCATCAGCGCCAATAGGTCCTTCTTGTCCTCGTTTCAGTCATTATTTTCCAATGTCGCCGGCAATACGTTCACATTGAGGAAAGTTCGACCTACTCTCGGACTCCTAGTCCCTCACTTGCCTCCCTCCCCCCTCCCCCCCCCCATCCCGTTGGATAATCCTTGAAACTTTTGGCTTACCCTTCTCTTGGAGTGCCTTTTCGAGTTGCCGCTTTTGTCGCATGCCGTGCAATTCTCCTCCCTTTCCCGTCGTCGCCTTTCTATTTACTTGCAGTCTTCAGATTCAACCGATAAACGCACAAATTATCTGCGAGTCTCTAAACAGGGCAATGAACATCACGAAAGTCCGTTTAGGAATCAAAGCCCTGTAATGAATGGATTATAGATGAATGCCTAGCGAAGGTGAAATTGTATAGAGTGCAGATTAATTTCGAGCCTCCTTAAACACTAGAAACGGACTGAGCATTTAGGCAGCTTTGCTTAAAGCTCTTATTGAGAATTCAATTGGCAGATAATGAAATACTGAAGGATACGGAGAGTAAATGTGATTAACAAGTTTTCGCATTCGACTAGTTTGGATTATTAAAACTCGGGAGCTACTTCACTTTACGTAAGGCTCACTTGCAGTCTGAGGAGACGCGGTACAGGCGGGCGTAATCCGTATCGTGGTTCGGATAATACTGTCCTAAAACTTGACGTTTAACCATAAATTTTCGGGAAATTCAGGTAACTCGGCTCGCAGAAGCCGGACTTCTCACCGCTAAGCTTCCCTCTCTTCCTCTCGAATTTTCCCTTTTCCTCTTACGCCTCTTAACCAGAAACGTCAGTCGCCTTTATTAAGAACATAAAAGTGCGCTATTAAGAGCATAAACATTAGAAAATATTGCCGCTGAAGTCATTTTAGAAGTAAATTTTACGATGTTTGTAACCTCTTAAAATTAAACTTTTAACGGTTTAATGCTTGAACACAGCAACTCTGCTTATTTTTATTACTTTTTTCCTGTGTTATTATTTTCACTGACATTTCTTCTAATATTTTATTAAAAATATATCTTGCCTTAAAAGTTCAATAAAATTTGTTTTCAATAGAGTTAGAATGCAACATTTAAGTAGTAAAGTCCATGTTTAATCAGACACTCGGACATTAAACTGAATTGCAAAGATTTGGTTCACGAATGAAATATACAATAATGACAACTTTGTAACAAGCATAAAAATAGTACAATTAAATGTAAAATAGCTTTATAATAAATTTAGAATCTCAACATGTATTATTTTTTTAGGCCAATTATACATTGGAAAATTAGCTTTTGAGTCATTATAAACAGCATAACTGGTGAAAAAAAAGAATTTCATTAATTATCTTTGACGAACTACGTGTGCTTGGTCAAAAACGTGTCAAGAATTTGTAATCTCATTTAGTTTACGGAAGTTGCGCGTTTTAGAAAAAGAGAGTTGCTAATATCGCGTACTAAATGGAGCAAAGGTACAACTGACTTGTAAGCTGTCAAACATGGTCTGGAACCATTCATATCTCGCAGTAGGAAGGCTTTGATTGTATCAAGTCAAAGGCATCTCAACGATGTTAATCAACAGGCAGTGATAAAATAGGCAAATGAGCATGCAAGCAGTGTGAATCTACACGGTTTTGTTTTTGCGATCGTAAATGTGAGAAAGCTGCCTAATCAAGAGAAATGTGGTAGCTTGCGTAGAAACATTCGCTTCCGCTAAACTAAAAAAAATAAATTCAATCAATTATTAGTACTGACTAATCGTTCAATTCGGAATTTATCATCATTTTTGGAATTCGTACTTTCGTCGCGTAATTAAAATGAACTTCGACTGCAGCGAATGATAAACTCGGTGAATTCACGAAGCGTGACTGTCTCTCAAGTTTGTATGAAAAACAAGCCCATCTAAATGAGAATGCCTGGGAAGAAAATTTCCAAGCAATTGCGGCCGCCGCAGCGCCCCAGCAAAATAAGTGAATCCAAAACTAAATGATTAAATTTGTTTTGGAAATTTATACGCTTTATAAATTTCATTAAGAAATCAGTGGAAAGCGTCTGCGGTAGCAGGGGGCAGCGAAACATCTCGAGCTAAGATTCATTTAGAGTTGAAATTATCCTTGAGCCTGACTCTCTCTTCCTCTCTTTCTCCTTCGCTCGTTGCTTGTTCTTTCCCTCCTCTTTTTCTAGTCCAGCCAAAACGAGGAAACGATCCTTCAGGAAAGATGAATGGCAGCGGCCTTAATGGTCTTCTGCAATGGAGACTTCCGCAAAGGTTGGCCGACTTCTAAGTGAAAACGCTGAAACGCTCGCCGATCGTTCAAGTCTCGCTCCCTCCTCCTCCTCCTCCACCTCTTCAGAAGAAAGACTGTCTCTGGAACCTGCAAAATATTATTCAAAGTCAGCAACGGTTTAAAGCCGAAGGAAAGCCGAAGCAATGGGTAACCTTCCAGTCTTGTAAAGCGTGCCCAGAAATAGAAATTGACTACAATAGGTTCGCAATGCCAACTTCATTTCAAGTTTTTCATTCATTTGACTTTAAACTCTGGTTTATTAACTTCGGATTCGATACGAAAAGTCCGGAAAGTTAGCAAAATGGGTAAAGGTGGTGTGCTCGAGAAAATCTGGAATAATCGCTCTTAGACAGAATAAAAAATTTTACATTCCAGCGCAGTATTATTACATTGTCGCTAATGACTTTTATTCAGACAAAAGAATAAGTAAGGCGTCCACCTTTTCAGGATTTGATCAATCCTTCTCTGCTTTTGAAATGGTTTTAATTATTCACCCGCACTATTGCATTATACATATATACAGAAAACGAAATCGACAAAGTAGCGATATGTCCGATCCCCACCGATGATTCTTTTAATTAATACCCTTTTCCCAGGAAGCTAGTTTTTTTAATGCAAAGGATATTATCGAGGTCTGGTTCCAGTTCTCGCGGTCACGGTGGGCGTTGTCTGCACACGGTGCTGAACTTGGTTAAGAACCCGAGCTCTCCTCTCCCCCCCCCCTCCGTCCCCAAGGGGGAGAGAAGAAACTGAGACTTTTATTTCATCGAGTCACTGAAAACCAGGCGTAGTTCGCCTCGGATTATGCATTGCGCTAAAATGCAGATACAAACTCCCCCTCGAGAGCCATGACCTCATTCTCTTTTTCACCTTACCACCCCGTACGTACAGTCGCCTTCTCCGTCTATTTATCCGTCCATCTCATCTCCCCGCTGCCTCCGCCAGAATTCTTTAGCTCCTTCTCTTTTCATCTACGACAATTCACTTGGCGTTTTCATTCTGCTCCCTCCATTTTCCCCTTTCTTTTTTGCCCTCGTCTCGCTACATCTCGATGCTTTTTCACCGCCGTATAACTACTCGACGCCGCGATGCACAGCCTTACGTACTTCCCCATTAACTTTGTCCCGGCGGCCATTTCTCTCCCTTAATTCTCTTGGAAAACACTGCTCAGTCAAGGCTCCTTTAAAAGATAGCTACTGCTAGGACGTTAAAATATTACTTACAAATTTCCACCTTTAAAGTCTTTTGGCAATTCTTGGGCTTTTACTCTGCTCGTCTATTTTTGTCCGCTACTTAAATTTCAGCTTCCGAGCCTCTTACTGTTCCAAATAAAGAAATGTTAGAATTTTCCCTTCAAACAAAAGCGACACAAGTTTTGGAATATAACATTTCTTTAGTTTATAAAGGAATTGTATAGTGGTGTTTTAATGTCCTAATGTAAATGATTCTACAAAGAAACGAATCGATAATTCTTATTTGCTTATTTTAAAAATTCTTAAGAATTTCTAAAATAAGCAAATAAGAGAAGTCAATAATTTTTTTTTCTTATCTTATTTAACGTCGACTTTTACGCTACCTTGTGGCTTGTCAAACACCGACTTCCGAACCATCTGAGCTTTGATGTTATTAGACACTTCTAAATAAATACAGTGGAGTACTAATGTCAGTTTTTGCTGGATACCGCGATCGAAGCAGAGACCTTCTGGTTAAAAAGCCGGTACTCTACCAACTGAACCATCGCTGCTCTAAAGTCAATAATATTATTAACTATCATGGTAGATTATTATTGAATTATACGAAGTCCTCGCTCTCCTACATTACAACTGTAGTATTCTGCCGTATAGGCCAATCACACACGCATTTTAGAGTCCTAGAACAAAGAGAGCCCCCACTATCGTGCTCGCCCCGCGACGTAGCCGC
>JAWWEO010000045.1:12863540-12896998 GCA_035582975.1 Ormyrus labotus | reverse complement strand
CTAAAATTTAATATAGTTCGAGTTTGTCTCCAGGTTAGTATACAATATAGCAATTTTTAATAAAAATTATAGGAATTATAACTTAAACTTTTTTCTCCGTGTAGCCAATATTCATACCGATGGATATAATAATCATGAAAAATATAAAAAAAATTTGTTTCGCCAAATTAAAAAGTTGACAGCTCTAGAGATTTGATATTTGATTTTAATATGAAGAAAAATTACAAAGACGTAATGCGTTATTACATAAAATGAAATTGAGCAAGACATAAAAGGTTCAACTAATTTTCCATCCATACTCGTATTTGCATCATTAGAGTACGGTAGAGGCTTGAGCGATAGCCACGCTGCTCTCCGTAGTTTAAAGAGACCGCTGTATCTCAATCTGTGTCAAAGTCATTAGAAGCCCCCGCCCCTAGGAAGTTGTTCGTCTCGGCGTCGGCGGCGGCGTAGTCCAGCCAGGCCTGAAGCTTCGCGGAAAATCGAAGGGGTTAAGATGGATGCGAGGCCGTCCTGCACACAAGTTCGGCAAGAGTTAGCCGTTATTAGTTACTAGTTGCAAAGCTGCTCGCAGCAAAAGTGGCTGGCTCGCGCGCGACACGCTCATCCGAGCCAGTTTCTAGCCCCGGCCGCTCGGCTCGTAATGATTTAATCGCTCAAAAGTCCGCGCAGCTGCGGCGCCGCGTTTTTACGATCTCGGCCTGACGGCGGGCCTTAATTGCATATGAATATGCGTCGACGCCCGAGCGCTGTTTGCTAGCTAGCAGATGCCGCCGTCGCCGACGCCGCCGCTATATAGTCGCTTAGTTTTCGGACATCGGCCGAGCTGCGACGCGTGAATCAAGTTTAAATTAAATTGGTCGCGCGGCGCGCACCGGCCGAAGAAGAGAGAAGGGCTGCGGTCGGGAGAGAGAAAAGCCATCAACACCCCTCTCTGCAAGGAGATACAATAATTACCAAGTTGCAGCGTTAGCCCCCGACGACTTGAGTAAGCTGCCAAGACCGATTGGCGCAAAATACCGTGGTAATCTCCATTAGATTAGCTCCGAGAAAGCCCGGATCCAGGCGACAGCTATCCCCCGAAAACTATATAGATATAGAGCCCGATGTTATCGATCGCATCTAATGCCGCTGCCCCGATGTATCGAATTTTTGCCCCTGTCTTCGGAAAAAGCTCGTCTGGCGAATTTGCAGTCCCCTTTTTGCGGCAGCCGACGTCGCCGCCGAGCTCGCTTAGTATCCCTTTTCCATTAAAATGTTAATTTTTAACTATCGCGCACATTGCCCAACTTGGACATTGCCTCGGCGCTTTTTATTCCTTACGGGTTTTCCCTCGCTCGATTCGTTTTTATATGCGCTTATGCTAATGCGCCGCGGGAACTGCGAAATTTTCGGTTTGTAATCAGATGCTCTCGCCTCTTTTCAACGGTTTAAGAAAAGAACAATTTTCAGCGCGTTATCGGTTCTTTAATTAAAGGCAATTAATTGGTTTCTTCGTTTTGCGCGTGGAAGGTGGACGTGTGTCGGGTTTTCGGAAATAAACATCATTTTATACAATCAATTACTTTTTAGATTTTAGAAAGAGTACAACTTTGTGCTGGAAAGTATTCTTCTCTTTGTATTGGATACTCGTTTGCGAGTAGTACAGTAAACAGAAAACCACTGGCAAATAGAAACGATTTGATTGAAGTTTTGTTAAATCCTATGACGCTTCCGTTTCTCCAAACAACGTTTTAACGAAGAGAAACTGATTCCCAAAAAGCTGTGAGGATTTCATGTCCAATTTTTCAACTGCCAAAGAAAGCGAAAAATGTAAGCTAAAACTCTCCAACTTCTATTTATTTTCTTGATTGCCGAAAATATAAGAATAATAAGAGATTAATCTTCATTAACCTTCACCTTCATATCCGTTAATCTTCGTGTTTCCGTAAAAATAGATCTGCTTTTGATTATAGGCCTGGACTGAATAGGGTAAATGGAATTATTGCTTGCCTTCGTAGCGCTGTTATTAGTTTAACTCCGAATTTCCATAAACCGAGCATTCACGCAAGCAAATTTTCATCCTAATCTGTAACTTGTTCCATACCTGCAATTCAATTGAATTCCTCTACAATCTGTCAGTTCGAGAGCCAACATCATTTCCATGTGATTGTAGTTGATATAAGCATTACTGCGCATTCAGAGTTTGCATTTAAAGCCACGGTTAGATTGAGTAATCCGACGATTACTAAATCTATCGATCCAACGGGTTTCGCGCCGAAGGTCTGCACTCTTACCTGCGCAATAAAGAGAGCCATAAACATGTGCCGATAGCCCAAAATGACTTGATCAACAGCGGGCAGCAGATGCTCTAGCAATAATTATAGTCGGAATGACTTACGGGGAAAATGGAGTGATAAAAAGTAACATCGGATCCGCAGCAGAGCAGACAAGGCGGCCGGGTGTGGCTTCAGCTGCACGTGGCGGCAGCGCACTTAACTCCGCGGTGCCACGTGACTAAGCGCCGGAAGAAAGCGTACATTATGACGGGGAGCCGGGAATTTAAGCGCGCACGCACGCGCCCACAACAATCGTGACGGGCGCGTGTCAAGATTGATGACGAGATGAGTCGTAAAAATTGTCAGCGTAAATCGTTATGCCGACATCACGACGAGTTTATTTACCGCGGCGCGCAGCCCCCGTCCCGAATATTAATTAACGGGCCGCGCGCGGTGCTGCGCGAGGTGTCGAGGGCCAGCGTTTAGCGTCGTTTAAATGCAAGATCGAGCCCTTTGATTGATGCTTCGGGGAAGCTGAGGAAATTGACGCCGCTCTTCCCACGACTATTTTTAGGCGAGAATTTCCCCCGGTCCGGATGTGGTTAAACATGCTTTATGTGTTTACGCGGGGGTAACGTTCGAATGACTCTTCTGTTTGGACACTGATCGTTGTAGTAGACAATGCATTCGGTGAAACGATTGCTATCCGCGCATTCTAACAAATGTTTTGTACGCTGAAACGGCTTTAACCGAATGTTACGCTGCAGAGAATACTGTGATATTTTACGCAGAGATGGAAAGGCCTTTCCAGGCGTGATACATAATTTTAATGACTAATCTACATTTCACTATCTGATTATAATAAATTTTCATTGATTATATATGTACATTTTGAACATTAAAGCTGTAATCTAGGTCATATTATTAAATTCCGAACGGAAACGAGGACGAACCCGTTTAAAAAAAAATGATGATAAGTAATTAATATTTTACCGTGCACGTGAGAAATGCAATCGCGCAATAGGGGATAATTTTAAGCAAGACGTATCCTAAAAATATATGTACGTAAGTCGGGCCAATTAGTGTAATTTATAGAAGCAACGTTTTTCTTTTTTTTTCCAGTTCCTTTGGGAGCAGTAACAGAGCGACGGCACCGCCTAGTCGGGACGTTTCACGCGAAGCGCCGGCAACCATTAGGTTATTAAAATTTAATGATTGCGTTCTACATCGTAGAGAACTGCGACTTATGCCGCGAGGCTACGAGCCATTATTAAATACGAAAGCATCGTAAAAATCGCGCCTTACTCGAGCGTCGCCGCAGCGCTGCTCGCGTGAACCCGTAATCAATTTAATGCGTCGTTTATCTTTCCGGTCGTCGCTGCTGCAAAACTCAAAAAGTCATTTAAAACAAAGCTACTCTTTGTCGCTGGATCGCAATTTCGTTTTAATCATTTTAATTCGTAGCTTGCGGATCCTCTCAACTTTTCCTGATGAAATCCTTTATCTGATGTGCAAAGCAAACAAGCTTTTTTAATATCACGTTTATGTAAAGAAAAAGCAGATTTGGATGCTACCTGTGGCAAGTAAATGCCATTAAAACTTGTCAAAAGCTGGAGAAAATTGAAAAAAAAAATGTTTACGCAGAAATTCCGTACGATTCTCTAATAATGTAATATGCTATTTTTTTTTTATCAAGACAAGCACGAGAGGCAACAATCTCTACTCAAAATTGGTCAAAAAATATTTAACAATGTGTGAAAAGGCTGAAAAAAGAAAGGAACAATGCACGGAAAAAAATTTGACTGGGAGACGTGGCGTCGTGCGCTGCTTCCGGAAAAGCGCAATCTTGCATCCCCGTATCAATCATAGGATTAAGTGTCGACGTCGCCGGCGGAGGCGACCGGGCGATATTGACTTCGTCAATAGAGCTCCGATATTGTTCGAGCAATAAAACTTGAGAGCTGACATATTCCAAGAAATTCCTCTCGGTTGCGAAATCCTTGTTTCCCTCGTATGAGTTTCGTCTACGTCCGCATATTTACCGACATTCTTATCAAGTCGCTCGCACCCCTTTGTGCAGAGTTTTCTCTCTCTCCCTCTCTTTCTCTCTTTCGATTCCCAATCAAATGCACGAGCGTTTTTAATCTTCAATAGATACAATCGCTGGAGGAAGGAGAGAGAGAGAGAGAGCGAGTCTTATCGGCGTTATTGAATCGTAGTACACGACGAATGCTCCAGTTTCCGCTCCACTTGCCCCGATATATAGCTTCATCTTTTCTGTTTTCGTCTATACACGTCGGAGCGCTTTTAGAGCGAAATTTCGGCGCAATCCGTTAGATCGATCTATGTCGCGGCGCACTCATTTCGCTCTCGGCTCGAGCTTTCGCCAGTCATTTTTCAGCCAGATGTTTCAGGCCCCCTCCTTCTCGTTCCTCCTCCTCCTCCTCATATTTAATATATTAGACGGCTGCTCGGGCTTATTCCCCCGGTAGGCGCGAGCTGTAGCGAGCTGGATCGGAAAAGAGCAGAGGACATCGAAAGTTTGTCGCTCGAAAGTGCAGACGCAGCCCTCCTGCGAAAAGCCTTCCCGCGCAACTCTTCGTCTGCGAGAACTTCAGATTTCCGGCTTGATTCAGTGCGGAAACGCTTTCGCGTCGCACTCGGCACTTTGGCCCCTTCTTCTTTTCCCACTTCGTCTCCCCCCGGCTCCCCTGCCGTCGCCCGCCGCTTGATTAATACCGGAAATTATTTATGATTCGGAATGCGCGACACTCGAAAAGAACGGCTCCGTTAACTTAACGCGACAGTCTTAAAGGTTAATAGAAGCTTTATTACTGCGAATGCAAAGTCGGCGGCGTTCCCTCTTTCTTTTTAGTTCGATATTTGCAAACTCGGCCCCGGATAACTTTGCTTTCTGCGCGTCCGGGAAACTTTGCTTATTGTAAAAGTAATAACCACACGGCTCTTGTTTTAGAAATTAATTTTGTCATGCTTCTCTAACTTCTGCCTTGCCTTCTTATAGAAATCTCGAGCTTGTTACTTTAAAACTTTTTACAGTACTATATTTATTATGAATACTGAATTTATTTTGTACAATTCGTTTATCGGCATTTCTCCGTGTGAATTGATTATTCCAGACGCAGGAGAATTTCTGCCAGCGCCATTAAGCAGATTACTCCGCTGAAATTATTTTCCATCATGCTTTATTAACAATTTCTCGAAGGACCCGCTAATTAATCCCAGAAATCATTCCACGTCGCCGTTGAAGAGCTTTTTCACTAAAGAGCTTAACACGTTCCGGCTCTTAAAGCATCAACTTTATCCGGCGCGCACAAAACTAATAAAGGCCCTAATTATTATCGATCGAAACACTTAGCGAAAGTTTGTCGGGAGCGTTCGGCTCTAAGCCGCGTTTTGGTGAGCGCGAAGTATTCGATCTACACGAGGATAAATTGCCAGCTCGAGAGAAGTCAAATTCGATTTAACAAATTCTCGCCCGTATACCGACTCTGTATTTCTCCAGAGGATTCGGATGAATAAATACTTTCTGTTTCGAGAACGTACAGAACTGCGATAATATATGTTGCTTGGGCTCCGCTCGTTTTCGCGCTCATAACTCCTTATTCTCGCAAACTCCTCGAGCACACCCCGACTCTTTCAAGGGCTTTTCCAATACAGAAAGTAGAGTCTCTGAGGGCGTGACTTGGGAAATCATCGTCCCTTAACGAGGCTGCGCATCCAGCCGCCCCTTTTCGTGCGCCTTCCTCCTCTTAAGCGGCGTAAACGAGAGAAATTTGCGCGAAGCCGGAAGAAAAGACGCGTGCCTTCACTGTCCCGCGGCTCGGTCAATGGAGCCTAGGCGGCTGAGAAAAGAGCTTTCCGCCTGTTTAAAGCGGCTGGAAGCCCCTCGAAAATCAGGGGGGGCTCAACGATGTTGTGCTCCGAGGAGCCGTGTTTGTTCGGGCCCTTCAAAGGGTCAACAACATCCGGATTGTTATCTCATCTGTTACTCTGGCGCACGTGGCGTAGAATGCATAAATAACTTGGCCTGTATTAGCGCGCGCCCGGAGGCTAAGTAATGGCTCCGTGTCACCGTCGCGGCGTCTTCGACATGATCGGCCACCGAGCGGAGCGTTAAATATTCATAAGCCAGCCGACGGTTTTCCTGTCTGGACGCGCAGTGTAGAATTCGACGATTTGCCACTGAGTTCATTTGTAGCTCTGACCGATTCTGTTAAGAAAACGATGGGTGTTAAATTACCTCGCTTGCCTCGCTATTGATTTATTGGGAATTTACATTTATTAGTCATCTGGTGTACTGTTTACGAATTTGCTCGTTTCTTGCTTTAAATAAAGCTTAGATTAATGAATGGGTTTGCATAAATGAGCACTACCTGTTCGATTGTTTATAATTTGCAGGTGGAGCATTATTCTTGCATGAGTACATTATTGCTATCAATCTCATCTGTTTCACGGGATCCTGTTTTAGACTCAATAATTTATTATAACTATCAAATAATGTACGAGTAGCCAAAGTGAGATCCATCATCTAACGCACGGTTCAAAATTGAATTAGTTATAATATTGTCAATCAATTTTGTTCCATAATCCCTTTGTTAGTCATTTTGCAAACAACTTCCGAACAAAAAAGTGGTTTACACATGATTTACATTTGAAAACATTAAATTGAAAATCGCACAATAATTGACAATCGATGTAACCTTTTAATTAAGCCTCCGATAATTTAATTCGCGGTAATTTTTCATCCTACGAACAAGCTCAGTGGTAGCAGGCTTGACTTTTCCACGGATTTGTTCGTGCAGCCGCCAAGTCGGATCTTTAATGGCATACTCCCGACAGAGCGGATTATTTTTTCACTTTTTGTGATTTTACGGCCGTACCTTTAATGTCGTGTCATTGGCGCCACTCAACCGCTATCGTAAAATCACAGCCGAGAGGCTGCTGCGGCGCACGAATGTTTTTTCCCTGCCGTCCTCCCTCTAATATTAAACATCTAGAGCCTTCAAGGACATTATAGCTCGTAAAAAAGGAGGAAGAAATAAGAGCCTTTTCCCCCTATTAATTATATAGCGCCGAGCCAATTAAGCGCCGAATTTCCCTTGCGTCGGAATCATCTAGAAATTTCTAAATTATGTCTCGACGGATGGCTCGGTTACGAGGAAAAAATGAATTATTACTATTGCGCAAGGATGATGAATAGCGCCGCCATGGACGTATAATCGATAAGGATTGAGTATTTGTTTTAGCGATTGAAGGCTCGATAAGCCGTCAAATCCACGTTCCGAGCAGCGGAAGGAGGCGGACATGCAGAAAGAGAAAACGGGCCAATTTCATTGTAGGAAACGTTGATTTTGATCGATACGCCGGAAAGGAGAAATTGTTCTTATCATCTGTTTTCGCTCGGTCAAATTTGATGTATTACAGCTAAAGGATTGGCAGTCGCTCCAAAAGACAAAGCCGGCCGCCGAAATCGTCGAGGAGATTTCCCTAACGCGATCAGCTGTAAGAGACACAGCAGCGCCATTTTTCCCGACGACGGCGAATTACGGGTCACGTAGTACCGGAACGCCGCGAGGCAAAGTCTCTTGCTCCTTTACCCCAACGTCTCTTCTCCCTGCCTCTGCCTCCCTACTCTCGACAGTCTATTTCTCTCTCGGCGCGACGTCGCCGAGGCCTACATTTGTTACGTACCCGATGAATATTGCACCTCTCCGCGCTTTTTTCACGCTGCTGGTCTTAGCTCGGATTTCATCTCTCGCGAAGGAGGCTCGATTTGTTTGCTGCGCCGAAAAGTCATGAAAAATAACTTCGTGTCGAAAACGAAAATTTTCCAAAAAATATGTATCGCCTCATCGAATTGGATGTACAGCTGAATTTTCTTTTTAACTTGACTGTCTGATCTGAACAGCTAAAGAAATTGGTCAGTTAGCTCATAAAAAATTTGGACCTGCAGTCAATCGTTTTTATAGTTATGCAGTTGCAGTTTTAAGCCTTCGCTCAGATGGTATTACGTATGGATGGGCTGGCTGCTAAATTTGCAAAGCGATGCGAGTGACGCGCGCAGAGGGTGTCTATTAACCGTAATTAGACAGCGTAAACCGGGTACTCAAAACGAAATTACTAACTGGCATCGAAATTTTATCGCATCGCTCGATGCGTATTACGGACACCTGATTGAAAGCTTTTAGCTCTGGAGGGGAAAAAGCTCGGGACCGCTGTAATTCTGATTAGAGATTCGAAGCGAAAAAAAAAAAAAAAACCGTATTTCCTGGGATAAATCGAGCGGGAGCCAGAGGTTATCGGGGTAATTCATTAAATAGAAAATATGTGTCGCGCATAAAAGTCAATATTATATAAATTTACGTTCATTCGGCGCGAAACGACGGAGTATCTTTTCATTTTAGTTTATGAGCCTGACGCTCCATATATCCTGGATATGGTGTAACGAATCACATTTAGCCGGTCGCTTATACGATACGCGCAGTACGAGGGTGGATTCCTCATAATCCCGGTCAGCAAGCTGCGCCGTGCCTCTTTATACCTGCTTTCCTTTCATTGCGCTGTATTGTCAATTACCAAGTGTGTGTAGCAGCACGCCTGCCGTGTTGTCAGCATAAACGCGAGTCAGGTTTTACCGTCGTTAAATTGTTTTTCTAGCCACGTACCGCCCGAGGAAATGTCTCTTTCATCTTGGATCTCTCCCTCCCGCCCCTTCTCTAAGCAAGGGAGGAGGGTCGCGCAGAATAATGAAAGGGTAAAAAGAGGCGTAATTCAGCTCTCCCCGGGAGTAGTGCGGGCTACGGAAAAACGAGGCCTGCGCGCGCGTGCTCTCTTTCTTTTTCCGAGGCTTGCCTCTTCAAAATTACGTTTTACATCGAGTTTGCGTCGTCTAACGAGTGCACGAATGAAACGGTGTCCCTGTTGTTGCGTTGCCGAGCGATTAATCGCCTGAAGAAAAAAACTAAGCTGCTTTGCTTTGGGGGTATGATTTTAAGCAGCGGAATTCACTATGGAAGATCGCTAATTGAACGAGGCGCGATAAAAGTGTGAATAAGGCATTGAAAGAATCGCCATTTTTATGTAAAAGTTTTTATAAGGATGGCGATTCTTTTAATTTCTTATTCGGGCGGAATTATTGAACACCTGGGTGAGGGAAACTACGGCCAACTTCGTTAGGCATCTTTTGCAGATCTATCGCTAACTTCTCCGCTCGCTCGTTCTTGCACTTTGTAGGAGCAGCGCTCGTTTAAATGTTAGCAATTTTGACAAGGTAAAATGTAGCAAACTTATAAATAAGTTTTCATTACTAATTACAAAAATTAATGCGCTTACTTGGCGAGCTTGTTCATTAGTCGGTATTTCAACGATTACTTTTTATTAAATGCGCTTTCAGTAGGAGAATCAGCTGAACCTGAAAAAGTCAAGACAATTCGTTATACTTTATAATGATTAGCTATGAATATTATTTATTCTTTTTGAAAAATACTCCTTATAAAGAAACCCCAGCCAAAAGCTGCGCAAATGACACAAGTTTTCTTTGTAAACGTAAATTATTCCGTGCAGAGAACGTTGTCAAAGCTCGGTACTTCAAAACCTGAATGACAGAGAAAAAGAATGAAGGCAGATGTAGAAAAGAAGAACGGGCACTTGCTTTTTTTATAAATCAATTTACTGGCGATCAAGTTGTTCCACCCGAAAATTATCATATAGGTTCTGACTCTAGTCTACGTTAGTATTTTTACTAGAATTTTAATTAATCGCGCAGAGAAAACGACTGTATCGATAAAAGCTATATAAATGATTTAAATTTCTATCACGAAAATTCATTATTTTCATCTCAAAGTAAATGAATGATTCTACGTCGTCTTGAAGCTGAGCCGCCAAAATAGCAAACTCACTAATAAGGATGTTAAAATGTATTACATTCTCTAGAGGAAATAATATAATGCGCAAAAAGAAAAGATTCAAATTGCTACCCCGATATAAGGATTGCACGTATTAGAGAGCGCAGGCTAAGTTAGTCCCCATTGTTTTCGGACAGCGCAAGTATAACAATGGAAAAAGCGAACAATTTACATTGGGATTCTTTTGAATAGACTGCACGTTTTGCTCTTTGCCGGACGTTACCATCCCCGCGTATACGTTTTATGGTAGTGGAAAATCTGACTCGAAGGAAAATCAAAGAAGTAAGAAACTAAAAAGTTGCTTGCACTCGGATTTATTTGTCTCGTCGGAGATATTATACCTTTCCCCTTGTGGCTAAAGAAAGCGAGCAGCACTATTTATCCACTCGTTCTACCTCTCCTACCTTTATTCTCATTATTTTACCTTCCATATTCCATTTTATTTCCCTCGCAATGCAATATTTTTTCAGTCGTGCTTCTTTCTCCCCTTCGGTTTCCAACATTTTTTAATCTTCTACTTATTACTTAACATTTTATAATTAAAATTTCTGCTCGTTTAATTATTTTAAAATAATTAAATCTCATTTTATTTTATTTACTCCATCCACGCGGCGCATTGCAATCACATTTAGTCGAACAAATGTCGACTGACGCAAACGAACGCGAGAACCGAGAAATTTGAAATAAAAGTTAAAGCAAATTGAGAATGAATGAATTCTCGTCGAAAATGTAAGAAGGAAGCCGGCTGACTAGAGAGTAAAAAATAACGCTGCTAAAGGGCAGCATTAATTCCGATTGTGCTAAGCGGGTGGCGGAGCAGTTGGCGCCTTTCTTAGCTCAGCAAGGAAAGCATAACGAGCCTTTAAATTCACTTGGATAATTTCCGCTGGTCGCGGCGAGAGGCGCGCGCGCTTACGAAAAGGGACTGACACGCCGCTCGTGTAATTAGAGAAAAAGCATCGCTGAGTCTCGGTGGCCGGAAGGAAGGTTTTACCTCCGATGGCGCTTCCTCTCCTTCGTCCGGGAGTCCGGGCCGTACGACCTTTGTGCTTGCTCCCGTCCTAGGGGAGCGCCCGCCTGTCTCTTTTCTACGACTGTCTCAAGCTCTGCTTTCGTTCTATACCGTTCTCGCTTGCTAAATGCATTTCTTCCACTCGCTCGCACTCCGTTCGATATCGTTCTACGGAAAGCTACGGACAGCGGCGACACATTTCTACTGCAATCTTCATCCAACTTCATTGCCGCGGTATATTGCACCGGTTAATCTCCCTCGGGGCGAGAATCGCAGCGAAACGTTTCAAGCTCGATGAATAATTTTGCTTTGCGCACGTATAGGCTTTTCGTCGATTGGCAGTGATATTTCTCCGCGCTTACGGAGGCAAGAAAAGCTGCGGGACAAGCTCGAAAAAGAGCGACACTATAGCAGCTAAGTGCAGTGTACTGATGATATAGATCACGTCGGCATTTTACGAGCGAGAAATCCTATAAAAAGAGAAAATTCGGGCACGCCCGGCTAAATTGGCTTTTATGCTTAAAGCGAAGATTCATTTCTATCGTGGTCTCGAATGTAGAAAAGACAACTGCGCGCGCGGCAAGCGTCTTCGATTTAAGGGGTAAAGAAGTTTCGATTTAGACCTCCCCCCCTAAGCGACGTCAGTTATTTCCCCAGGCGCTAACGCAGAATTTTCGTTCGACGTGTAGCGAAAGAGTAAGAGAGAGAGAGAGAGAGAGAGAAGAGAGCTCGGCGCGATTGCCTTTGCCGCAAGATCATTCGCCCTTCGACATTCAAATTACTTCCTCCCCAGCAGTGTTCCCGCTATTATACACTCTACCATCTCTCTCTTTCTCTCTTTCTGCCTTTCGCAGGGAAGAAAAACAAAACTTGGCGCCATCGCGACGCTACGGAGACATTCGTGCGGCAAGGCGTAACGGAAGTACTCGCGCAAGCAGTCGGTTCGCCGTCTGAATTTTTATCGTAGTATTTGGGAAAATAAATTGGCCGTACCGCAGCGCTGTATAGCCGCCGATGCGGAGCAGCCAGTTTTCGAACAATGAGGACCATTATTTTTTCCGACCGGACACCGAAAGCACACCTATTTCAAATATACGAGCTGATTCACGAGCTCCTATTGATCTCGCCAATGAACGCCGCGTGCAGTCTTAGAACTTTCCCGATAAACTTTTAACTAGCAATAATCCCGTAGCTTATTAAGTTCAAACGAGGTTGCAGGCTTATGGCTACTATTCTCGCTCTCTGACTACAAGCTAATCTAATTGTGCTTGATCACTTCGCGCGGTCCTTTATCCTCCAAGTTTACATATTCATCATTTTCTGCGCTTCCTTTGCAATTATACTTTCTGATACTCCCAATATTCTGTTATGGTCAAATATTAATACATGAGAATCTTGCAAGAATCATGACCGACGTGGTGGCAGCGATTCGCAGCTTTAAATCGTAAGATTACCTACCCGGTAGCAGGTTAAAAAATCAGATTTCGGCGCAAGCCACTTTCCGCCCTTCTCGGCGGTAAATGCAGGTCCATCTCTCGGCCTATTGAGCACAATAGCGAGATAAATATAACGGGCTGCCCGGGCGTATAATCAGGCGGGCGATATAGCTATACCCTGGAGAAGGTCGGTCAGATCTCTGGCGAAAGCTGAGCCCATTGTTCGCTTTTAATCGGAATATTCAACGCGCTCAGTTCCGACATGCTTTCTCTCGGCGCGAGAGAGCGCCTTCGGGGTTCGCTCGCACTACCGCCCCCTCGTAAATTTGCCCGCACACGCCAGCCCCTCCGACACTTGCATTCGCGCAAGCTCGCAGACAGAGAGAGAGAGAGAGAGAGAGACAGAGAGACTGTAACTGCAAAAACCAGACCCGCTTTTTAGCCCAGCTGGGGCGCAAGCCGCGTTAATTGCTACGGTTTGTTTACCGAGGCTCGCCGATCGGTATCCAACTCTTACCGCATAAGTGGCTGCTTTTTTTACAAACTGTTAATCAAACTTTTCTTCAGCAATAGCGACTGTTCAATTTTGAGAGCGACCATCAGAATAGCAGAATAGTAGTAGAACATTTTACAATTTTAATTCGTTAATTTTATAAGCAATTATTCAAGAGACAAAGTGAGCTGTCGTGCATTGAAATTAATTTAAAAATAAACAAAATTATAAATTATCAGATTTTAACTATCAAAATAAATTACAATTACTACAAACTGTACAATCCAAAATACTAAAAATAATAAATAAAAATAAGTTCCCAACAAGCCCACCTTTAAATTTAAATCAACTCTTCGCATATGAAAGCCTAATATATGAGTACGATAAAATCAAAGAGCAATACATCAACTCTGCTAGCAAAACAAGAAAGAAGCTGATAATGATGCTAAAATCCTGAAATATTTAGGCGACTGAATAAAAAAAATCATAATAAAGACATCTAGCAAGCACTTCTTGCGATTTGTCTCTCTATATTATAAAAATATATCTCCGCCGCCGCTCCGTTGCCATGACAACAAGCCAATTGCCATGACAACCGTTGCCATGGCAACAGCCTTAATTCGTACAGTTACTACGCCCCCGGCCCCGCCGCCGTGAATTCAGCCAGCCCCCTCCCCCTCCTCCGTCAACCCACTCCCGAAAAGTCCCAATTATCGAACAGTCCCAATTACCGTACAGTCCTATTTTGAGTAAAACTTATGGGGGGTTGATATCAGAGCCCCCCTAGTTTACAAACAAAGAAAATCTTGCGTTGTGGCGTCTTCCCCAAGCTGGCATCTTCCCCCGCTTTACCTTACCACTTGAGGATAATTAGCTTTTAGCCGGACCTAATGCACAGGTAATTTCATTACCTCTATTAGGATGTAAATAAACTGTATCGTACTAATTTTTTCTTAAAATGTACACTATATGTGTAGCGCTGGATTTACCTTAATTATTAATGGCATTTGAACTTTTTGTTGATCGCTAAATTATTCCTACGTTGAATCCAGGACATTCAAACTTTTTACTATAGCTTGTACATTAAAGCAGCTACAAGTTAAAAAATCAATTTTTCGATTTAATTAAAATTTATGAAATGCGCAGTCTGTACGTACATTGATTTTAACCGGCAATGAGTTAAACAGTTTTGCCAACAAAACAGATTTTCTTTAAATATTGAATCCTTTCGTAATGGAAAAATTATGAATAAATAATTAATTGCACACAAATATTCCCGGATTTCATTTCTTAATAACATAATAGCCAGTGCATAAATGCAAATTAATGTGATTTCAACAAAAGGAACTTCTGTGTGGAATGGAATCCTATGAATTCCGGGTAATGTCGAACTCGAAACCGCAAATTTTACTGTGCTATGCAAGAATCTCATGAAGTACTGAAATCCTTTTTATTATACCTTAAAACGAGCGGGACATCCATTTTCTAATTTTCTAATTAGTAAAAATTCAACCCTTTCCTCGTAAACTTTAAAAGTACAAAAGCCATTGAATTTTTTCGCAGAAAACATGTTTTTTTTTCGAATAAAAATGTTGATAGTGTCACGGATGGCATAATTCGTAGAGTCGCGAAGGATGACCGCCATCCATGTAGATACGAGGACCACTCGTTTTACACTCGAGCTGCATCGCGGACGTTAGCTCAGTGCGCCTCATAACTGTCGGGACCCAGGTTCGAATTCCGTTCGTCCTTTTGTATTATAATCACTTCTGTTATCTACAATCACTTCTCAGAGTGACACTTGAGCTTGACGGAGCCACGGATAAACGATGAAAAAATTCAGTTGACATCACGCACGTCTGACCACCTATTCTACAGTACAACGCCTCTTTTTAGAGCAGCACAATGGCCTTTGACGGAAGTTTTTGCGCGCAAGTTCCGAGTGAGTTGCGCACAAAAGCCCTAGAAATCGAAAATAAAATTTTTTATTCGAGGCCGCGACAATTCTCTGCTCCCCGAAATAAGCAAAAAGGGCAAAGTGGAAAAAAGTGTATAAGTTTCCATTGTTGAAGCACGAGGTTGCGATCTTCTGGCAAAGCTCGCTCGCGAGGCTATATGAAAGTCATTATATCGCGCGAAGCAGCTTCGTCGAGCTTTCGCGCAGCCACGTAAGCGTATCTCTCTCTCTCCCTCCCTCCCTGCGTTAGCGTAATCGCAAAACTTCCAAGCTTTTTGCCCAGGAGCTCTATCCCGGCCCGAGTTTCGCGCAGATGGCTTTTCGCGCTTGCTTTGCAAAAAGTGCCGCGCGGCACATCTTTGTAACCCCACTGCCAGCCGATGGAACTTGCAACTATCAGCAAGTAGAAACGGCCCAACTGCAAACTCTCTCCCTCTCCGGCGATGAGCCGCGGCGACGCTAAACTCTTATTTCCCCCTTTGATAAAAATAAATTCAGCCCCTCCCGGAGAGCGGCGCAAGCCTCTCTTCTCCATACACTTAATAACGTCCGCAAGCGAACGCGCGGGCCTTTCTTTCGGGATATAGCTAAACTTTTCCGGGAGCGGAAACGATTTTCGCTGGACTTCTTAGATTTTCTATGTTGCTTCGGAAGCTCCTCTTTCCACGGGATTCTCCTTACTTTTTTTTACTAGAAATTTTCTACTTTCCCAAGCCTTATAATCTATCCAGATTTGCGCACTTACAATGCGTGGCACTATACGTAACGCAAAGTTCAGAGAAAATCCTATTTAACCTAAATTGAGTTCCTTTCGAAACACTTTACCGCCGCTTGCTCGAAAGCATCTTGTTTTCCTCAGAAAATTATAGCTAAGGAAAAAAGATAGACAACTATTTCCCGAGCAAATAAATGAGAGCCGAGGCGGCTTTCGTTCCCCCGACTTATTCCTGGTTGGCGCAGCATTGTAGCACGCCAAAGAGACTGGAAGTGCTGCTGCAACGACTCCGGAAATGCAAGGCCGTTTAGAAGAGCTCAATTAAGAAACCAAATGAATAGAACAAGCGCGAAAGCGCTTGGAACCGCGCGCCCAGGAAAGAAAGAGAGAAGACTCGTGAAAAATAGTTCTCCGTGACATAATGTCTTAAGAAGAGTCGCGCAATGCCGGATGTCTGCGAAACGTTGCCAACACACGAAACTTTCCGCGGTCTTTGCTAGTTTTCACTTTGCCCGCCAAAATCGAGCCCGAGTCGGAAAACACTTTTATGTTTTCTTTTTTTCTTTTTGCAAATAATTAAGAGGACGGATAATTTTCATCAAGTTTCTTCGTCCGCTTTTTCGGAAAGTATTTTCAAAGACTGCATTATATTGCATATTATTACCTGTTAAAATTGTTAAAAGTTCAATGTTTAAAGTTAATATCCGGAAAACTTTGTTTTAAAACTTTTAAATTGAAAGCGTGTAAAAATATAGGTAATTTTATACTTTGAAAGTAAAAATTTTGCTTTAAAAGCTTCTAAGTTTACCAGACTCGTGCGGCACAACATGTATTCAATACTCAATTTGGCGCTAACTATTTTGAGTTAATATATATTCCGAGAAAAGACGTAAAAGGGAAAAAGGGAGAGAGTAAACACGTACACGGGTTGCTGCTGCACACAAGGGATAAGAAAAGAAGGTTGGTCTGCCTCCTTTGTGCTGCGGGCCAATAAAAGTCTCTTTCATGGCTGCTATTGCTGGCACCCTGTGCTTTTAAGATCGAAATTCGGATTCATGAATAAGCCCAAATAAAAAAAATTGTGCTTACGAGGATAAAGATTGAATAAAGATCCTTTGATTTTCAAAGGATCTCGAGTTGCCAAGCCTCGCAGAAACTCATTTGCAGTTATGAAATTCTGCGCGCGATTAAATAGCGAAGACTCGCGGAGCAGCGAAACACGCATAAAGCCGCAATTTTCGCGAATGATATTTTCAAGAATTTCACATTGTTGAAAAATCTGTTCCGTATTTAAGTAGTGCGGCCGTTGGAAAAAAAAATGGGAAAGAGACGATAGAACCGCAGCGCGCTCGAGAGATTCATAAAAAGGTCTTTCATAGAGTTTTTTTCAATGGCTCTGAGGCACGCTAAGGCTCATTAAACTTCATACATATCATGTATGCCGGCGCACAAAGTCCCTCGCTCAAGTATACTCATTCCTCTTTACTGTGTATCCGTTCGTTCTTCTTTTTTCGAACGCCCGTTCGACATTTCGTCGCGACCGAGCTTAAACATTTTGTTTTAACTTTTAAATTACGTCTTGCACTTTCGGACGTAAAAATATCTCTTTTCGCAATCGCAACAATCCCCAAAGCCATCCCTGCGATCTGTTTTATACATCATTAAGGCTTGTACAAATTTTCAGCAAACACTTTTAATACACTTTCAATGTGTTTGCTTCATCATTGCTTTTTTATAAAGTATCAATGGTACCGAATACGGCTACCGAATACCCCAGCGAAACGCGCGAATAAAATGTAAATAAAATATTGTCACGCCCGTACAATTAGTAAACCCATTGATTCACGCACGTCACGTTCGGCAATTCGTTGCGAGAGGGCTGACGGTCTGCACCCCCCTTGTCCCAAAAGCACAGACCCCCCACGAATCCGCTCTGTTTCGAAACACTCTGAAACTGTAATAAGCTATAATCGATACTCTATATAATATAAATTAGGCAATAAAGATCAGAGATTAAGTCATAAATGAAAACAAGAGAGACCTTATAGCCTCGGCTCCTTATAAAAATCGGTTCTCCTGCTGTAGGGAACAGAGTTGTATTTGAAAGTCGTCTTTGCCCTTCCCGCTTATTTTCTCCACTGTTTGTAAAATAACAATGTTTTTACGTTGGCCGAAAAAGTTCTACGAGCTTCCAAAATATATATATATATTAACGATTGGAAAAGCGGGATTTAAATGCAAGCGTTTATTTATCGTTAATAAATGCGCCAACGGCGAATTTACGATCCCCGCGAATATATCGTTTTCAATATCGCCGACGCGTGCATTCGTATATGGAGAGAGAGATAGAGATAGAGAGAGAGAGAGAGAGAGAGAGAGAGAGAGAGAGAGAGAGAGAGAGAGGGAGAGGTAGACAGAAATAGGAATCCCATATCCTGATCTGGGATCTCGTATAGTTTAATCCAGCTTTTTTGTACCCGCATCTACTTCGGCATCTCCCCTCCGAAATTTCGCTAGTTCGCGCACGTAAGTCCGGAAGCGGACGTCGTTCGTCGGGGGCTTCATTATCCAATCGGCTCCGGCATGATATAATTCACTCTCGGGTTTGCAAAGAAATCGACCTTGAGCAAGCAAGTTTTCGCAATAATTTAAGCCGACTTCCTTCCGTCCTTCCTGTTTGCTCTCCGCTCTTTCGGGGACGGCGCGTTTCATTCTTGCGCACTGGTCCTTTGGGCTGCAGTAGGCCCGGGAGCGGCGCTTGATTAATCGCCCTCGCCTTCTCGAGTTTTACATTATGCCTCCGCTCGGCCTATACATTATCCAAGCCGCGGCACCCACGTCTTCGACAATTTTCACCGGGAATAGCTCTTATTATTCCCCGCAAAAGATGATTTCTCGACTAATATCCCCATAGTCGTTGTGCACACGTGACGAGAGTTTCCCGCGACTCGTAAATATTGCTCCCAAGAGCCGAGGATGAAAATTCTCCCATGTTTACTAATGACCAGTCGCCGCTGAAATCAATTCGAATTGTCTGTTTTTGAAGCTTTTCGCAAAATGTTTTTCTATTAGAGGAGTGGCCGAATGCGAGCCAGGGAATCGGGTCAATATTTACATGTGCAAAATGTTTTTACCTCTGACTTATTGGAGAATCCCTCTCTCGAAATTTTTTATTTATAAAGCGTGTAATATACTGGAGTCGTCAAAATATGTTTTTTCCAGATGTGCAAACTGTTTTTACCTCTGACTTATTGGATAATCCCTCTTGTAGATTTCCGTGCTTCGTAAATAACATATGAGTAAAATAGCTTATTTTTAATTTTTCATTATCTTACAGACAGACAGATAATTACGATTTAGAGCTTCAAAAAGAAATTTTTTTTTATTAGGTCATAACTTCAAATTGTTTTAAGTGAAAAAATGTTTTTCGCTTTTTCTTTTTTTAATTATCATAAAAACGGATAAAATTTAAATACAAATTTGTTGGTGAACTACAAAACTGATCTAATGTTCATCGCTTTACTTAAATAAATAAAAACTATATTTATTAGTTTGCGAATTGCTTTCTAAATATTTTTGTAAATTTCAAATAAATAAAATAAAATGTAGGAGAGACCCGGGCAAGATAGTCATAACGGGCAAAACGGACACCCCCTATTATTTCTGATATCGCTGTTACGAAAATTCTGAAATAAATCAAGTATATTATATGTGTCATTAGCATCAAAGTTTCAGTAGGTGCGCGCTGCTCGCGGCAATAATATCGCTTAGAAATCAAAAAATTGATTTTCTTTGAGCTTACGATGTTATCTAGATAAAAAAGTGAACTTATTCTTTACACGGATGATGAAATTAATTCAAAAATAGTATCAGGCTATAGTATTTATAGATATTTTACCAAAAAAACCTTTTAGTATTAATATCAATATTTTTTTCACTAGTTTTATCAAAGAAAAGTCATTTTATCCATTCCGGGCAAGATGGTCTGTGCAAAATGGTCACCTGTCCTGTATAAATAATATATATATAATATTTATTATATATTATATATAATTATATAATATTATATTATCATAAATAGAGGTTTATGACCACCAAGACAAGGACGAAAAACTTAATAGAGAAAGCAACTTGTTCTCTATTAAGAGTGAGGGAGAAACTTCGTTTATGCGTACCGTCGTTTCCACGGGTGCGAACGAGATAGGCTTATGTAGAATAACCCGTCGGTTGCCATAAATCTTTTTAAACAAATGTATATATAAACATGATCAAAGTTGCTTATTTAACCAATTTTTATTGATTTTTATTGCCCGGCGATTTTTGACCTCAAAATTTCAAAATTTTTTTAACAATTTTTTATTATATGTTTAAACAATAATTCATCGCTATGGTTGTACGTACTTATTTATTTTGATGTCTATTTTAGAAAAATATTTTAATTAATTATATTTTTCCCTCTTGAATTTATTTTTTATTCGTTTTTCCTTAAGGGGTCCGTCTTACCCGGGTCTCCCCTAAACTAACTCGATTCAAATATTATAAATATGATAAACGATATATGTATTTTCATAGACGTATAAAAAAATTCAAAATCAAATGGTATAGTGTGCGCGTGCCTTTGCCCAGAATGAAAGGCTTATATATATGTACATGTAAATTGATTGACCTATAAGCACTTCGATTTTTCTACCGAGTGTCTTGCTCTTGAAATAGCGTCAGACCTTGCAATTAGGTATCAAAGGAAACTCATTGAACGATCTTCTAAATTTGACGTCAGATTATTACGATTAAAGTTATTTGGATTCTGTTTCCCGTAAGAAGCTGATAATCAACCAAAAATTCTGCTTGTTACTACCGTTTACGATCTGCTCAAAACTGAACTAAAAACGCTGCCAACCGATTTTGGCACAATACTTTCTCATAGAGAACATAAAAACAATGAAACAATTAATTTATATTATAAATGGAATGTTATGAAATAATTACTATTATCTTATATATTAAAAGGTGAAATTTAAGTTACAATTTATCAACGAATTTAACACTACGTCTTACGTTAAATGAGGCGGTATTCTATGACTCATCAATTGATTTCCAAGTACTAAAATTTTTTAGTTTGTTTATAAGACTATGAATTTTTCACTACATTATATGGCATAACCATGATAGGTTTCTTCAAAGTTTCCAAAATAAGATAAAAATCTTAATTAAATAAAAAAAAACGTATTAAAATTATTAATTAAAATTAAGTTGCTGCAACTAATGTAAACAGTCATAATAAAGTAATAATAATAATGATATGACTGTAATATATTATAATATATATAATTGCAATAACATATATAATTTAAAATCGTTATAAAACAAAAAGTAGTAGATGAATTTAAACATTCTTTTTAATTTTGAAAATTTAGTTAAAGACGAAAAAAATAAGTGGTCGATCATTCAAAAAGACTGATTATTTAATAAAGTACAGATAATAAAAAAATTGAAAAAAAAAAATAAAACCTTAATATCTTTTGAACTAATAAGTTTCATAAGCAGAACAGCAATACAGCTCTAAACATACAAAAGATCTACCTTTTCTCAAAATTTCAAGTCAATTGAAGCCTTTTTACTTCCGTAATCGTTGGACGTAGAAATTTCATTTTTTTCAGTTTTCAGCTTTTTTCTCAAAAATTAATTGATAAAATCGCTTGATATTTGTATAGGTTATAGTTCTATATATTGTTAATTACTAACATTTTTTTCAAAGCAATCGATAATTTAATTTAAGAGTTATAATCTTTTTAAAAAAAAAAACACATTTTTGTTAAAAATAAAAGAAACATAATAACTAAAGTATTTTTTTTCTCTGAAATCATAGATATTTTTATGCTCTTTAAAATGTTTTTTGTTCGATTAAAATATCTCAATCCTATCATTAAAATTATTTAATAATTAAATTTTTCAAAAATCGAAAATTGACGATAAAACAAAAACTAATCTATAGAAGTGCTTGAAATTTTCAAACTCCCTCACAAAAATGAAATGAAACTTGTGGAACTACATACGTACATACATACATACGTACATACATCCGGACATTTTTTAAAAACTACTTTTTTGAACTCTCTGACACTAAAAATGTGCTTCTACGTCAAAATATGAGACTCCAAAAATTTCACCGATCCAAAGCTTTCTCTATGAGAATACACTTACGATAAAATTCAAAACGATAACAAGAATTAATAAGAGGTCTTTTTTAAACAATTTATACCTTGGTTTTAAAGAAATGCGAATTTATAGCAGTATCTTCATCACGTTACGATATATAAAAAATCTCTTAAACATCATTTATGAACCGAACGTAAAAATGTGCTCATTAATATTTCCCACGGTTGCTGAAATTAGCATACGAGGTTTTTATATAGCTTTAAATAAAACTCTTTTCGGAGAATATTATCCCCGATTAAATCCCTAAATTAGATGCTAAAAATAACAAAGCTCTGTCCCAATTACTGCATGAAACAATGAAAGTTTCGCAAAATTACAGTGTATACCTTTGTTAAAATAATTTAGATCAAGACCGGGCAAGTGGTAATACGCGCCTACACAAATGAGAGTAATAAAGATACGGGTATGCAGTGCTTGCGTCGTTGAACATTCTGTAACGACTTCCATCTACACGACTGCATGCATTCGCGCACACCGACATGAGTTTTACCGACAGTCAGGGCAAAAGTGGAAAAAATGTTAATAGCCCGGTAGTGCGAGCGAGTAAAACGACTGAATTACGGCCGGCGAGGAAAGCGCGCTAAAAATTTTAGAACTCCCGGCGAAAAAAAAAGTGATGAGTGACGGCTTTGCGACTCTCTTTGATTCAGCGCTAGGCGCACTCCGCAATAATTGTCGCTAATAAAACAGGCTGCCGTAAGCTGCTTCTGCAAATTGGAACGCTTTCGAATAAAAGCTTTCGGGTAACCTCGTGGAAAGGATATTTTCTTACTGAGCGAGTGTTTATTTCGTTAAACGCATCACTTCGCTTGATGTCCGCAATTGCTATTACAGATTCCCATCCAATTCAACTTGCGACCGCTTTTTCGACTGTTTATTCTACCTTTTGCTAACTGTTTACCGACAAGAAATCTTGATTTTTCTTCAAATCATTAATATTGTTTTTAAAATCAGCGCCCGAACAACTGCACTTTGCGAGTTTTTCCATATTCTTTGTTCAATAAAAATGTTTTTGAAAAGTTTTTACAGTAATACATACAGAAATGTACAAAATAACCAAATGCATAAATATTATTCCCGGAATTCCAATAAAAATTAAAAATATTATTTGAAAAAAAAGTTTATTTTTGCAATAAATTTAATATTTTGATAAAATATTACAACCCTGGTGACAATTCATGTTTTAAGTACTTAACAGATATTTTGATAGAAATGTGAAAAAATAGAAACCTTTTTCGCCGATCCGTGAAACACTTTTTTAAATCAGATTTAGAACTGAGATTGAAAACTAAAATTAAATATAAATTTTTCGAGGTTATATGCTCAATGTATTGAATGGCTTAATACCGCGTTGAAAAAAGTGTTTTAAAAAATGATTTTATAGCCAATCTGGCCATTTTTTATATTTGAATCGCTATTATCAGAGACGGGATTAGATAGATAATATAATTTGATAATTTAGGCAGCATTGTTTAACGATAAAACTTGGAACAAAAGTTTGCACAGTTGGCAAAGCACCTCTCTTTAATAATCTTGCAAAGCAATCAGCAGGCTGTGCGCCTTTCTTAATTAAAATTCTGACAAAGCCTTCTTTTGATATCTTGTGCGCGGCACTTGAGAGCAGCGAAGCATAATCTTGCAGCTCTAACGCAAAAAAAGAAAAGAGCAAATAAAAATTTCCCTTTTCAACGAGTGCCAACAAAAGTATCAAACGCTTAGCAATTTCCAGCCGAGAGTTAACTCGAATGAAGAGCAAGAACAGAGAGAAGCTTCAATTTACAGAAGCAAATTTCGCCAACTAAGCTTCCTTACCAAAGAAATTAACGAGAGGGTAATATCGCGCGAAGCGGATGCGGCCATTAGCGCCGTTGAGGCTTTCTCTTGTCTCTCTGGTTTATAAATCCGAACGGAAGAGCGGCGCTGTAAAGGCCGCGCAAAATGAAAAATTGTGCACAGCAACTGCGCCCGTCCGCTCGCATAAAACCGTCCTCGACGACGACGTCTACGACGCGAGTGTGTACACGTATAAAGGGGGTCGCAAGTGCACACGCAAGAGGAAAGATCGAACAAAAGCCCGCTCGCGAAACGGGCTTCGAGGTGCGCCAGTAACGTTGTCCGCATCCGCAACTAACTCACACGTGCGTATACATAAATATGCCTACTTACCCACCTCGAAACTCGTTCCTGTATAAAGCAGGATTTCTTTTCACCGATGCGGAATGAACGCAAAAGTGGATAGTTTTTCCGAGGTATGCATCTATCTCGCGTTAATCCCTTTGTTTTCTCCTCAAGGGGTTCTTCTCTTCCGATAGCCGTGTCGGGCCTTTGTGCCCTCGTTTGCAGATATTCTTGCCCCCGCGATACCAAACTTTTTTTTTGCCTATTACTTTGGGATAAGCTTCCGAGTAAGGCGAGACTCTGATGCGATCCTCACTTGCAAGCTCTTTGCCGTACTCGATTCAAGAACTATTAGCATGCCCGGTCTAAAGTTTCTTTTACACGCAGTCTTTTTGTCAGTTTTAAGGGAATATTCCTTTGCGTATAAATTATTGCAATTTTTAAAATACAAACAAAGACAGCTCCGAACAACTAAATTTAATAATTAAAAGGCTCGCACTCGACATCATAACACAGAAGAATCCCCATTTCATTTTCCGAGAACAAAAGTCAAACGTATATAATATAATAATATAATATATAATAATAATAATAATTCTAAAAGCGTGTCAATTCAGAATCCTACGTAGTGCTCAAAAGCGAAATTGCATGAAAGGGCGTTAAAGGGGAAAAGGAAACGAGGCGTCAGAGAGGAAAAGCGGCGCTGTTTATTTTTCCAGATAAAAACTGACAACAACGCCGAATTCGCGCGGCACATGCTTGCTTACCCGCGAACAAAGTAATGACGCGCGGCCAAGTATCTCTTTAAAGGGGTCGGAGAGTTGTTTAACACGTGTATATATGAATTCGCTTGTGTGCCCGGTGCAGGTGCGAGATGTCTGAAGAACGTCAAGCTCGAGCTGATACCGGAGGCAGTGGAGCGCGGAAACGACGTCACTCTCAAATGCGACTACGACTTGGAGGGCGAGATCCTTTACTCGCTCAAGTGGTATCGCGGCACCTTCGAATTCTACAGGTACTCGCCTAGCGAATCGCCCGCCCTTCAGGTCTTCGAGATCAACTTGATCACCGTCGATGTAAGTAACACTGTATGCCTAGATTTTTGCTTCTAGATTTTTAAGTATTCTCGCGTGTGAGAAGGAAACTGGAACAGTTTTACACTCTTGACATTTAACTCCGGGACATAAAGTCTAAAAGTATACGACGGAAGTAAACTTACAATTTCTAAACGGAACATTAGCTTCATAATTTTTCTTTTTACCCGTTTTATATTCTGATACGCTCGCCGTTTTTAAACTCGTTTCAAATCATTTCCAAAAAAACACAACTGGTCGCGTCTGCTTGCAATTTGAAGGTAAACAAAGAGCGTTCAATACCTGTGTGTTTATTGAGGATATATTTGCTACGTGTTCCGTAGGGTTGAATAAACGATGTGCAAATGAAAGCCAGACAGTTATCATCGGTTGCATTCTCTTCGCTGGTACCGACCGATAAATACGCAGCCCTATGAGCTTTTTGAGAAGCATAGATAGTAACAGCATCGTCAGAGCTGACTGTAACCTAAAGTTGAATTTGTTTTTATTATTTTTGTCGGTAGATGAGCTTCAATTAAGACATTTTTTAAATTCATTTGTTTTGATAAGAGTACGTTTTTAATATACCATAATATACTATTATTAAAACCGATTAAAACTGAAGAAGCTCTTATATCTTTAAAAGTGTGGCCTCTAAATTATCTGTAAAAAAATATAATTGAGCTGAAAAAATTGATTAGTTAAGATACACTATATTTATAGAGATCAATATTTATGCAATTGAACATCTCTATACATGTTGAAGCATTTTATTTTATTTTATTTTCATAAAAAATGGTTGAAAATTACTTCTGATTCTGTCTAGCGGAACAATTCAAACGAAAGTCAAGTAACGATAAAGAATGTGGATTATCCACTTGGTGGAATTTTCAACTGCGAAGTAACCACGGACCTGCCGAACTTTTCAACAGCAAGCAGTTATAAAAACCTTACTGTCGTTTGTAAGTATAATGTTAAAATTCAATAATAATGTTACAATTATTTTAAATTTGTACGAATTTACGCAAAAACTTGTACGAATTCAAATATAAACTTGATAATAAGAAGCCACGACTGATTGTTCTTATGCACTGTTCGAAGAAAGTAATAAAAGCTTTCTTCGTCTTCCTTTAGTTTCTTGCGAAACTTGAATGAAATCTTGCTTAAATAATCGTCTACGGTAAAGTTCCACTTTACCGTAGACCGTAGATTATATAATTGCATTGTGCAAAAGCCAATGAATAAACAGAACTAGACGAACTAGCAAATCGCGAACAAGCTCATCATGCAAATTCAGCAAAAAGAACATTTGCAAAACGTGCCTTCGGCGTGCATCGAAAGGGAACGTTTTTCAATATCGCATCGTTTCCCAGTGGCTGGCCTTATCCTTCATTCCCCATTCCGGCTTTCCTCTCTCAAGCGACCCCTCGCTCACTTTTCTCCCTCTTTCCCTGTCCTGGAGGCCTCGATTAAATCACCTCGCGTGAAAATTGGATAAGCTCCAGCGGCAAACTGGAAAATGATGTGATTATCATGCCTGCGAAGCGCAAACGTCATGCGGTCCCGTAGTTCGAGGATGGTTTCAAGGGTGCTTCACCCCCGACCGAATTATTATGTTTCAGCTGTACCCAAGGGTAAGCCTGTTATCGTATCGGAACGCGGACGTTATGAGTCTGGGGAGACTTTGAAAGCAAATTGCAGCATGCCATCCTCCAAACCAGCGGCCGAACTCTCTTTCACGCTCAACGAACTCCAGGTTAGTACTGACGCTTCCAATTCTATTTCCTTGCGCTTTCGCCAGTTTTCGATATTACATTTTATCTTATAATTTATGACATTCTGTACAGAGAACAAGAAAAAAACGTAATCCCATTAAGCCCTCGTGGTTTTAATAAAATGAATTTCTAGAATCAAGGCACTCCGTTGTAAAAATTTATTCATTTATTTATTTATTTATTTATTTATGTATTTATTTATTTATTCAATGACGGGTGCCCAATATCCAGTAAAATACAAAGAGTAACAAAAAGTAAAGTTTTAAATAGAGAAACGCACGTTAAACGATACATGCGAAATATAGCCGAATAAAAGTGAATTTTGAAAAAAAAAAAAAAAAAAAAAAATCTATTTGACGAAAGAACTTTCGCCCGAACGAGGCTGAAAATATAACAATAACAGGCTCTCGCTTATCTGGAAAAAGGCAGCCAATACACTCAGAATTCCGGGGGCTTGAAAAAATACAGGATTATGCCCCTGCATAAACTCATAAAAAAGTCTCGCTTAGGTTTATCGTTCGGCGTCGATAAATATACGAGCGGGAGAAACAAGGAGAGAAAAAGCGGCTGTATACATAAGAGGTTCGATCCGGGCTCGGCGCGCACCTCGCTCGAAATTGGCCCGCGTGTTCCCTACGAAAATGGACGCCGTGTGTGGTTCCTTCTCCCCTCCTCCGGGCCGCGAACGAGGCATGAGGGTCTCGGTGTAAATATCCCGGACCATCATGTACAGCCGGGTGAATGCGTAGATAAGCATAATACAGCGCGGCGATCTTGAGGGCAGAGGGGCGGGGGTCAGCCCCGAAATCGAGGGCGCTGTTTACCCTTAACGGGTGAAACGTAAGGCAAATACGGATTATGGAGTGACGATAGCGGTACAATACGAGTTTGTTCTTGCTGAGTTAACATTTACGCGGAATATTCTGCGGAAGATCCTGCTCTGCCTTTTCTTTTTCCATTTTTGACGCGGGGTTGTGGAAACGGGTTCTACGTGTATGAGGCTTGCTTTCACTTGCCTCGACTTGCCTCCGCGCTGTATTCGCGAGCACTGTTTCAGCAGCCTTATATTATATATAAGTGCTTTGCTTCGCGGGCTTTTGTTAACAGGGATTTTTTTTACAAATGCATGTAAAACCTTGTTCGTTCGTGCTCACAGCTCATTAAAAAATGATACTTATTTACGATGCAGAATAGATCGTGCAATTTCGAAACGTCGCACCACATCCTATCATCCAGCAGAACTTCCACGCATCTATCTATGGCCAACTGTGCGGTTTTGCCAGGAATCAAGTTAGCTGCTCACTGAATTTATGGCCGTTTGCGCATATAAGGGTAATAGTGCGACTCGAGTCCGCTAATAGCGTTCGTTTAACGCATTTCGGTGCTGCGAGTCGCTTTTAACCCAGGATGGAAATGTTCTTAGGTGCTTAAAATTTTAAGCTGCGACATAAATAAGTTTAAAGTGAATGTTTTTGTTTTAATTTTTCGTTTGAAATAAATATTATTTATTATTTTCCGTATCGCATTGCATGCAAGAGAATGCATCAAAAACAGCTTTCGCATTATTACGAGTGCGATAAATAATATTTTGTAAAAGATCTGCTATCTGCAGATTGAAAAATCTAATATGGAAATTTTTGAGAAAGAATCTAATTTTAAACTCGGTTGGTCTACTTCAATTTTCACCGACGAAGAGCCACTTAATCAGTAAATATATTTATTTACGTAAAATTATTTTCATATATTTTATATTACCAAGGAAAAATAAAACAATATTCTGACAGTATTATCTAAAAATTGCAGGGAAACCAAATTCCTTTTAACAATATTGCAAAATAAAAATAAAAAGATTAAGTAAATTAAATATCAATGATTAACTGTAAGAATATCGTTGATTTTGTAATATGTTTTTGAACCAAAATTTCCTTGCTTGTAACAGAGGAATTATTAAATGAATTGAAATAAATATACCTTACATTTTTCAGAGATCCTCTAACGGAATCTAAATGAGAAAAAATAAGTAAAGTTGTCCATTGTTAATATTTATAATTTTTCTTCGAACCAAAAAATCGTGCAAAAATCAGAAATATCGTTCAACCTGTATTTAAAATTTTTTTTTTATTATAACTTTTATAATTCGATTTGAATTTCACAAGTATTTAACATTTTTCATGTCTCAAATTCTAACAAATTTATGCAACAATAATTTTTTATCTTTAAATTTTGTACTTTAAATTTAAATTTCTGTATAAATTTCTTATTCATATCTGCATTTCGATTAATTTTTCGAGAACCTAATAAGGCCTTTTACCGTGGTAGAAATTAGGATGATTAATTAGTGGTTTATATTTCGTGTACATTATGAAATGCATTGGTTTTTGAAGGATCTACTTAATCCGATGCAGATTAAAGCTGCAGCAATTTCGTACTTAGAGGAAATACATAGAAAGTGAATGCTGGCGGAAAAAAAAATGATGAAAATAAAATTTAATCCATCATAAGCCTCTGATAAAAAGAGAATTTTAAAATTATAATTGCATTGTTATTATCTACCGAGAAAATTGCTATTATGAAATTTTTAACACTTTATGCCCAAAATTCTTTGACATACATCAACAAACAAGGGGTTAATTGATTAAAAATTCTCATGTGATCAATCAGACTTTCATTACAAAGTTAATTTAAGAACAACGGTACATACATTGTTTGATAGCAACGTTGCAAACTAGGCGCTGCTAGACTCAGTGGAGATATTATAATAATTTGGGAAGTCTTTTAGGAAAACTGACAGGGATCGCAGAAATAACCAAAAAAATAAATTTCTTTTCGAAATTTGATCACGCGGTAGAGCACGGCTAATTCTGAATAAAATGAAAAAAATTTTAAATTGTTAATAATTGACAGAGCGCATTGCGATCGCGAAAGCCGGAGCGGCCGGAAGGAAATTCAGAAGTCTCAGGTCGCCCTGAGCCCCTTGTACGCAAGCGCTAAAGGGAGCGCGGAGCGAGGGCGCTAAGGAAACGCTTTGTGCGAGAATCTGGACAGGAATTCCTTCTGTTCACTGGTGGGCGGTTGGGCCCAGAATGAGACTGCGGCGCTCCGCCGCCACTCTGCGTGCTATCGGCGAAGCTCGGGCGCGGCTGTTGCTGGTGGCGTCATCGGGCCTTCTATTGGCTACCGCCCAGCGAAAGCCCCCAGACTCGGGAAGCTCGGTACCGCGAGCTGCGGGAAAAAAGTCGGGCGAGAAATATGTGACAGTGAAAGAACTTTTTAAATTTCGAAGAAGAAGAAACACTGGTTGAGAATTGAATACAGAAGAGAATTTAGGTTCTAGGAACGATCAGTTGGTGGATGCAGGCGAAAGCACAAATCAATCGCCACGTGAAAATCCACTCGACATAAATAGCCGGACCTAATTAAATCTGCTTGCAGCGAGCGGCACACTGCATCCGACGTCTTTGACGTTCTCCGAAGTAACTTCGCGGAACACCTGTAACAATGAAATAAGGAACGCTGGAGAGGTAGCGAGATCTTGTAGCCAACGAACCGCATTCGTCTCTGCGGCCGCGTGCGCGTGTGTACCTGCACTCTTGCGCCCCCATTCATTAAGTCCTGGGGAACGCTCGGCACGGCAGTTCGGAGCCTCTGTGTTGAGCTCATGTAAACGTGTACACGACAACCCGTTTGTTCTATCTGCGAAACTCGAGATGTCTTCCTCGAATAACATGGCACGCGTGCAGGCAATAAACTTATCGTCTATTCGCGACGCAACGAGATACCCATTAAGTACGACGAGCACTTCCTCCAGATTGCGAAGGCAAACATATTTTCCGAAAACTGCCAAGCCAGCAGCTTCGATCTCGCGGGCGGACAAGCCTAATTTAAAACCTGAAAGAAGATGGTAAACGATTGCTTTTTAAAATAAACGCGTTAAATAAATTTTTAATATTTGCTTCTTGATTGGATAATACTCCAAGAAACAAGCTTCAAGTGTAAGATACTGTAATTCTAAAGCTTGTAATGCAAAACATGGCAACCCAGACGCACCAAATAGTTTTTTTAGATTTTAATTAAAAATTCAATCGAACAGTAAAATTTCTGTCAAATGTTTTAAAATTATTTAAAATGTATTTAAATATTATTTACATAATAGCCATTTGTAAAAACCTTTATACTAAATTTAAATCTACAAGTTTGGTAATATGAGCACAGCAAAAATAAAAATTTAAAAAGCGTTTATTTCAAATATCACGATATTTCTTATGTAATTTTTTAAGAAAATAACGAATAAAAAATCCAAGTTTTTGGTCATTTAACTCAGGCTTGACTCAGGTTATTGGAAGCTTCCGTAAGCAACCTCATTAATAACTTTTACGTCGAGGCTTCCCATTAGTTTTTTCAACATCCATTTTTTATTATCTAGCTAATTGAATTTTTAGGCACCGTCTTGATAGATGCGCACTTCAATTAGGATGCTCAATTATTAAAAGATTACGCAATGAGAGGCCTGTTACTCTCAGTTAACATTGTCACTCATTCCTTTTTCAACCGATGGAAGTACAGCTTTTCGCTTGATTTAAAATGGTTCTGAAAATTACCTGCTAGCAGGGGTGACAATCGAAGCAAGCTTCCATTGAGGTAGATTGTGACGTCCTCAGCAGTAGTAATGAATCCTTTGTTTATCCGAAGAAAAGGGCCAAGATGTACCGTCGTCGCTTGATCCCTAGTTTGCGTTTTAGCGGATTTGCTCTAAAAGCATCTTGCTATCGGGACTGTAGAAGGCGATCTGTACCCAAGCCATCGGTTCTGGTTTTCTTTAAGTACATCTCTCTCCTATAGTTTGTTCCTCTGCTCGGCGAGGAGGCGGCCAAGTCGATGCGACAAAGTGCCTCTTCTCGCGCACTCCACGATGCAACGAGCCGTAACAGGACTACTTACGTCCAACCGAATTTCATTTAGCCTTCTCCAGGTGTTCCTTGCCTTTTCCTGCTAACGACCACGACGAAGTTTCTCTATTTCACTGCACTCTGCTCTCTCTTTCTTCTTTCTACCTTTTATAAACTACTTACATTTTTGCTTTAAAGGTACTCGCTAAAATTTTCCGTGCATTCATGATGCACCGCAGGTGAAACTTTTTGCTCAAAATAATTACGACAACGAGTAAGCTATTGAATGGAAACTTCATTTTAACATAAAAAAATGAGCGGGCCCATAATATTTTGTGTATTATAATTCCTACATTTGTATTGTATGAAGCAACGTCAAAAATTTTAAGCCAAAAACTTATTTTTCTATTATATATTTTTATAACGCAATTCTAATAAATATAATTCTTAATCGTGTGGCTCAACACTGATATTCGTTTCAAGTATACTTTGCAGCAAATGAAAGTTTATATTTTGAAGAAATTTTTAGGTTTTCTTCGCGTCAATAAATTATTTGAATTATTAATTATTACAATGATAAGAGCCGATCTCATCTATTCAAGGCGCACGCGTTAATTATTACATTTCTGAAAGAAAAGTGCTTGAACTGCCATGTACAAGTGAAAAAGTTGAACGGAACACGTGCGGGCTACTAATTAACGTATAAACAACGACGGAAAAAGCCAAGTACTGCACGAGTGAAGTTCCCCTCGTTCTTCCCTTGCATCTCAACAAGCGTTTGATCATCCACGACAAGTGAGCAAAAGCATCTCTTTAGCGTAATGAAAAGTTTGCGAGGGCTGACATGCCGTAGGCTAATTAAGTTTAAAGTTACCGATATTACGCCGCGAAATTGCGTTGCAAAAAAGTTTCTCTTATTTCGCGAGGAAAGCCATTGGCGACGAGAGACGCGCCGGAGTGTAAAGATGATATTTCACTAAGTAGGGGAAATAAAGCCGAGAAGAGAGCGTAAACATAAAATACTCGATAAGCAGAAGGATATAGAAGGTCGCTTAAGCGACGCTGTCACGACCAATGATGCGGAATTCCAGGGCGTTGCCACGGCGTATCGACGAGGAAACTGAGCGTTACCTCTACTCCGCAGTATCACTATTTTCCAAGCGCGCGCGATTCACTTGTCGCTTTACCATTTTCTCTTTTACAAGCGCAGTTTGCTTTTTAGAAAATCAGAGAACTAGTTCGAGCCGATGGAATCAATGTTCTAATTTAGAAAAAGATTGTAGAAATAAATTAAGGATATGAACCCTGGTGGCAATCCATTGTGAAAAAAATAGAAACATTTTTCGCCGATCTGTGATCCAAGGTAATAATGATATTAATCGCGTTAGATACTTTGGAAACGTCTGAGAGCTTGCTTGTCAAAATGAAGATGAGTGATAAAGATTTAGTTTACGATATTAGATTGGATTCCTTTGGATTAAATGATTAAATAACTAAGAACGAAAACTGAAATTTAATAAAAAATGTTAGGCACACCGAGGTTATGCACAATCTATTATATTTGAATCGCTAGCAATTTTGAAACTCGTATATA
>JAWWEO010000045.1:12849095-12863440 GCA_035582975.1 Ormyrus labotus | reverse complement strand
CAATTTAAGTGACATTTCAATTGTGAATAGTTAATAGTAAAATTCCATTGATTTAATCAAATTTTTTTCTCAGTGTAGAATTCTCTTGTGCGCATTTTTGAATTTAGGTAAGATCTGCTCTGAATAGAAATGAATTTGATTATATTATCGCTGGCAGTCTATTCAATAATGAATTTCCATACTACATTTTTTAGAAACGCGCAAGAAGCCAGCTTTTTGCTCGAATAAATTATCATGCCGAATAGGGGAAAATAAACCGACGGAAGAATCTTGACAACTGATAGCTCACAGAAAGAAGGAGCATCTCCGTTTCCGGTGCAGCGACGCGGACGCCGGCTTGGATATGATGGATGGCCGGTAATAGTATTTTTCTTGAATAATAGGCACATCTCCATCTCTCGCGAGAAATCCTGATTATTGATCGGGCGGGTCGGCTTTTTAAAGGCCCCTTGGCACCGAAATCGCTGCTCTTGGAGGGAAAGGGAAAGAGAGAGAGAGAGAGAGAGACTTGCACGTCCAGCAGAAACTCGAGTGGTTGTATAGTTATTCCCTCGGAAGATCAGACGCGGAACTTATTGATTGGTAGCTCTTCTAGCTCGGCCCCTAAGGCTGCTGTCGCCGACGCTGACGGCGACGCCGCTGCTGCTGACTGTTGCACGTGTCTCCGAGAAACTTTGCCCGTAAACTCCTGCCACATTATGGCCCGGGCGTCGATTTCACGGCGCGGCTCCGAGCTTTTTTTTTTCTCTCTATAAACCGATCGCGCGATCCTTTTCTTTCGATCGATCCCCCCCTCCCGTGCTAAGGCCTGGCCTTTCTATTTACGGCCCTTTCCTTATTGCGACAAGTTTCGCACGAAATACCCCCTGCACAAATCGTGCACGAACTTTTACGAAATTTCGCTTCGAACTCGGATATGTTTCGCACGTAGCTCAAAGTCTTTGCAATAAAATATTATTTTCGGTTGTTTGTTTGTTGGTTTTTTTTCAGCGAATCTCCAAGTTCTTCATTGGACAAAATTAATTAGATTTTAATTAGACTGATAAATTAATAAAATTAAACTTGTTTTTATCTTATCATATTAAAATAGACTGTGCTTTTTCAGTGAATATGCAGATGTCTCCGATAGAAGACAAAGAATGTTTTGCCCAGAGCAAAGTGAAAATTTTGCACAAATTGCACAAACTTCTGTTGCAAATTAAAGCTTTTGCGGGAATAAAGCTGTCAGTTTAAAGGGTTTTCAGATAAGTTTTTATAAAGTCCCGCTCATTTGAATAATTAGTAAACAATTAGCCTAATGACTATTTCGTCGGAGTAGCGCAACGAGGTAAAAAAAACCGCAGAGGCATTATTTCTTGCCCGGCGAAGAGTGTACGCTCCCAAGTAGAACGAACAAAAGAAAAAAAAAAAAAAAAAAGAAAAAAGAAAAAAAAAGCAGAAGCGAACTCGTAAGCTCTCTCCTCTCTCTCATATCCGAACGTCAAAGATTTACGGCGTTTTATTGGTAGAGAACGACGCCTAATGTGAAATTCATGCACCCTATGAAAGTTTTTGCATTTTCCCGCTGTACACCTGCAGCGGCAATCTTTCGCGTATTAAGCTTGCACGCTCGCGGCAAGTCTCGGTGTGCGTGATAAGAGCACACATGGCTCACGCGACGACATTTTACTGCAAAACCCAAGTCGGGCAGCTGCGCGTATTATAATAAGGGAGCAAGTCCTCTCGCGGATGGGTTTCGCCCCCACCGTGCGAAAGAAATGCATTTGCCTTATGAAAACCTAATGGTACCGTACGAAGGAACGCTGCGAGACTTTTATCTAATCAATTTTTTTGCCACTTCTTTCAATTTCACGGCTTTACTCGAATTATGCTCGTTACGTAAATGGAAATTGTTAAAGCGGACGCGCGGAAAATTATTCATATTCTTTGATAACCGTTTTACAAATAGTTCGATAAAGTCAAACATTTTATTATTCAGTGCTCATAATGCGAAGTGCATATTGAAAATTTTCAGAAAATTGTTTATGACCTACAGTCATTGCGATGAGTACAGGCTATTAAAAATTTCTAATTATTCTGTAAATGAAACCCCATGAAGTCAATAATAATATAATTACAGTTGTGTACTGCTTTGCTTTCTATAAGAATAGAATTCAAAGCAAACTTCTATTAATTATCTTGTCCTCGAGGCAGAAAATATTTTAGAAATCTATATTTGTATGTTACCACACACATATTTAGATGAAATTTCTTAAATATCTCATGGATGTCTTTTAATTTTTAGTAAAATTATTAAAAAGTTCTTTGATGCTGAGATGAGTTATTTTGCCCGTTAATTATGGGATACGCATTTTTTATGGGGCTTTTACATATTATTTTATGTGACAAACACGTATCACTTACTATATACAGATGCAGTTGGACTGGCGAACAAACACCAACTATACGGCTGCTTATGCTGTTGTACCGCCTCACAATTTATTTAATAATATTTTTGAATTTCAAGTATGTTATCAATTTATTCAATCATATCGTCAATTACTAATTTCAAAAAATAAAATTTCAAAATGACTAACTTTCTTTTATCCGAACGACCGTTAGCGAATGAGGAAATATTTGCTATTAGTTTCCAACTAAAATTTTAAATAAAACTGACATTATACAAATATACAAATATAATTATATTTAGAAGTATTTTTATGCAAAAAATAAATAAACACTATCAATAAATATAACGTACTCACCAAAACTTTTTTTTACAACGTAAATTTTAAATTCGAGTCGCCATCTACTGGTAAGCACCCACAAATGACAAATTTTCGCAAATTAAATTTATATTTGAATTTTAAGTCACTGTCGGTAATTAATCGCCAAATATACATAATTGTTTTGAGCGTGTGTTTTCAGGTTCATTCAATACTTCTACCAAAGAAAATATAACCTTTTCTTCAAAGCGAATCATTCCTAGTTGCGGCCTATGATTATTCTCAGATTATTAATTTTTCCTTAAATTTTATTGATTTTTTTTACCAGCTGTACACTTACCACCTATAGCAACAGCCAACAGGACGCGGTAAAAAGACAAATACTACTTTGCCTGCCCGCTGCCATGATCCGTGATGCGCTCCCGCTCCCGCCGACAGCGTCTGCAGAGGCTTGGCGCGCTACTGTTTATGCTTTGTAAACATCAACACAACATACACTTCGCTGAGTTTAATCAATAAATCCAATTTTTCGTCAAGCCATCGATTCATTTTAGCTAATATGTGAACTTTTCAACTATTTGTCGTATTATAGGCAAAGCTGAAAATTTATTTTCATTGGTATATATTATAAGGTAACGTGTATAACCTCAAATCGGAGTTCGTTAAATAAGTCCAGTGCGAAATGTATTGTAAGAAATATTTTAATTAATTAAAAAATTTTCTTGCATTGATAAAAGAGATTTAAGACAATATTATTTAATTTTTTTCAGAACTTTAGAATGAGGATAAGGAAATAAATGGATAATGAGTGACTCGGATGATACTGATGTTTTATTACTGATACCACCAGACCTTTTTGTAATTGCTTCTGATTCCGATGACAACTCAGACAGTTTGGATCGTCAAAAAACTAAATCTGGTGTTGTCACTGAACTTATGGACCATATGCAATCTTTGGAATCAAGAATATCAGCAATTGAGGCAAAAGATAGTCCAAATAATTCTTTAAATCTGAATCGACGATTATCTTTAGATTCCATTATGAGTAGCAGACAAACGTTACCAAGGACTAAATTCTCTGTAAGTCACAATCTCAGTTTACAGAAAACTCCTACTAAACATTCTCAGTGTTTATCATTACCATCAACTCCTAGCATACAACAATTACATCACACTAACGAAACTCATCATACTTTCAAATCTCATAGGAATTTACAAAATAATGTGTCAAATTCTAGTACGTGGAGTAAGCATGATAACTCAAAATTATTTTCAGAGCCTGCTTCTATGCAGAATGCTTTGCAAAATAAAAGTTTCTTGCATGTTGGTTCTGGGTCTTCTGACAAAGATTCTTGCTCATTGCTACATTCTGCATTAAATGTTTGTGAAAGTAATGTTCCTAGTAAATTATGCAATTCCTTACCTTTTTTAAATTCCTCTAGTGTATTGGCAGGTGGATTTTCTGCAAATTCGAAGCCTGTTTTGGATATGAGTCTTTCTGAAGTTGACGAATTTATTAAAGAAATAGAAAGGACTGATAAAGATTTACCCACAAGAAATCACTATTCAAATGATCAAATATTAGAAGGAAATTTAAAGGGATCACCTTCTAAAAGAATATATTCGCATGAAAAGGGTGATTGCAATAGAAGAAAAACAATGGATCAACAAAAACAGAAATACAATGTAAATAGTTATAATCCTTCTCATGAAACAATGTATCAATCGGATTATGAAAAAAGGAGAGATTTATCTGATTTTACATTACCCAACGATACTTCATTTTCCTCTTTTGATACGGAAAAATTTATGAGTGAATTTAAACCATGGACTCCTAGTTTACATGAATTTAGCAGTAGTAAATTTAGTTTAACAGAACCAAAAAATTTTGATGAAACTGAAAAATGTAATGATGTTACTCATAGGGATGCAAATCATATAAATGAAACTGATATGCAAAATTTTTTGCCTAATAATGCAGATAATCAATCTGCTAATTTAGATAATCAATTGAAAGATATACATCATTATCTTGATGAAGACTTACTGGCAAAATTTGCAGATGAAATTACTAAGTCACAGACTATTTCACCAGCTACACAGGGACCTGCAAAAGATAATATTTTAGAAAGTAGTAAAAGTTGCCCGAGTATTTTTAAAATGCCAAATAATGTTCCTTATTCAAAATCTGCAGATACTTTAACTAAAAATACTGAGTTTTCAAATCATGCAACCAATGGAAGTAACTCAGTTGAAACTAACCCTACTCACGTTGTAAATAGTAGTGAAGTACATAATCAAAGACCTCAACGTCTGCTTACACTTTCTGATTTTTGGAGTAATGATTCTAAAAAATCGAGAGATGAGCATTTAAGAATTAAACTTGAGGAAGAGCGTTTTCGTCGAGAGGTATTAAATTTTTCGATTATTTTTAATAATTAATAATAGATGTTAATTTTATTTTATAAAAAATATTTTTTACATTCTTGCAGCATTGTGAAGAATTAATTCAAGAATTGCAGAAAAAGTTATTAGAGCAACAAGAAAAACTAGCTGTTGCAGTTCGAGTAGATAATGAAAAAAATTCCTTTATTACTCAGTTTCAAGGTACATGGAAAAAAATGAAACAAAAATTATCTGAACTCGAATCTGAAAGGGAAAATCTTCAAAAACTAATAAAGAACATATCAGAGAAAAATCAATTGAAAATTGCCGATTATCAAGAACAAATTAAGAATTACAAAGAGGAATTGTCAAAAGCATTAAACTTGGCTACTGGATACAAAGAAAAGAGTGATTGTTTGGTCAGAGAAAGGGTAGACCTACTAAAGAGCCACGCCGATGAATTGCAAGGTTATAAGTCATTGGTACAGCAAGCAGAAAGCAGATATGAAGAAATGAAAGTGGAATGCCAGAAACTATTGGAAAAGAATCAACAAACGGACGAGGCTTTGAAAACAGTCCAACAAGAGCTGAATAAGGAGCTATTGAGGGGCGGTGAAGTAAGAACTGAAATGACCGCAATACATAAAGCCTTAGATACCTGCGAGACCGAATTGACCATTTTACGCCAGGAAAAAGAAAATTTGCAGCTTAAGCTAAAAGAGGAATTAAATAGAAATAGTATCCTTGAAGACACAAAAGCTTCTCTAGTTAAAGTTCTTGAAGAAGCAAAAAAAAATGAGGTAAACTTACTTAAGATTTTTTTTTATCCAATTCAAAATTTGTCACTATTTCTAAAATATTGTATTTTAATTATTTAGAAACTATCTAAGCAGGAAGTTCAATTATTTACTGAACAGCAAGAAAAATTAAGAGCCGAACTTCGGGATGTTTATCAAAAACAAGTTGATGAAGTTGTCAAAGCCAAACTTCAAGAGTTCCAAACTCAATTGGACTCAGCAGAAATGCTTTTCCAAAATGAAATTGAAACAAAACAGAGAGCTATTGCTGAATGCGCAGCAAAAAAAATAAAAAGTGTCATAGATAAGTAAGTACTTTTTTATAACTGGCACTAATCTTTGTTAAATTAGTTAATTGATTGTTTAATAATATTTTCACAAAATAACTTTCAGGCATCAATTAGAAGTTAATCTTGTTGAAGAAAAGCACAAAGAAGAAAAAAGATTGTTTGAAATTAAATTAGCTCAAGCAATGCAAAAATCGGCAATGTTAGAAGCTCAACTAAATAGTTATCGGAAAAGCAAAAATCAATTAGTTGAACAATTACATTGTATGATGCAAAAACAATGGCAACAAGCTCTTTTAATTATTTCAGGTATGTAAAATTTTACTTACAATGTCATATTTTTAGATCACATTCTGTAATTTGATAACAAATACAAAATAAACATGTTAAAGGGGGTAATAATGAAAGCTTAGCATCTTTTCAAAAGCTTAGTGTTGAAAAGTTATTTGAATTTCCAAGTGATGCCAACCTTGAATTATTACCTAATCATTGCAGTACACTGCAATATCCAGAAAATATGAAAGTGGAACCTCAAAAAAGTACAACAACTCTTCAAAATGCACAAATGCAAGAACATCAAAATGATAGTTTAATCACTTTAATGTCCCACGAAGAAACTCCGCTAACTAGCCGAAAAGAATCCAAACATGATCTAAAGAAATATATTAAAATGGTAAAAAAGTTTGCCTCTACATATTATTAATGAATTTAGAGATATTCACTGAAAAATTTTTATATAACAGATACTAGAAATGCAACAGTCAAAAGAGATGTCTGGAAAACCAAAATTTTTTAACGATAGTCCTTCTTCCTCTCAAAAAGAGCAATCAAGTAAACAATCGTTGAACAAAGATATCAATACGTCCAATGAAGGCAGTTCGATGTGGCAGCCTGTGTCTGAAGTATTAATATTTCTTTCTTTTTGTATATTTGTAATTAAATAATAAGTAAAAAATAGATTTTAATTTTATTTATTGCTTTCAGATATCTATGCACGATACCAGTGAGTATTTAAGCGTCCCGCAAAAATTTAGTATAAAAAATGATCAATATAAGCAGAAACCGCCATGGAAATGACGACAATTAAAATCTCGTCATAATAATACTGAAGGTATCGACGAGGTTGACTGTAAATTGAATATATTTTTAAATGAAAAAAATCTATATAGAAAATAGTTTTAAGACTTTATACATTAAACATTTTATAATAAATATCAATAGTACAATTGAACTGATATATAATTATTTATAACCTTATTCATTTCATCTTCCTGTGCTTCTTGATAGTGCTTTCTGCTTTAAAATTACAATTTTTTAAATTACGTCCGTGTTTGTATAATATACCTACCACGTAATATGTGGGCCTAGTTGACAGCGTAGTTCATTCGGTTCTACCGACAGTAGTATAGGAGAAACAGGAAAGAAGATAATCTTATCAAATGTAAATGATACGCCTAATGATTTTCATAACTTATTTAATTTTCTAATTTCATTCTATCCTTTTATTATACTTTCTAACAAATAAAATTAAAAATCAAAATTTTCTCTAAAAACAGTTTTTTTGAATTTAATTCTAATACTGATATTGGTTGAATATGTTTATCAAACATCGTTGACGTATTGATCAATAAACTAGCATGCTTGGTAAATTAATACACGCATATTAAAATTGAGTACGTAAACTAATATTAAAAGCGAGATAAATGAATATCATAAATTTCTCTATAACAATCCATTAAAATCAGATAAAAAGAAGCAATCAATAATGTATTTAGTATCACAATGTAAATGTGATGTTTATAATAAACATGAACGGCTTTTAACAAAATTTTCATTGAATTATTGAACTTATACTTAAAATAAAAAACCAGTAAATAAGGCCCAATGTCGAAAATATACTTCGTTATATAAAATCGACGAACGTATTTGCGCTCAAAGAAAATCAATTACGACTGTAGTTTAAGAGATCCCTTCCAAATTCTACATGTTACTATAACTTGATAATGCATTCTAATGCATTGTGAGCTTTAACGGCAAGGGCACTAAGCTTATAATTTATGCTAGATGATGGTTGATTCATGCTGTTTTCACCTTTGCTTATCTTTCCTGGAAGTTTCCTCGTTTTGCTCATCTTCCATTTTCCTGATAAAACATAAACGAAAGTAACGATAACGTTTGCTTGAAATATTGAAGAAGTTTCGAGTTGAAAAGCTGCGCGAATTTTATCGTAGCTCATTAAAATTGTAACGAGTCATTTTTTATCAACGAAACTTATGGTTTTTCATGAATACAATGCAATTAACTGCCGCTTAATTTTAGTTCTCAAAAGGCGTTAGAGAAAAGCTTTATTTCCCCGTTTACTCATAAATGGTAAAAAAGCTAAAGCAATTTCAGAAAAGCTAAAGGTCGAACGCTCGAAAAGTCGACGGCTGGTCGGCAAAGAGAGAATTCGGCGGGTCTTCGCCGCGCGTGCACTTTCCGTCGAGAGAGAGGTAGACTCCTGGCCGATCTTCGCACTCCCGGCTATAAGCGGATCGGAAACGAGTTGCCGAATGAAAAGGAAAGTATATGAGCGCGGCCAGCGGGCTCGGCGAAGAATGCAAAGGGAGGAACGCGAAGGAGAGATAGTTCGTCCCGGCCGGAACGTGGGTGTGCGGCGTCGGTGAGCGGAGCGCAAGTTTATGGTGCCGAGTGGTGCCCGCTCAACTTAGTCGAGGTCCGAAGCTGCCGGCGCGAGCATGTCGCCGCCTCGCCAGATCCTGCTGGTGCTGATCGGCATCGGGATCGCCCACGCGGCCGCCGCCAGTTTCTGGAAGCGCCAGGAGGACAAGACCAAGTGTCCCAAAGTCAAAGCCATTCGCGACTTTGACGTTTCCCAAGTGAGTATACGGGGGGCTCTTTGTTCGCTGCGCGGTATTAATTGAGTGCTCGACAATTTCGCGCGGACTTTGTAGAGAATTTCTAGTAAATACGGATTCTAGTATAATCCGACTCGCACATTCTGGGTCATATAAACTCTACTTGCTGGAAGGTAAATAAAGTCAAATTAAATTGTAAATTTTCCGCTGGTAAAAGTTATACGCTTTTAGGAGTCAGAAATTGTAGCGGGGTTCAAAATGTAAATGAAAAATAAATCTTGGAACCGCGCGCTGCTATTTATAGCAGAAAACAAGTTATTCGCTGTTATAATTTAGACCGCTTAGAAAGAGATCAACTGCGGAAATTCCATTATTTCAATTCAATGTTTAGCAATTGCTTAATTGCTAGGCCCATGTACCCCAGTAAATGCAAATGCGAGCAAACTATAATGTAGCAATATGCAAATTGAATCAAGAAACGTAATTATAATGCTTTGTGATTTAATGACTTCCATTTCTCAATTCCGACAGGCTGAATTATTTTTAAATTTGTGGAAATTAATTTGAAGCCACTCAATTAATTAATTTTGTTTCCGTTGAAAATAGAACGTGTGTATTTAACCAAGTTTTTTCAATCTAATTTTAATTTTTCTATGCCATCATCAGTGAAACGATTGATTTATAGTACCGTTCCCGAAAGCTCATTATTACTGAATTAGAAAATTAGAGTTTAAAATAGCTGTCTAAAACTTTGAAAAGAACACGATTAGTTATATTCGTTACTTCTGTCTAAAAAGTTATTTGCTCAAAGACAATAGTAAAAGAACATTTTGCTCTTCCAAGAGTAAACGCTGCGCGAACGACCGATGCAGTAATTTTAACATGCGGCAGATAATAAAATTAGCAGCAGTCAGTGCGAGATGCATTAATTAATTATCGCAACGTGTTCCAGTTCCTGGGGGTCTGGTACGTGGTGCAGTACTATGCGAGTTCAGAAGAGGCCATCTCCTACAGATGCATGCGCGCCGAGTTGTCGATACTGCCGGAGAACGCCGAGGTGACCATGAACTTTACCTACAGCTTCACAGACGACCCAATTAACGAGCAGCTCGTTGGTAACATCACCTGGAAAATACCCTCGCAGGAGCTCCCGGCCCACTGGGTACACGCCGAATTGCCATGTGAGTGCTTACCTTCGCTCAAAATAACAGAGCATGCAAATTACCTAATTTCCATCTTTATGAAGCCCTTTGCTCTTTCATTTTTCCAATTTTCTCTTCAAAAGTGGAATGAAAAAGGCAATTATCGAAAGGACTAAAAATCTAACTACAAATAAAATAGTTAGTTTTTGTGATAGCGAAATAAATAAAAACAATTTCGTTTCATTTAAGTGACTTTCGGTGCACACTGCCACCTTTTTAAACTGTAATATTTATTTTAAATTTATATTTTAAATAAATATTAATTGTTATAAAAAATCTTTTTGATTTAGTACATATATGTATAAAGTATAAAGTACCTTTATACATTTATGAATTTTGCAAATTGCAACTTCATATCACAGAATCACAAAATAATGTTACCTACGGTGCATTCAGCCCTCCAGTGCAGCGATCACAAGAACAAATGTCAAGTATAATTTAAAATAAATATTACAGCTTGGAGAGGGCCTTACTTAATAAATTTATTTTCATTTATCTCTCTTGATTAGGAGAGATAAAAAAAAATACAAAATCGAATATTTTGTATTCACAGAGGCAAAAATGTATCTACGTTATGAGTATTCTTTAATTTGATTTTAAAATAAGACTACTTTTTCTTTACATTAATTCTACCATTATTTTCAGAAAATAAGTTGATACAGAAAAAATATTAAAGTCTTATCACAGAAAGAGATATTAACATAATTTAAAATTTCATTCTCTGGGAAAAAAGAAAGGGTCAATGGAGATTTTTCAATGTCTGATGCACAGTAGATTGTAATAGAAAATTTTCCTTTAAAATAATCGGAATGCATCAATCTCTGGCTTCTAGATGAGGGTGTATACAATACCTACGTATTGGACTCGGACTACAAATCGTGGGCGTTACTCATGCACTGCGCCGAGAAAAGCAAGAGTCCTCGCTATCTCTCCAGCTTTATTATGAGTCGACAGCCCAGCCTCGGAAACAACGTCATTTCTTATCTGCGGGAGAAACTTCCGAGGTAATCTTTCCTTATCTCTTCCCTCCTTTGCTGTGCATTATTTTTAAGCGGTTGCTCTACAACGGAAGCATTTCATTTTGAGAATACAATAATAACAACGACTTTATTCGTGCAGATACGACATCGATTTGGAGTATATGTTTCCCATGGATCAGAATAATTGTACGACGCTCGACCCGTACGCAGACGCTTTTGTTCCCCCCACGATCGTCGTTGCCAAGAGAAACTACATGCAGCGGAGACATCCCCTTAAACGAAAACATAAGCGAGGTTGACGTAATTCGTCTGAGCCGATGATCGGTTGGAGGAATACCTGACGGCTGTGTGAGATATATGCTCGTTAAAAATTTAATCTACACTGTATTTTACCAAGCTGCTTAATTCTCTTGCTCTGTTATTTGTTACAAATTTTTTTAAATAAACAAAGTTTATTACAATCAGGTTTAAAGGTAATTAAAGTAAAAAATGAGGTTAATTTAATTTGGGCTAGTTTTATTAATTCAATTAACAACGTTTTTATAATACTCTTCGTCTGTTTCTCTCATTTATAATCACATAATCATAATGAATTGTTATTTATTTTTTAGACCCGTCGCCATTTCACCATAATTTTACCATAATCAGTTTCACAAACGCATAATAATATCCGATCATACTTTCGACAGAACGAAGGGTGTTTTGCGCACGCGATCTCAATCATTCATCTGTATTTTTGTTGCTATTCAATATCGTTATTCATAAATAGTACACTCAATCGTATCTTTACTCATTGCACGCTTATAATTGATTTTCGGTGGATATGGCAGCTATAACTTATAAGAAAAATATTATAAAATCACTCAGCAGTTGATGAATTATCATTATTATGCACAAGGCGCTAGTCACACAATTCTCTCTCCCTCTCATACGTTAACTGACATACCGACGGGCTTAGTATCCGTGCGCTCTTTTTTTCTTTTGTTTTTTCAGATTACTCTAATCGTTCAACGATTTGAAAAGTCCGGAGACTTGCGCGCGAATAATTTCACTAATCTTTTTGGTTTCTGAATTTCATTTTGATCGCAGACGTTTTTCATCAAAATCAACGAATTGCAACATTTTTAAACACACACGCAAACAAAGTAACAGTAAACATGCGCAGAAAAAGGAAACTTTGAGCTTAAATTTAATCATTTCGTACGATGACAGAGGAAAGCAAAATTGAAGTAGTGCCGATTTCACAGTAAACAGAGAATAATGTTTTGCAGATGCTTGCCACACCCAAGCTGATTTTTTCTATACGTGTGGTCCCTACGCATCTCTCATCTATTCACTTTATATTACTGTGCCCGCACATCTAATACACACTCAGCCTGACTTGCCATAACGGGTTTGAATTCTCGATGTTTTATCTATAAGATTTTCTAGAGATTTAGTATTTTTCCAAGATATTATATCAATAAAATTAAAAATTTTTGTAATTTTTAAGTCACAGGTAAAACATCACTCTTTTGCCTTTATTCCATGCCATTTTTATTTTTAGTATTTATTATTTATCATCAATTACTTTCTGACTCTGTTTTCCATCGTATATTTATAATTGCTCTAATAATATAACTTGTGAATTTCCTAATTATTCACATACGTTTTTAAATTAAAGATCTACTAAACAGCGTTTTCTTAACTTTTAACAAACGCTTACGCAATTCAACGATTGCTGAATTATTCTTTCAAAAGTGCCTGATTCGAATTATTTTAACGTGTTTCTTTAAATCAATTAGTCACTGTGCGTTAACATCTCGCATTATATTTTGGATTGCAAGATAAATTTTTGGTTGCTATTGACTTAGTATTTTTCTTGAATCAAATAGAAAATACAAAAATTTGGCTGATGTAAAAAAAAGTCTTTAACGTAATCAGAAACGGTTTCCACTCTGTACAAAATAATGCGGAATAACCTTTACTTAAAAAAATTAATATTATGTAAAAAAAGATTTAATACTGTTAATCTATTAAAGCGAATTTATTCTTTTTTTTGTAAATTTAATAGAAAGAATGTAGAAGAAACAAATGCTATTATAAATGTAACTAAATTCCTCAAGGTAGGTAGAAGATTTAAGTACAAATAAATTGATACTTAATAAATCGGTTCTCTGCTAGATAAAGATACTTGGACAGATTATAAAGAATAAAAAAGAAGAATCGATTAGTAGCTGAATCTTAGTATTCACTGGAATTTAAATTTCTCTTATTAATGCTTGCATATTTTGTAAATGTGTATCGAAGTGCTACGAAATTTTTATCTAAATAGATAAGATTCCTAAGATTATAGAGTATTTAACCGACTGTCGTCTTGTTTGTTCAAATTCGTACGACGACAGCAGCGGCTTTATTACAGTAAGGTCTTAACTTTTGCAGTAAAGGAGTAACTTACGCGTTACAAATATAATAGATTTTATTAAGAGACGCAACGCGAAACAGTAGTCGTATTTTAATAATTCGTTTTGATCCTTCATCTTTACTATACATACACATTTGCAAGTGTTGCTCGCTCTCTCGCGAAGCAACGAACTGAGATCGTCAATCCAACCTAATCGTGATTACAATATTTTATTCTGCTTTTACAACTAAAAGAAGTGTAGTTTTGTATTTACTTTAATATTTTCTTACGAAGCGCGAAGAAATATACAGCTTTGACTAACGATGTTCCAAAAGAGCCGATCCGGTGTTTACATTATATCTAAGGAGTTCCGACGAAAAGGCGGAGAAGATCAAAGAAGAACCGAACATCCTTCTGTTTTCTTCTTTCTTATCGAGAGCAAATTTTAATTCTTTTGGTGATTTACAACTAATGCTAAGTCGCAATTTGCAAATCACGAGGTTTTTTGGCGTTGCACAGACACACTGAATGTTCGATCGTTGATTACATATTAACTTATTATTTTGTTTATGAACACGCGGCCACAGTCACTCAAAATCGTTCATTGTCGTCTCCAGATCCCGGCGACGATACTCGTATTTGATTGGTCTAGAGTAATATATAAGATCTGCATTGCATCGATTGCTCATTGTTACGTTTTTTTCGCGAACTCTTTCTCTTGTATATATATATATATATATATATACAT
>JAWWEO010000045.1:12836666-12848995 GCA_035582975.1 Ormyrus labotus | reverse complement strand
TATTTATACAATTCCACTTTCGTTTCGATTTATCTCATTTAATTATTTATTAATTATTGGTTTCAGTGACTATTTTCCCCTAGAAGATCCATTACAATCCGTAGAGTAGACCGCGCGGGTCGGGGACGTTCGCTGTCAGTAGACCCAAGAAACCGGAACCCATTGTGGTGTCGTGTGAAACCGTTCGATAGCGTCCTCCAGCTGAGCGATTGTTTCATCGATGTCGTTGTTCACAATGGTCAAATCGAAAAAGTGACCATACGCCTGCCTCAGCATGTCCGATTCCTTCGCTAAACGCTCCAAACTACCGTCGTACTGAAAGTACACACAAATTATTAGTACTTTTAGCTTACTTTTTTCGTTTACCAGAATATCGTGTGTACTTACGTCGGCGAGATTTTGTAGAGCCGGAGCCGCTATGAAAACAACGTACGGTGCAAATTCAGCTGTGCGCAGGACCTTCAGTGAATGTGGCTCGATGTCCAGAATAGCCAGTCTTCCCTCCTCAAGAATCTTTCTGATGGTCTCGATTTTCGTACCGTACATGGCATCCTCGTGTGTTCCTGAAAACATCGTTGGCTCGTTTTACGTTTCACTACTGATTAACGCCATTTTTACATTCGCTATTAACACTAACCGTATTCTAAATATTCGTTCGCTGCTATGTCACCCATCATTTCCTCGTGAGATACAAAGTAATAATTTCTACCGTTTTCTTCGTCGTTACGTGGCGGTCTCGTTGTATCTGAAAGCAAGCCAGCGATTTTTATAATACTCTTCAGCAGTCGAAACTTGATCCAGAAATATTTTCATTCGGCGTTACTTACGTGGTATAGGATACGCGTATTTGTCCGGATGCTTAGCAATGATTGTATTTTTTATATGCCTTCGTCCAACGCCATGTGCTCCGAGCAAAACCAATGTTTTACGTTGAAAGGCTGAGTCTAAGGCCACGGATAAAATTTTTAAACTTTTACTTGAAACCAAGCTTGGAACTATTTAAATAGAGTACTTACAAGGAAGTTTGACGACCTCCTCGTAGGTGACCAAGTCTAGTTGGTCAAACACTGCGTTGTGTTTTGCCAGATATTTGTCCTTGTACTGCTTCTTTTTGCGGCCGAAAATTGAGCAATTAACTGTAAATTTAAATTGTTTCATTAAATTATTTATTTTTCAAAGTGGGAACCAAAAGGATTCTAAATTTACAAGTCAATCTCAAAGTATGCTATTTTACTGAAAATAAGTAATAGCTATTTTTGTGCGCATCTTGACTTTAACAGAAAGCCAGATAGTTGTAAGGTCACACATATTCACCAGCTATAAGCTACTCAAGAAGACGCTAAAAAGTGTATTTTTTGAGTAATTATTTTTATATTTGAAATTCATAATATTTCATTTTAGACGTTTAAAACTAAGGCAATAGAAGCACAATTTAGTGAAAAAAGATTTAAATCGTCATTTTAGTTTGCATGTACAAGTTGTTTTAATCAATCTACTAAAATAATTTTATTATACATTACCTACAGGGATATTCATATTTTTAATTATACTATATTCTAGTATAGTATTGTGAATTATTTAACAGTATGAGATTGCTGGCTTTAAGAATAAAAAATGTTGAAGCTGTTTTATTAAAGAACGTAAAAGGTTGGTACAGCATCTATGGTGACGTTCCAGCAGGTCACAACGTGCAGTAAGGAGCGCTGACGTAGATCACGTGAACTATTAATAGTTCAAGATATAAATATAAATATTTTCTTATTTTTATTCCGCGATTCGCGAATAGTACGGTGATAGTATGCTCAACGCAGTTAAATTACTATACTACAGAGTATCGATAAAAAAATTGGAAGCTTAAATAATATTTCTTAGCTTTAAAATGTTTTCTAAATGCATGTTCAAGAATTTTATGTGTTCATTATTTTCATTCGTAATGGTATGTCAAAAGTAAAGCGTTTGCGTTGTAATCGAATTTCAATTGATATTAGAAATTCGCGACTGGTGTCCTATAAGTAACATGGTAATTACTTCAAATTTCATGTTTCACCCTAACTTTATATGCACGTATTGTCTAAAAACACCAATCCAAGATTGGTCGAGTGTAAAATTAAGTGCATTTGATTGTATTGCGAAATGACAAATCAGTGATCGTTATTTAAAATTGATAGAGATTCAGTAAAATGATCTGTTTCCGTGAGTGACAGCGTTCGCAGCGAATTGATTAACATGCAATGCGTTTTAAAAGTATGCAGCCGCCTATAACGTGAACATTGTCCAATAGAAAGAAATTAATGCTACGTACTCATGGTGGTGTCAGTAATGCGAATAAAGAAAATTTTATGAAACGCTATTTGATATCTAGTTCCTAAATGGAAGCAACTAAATTATTATTATATGAATTAAAAATGAGAAAAGGATGAATGCGATGAAGATTAAAAGATCCATGCTCTAAAGATATGCTTGAAAAATCTCATTAGAGCGAGTAAAGAATGATTTGTGCAGAAAAGAATCAATTTGACTAAGAGATTGCAACGATTTGAAATAGACTTTCGGTGTCTTCGCATATGGATAAATAATCTGCTATGGATTTTCATGCTACAATCTACCATGATTCGTTTAAATGCTCTACTTGAATCATAAGGTCTCTACAGCTGCAGGCAGAACTTTCGTACCTGTCGAGCCGTCACATCCTTCAGTGTGAGAAGTACATCCTCCCTCTTCTTCAGCTTCTATAGCCCGGCATAACATACAATAATATCACGTCACTGCAGCTAATTTCTTTTTACGTACAATTTACTCGCGCTCAGACTTAGTTTACTTCAAGGGCTACTACAGTAATTACTACCTTACGCCTCTCATAAAGCTTTACGGAGGGACACTCACGAAATTAGTTACTGGAGTTTTTAGATACTACGATACGTATACTTTTTCACTACTCGACTTCTCAATAAGTTTTCTTTCATCTCTGCGTTCGAAATCATAATAATTAATCTGTACGTAATTAACGATCAAATGAACAGGGAGAAAAAGTAGACTCATGATGGCACGGACCGGTCTAATACGTACGACAAGAAGCATGCTTCACGAGAATAGAAGTTTCCATACAGCAAACACTTAATGTATGTACAATTGATAGCGATATATTTTACACAAATGATAAATGAGCGCATTCAATTTTGTATTTTACCACATAGATAGATATCGAATTTCACACAAGTAAACTATCGCATTTAACGAATACATACAAGACTGTATCTGATAACTGAACGTGACGATGATTTAGTTTATAAAGGAGCAAATATCTTAATGAATGATGTACATAATATGACTATAGATTATCTTTTATGTGCGATCTGCTGGAACAGGCGAGTTAACCTTCGTCGCAATCGCACCTTTTGCTATTGTAGTATGTATTCTTCCATTGAGCAGATCTTTTATTTTATATACATATATATGACAGTGGCTACTGTTACTCAAGTGTAAACGAATGAATGAGCTTTACCTTGTTCCTGCTTGTTCTTTTCCATTGCCATGCAGGCAATGCGCCATTCTTGGAGCTCCGGGGAAGGTATGAGACCCGCGGAGCCTCCTGCTTGGTCTTTTCTTGCTTGCCACCAGTGATGGTCGTCCTTGCTAATAATTTGCAAAATGTCTCCAATTTTAAAGGAGATTCCAGCCTGTGCACAGGGTATTAGATCGTCCTCCAAAGGATCATAGTCAAATTGTGCACGAACGAAAATCTGCAAACATAATGTGCCGTCTTAGAAACGAGTCGTCAAAGTGGTGAACGTAACATTTATTTACAGCAAATGTAGCGATATGTTGAAACATTTAAGATGTTAATCGACAGCTTTCGTTTTTACAAATGATAAAAAAATAGAAGTAATTTATGAAAGTTTATCGTGACTCTCGATTTTTACTGGTAACATTTTATTAGAGTAAGAATAGCCTACTCTTTCCTTTACGTTATCGTTGAAAATAAATGTTACTAGTACTATATCGAGATTTGTTCATCGTCAATTAAAAAGGCTATGTTAGCGTGTAATGAATGTATGTGAACGTAATTATGTCGTCGTATGTTTCTAACACTACGTCGAAAAATGTGGGGTGAAGATGTAAACATTCGCAGATTCTTGGCATTCTTTCGCAAATAAGAAGCTAAGGACTTTTAACAAAATTAGTACTGACATACATTAGATTATTTGCTTGCATTATGGCCAATAGTCATCGAATTAACGGGTCGCAACAAATTGACAAGACTGGTAAACACGCATTCGATTACGACGACTAGGCACATGCCATTGATGTTTGTAAAATAAATGACAAAAAACAGAGAAAAAGTAAAGGAAAAATGCGGCAAATTATAGCAAAGAAAACTAAAAGAAATAGTAGGAGAGATGGGCCGGAGTGTGAAAAGGAACTAGAAGAGCAGTGTGAGTAGAGGGACACCGGGGACACACAAATGTGAGAAAATGAAGGATTGAACCTAGTTCATGGGCAAGAGCGTGTTGTCATATTGATAATGATTTGTCAATATTGCTATGTTTTGATGACAGCCTAACTTGCCGATCAGTTGAATGTGTAAAAACAATTGATACAATGAATACAAGGATAAAGAGAAAACGCATAGCCTTCTAACTACAGCAGTCCAATCACACCAGATCAAGTGGTGGTACTTACTAAAACTGGCAGAGGCTTAATCCTGAACAACTAGAGTGTTGAAGAAACAGAAAAAGGAAAAACGATTATTAATTCGTTTAAAAGCTTTTAGATTTAAAAAAAAAAGTTGAACAAATTGTGGATTTGAACTCAACGTACAATATCGCACGTCAAATCAGCGTTTATCGTCGCGCTTCTAATGTTTAACTATTTAATTTTACGTCTTTTAATGCGCGATCTCCGTAATTCATGCAAAGGCAATGCTAATGTGAAAGAAAAATAATCAAACTAATAGTTCGTTTAGTCTAAATTTTACTGCTTTTTTTTAATGTCCGAATTTTTACGATGCAGTATCGATCGTACTGAAGTGCAACGCTATGGTGTCAGATGCATAAGTCTAGGTGTACTGTAGCTTACGCTATCCTGCCCTTGCCAACTTTTCCATCGTATTATATTATTGTTCAATTTCCTAAATACAACTGATTTTTACGTCTTGTGCTTTATTTATGTTCATTAGGCCAGATTAGTGTATTTCAATACTAGTGCGCATATACAATTTGCGCATCAAGTGTCGAAAAACACATTTTGCACATCTAATATCAATTACCATTTATAATTTCATTACGCACGATACGAATTCATGCAGATTTTACGTTTACGTCACAATAATCAATTAGCACATAGTTAATAATGAAAAGTGAATCGATGCACACACCTGATTGTACATAATTAAAAATAAAAATAATTTGGATGAATTGCGATTGTAGATTTATAGACTTAAATCTAAGATATTTTAATGTACAGAAGGATTTTAATCGTATAACTTACTTTAATTGTTTAAGAAATTTTTTGGAAATTGATATTTTAAATTATTTGATTTAAAATTTTTAGTGTTGAGATCAAAGGATCAGCGTGCACTGGACAATACGATCTACAAAGTCCGAGGATTGTAAAATGAAAGAGAAACGATTATTATTTTAATTACAGCTGCTTAGAAACAATTTATCCGAAATATAAAGTTTCCGATTAAAATACAGAGAGGTGACTGTACAAAGATTAAAAAATACATAAATGAGGAATACCTTGTACGTTGGAAACTTTAAATTTCATAGAAAAAGTGAGAAATGCAAAAAATAAAATATTATCACATGATTTTAATCCATGTTGTGCTAGAAATAACATGTAATAATTTTGATTAGAGACTTTGGTTATAAAAATGTCGAGATTCAAGTAAAACGTGGTTATACAAAGTGATATTGGTGAAGGTGATGGGAAATGGTGAGAAAATTTTCTACACAGTTAGTAACAGGTACGCTATTGACAACTCGTCTGGTGGACTGACTGCTGCTATTGTCGTACGCCCTGTTGCATTCTTTGTCATGCGGACGAAACGTGTGCTTTTGATCAAAGTTTCCGAGATAGGCCGTCTCTCTTGTCTCTTGATTCTCGAAAGCACGTATCGTCACGACGACTTTACAACAGTCGCGGTATAACGCGGTGATTGTGCGATGATTATGGTAAGGGAGAAAATCAGAATTAAGAACGCAGAAACATAACATTACCCAATATATTCCGGCTGCAATAATACGATTCAGGAAGGCCTTGATGGAGATGGACGTGAGATTGAGGATTATTGAGAAACGGAGTTGATTTCAAAAATAAGGAACAAAAATTAAATCTATGCACAAAAGGGAGATTAAAAAGAAATCACATAGAAAGATTAGTAATTATTAAAATATTAATCAATTAATAATTGATTCTGGTTATTTCAGTGGCTTAGCTGATTTAGCTCTTTGTAACTTTCAATTAAATTATAATCATCGAATAATAAAATTGATTACAAAATTTTAAATAATTTAAATTATTTCTGTATTTCATGCACAGCCATAACCGTGCAGGAAAGTGTATATATAAATCATGAAAAAAATGTGGTGACAGTATTTAGGTTCTAAATGTGAATACGTATACTCGAAGAAAACTCTTTGGATAAAATTGGTTAATTAATAAAGCATATCATTTATCAGTATTATATTATTGCATAAGAAGGATTAGTTGTAGGCGATACTTTTTGACAAAGTATGTTTTAGCAGCTCATGCTTTATTTTATTTCCATACAATACGTAATCGCAATAACGCCGTTATAATTCACTCGCGATCTATCGATGCTTTTAGAGATACTGTAATAAAATGAATTGGAAATTAACTTCAATCTTCTCATCTTCACTTAGCTTTAAGACGACGTACATCTTCGTTGCTTTACAGACATAGTAAAAACACAAAGAATATAGTATTCTTATAATATCGCTATTAATTATATATATTTGATCACTCTGATAACACTAATTTAGAATCAATTTTATTTTCTCTATCTAAATGCAGATAATTTGAGTAATTTTTATAGACCCCTAACATCTTTAAGTTCACTACAGTCTTTTCGTAATCGTACAGTCTCAAAGTTTTCATAATCTCTGTCAGAACAGTTATTAAATAACACAATATTAAATCCAACTGTAAAAGTTTCTGATGCATATATCGCACATAATTCCCAGCTGCTTGACAACAATTCAGATCAATTTTTCTAATTAATCATGTAAGATATTGATACATTAAATTTATATATAATTCACATATTTCTGTCCACAACCATAAAAACAGCTTACATTGCATAATATATATCGAATATATTATTTTTTGCGTTCCGCCAATTTCACAAAACTGGGGCCATTCTGAGACGTAATAACAACGTAAAGCAGTAGTACCTTAAATATATATAGATATATATAGATATAATATGTACAAGAAAATATAATTAACCATATAACGTTTGATGATTTTAAGTACATTAATATATTGGTATTTGACTAGAATCATGGATTTCTCCTTATCAAGTTTATTTTATTACAGACATAGGTAGGTGGAATCATCACTAAATCTTATCTTCTTCGTGTACCCTGTTGTTAGATACAACATTAATTTGAAAAGAAAATATAATAAAATTTACCCTCAACTGCATGGGCTGTTTTAAAAAATTTAATGCTACTTAAATCAATGAATTTTTCACGCTTACTACACAATAAAACAACATTGTAATGTATCGCCTGATCATAATTTTTAATTTTCATAGAAATTTTGTAATAATCATTTTATTCCGGAATAAAATGACTACTAAATATTTTCACCAGAGAGTTCAAATAAATGGAAATTGTTTTTCTGATTCATTGCAGCTACAACATATGATACGAAATCTAATTTAACATGAGCAAATAATGGTGTATCATACAATTTCGTAAATGTTTAAATTTTTAAATGATTTTCAAAATGTGTTTACGAAAAAACCACGAATACCGACACATTACATTATTTTTCTTAAAGTGTATCGTCATGTAAATAATTTAGCTGAATGCAATTTTCGTTAAACATTTTAACTTGTCTATTAAGATGCATAATAGCGAACGACAAAAAGCAAAATTAGACTCAATATATTTCGCCGGTCATGCAGGCGAGGGTCTCAACGTGAATGTAACAAAAGCTTTGCAATTAAATTCTGTAATTTTCGAACTAATTTGTACTAATTTTTACTTGCTGCATCTTCTATTTATTTAGGGAACCAAAATCAACTGTTCTAAATAAAAATCGATGCGTTTGTTACATTTATCAAGTTTGGCACAGCCTCTTATACAATTAGGTCACGAACTAATACAACTTAGTATTAAGTTCTTACTAGAAATTTTATGTAACGCAGCTTTAATTTATTATCTGAAACTGAACGGCAAAATCAAGATTTAAAGAATGTAATTCTATTTATGCACTTATTTGTAAAGTTAAAAGAAACTTTTGGTCGCCGTGCTGTTTCAGTTCAGTGAATTACCAAGGTAAGAAATAGACAATCAACGAGCAGAGGCGTGCTTATTTACGTAATCCTAAGAAGAGGAATAAACTTATTGTATACCATGCACTTTCTTCGTACATTGTACAATTGAAGCAACTTTCTATAGTTAGGCTCGTTTAAACGATGTAATGGTATCAACTGTATATATTAGGTAGATTCTGTGGGGATTATGATAAATGGATGAAAGTGTCCAGATGTGTGCTAGTGCATTTAAAAGTGTAAATTTAAGAGCAGCGATTAAGGATTAACAGGTTTTTTTAAAACTGCAAACCTCAAGTATGTATGTATATATAGAGAAATCAAACTACATTTCAGAAAACATATTTTTACACAACGTGAAAAATTATTTAGATTTTTAATTTATAAATAAACATTTATGACACACACTTTACAACAAAATACGTTAATTTATACACAACGTTTAAAAAATATTTAATCCAAGCCAATCAAATCTTCAATTGCTAAATTATGTACTTATATTTACTTAAGCGTATTAAATAGATTAAAGTCTTAAAAGATTTAGAATTTCAACTAGTTCTAATTATAAAATTGTTGTTAAGTCAAACTTTTTTTCTATAATGTTAAAAACAACGCTTTCAACGTTTAGTTAAAATTTATGTAACCTCGGTGAAAGTTTCATTTCGTTTGAAATACACCCTTTAATCAAACTCGTCTGACCCACTTTGGCGGATCTCATAAACCAGTGCCCCGTTTATTTATCATTACTAAAAACCCTGCAGGTTGCAAATTAAGTGTGCTTTGTTCAACGAATAAAAAAAATTAAAAGAGGAACGTTTAGCTTGTGTTTTGATCATTAAGTTCCAACAATTTGCAAACAAGTACTAGACCACTCGAGTTTACAAAAAAGGAGCGAGTCTAATTAATTCCCGGGCAACAAGCATGTTCACCAATAAACAAAAAAGTTGAGCTTTTAACTTTGAACTTCAAAATAAGTTCTGATGTAAAAAAACCACTAACATTTAATTTCATTAAAATAACATTTATAAAGGATGATACTTTTTTATCAGTAAAAACTAGTATTTTTTGGTAGTTTACTTTGGTTAACAAGCTATCTATCTACATTTTTTTTTTTTTTTTTTTTTTTTTTTTTTTTTTTTTTTGCTGGATAAATCTAAATTCTACGTTTCGTTAGAGGCCAATTTTCTAGACATGCTAGCAAACTGCTTGAGACTTTTACTAATGCTCTTTGTTACGATTACTCGTGTACTTTACAAGGAACATTCAATAAATTAGAATGAATTTATCACCGAAATCACGCCGTCATTTTCTAAACTAACTAAAATTCAACGTTTAATTTATTTATGTTAGTGTTAGATTGATTAAAAAGAGATTGAAAAAGTTTAAATATATGTCAAAATTGCATGTTACTTGACACGAACAACGTCGTTGTCGGAAGCAAAGTAAGGAATCAAAGTTGATCATATCTAGAAACTAATTGGCTTGAAAATCCTCTACTACTGCAAGAGCATCGATTGCAGATGTAGCGAATCCAGCATGGGAGTCGCATCGATTGCATTTAGCTCTTTGACTTTCGTGAGCGTAACAGCGGAGGAAAAGAGAGCGGATTCAATCGGCGTCTGGGCGTCGTATCGCTCGACGAGGAGTTACCAATTTTGAGCTTTGAGCTTTTTTGCGATTTGCCTATCTTAAGATCTTTGGTGGTTTGCGTTTTAACTGATTTCGAGTTGCTCGCCGCAGCACTAGCCGAGGCACTCGATACAGAGGTGGATGCGGTTGCAGTTGTGAGATTGGTCGTGAGAGTGGTGGTAGTGGTTGTGGTGTGAGATTGGGAGTAGGCTTGGTTTTTGGGGCTTACTTGTACCTCGCAGGGAGGCGGTGCGCTCCTATAAGATGGTACTATCTTGAATGTTACTGATCCACGAGCTTCTCGCTGCAACACAGAAAAGCGTTGGTTTTTTAGTAACATCAGAATTTCTTGATCGATCCCTTTCGCTACCAAAAAGCAAGTCTTCCTTACATTTTGCTTGCCCAACTTTCTTAAAGAGCTATTCCACATGCACATCACGAATTCGTTTCGTATAAGCTGATTTTTATGAAACGAGCCTATTATGCAAATCATAATTTTAAATCATTTTTCTCACAGCGCTTGCTGAAACTAATATAACACTGGACTATTTTGCAATAATAAATTATATCCCCAGATTTAATTTTTTATCTCGTGTAATCGCCACGGAAACTTTTTCGTTATTTCGAATCTTGCACTCCTACTATATAAATTTGATAAATATTCCAATCTGATAAAACATTGTTCTTATCCCTTAATATTTCTGAATTCTTCTACTTGCGTACGAGTAATATTTGATTTGCATTACCAATGGCATCATCGATTGAACAAGCTAATCTACTTTAAGCAACATTTACAGAATTAACTTATTAATAGGTTCAAAATTGATAGGAGTGTTAAAAATATATTATATTCTTCTCTCATTATAAGTGCATGTGAAAATAAGAGACTCGTCATCTTTAACTCTTTACATCGCAATGCTTACAGGTTTGATGATACAATTCATGTGTAATTAAAAATTGATTTCGAAACTTGATAATTAAATAAAAGCAATATAAGAATTCGGTAGTTTTAGCTATTGTAATGCGCATTAGTGATGTAAAGGGTTGGAGCTGTTTGGCAACAAAAAGTTCTTCATTTACTCAATTTAAATAATCGTTGTTATTGCATTAATTTAGTATGATTCTTTTTAATTTAAATTATTGAAGCTACATAAGCAGTGTTATTAATTATCACATAATAATCATTGTTGATAGAAAGGGAAAACAAAAGATTTTTTTTTCCTCTTTCAATCAACAATCTCGCAGTTAATTAATCAGAATTATAATCTTGTTTCTCAATTAAGAAGAGTAATTGCATTTTATACCACTCTAACCTGAAAATCACGACTTTAACATGATTTTTCGGCGCTCGAGGTATAAAATAATGTTCGATACTAGTGTTTAAGTTGATTATTTACCTCGTGAGACTTTTCTCCCTCGCTTCGCCCGGGCGAAAAATGTCTCACGAGGTAAATAATCAACTTCCACACCAGTGTCGAAAATTACTATTTTCATTAAAAAGTCTCTAATTAAATACTTTCAACAAATAACCGATACAATTTTACTTTACTTCATTATGCTATTATGAACTTGTCACACATTATTTTATAATTCTACATATTTATAATTCGAAATAAAAAAGCGGCGCAAGTCACTTATAAATAAGCATAAAATATAAATTAAAAATTAAAAAATTCTCAAAGTTTTCAAATACTTACAAGAATCTTCTGTAAAGCGTTCACCGTTTGATTAGCAACAGCAATACCGTTTATTTCTCTAATTTCATCGCCGACGTGCAAAGTGGCCTGTCGGTGAATCATGCCACCGTGCATTATTCGCGCAACAATACATTTTCCATCCTCGTTCATTTTCAGCGTTATTCCCTGAAAGATTTTAGTCGCTTTAATGGTATCCCGCGGTGAACTCGAATAATAAGCTGTTTGAAGCATTTCGTTAAATGATTACAGTTCTCCGCCGTACTAATCTGCTCATTAGATTCAAAGCTTCTACGATTGTGACATCATTAAACTAGTATTAGAGCAATATATAGTATTTTCCATTTCAAAGGCAAAGCCTCGATCATTAAGGGGCAAAGATAACATCTACCGACCGAGTGATGGTGCGAAGAATATTGTTTATAAAAAAATAAATCGTGAATAATTAGCTAAAAAAAAGTATGCATTCCCTAGCTTTT
>JAWWEO010000045.1:12796521-12836566 GCA_035582975.1 Ormyrus labotus | reverse complement strand
ATAATGATAAAAGTTAGGGAATCCATACTTTTTTTTAGCTAATTATTCACTATTTATTTTTTTATAAACAATATTCTCCGCACCAGCACTCGATCGGTAAATGTTACCTCTGCCATCCCGTTAAAATAACAAAATTTCAAACTATTGAATGTTAAAAATAAAATAAAATTCGACTTAGATTACCATCGGTTCATCGGTGTTCTTCTGGAACTGCACAAGTCTGACTCTTGTAACATTTTCGAGTTCAAGGTCACCATTTTGATCCTCAAGATCGTCGCCTCCATTGAGGAAAGGAAAGATTGGTGGTGGCGTGGCTCTCTTTGCATCTTCTCCGTAAACTTCCTGGCCTGTCACATCTTGGGCTTGAAGTAGAGCCTAAAATACAGGCGTAATTATGCATTAAAATTCTCAGCCCCTCTGAAAAAGACTGATCAATAGCTCAATATATACATATATTCAGGGCGCTCCCGATGGAACCGCGTTATCGATAATTTATTTCCGAAGAGTTGAGCATTATGGAAAAGGGTTCGGGTGGCACTTTTGCAGATAAGCGCGGGTAGGGAACTCAAAGCTATTCAACATTTTAGATAACTGCGCTCGATTATCTGACTTCTCCCAGCAACAATGTAATCTTTCAAAATAGATTTATTAGCAAAGCATGTATACACATAATCTCGACAATGCCTCCCTATCTTGACAGGCCTTTTAATTTCAACGCGGCGAACATTCATTTTATTCAATACGCTTTCCTTGAAAAGTAAAATGGATATTTTATTTCTGTCACTCGCGGTATCGTGGCGAAAAAATAACTTCGGCGCAAAAGGTCAATTCATTCGGTAGAGCGTCGCAAAATGAATGTTTATCAGAAACGTAGTGAAGCTTGTCGCTGCTGCGCCCGACTGTTATAATCGACACTCATTTGCCACTGGCTTTTGCTTCAATGATGATTTCTAATTTACATGCAAATGCTCCTTCAAAAGTGTAGCTGACAATATAATACAGAAAAAAAAATTGTGTTTCAATACTTTTCAGATGCATAGTTAAGGGAAAATTGCTTTCAATATCGGCATCGTCACATTCACCGCAAGTGTAGAGTATTTTATAAAGAGGAATTATTATTTACTCGATGGAATCCTTTGTCACAATAGCTTCGACTGCTATTGAAATCTCAAGATGGAAAGGATAAAAATTGAAACGAAATGCATATAACATCAGATTGAAAAGCAGTTTCATTGTAATCTTTATGAACGCACCATCGCTGTTGATTATTTAATACTGTGCACGCCAAGCTTCGAGCTGAATATGGCGTAAACTGCTTATAGGATGGTAAATCAATGCAACTTTAAACTTGCATCGGCATAGATATTAAAAAAGTAGCGTTCATTAGAAAACCCATTACAAAACAAACGTTTAACCGAGACTATTTCATGAAAGTGAAAATGTTCATCACAATTTAGTATTATACAAAAATAAGTAAATTTTAATCAACCTAGTTTAATGCATAATGCGCTAGAACACACAAACATTCTTAAATTATTATAATTAGAGGAAATGACAATATCGTATTTTGCGAGATAGGCAATAATAGTAATGCGTAGAAAATAAACACAGTTCTGAAATGAAATGGATGTTAAAAAAAAGGTTGCTGAATTATGCTCTTTTAAAGTTTATATTAAGAATAAGGAATTGCCAGAAGTATTATGTAACTAATAGACTACATCTGGGTTTAATTTACACTTTAAATTATGCATGTATTTATAGAAGCTTACGCGTTTTTACCCTTAATTTTAATTAATGCAGTCAACATCTTTCAGAGTCCTCAGTATGCGTTTGAATCCTTTCTCGATTACAATTATAAAATAAGTTGCAAAAGGAGGATATACACGAGTGGTTTAACATACTTTAAAATTACGCAAGCATTAAGCTTTATACATAGGATTTTTCGCGTTGGCACAGTAGGTGAATTTACAAGTAGTTACTTTCATCCGACTCATTCTAGCAGCCTTTATTTCTCTTCAAGGCTGCTTTGTACCTTTGCAAATGAATTTTAAAAATCCTCAGAAGATGTGAAAAATATAATATTTTGGTCCGTGAAACGAAAAAACACGCGCAAATGATGAATAGGAACTTGGCCTTTTCCAATGAATCTTTTTTAATTCACCCTACATAAAAGAAGTGTGTTCGTTTTGTTAATTACAAAAGATAGGTACTCACACACCGTAAATACATAAAATCGTGCAGACTGCACTGTATCAAGAATGTTTTAAAAATATAGAGCGCTGAATCGAAAGATAGATATACTAGTTTAATCGGGAGATTTTTTGGTCTTCCACGTAAGCGGATAACTTCGGCAAGGGATGTACCAGTCGACCTTGACACAGATAGAAATATTGCAGAAGAGCTTTTTTACATTCGCCCAATGTCTCGCGACGAGTTCAATCAAGTCTGTTGTTCCGGTGGCCCGAGGCACTCTCTGAGCGTGGGTTCGCGCGAAGCAAAAAGGAACAAAAACAAAACTAACTGCTTGTTATTAGCTGCGCTCCTCTGACTCCTCTTCCCCATTTTGGCGAACAATGAGCCTTGCACAAATAGCTGGGCTGCATGTCGTTATCGCGACTGCAGCCAGCGATTATTAAAAATAACAATGCGCCCCGCTCCAGATAGGATTCAGGACCTTAGATGTAATAATTCTTCTGTTTTATCCACACCTTCCAAAACTGTTAATTAGCTTTAGTGCTTATAAAAATTAAATTGAATTGAATTCGCGCAGGATGGAGATGATGCCGTAAATAAAACGAGGCAGGGACTCACATAACAAAGCATTTCCTTGACTATTTGCAGGTCACTTCGAAAGGATCCTTCAGGTGGGACGGAACTGATAAGCGTTAAAAATTTTTCGAGCAATCGCCGGTTTTACATTGCACAACAAAAGCAGACCGGTTCCTAACGCGCGTGAACGTGCAGAGCGTAGCCCGGTCGGGCAGAGACTGAAAAGCGAAACGACGCTCTCGCATCATTGTAGCGCATCCCATTTTCTAGCCCTTTACTTCGGAGGCCGCGATGTAGGGGCGCTGGATGCGAGCGCGCTTTGTCCCGCTTCATTAATTGAAATTTATCTAATAACTTCTTGCCAGTTTTTAGGGCAGTTACTCGGTGAGTAGGTTTCGTTATTCGCCGGATTTGTTGCTTTGCTGCGCTCCGAATTAGAGGATTTTGTTGGCAAAACGCACGCCGAAATATTTGGGATAGTGACTAAGCAGCAAAGTTTTGAATGTTCTCTGAGTGGGAGAGTAATGCGCCTAGCGGGGCTGGAGAAATTTCTAAATTCTATATTAATCATGTTGACGTTGCTGCTGACTTAATTTTGTTAATTACTCAAGTTGAAATGCGTTTGCAGAAATTAAATTTAAGAGCTCTTTTATATTAGTTAGAAAAACTTCTTTATTATCTGGTATTTTAAAAATTTGGTTATGGAAAATTATTGTATCTAAGTTAGAATTTTCGAGGTAAATTTAATTTATTTTATTCTGGAAAATCTACATGTCTGCAAGTATAACGCTGTCTTTCTTTTTCTTTTTTTTTTTAATTTATAGAATTTTCTTATTTTTTTTTATTCGAAGTATACTGAGAAAAAAAACTAGTCGAAACAACTACTTCGGGCTGCTAAATACCAACAACTGCCTCCCGCCTATTAATCCAACAGAAAAATTGTTGAAATTATGCATTTTCTATTGAAACAAAAACATTTTAATTGAATCAAATATTTTGATTAAATTGCCAAAATGTTTTTCTCTTAAAATGACTAAAATAATAACATTGATTCAATAAGTTTGTCTTTAATTTAATAATTTATTTATTGAAATGAAAAAAAATTTAAAATAATTGAAATAATAATATTGATTCAGTGAGTTTTTTAAACTAATAAATTATTTATTGAAATAAACAATTTTTTATTAAAGTAAAACACTTTTTATTAAATTAACTAATATTAATCTTCTGAATCGTTTCGAGGTTATGATTTTTATATTTAATACGGCGTATTAATCTATTCTTGAACATTTAATATATTTAATAATGAGTTGATAGTTATTTTCGACTTTCCTGTAATGATTAATTAGGTATGTCGTATTTTTTAATTGTTCATTTCAATTAAAACTAAGAAATGTAATGTATTAGTTCTGAAATTATTTTCTCACGATACTATTGTAGGTATATAAGCGGTTAACGTGTCTGCCTGCCGTGCCGAAAGACCCCGGTTTGATTCTCATCATCATCAAAATTTTTAATTAACTTATTTAATTGTAATATATAAAAATAATAATATAAAAATAATAATATAAAAATAATAATACAAAAATAATAATAATACAAAAATAATAATATAATATAATAAATAATAAAAATAAATAAATGAAAAAATAAATAAAATAAATTTTTTAATTTTATTATCTTTACAATTTAAACATTGTTTCAACATACTATCCTATTGCTTTAATACCTCACTGGGCTGTTCAGTTAAGGACGTTTATGCCAACTCGGGTGCGCGGCGAGGAAAGAGGGTTCCCTCTCTCCCTGCAAGCGGCTCCCCGTTCACCGCGCGCCCCTCCACAGCCAACAAACTCGACGTTTTGTTTACATTTTTGCTTATTTCTATGAAACGGGATGGTAAACAATCAAGATCCGAATGCATTTTTGTTCTTTGATTGTTTTTCTATGAAACGGATTTGCGTGTTAAAATACCAAACTTTAGAGCTTTATAGCTTCTTTTTTTGGTATGGCTGAGCTTTCTGAGATTAAAAAATTTCAAAGATCAATTACTCAAAATTACTTGTTCCAAATATGAAGGAGATTGTAAATAGAATAATTTTGGCATAAACTACCTTAACAGTCTCTGGTTTGTTAAATTAACAGAAAAAGGTAGTTGTCTGTATTTATCGGCGCGAGACTGTTGTTTCGACTACTTTTTTCTCTCAGTGTATTAAATTATTTTAGGCAGAAAATAATCAAATTATCAAATTATTTTACGAAGAAAATTCATTTACAGGCGGAATGCCTGAGGTAACGGTGGTTTGAACTACTGTTAAAAATTAGTTGAGCTTGTAGACATAAAAAAAATTGTATAAATATGTAAACTTTTTTGAAAGAATTCGTTTTTTATGTTCATTCAGAAGACCATCTTAAATTTATTACAAGGGAAAACCCAACATAGTAATGTCACAATTCATTAGACGAATAATTGGGTCATCGAGAAAAAACTGCTTTGAAAAAACAAGTCGTAATTAGTAGAACTGTCGAGTCCTGTTGTCGCATAGTTATGAAGGGTGCATTGTTTTCAAGTGCAGTTGCACTGATTTCTCGATAAAAACTGGATCGAAAAATAAAGTTTAAGGGATAAGCAGAAGTGCTAAGGATTCCCGTAACTCAAAGGACTTAGAAAATTCCCGCCAGAAGTCGCTAGAGTCCAGATTTGCAAGGAATGAAAGTCGTGTTTCCAAGCAGACTTCGCAGGTTATTGTTCAGACTTGTTGGGTAAAATACTTTTCGGGGCATCATTTAGCTAAATTCAGGGTGTGGCTGAGATTACGTGGAAATTATACATATATACGTAGTATATGCTTAGTTTAGGAAATAGATATACTTCCTACGTTATCTCGGCACCCTGAACTCAGTTGAAAGGTGTCCCAATAGAATTTTGTTCAACAACCCTGATACTGTTCATCTCCAGTTTCATATGGTACGAGTGATGGCGCTTCCTTCCGAGCACTTTGCCAAAACAAACTAATAGATGCACAGGCTAATCTATATTTGTGTTTTAACCACAAGACGCTAATTGCAGAAATAATAGGACACTCGGAAACAGCACCGAACGTATCCTACTGTAGAAACAAAATAAAATTTAACATTAAAAGAGCTAAATTCTAGTAAGAAAAAATCGTTAGAATTCTGACTATTGGCAAGTTTTAACGGTAAAAGTCATCTCGCCGGTGAAAATACGGCGAATACGGAGTTCGAGAAATTGGAAGTGCGAAGCTGTTGAGCTCGGGGCCAGTGGAGGGAGCTCGCATCTACTATAGCGTCGTTGCGATTGGCTGTCGATCCCTGTCGAGGTCGACAGCCCAAAAACAGGCGCAAAGTAGGTACGCGGCATACGGCGACTCGAGTGCACGCGGACTATTGATATAAATTGAGGAGCGACGGCGCGATCCACACATTCTACCTCTTACGCGACGCATTTTTAAAATAAATATATTTTATTATATTAATTAGTCTTTTGAAACTTCATTACGCCCATTCCACCCTACGCTACACAAAAAGAACTCTACACGCCATTGTTTTTGTGTATATGTAGGAAGACAAAACTAATGGCGTGTACAATTTTCTCATTATAGGGTACGTTCAGTCCCTAGGAAACTTTAAATAAGTATTTTATTTTAAATAAATATGTCTCTGACTTATATGGGAGAAAAATATTCGTTAAAGAAAATTGGAAATGAAAGTTAAAGTTGAATTTAAATTTTTAATTAACCTAGAGTTTGGCAGATTGTACACCACAATAACGACGCACAATAATAATGATGACGTTAATAAATAATGTAGTAATTTCAACAGAGTAAAAACTGCTAATAACATATTCATAAAATTCTCAAAATTATTACGATTTTACATTCAAAAAATTTAAATATCTTCCTTTCATTTATAATAAACTTTTATTTTTAGTAGATTCGAGATGAGCACTTTTTTTCGACAGATTAAATTTTTTGCAGTAAAGGCTTTAACGGGATTTACTTAAAGACCCTTTAATATAAAGATCCTATGACATTTTTTAAAAGCTCGACTTTAATAGACTTTTAAGCCCCTTTTAAGGCTTACAAACTTTTTTGATTAATCAGGTCTTTGTTTAATTAGGTTGATAATAGATGTCTTATTGTAAGAAATTTCGAAACTTTTTGAAATCGAAGAACCTATCAATCAATCAAAAATCATCAGCCTTACAAATTTTCAAGGTACATAATAAGAAGTTCATTGGAATAGAATTTCACATTTCAATCAAAAGTTTCAATTTTTAATTAAATTGAATTTATATTAAGTGCAGCATTCGTAACGCATGATATCAAGTTCTTATTATGTATAAGCGAGCCATTTTCTACTCTTCAAACGTAGACTTTCTTTGAAGGAATGATAAAAGTAAGGACAGATATGAGCATGCATTTTGACAGTTAGGTACGCTAACTTTATGAATAGTTCCTAAGTCTTGAAGAAAAGTAAAAATGTTCTCGATATTGATAAAAGAAAGTACTGTAAAGAAGAGGACTTGATTGAAAAATAAAACTTTAATGGTTGCCAGATTGTTGAATAACTTTAGTTTTACGATTAAATCACTGGACGTATATGTATGCAAACGTTAAAGCTTTCACAATATATTTGAGTTGGTAGTTGGGGAACTATTGGATAGAACGGTGGACAACTCATAAACATTGAAAACTATTATAGATTGCAGCTTGCCAAGTTCGAATTCTAGTCGAAGCACGTCTTTACAGTGAATTCACGTCCGGTATAGCCGCTGCTGGGCAATTCATATCTTGGAGCCATGATATCGCGATACTTCACAGGCATTGTATCGGACATTTGCGTTGATCACTCGTTTCGTGGATTATTATATCTATACATAATATTGGTAATGTTCACTTAGAGCAAAAGATGCTCCTCCGATATGTGAAATATTAATACGAAGTGATCGGGCAATCGACAGTTTTTCTAATAAAAGCTTTGCCAGCGCCTGAGTGAAATGCATTTTTGGGCGAAAAGGTATCATAGAGATCACCGCAGAGTAAGTCTGCCGCAAAAGCCGGAAGATGAATTCCCTAGCAGCAGAAGTAGGGCGATTTTCTGCATCATTTGCAATATATATATTCAATCGAACTTTCTGAGTTAAAGCTTAAGACCGGCTACTAATTGAATTCTTTTCTAAGTGAAATAGCGAGTGATGAACGTTACAGTAAGTTGAATTAAATTTGCACTCAAAATTACTTTAAACTTAATTAATTCCGTGTTTCGGGATCGATATTTTACTGACAATTCTGACCTAGAAAAAGTTTCGCTCGAACACTATTTTTTTCAGTTTAAATAACTTGTCATATAAAACTAAAATTTCAATTGTAAAATATTTCATATTTTATTGTTTTTGCTTTAACAAAAATAAAGGATTTGTGTGCTAAAATATTCGTGGCTTCCCAGATTAATGATTTACCTCGTGTCAAATGATTAATCACTGTACAGAGTTGTGAGGAGAAAGACTTGGTTAATTCAAGTTTTTAGCTTACCAAGCAGAAAACGCACCAAAAAATAAATTTCTTACAACAAAACGTCCTTCGTAAAGTGATAATTTACTGAGTTGTAAATTGTAAATCGCCCATCAGAACACCTTTTCTAGTCTATCAACATGGTTGTAAGCCTTAATGAAACGCTCATCATAGCGATGAAGTCATACATTATTCACGAAAATTCGAAAGCTGTCGTTCACGCGATGCACGTAAGATACAGCTATCCAAAGGCCATATTAACAGGCCCATCACTTGACTGTATAGACGGATGCTTAATCAGAGATTGCTCGTTCCCAGAGGCGCGATCCTTTATTCATTCCATCGATGGACTATCCTCTTGTTAACTCGCTGCATGGCAGATTATACTACAAAAGTACCCTTTTGCAAATTATTCGTAGAAGGAATTGGATAAATTTCATTAACTACTAGCATCCTACTTAAGTGCTGGGTGGTTTTAATTAAGCATTAATCAAGAGCGAACGACTCGTGTCACGCTTTAATTCGTAACTTGTTTCACCAACAGTGGAGCGTAGTTGGAAGCGTCTCCCGGGAGAGAGACCCAACTGCATAGTCGCCACCCTTGAGGTACGATTGCACTTTGACATGGTTTACGCAAAGCCGTAAACTTTTTACCGGGACAATCGAATTCTTTATTCCTGGAGTGCTTTATTATTTTACCGAAGCAAGGAGTGGATTAGTACGCTTCTCGCATATCGATATAACGACTTCGAGTCAGAGTATATACGTTCTCTTCGCTTTTCCAATGCGGTTGACGCAGATGAGGAAAGCAGGATGAAATTATACCGGGATCGGTCAGCTCGGTAGGTTCAAAGACAGATTTTAATTTCCAGTGCAGGTGAATAGTAATTTCAGGCAGCGCGTTCATTTAACTTGAAATATATTACTCCTAGCAGCTAATTCTCGTGACAAGCTTTGAGTGTTGGCTATATATTTGTACATTCGTAATAATGAAGTTGTGAGTCTTGAAATAAAAATTAATAAATCGAATTTCGATCGGGCGCCTCGAACAAAGCGAACTGCAAAACGGGTCGCGCGTGAAATTTGCTTTGCAAAATGCGGGCGAAAAACGGATTAAGTTTGGGACGGCGATCGTTTAATTGCCCCTTTTGTTTTCGCTCGTATTGAAATAAAACGTCGACATTCTCCGGCCACGAACCCTTGATATTGGTATGCATCAAAATAGGTCAGTCGAGTCAGCTCTTGCAAAACACAAAGAGGCCGGCGGAGACGTCTATATAGGCGTGTTGACGTGACTTCTGCTGCATTGCAGCCTCGGTACGCATGTTTGTGAAAGAAGCTCTGCCGATCGGAATCTTACAGCGCTTTATAGATTCCGCAAAGCTCTTGCTAACAGTCACTCCACGCAATTGCGTCCTGGAAAAGCCCCTTTTATCGAAAAGCTCCCGACTGCGACGAGAGAGGATTTACGTGAGCATCGGCTTTTTATTAGGTATATTTCAATTACTGATCGAGCGCAGTCGGGGGAATAGGCGGAAAAGCTTCTCAAACGAAAGCTATCGCAGAAATAAATAGCTCGTAAACAGGTAGGCAATCTTTGCCGAGGGACGCATTTATCTGAGCCGATAAAACTTGAAAATCAACAGTGCAGCTATTCTTTTCCAAGTCTTTCTTCTTTTTCTCGAAATTGCATGCAGCAATATGTGCTTCTATTGACGAAACAATAGCGAGCCTCCTGCAGCTCCCGTTATCGCTTGCACCGCTTTAATGCAATCATGGTTATGATAATACCAGCAATTAATTAACGAACCGGCGAGTTGAGCTCGTTAATTGTCTAGAATTGAGAATTTCGCGTCCCATTAAGAAACGAAATACATCCATTATTCATCAGCGCGAACCCGATGAGCCGTAATATTTTCGCTAAAGTTCGTCCCTTGAACGGCGGCCACTTCGTTATCGGCTAATACACGAGGCACCGGCGTAAAACTAATTCGATGTAATGGACTATTTCCTCGCATTAAGTGCAGATTTTCGAGGCAGAGGCCCGCGGCCGGCCAATCGATAATCGAAGCCCTCTTTTCCTCCCGCGTTCGCCGCGCGACTCTGAGCGTACAATCCCGGTGCAGTGTGCGCTGAATGTTCAAAGCGGATGAAATAATTGAAAAGAGGCCTGCCCCCCCCCCCTCGGCTATCCACTACAGTGACGGCTAGTGTATATACGCAAACGATGTAAATCGGGCCGTGTCAGCCCAGATATACCGAATTTTTGTCGGCCTATCTGGTGGCTGTGGGGCGCGGCTCGCGGCAAACCGTCTTGAATATTTCTCTCTAATCCGAGAGCAAAATGCTGCCGTGAGGGGAAACCGTTGCGGACGTTTGTTCACTCCCCCCCCCCCTCCTCCTTCCCCCCGGAACAAGAGCGCAAATATCGGATCGCCAATGCCCGCCTGCCGCTTAAAATGATGAGTGTTGCTTTCTGATAAGGCGCTTTTACGATTGTGCATCGCTTCTTTCTAGTTCCCTCTGTATTTAAAGTGAGCTTGGAAACTTTCTTCTTAATGTAATGCTTTCGCATGCATTTCTTGCTCGCTTTCTCTGCAAATATAAAGTGCAGTTGCATCTTTCCGCAGAAGTCGCAGACACTTGTTCGGACGCTAACTTCAACTTTATTAGTTCGGCAAGTTTGAGAAATGGTCTTCCAATGTGTGTAGTGGCGGTTCAAAAACACGTTAATGGCTACTTCTTCGGCGTCTTATCGCTTTTCTGTCGGATACACTTTTCATTAAAAGGGACTTGCACAATTTTCTATTGCAAACTTATCGTGGTTTTTATATGGCTCGTGAATTCTCTTCATAAAAATGTTCACAGCTCCGAGGAAAACTTATAGGTGTCACAAAGTGTACATCACCTTTGCAAAAATCCTTGTACAACAAGAATATTACCTCGATAAAAAAATAATGTTAGACAACTTGCTACGATTCATTCGGCCTTTATCGAACTGCTGTTAATGAAAAACTATTATTATATGTAGTATAAAAACAAGAAAATTCAAGCTGAAATAGTTATTTTTATATTTTGACATTATAATTAATATTTAACGTTACGTTACTTTATTGCAAAAGACTTTAAGATTCGAATGGACTAACCTTGCATAATCTATACAGACTAATTCCTTACTTTAGTATTAGTATTATCTAGTTTTTCATAGCAACAGTATCTACTTTATTGCGCATATAAAATTTACGGTCATAAAACGTTGAATCTGTGAGTTGATATATATTATTTTTTACGGCAGATAATCTCTTATATGTTCTTATACGATTAAGTGTAATAGATCAATTTTTCGAGCACTATTCTGAATCAGATTACTGACTCGTATATCCGAGGCTTTTATTATGTTATAACAGCATATGAGCCCCGAAATATTGGGAAAGCGTTCAAAGAGCTGCCCCAATTCCGACGACCGTGAAGTACGGCCTTTGGAAAAATGCACTAATTTCCGTTGGAATACTGTAAGCTCCGTTTTTCCGCGAAGCTGTAATGTTGACTCTAAAAAAAAAAAGCACTACCAAAAGTAAATTAATCTGATTTGGTGTTATTTGCAAAAGAAAAATCCATCGACGCAAATCAAACTTTATGGCGTAATGGGTTGCGAGGGCTGGAAGAATATCAAAAAGGTATTGAAAACTACTATTTGTAGAGAAAGTTTGCTCTATGCAGAACGCGTCTAACTCGATCTCGGCTACATCCGTTGAAATTTATTTGAAGCGCACATTCGTGTACTCATATTATCCTACAAAGTGCACATGAAAAACTACTATTTCTCCACATCGTATTCGATTAATCCAGAGTGCAGATAATAGGCGGGAAAATTTGTAGCTTTTATTTCAGCTGCGCTTGACATTGGTGTCGCATTTGAGCAGTAAAAAAACAAGGCGAGAGTTCGGACGGAGTTTCGCATTAACGATTTGGAGTTTTTTTTTTTTTTTTTATTACGAGTGCAGGCCGTAAATCAATATTTATGGTAAATACTTTGTTATCGAGGAATCGGCGCGCGAGTGAAACTAGGGAAATAAACAGGCTGAAATACATCCGACGCCGAATGTATTCGTACGTTCGGGAAACGCGGGAGCCGGACGGTTGAAAACAGGCGAAAAAATTGATGATCGCTAACTGTTAGGAATAATGTTTGGGAAGTGTACGGAGGTTGGGGAAGTTGATGATTCTATTTTCTGCCTCCCCAATGAAAAGAGGCTTGATCGAGGCGATCGCTGGGGTCGCAAAACGAATTCGCACCCTCGCCTTCTCACAGCTGATAAATTCGATTTCAGCGCGTAGTTTTTCATCTCCCGCTCGGGGAGGCAAGTCGATTAAGGCGCGGCAGATTTTTGACGACTGTTTGCGCGGACCTGTTATCTCTAACGGCGAGCAAAGAGTAAAGTACGTAATGCCGCTGAACTTGTCACGTACGGCCAAGGCGAAGTGGATGAGCGAAGTAGGTCGTGGCTCTAGAAGAGCAAATAAGCTACAACTTGGGAGAGGAGGGGGAAGAGAAGCAGCAGCAGCAGCAGCAGCAGCAACAGCAACACTTTCTTCCGCGATACGTTTACAGTTGCCAATTCTTGCCTTCCTCTCTCTCCTCTCGAATTACGAGCACGCTCGCACTCTCGAGTTTAGGATGTTTTCGTGATAATTCTGTTACATAATTGAATTCCTTTCTCCTTCCTTGAAAGAGAGAAATGTCATCTCTACCGGAGCTGGCCGAGCTATTCGTTTAGCCCCCCGGTCGCTGCTATTCATATTTGAGAGATTCTTTCCAAGTTGTCCTTTCATTTTTATCTGCCGGCTTGCGGCAAGAAATACTGATACGACTTGGACAGCAGATAAGATCCGCTTTTCCCGGGATATATACTGGGTCACTCGATTCTCAGTTGCAGTGCTCGCGCCGTTTGGCTGGCTTCCAATCATCTCTCTTTTTCCCTATGTGGGGAATCCTGGGAATTGAGAGCGCACCCTCTGAATTCGTTAATACTTTCGCGATATATAAATTGCTTTCGATGTTAACGACGCGAGTTATGAGCCATCTTAATTCAATTGCCGAAAAACTTTGGCGGATGCTCGTTAAGAAGCGAGCCGAGCAGAAGGAGAGCGGAGAAAAAGCCGAATCGTGCCGCGAATAAGCGGGCGGCAGTATTTATTGCCGGGCAAAACGATCCTGAAACATGACGACTCGCTGTTTTATTTAAATTTTATCGCGAGACGCACTCCCGCCCCGCTTGTTTCATTCGAGCCAGATATCGCCGGGATCGCGCTCGCCGAGCGGAAGCGTCGTCAATAAAGGATTGACGTTTTTAGGCGATGCGCATCTTTCCGGATTCGGGCCACCGTGGCACTCGCTAATTCCTGCGAGAGAGCTAGATTTTTCGCGCACGCGGCACTTTTCCTGCGCCTGCGCCCGCGCTCTCATTCTCCGCGACGGCAGCTCGGTCTGGCAGGTCTTTAGCGCTCGACGGACGCGATATCGCCGGAAGCTGTTTCATATGAGAAAAACGACGAGCCATTGTGAGCGGAGAGAGAGAGAGAGAGAGCCGCCCAATGACTAGGAAGGCGCGTAAAGGAAGCCCTTTGGGCTCGGAAGACACGCGGCTTGGCTTTTCCAGAACGGCAGCCATCCGAGGGGAGTCTCTGCCTGGCAAGACGTGATGGCAGCTCCCCCTCACACGGACGCCCGCACACAGCCGCACCTCTCGATGTTCAGACTGAAATTGCTGGAAGGCACGACGAATCGTGTATATATATATATATATATACGTATACGCCGCCGCCTTGGGATACATCTAGCATAAAAATCCGATCTTATCCGCGCTTCGCAAAGAGTGGCTGGCAAGCGCCGGCTGGAAATGTAACGCAGAGACGCAGAGAGGCAGCCTGCGAAATTATTGTTGAGCTCCAAGTCCGAGAGTCGAGTGGCGCTGTTTCGCGGTCTCATTTTCTTCCGGGCCCCCTCTCTCTTTTGGCGCATCACGCGTGGTCCTTCATCTAAAAGTAATGAGTAAAGTTGCCGAGTGCCACTGGAATAGCAGAAACGAGCGGGCGGGGGAGGGCCGCAGATATAGCGCCTATACGCGTCCCCTCGTTTCCGACAGGGACTTGGCTCGGCGCCAGCGCGCCGATTGCCCGGGCCCTGCGCGTCTTTCGGCTTCGTGTTTTGAGAACGTGTACCCGACGAGCTGCGCTACCGGGATTAATCGCGGCGGCCGGTAATAAATGATTACGCGCCCGCCAAAGGTGTCGGAAGCAGGCGAGTCTCGACGCATCCGCCGCGGCTGCCTGGGGGGATGCAAACGCCCCGTGCCGACGAGAGCGGAATCGCAGGCAACGCCCAAGCTCTAATGCGATTGCGATGAGATTCTCCGGACTCTTGCGAGGTCCTGCTTTTTGCGAACGTTCTGCGACGCCACCTTAGGGATTTGCTGGGGAATTATTGACGTCGGGTAACCGAGATGAATTTTAACCTGCCCTCTCTCTCTCTCTCTCTCTCTCTCTCTATCGATAAGACCTCTAATTCAGGCTTAAATTAAGCAGCCGAACCAGGAAGAAAACAAGTTTTCAGCCCTCCTTTATTATGTCGAGATAGCTAGAGTAATGTTACGGCCCTTTTTCGAGTTATTTTTAATTGTCCGCCGGAGCTCTAATAGAATTGCAGTATTAACATAACTTGAGCGCACCCCTTTTCGAGTAATTTAATTACGTAGCTTTATTGCAGCCGCTATTAATTGTGGAAACCATCCACGTCTAATTTTTAGAAGTAATAGGTTTAGAGATCGTTAAACACTTTTACCAAATGTACTCCTCGCTCTCCCGTTTCTTCATCTCGACATAAGTCGCGGGAGCTGCGTACCGCAGCGTTAAAAGCGTATACGTTTTTAAGCTAATAATGGAAAAAAGCAAGGTTTTTATTTTGAAAAAAAGTATCATTTTGCAGGCTGGCGCTGGGCGCGGTCAGTACATGGATGGCAACTTTGTACGATCGGTTAGGCGTGCTTTCACGTCCAATAATGCGAGCAAGAGGTGCGGCGTGTACGATTTCGGTGTTTAAGCCTCCGCAATGTGACATAGACATCAAAATTGAATAATACATTCCACCGGCCACCTCCGAAGCGGATTTTCATAATCAGGATTTATCCCATTGGGTTTGTCCTGCAGATTTTCCCCATTTTACAGGCATACCACTGGGCGAATTCGTCGATGAATTGAGGTCAAGAGAAAATTGGAAAATGAAAAAATTAAGGATAGGGATCATCAAATGAGGGCCACCGGCTAGGCCATACCTGGCTGTCGAAGTGGACCTTGAGAGTAGGTCCCATTCGAAAAAAAAGAACAAATAAAACAAAACTTTCTTTTTCTGGATTACTGTTTTAAAATGTTCATGTGAATAGTAAATGGGTGCGAACGGAAGCCGCAATATAAAGCGCAATTCTATATACGAGCCTGCATTAAAAATCAATACCGCGGCATAACCGTAATGAAAATACCGCGTCAATTTAATCATAAAATGGTTCATACTGAATACGAAAATCATTACAATAACAGAATCATTTTCAGCCCTCCGCGAATATGATTTTAAAATGAAACTTAAACTTTTAATGGCGAAGTTTGTTAACGAGTTTTGAAATAGAGGGGAAATTATTACCCTAATCTGTTAGCTAAAATTTAAGGTAAAAAAAAATACGCAAAAAATGATATTTTCATCGTTAGAAATTTGATGGGTGAAGACTCATTTGGAAGCTCGGAAGGGGCCTCGAGAACGAGTAATGAAAAACTTGGAAGGTATATCTTGATCTTTCGGAAATGAGAAAATAATTCTAGACTCGAGGCGGGCTGAACTCGTTCGATTTCCCTGCTCCCGGACCTGCCGATTAACTCCGAAGCAGATTCAACGAAATTACCCAAAGTGAAACTCGCTGAAAGCTTCTTCTTCGCTTTCGCTTAAATTGCCGACTTTAAAGTGCGCGGAATCATTTGTTATTATACGTTAACCTAATTTAAGGTGAGCGCCCGTTTAGCCGAGAACAAACGGGGGAGTCGTGGCGAGAGAGGGGAGATAAAGATAAGCTGTATATAGGAGGGGAAATACAGGAACGGAGGAGGCGTGACAGCGATAAAAAGCTTTAAGATTCCGAAGATTAAACCGGGAGTGTCTCAAGGTAAGAGCTCCACTTTTCGGAAGCTAGAGGGCAACTTTCCCTCGACTGGCCGTTATTTTTAACGAGTATGGAAATCCTCCAATGCTCTATGCTTAAATGCGCAAGTTTATCCCCGCCGAAGTCGAGGCGCACGGAGACGTAAAAGCACGGCCGTATAAAAAAAAATCATTATTCGGACGGGGAGCGGTGACAAAAAAGGTTTTTCGTGTTCTCGTTCGGCACCAGGAGCGAAAGATCGAATACTCCGGCGCCTTGTACTGCCAGCGATAAATAAGGCTTTGCAGCCGCGGCACCGCGGAAAATATACTCCTGTTTTCAAGGCCGACTTTGTCTTATTACCGACGAAGCGCAGACTGACGTCTCATATTTTATTCATTCAAATAGAGTCAAGCATCTTTTCAGATAGCTCTTCCCTCGAAATTGCTTGACATTGTAACAACGAGTCGAGAATTTTACATTGAATTTCATTTATTTCGCTCGTACTCTAGCAGAGAGAATGTTTAATTTAATTATAAACAACCTATACTGTAAACGCTACTGTCATTTTTCAAATTCTATAAACTTTCTTAAATCTTATTAAAGTTTCAGAAATGTTTCGATGCTGCCGTGAAAAAGTGGTCGTCAGTGTATTTGGTGCACTGCATCGTTGAAGCCTTTTTGCATTGAGTAGACAAATTTCCGTTGAAACATCCATTAGGCAGACTTAAAAATTCCGTAATTACTCGAGGAGCCTTCCTTCTACTCATCGGCGAGAACACGGAAAAGTTTCCTGGAGCGAGCATCTATTGGCAAGAACTTTCGCGCAGCGATCGAAATGAGGATATAACGAAAAAAAAAAACGAGGAAAAGAAGGAGGGTGAAAAGGTGAAGGTGTGAGGTTTGGCGTCGCGGAAATGAAACGAGAGCCGTGAATTACAGCGGGCATTGGAGATTGGACGTTAACCGGGTTGTCGGGTGGGTTAATGGGATTGTCAGCTTTCTTGGCGAAATCGCCTGGCCTAATGAAGCGCCTGATGAAAAAGATGGCACACAGCCGGTCGCTATGTGTTCTCATCGCGGCCGTTTAACGAAGCCTCCGCAACAATATTTCCTTTAGTACTAAAGGGAATTTCTAAGCTCGATAGATCCACGTTTTGTCTTCCCGACGAGAAGGAGCTGAAATTGTAGTGTTTTCAATTAATTAATAGAGAAGATGTTGGTAACGGTGCACTAAGCTCAAGCGAGAGCTGATTGGCAAAATTGGATCTGATGAACTCCGAAGATGGGCTAATTACTCAAAATTCAAGAGCTTGGTACTTGTGCGAAACTGAATTATTATTGTTGTTATTATTATTATTATTATTATTATTATTATTACTATTATTATTATTAGGCAAACTAGCAAATTCTTGGCGTCTCAGGAACTGATTTAAATCGCTTTTCTCAGAAAATAAAGTGATAAGTAGATTTATACCCAGTGAAAAACTCCAGTAAAGAATATATAGTTATCAGAATTTTAAAGTCCAAACTATTTTTTCCACTTGGATCTGCAAAATACATATTTAAAACTTGTAATGAAACTTTGCTTAATAACATTTAAAGCATTTTTTCTGCTTTTCTGTGTTTGCCGGAGCCCTAATTTTGAATATTCGTACCTTCGTACTTCCATTAGAATATTTTCTTTTAGGCTTCCCTAGGAAAGAATTACTTTTTTAGCACTGTGTGACCTAAACCCGCACTTAAGTCACGCTTATCTGTGATCTAAGTAGCTCATTATTACACTGTGTAATAATGAATTCACTTAAGGGGGGTGTACACCTTTAAATTTTCAAAAAATTGATTTTTCTTTATTTCATATTTTGATAGCAAATATTCTCAAGAATATTTTGCCGCAAACTGGGTATTAAAATTCGCCGCGGTTTCAAAGTTATAGACAAAAATTTGGATAAAGTTTTTTCGTATAATTATGTACAATTTAAATTATTAATAAAAATAATTACTATTGCAATAATTATGATCGATCTCGACCACATATTTAATTTTAGTTTTAGTTTAGATTTAGTTTTATATTTACATTTAGTTTTATTTTAACAATCTCAATTTGTAAATTGATTTAATTTTAAGAATTTAATTTTAATTTGTAAACTGAAATTAAATTATTAAAATCTCAATTTGTAAATTGATTTGATTTAGAAAATTTATTTTTGATCAATTTACTTTAACTTTTTATATTATTTTTATATTTATTTTACACTTTTTAGCACACTTTATTTACCACTTCTCTTCTATTTTATTTATTTTATTATTATAGATTTATTTTTTAAATTAGTATCAAGCAACCTTGAATCTTGCTTAATTTTTTCAGGTTCAGAGAGTATAAACGTTATCTATTTGATTTTTTAAAATTATTGATATGCCCAGAACATTATTTTAAATTTAAATTTAAATCTAAATTTTTCAATATTCTGCTGCCCATAAGAGTTAGAGAGATAGTCATATTAATCCACGATCGATCCGACTGCCACCTGCAGCTTAGTTCAAGACGTTACAGTCAGTAGTGTCCAGTTAGCAGAAGGTCTGACATATAGGTTAAACTACAAAATAAAAATTGTTTACTTTTTATGTTGTTGAAATTTGCAATCAAGGCGATACAGCTTGCCGGGGCTTTAGTCAGATAAGTATAAACTCATTTTTAAATTATAATTTAGTTGATTTCACATAAGAAAAAAATACTTTGTAAAAAATAATCTACGTATATTTACAGCAACTCTCTGAATGCATTGGTAGATATAAGTTCGTATGTAAAGCTTTCATAAAAATGAACATAAAACAAAAAACGCATCGAGAAAATAAAACATCAATTCTTGGCCCTTAAATATAAAAAGAAAGAAAAAAAAAATGATGCTTTGTTTGTTAAATTCACTTCAGTTGGAACTGATATCTCGTGGTCTTCACACACATACGCACAAATATGCGCTCACAGATACAAATCCATTCAGATATTTTAAAAAAATTTTAATCAAAAGATATTTCTAACGAGCTTTTAGCAAAACTAAACTTTTTATTATTACACAGCTTCCTCTAGCTTTGTAATAATAATAAAAGAGGAAACAAAATTTCAAATTTCAAATAAATTCCTTTAAATTCTGACTTTGACTAAATACTCACAGCGAAGTCTACCCATAGCTTAGCTTTCTAGCTGCTTCAAGAAGAACTCACCTGAAACAAATGAAGAAAAAGTGTGCGTTAATAAACGGCGGTTTTAAGCTATAAATTTCATGCGTTTAATAATTGAATAACAAATAATCTTAAACGCATTCACATGAACAAGCAAGGAGCGCGTTAATAATTGGAGCTTAAAGAGCTCTTGCCAAGCTACAGAAACGGTGGCATAATCAATTAAAATGAGATTCAGACCAGGCTGGAATACGGTATATGCAATTGGGTCTTCTTCAATTACCGACAAAAGGAACTCCAAAAGGGAAATAAAAGCCAAGAGGTCGCGCCGAAACAGTATGGAGAATAAAAAGTCCGATGAATACTAAAAGAGAATAAAAGGAAGATTTTTCCTAAGTTCCCGCGAGGCTGCGCGCACGTTCGAGTCTAGGAATTCCGCATTGCGGACGAATTCGCGTGCGGAATCACACACCGGCTGCGCTGTCACTTATTCTCCCCGCAATTAACTCCACAGTCCTCGAGCCCTGGAACAAAGGAGCAACGCCGACTCTTTTCTTTCGCGGCTGCGAAAATTACGTTTAACAAAAAGCCAGCCGTAGGACTGTCCAGCTACAGGCACCTTTGCTTGCGCAAAAACTTGCATTTCATTTGCATTTTATTTTCCCGACGACCCTCCGCCGCCATTTACAATCCAGATTTCCTCCATCAGTTATTGTAATTCGGGGAAATATCAAGAGTTGTAGCCGTAAACGAATCCATCGCAAATTGAATAAACTCGTGGGCTCGGATATGAAAATTTCCAGCCAAGTTTCCGGCGCCTCGATCTCTCTCGCGGCTGGAGGGGAGGGGGAAGGGACTACCCCGCGTACGCAAATTCGTCAGCGAAAATTCTTCCACAATGAATTCATTAATTTCCCATTTGGCAATGAGATCGGCTAAAAAGTTTTTCAATTACAGCCGGACCACCTAACTTTTTTATAATTAAATATATTTCTTTCGCTCGGAGCGATGAATTTATCGGCGAATGCCAAGGCTGTCGCGGCCCGACTGCAGTCGATACGTTATTGAGGAAAATTAAACAAAAGGAAAGCGTGCGACGCGAAGGTAAACCCGAAGGGAGAGACGAAGAAAAAAGATCTACCCCTCGGCGTTTAGCCTGCTTTTATTGGGGTCAGCGGAGAGAACTCCGCTCGCAAAGGTAAGTGTTAGAAATGGTCGTGACCGCGCGGGCGCCGGAAATCCTCGTAAATTAAGATTTTCGGCTAAGGAGGAACGTAAAAAGCACAAGTAAACTTGGCACTCGGCAGGCTTTCTTTCCCCAAAGAATTACGACGTATCGGCGAACTTTCCAACTTAATCATAGTTAGGCCTTTATCAGAAAATACGGAATTCGATGCCTCTCGTGACTTTCGAGGGCAGTGCACCGTTTCGACCTTAGCTCTTCGTCTCGCTCGAAATTTAAATACATCGAATAAGTTTGCAACTTTTTTTAAGCCGCGGCGCTTCGTCGCGTTAACGCCAAGCGTGGCAAACTTCCGCAATTGATTTTTCGCGGCGCTTCACCTCAAATCGAATTCTTAATCCGGAAGGAAACATAAAGGTCCGAATCGCGATTGTGCCAGCTTTTCGCGCGCGATTTATCACGCTTCAGTCCGCCGCTTTTTCCCCTCCTTCGCACTCGATATACTCTACTTGCTATTATTGCTCGTTCTCGCCGATGCCGCCCTCGTATTTTGCATACTTTTTCTACGGCATAACTGTTTGAATAAAACCGAAATCTTCCGGAGAATTGCCTGCGTTGCGTTCTTTTAGTTTTTGTTTTTATTTTACGGCCGGGAAATCGCTCTAATAATTATACATGTTTACTTAAGTGTTAATACATCTCATTTTGCCTTTTTTCTCGTCGAACAATATCCGCTGAATCGCCCATTCGGTCGCGACAGCGAAATTATAAAAAGAGGAACACGTTATCTTTGGGTAGTAAGCTTTTAAAGTTTATTAAAAGTACTTGGGTTTTTTTTAAGAAGAGGAGCATTATTAAATAGAGGTCGCGGGTGGTTCTTCCGCGCCAGAAAAAGAGCAAACGGATCCGAGTAACTCAATAGATCGGGCAAACACGGCCTTTCCGAAGAACAGCGACAGCATTACCAATTCAAACACGTAATTTGAAAAGAATTCGCATGCATCAGTCTGCTCGGGATCTTGGTTAAAAAGGTTGCTCCACTTGAATCGTGATTGAAATAACGTGGCCGAGAGAGGGCAAGAGGCGGCGTATCGATCAACCTTGCCATTCAAAGGCTGGCGGTCGAGCTCCCGTAATGCGGCAGCGCGTGATGTGGCTCAGAAGCCGCTGGGAAGATGCGGCGATTTAATATTCGTACGAGCCTCTGCGGTATCGGAGAATGTGGCTTTCGACGTCCACGACAATTTCATTAGTCTGTCCGAGGCTTTGTCCATTTTCGAGCGAACGATTTTTCCCGACGTTCTGGGAGAACCCGGACGCGCTTCAAATTTGAAAGCTATAATTGCAAGTTTTATTCAGACTTAACCTATCACGGAGAAAAATCCCTAGTAAAATTTACCAAAATTTATGTAAAAGTTGCTTAAAGAGTTGAGCAAACGCGTTAAGTTTTACTCTAGGTTTGTAAGTAAATTTTACCGAATCCGAAGCGCCATCTTTCTTTCTGTCTCTCTCGCACGTGCGGTGGCTTACTTAATAATTAAGTAAATTTTATTTGAGTCAGAATCAGTACCTTTCACTTATACTTTTTAAGTAAATTTCACTATTGATTTTTCTCCGTGTACATACTTAATTCACTTCGAGTCTCAACGATGACCAGCATTCGCACATTAACGCACGAATGAAAGCTTGCCGCTTCTGCATAAGTGGATTCGAAATTGTGAAAGCTCGAAAACATGATTTAGACCGAACATGCTCTAGTTTCATTTTAATGATGCTGAATTTTGTCTTGACAGGGCAAGAGATAGAAAGCTGGTTTAGAAAAATATATTTTGCAAACTGTTTGTTATACGTAGAACGCCGCGAGCTTTCCGCCTTTGGGCAGGAGAAACTTTTAGAAGCAGTGAGCTTTGCCAAAATGTTGCAGTTCTGTCAGTAGTCGGATCCAGATTTAAAAAAAAAAAAAACTGTTTTATTGTTTGACCCGGACGTTTCATCCGTAATTGTTGACTGAAAAATTTTTAGAATAACAGTAAGAGCTTTTTATTGCGCAATGACCTAAAAACTTTATTAAGGTCTCTGAAACTAAAAAATATAGCTGTTAACAGCACCGGAAGTCTTTAAAATAAAGGACGAGACTCGAGGTCAATGTGAATATTCTCTTCTATCAAGACAACAAAATATTTTAAGAACTTTTTCTGCTCGAGGAAAAGGGAAGCTGTTGCGAGCTTGACTCCGTCTCTAATTAAACTCTACATTGATTTTTCAGCAAGATAGAAAGGACGCCTCTTTTTACGGTGTACCATTTCTGACGTAAACGATGTAAGCTCGTAACTAAGCGTTACATTTTTATGAGGTGCGAATCACCTTTTTTGCGCCTTATGACACCATAATTTTTACTGGATGCAAAACCTTTCTTTATGTTAACTTATTCCTACGAACATATACGCGGTACAGAAGACTGAATTCTTGCATATGAAAAAATGCATAGTTAATCTGGAAATTACAAGGTATATCTACAACTTCAAGCTTGTTTGAGGCTAAAGAAGTTGTAAGGACTTTCTGCATTTATTTTTCTTATTCTCACACCAACACAGTCATTGGATACTCGCCAGGTCTATAGTCCGCATTATATTTGGATAAAAGCTTTTGTAAGTCTACGCATTATGCAGACCCGAGGAAAAGGCATATTTAATATATATTCAAAGTAAAACTAAATTAATTTTTGAATGATTTAGGTGCTCGCCGAGGAAACAAATGTTTTTTTAATGTTCTCTCAAACCCTCTATTGCAGTTACAAATTTTGACTAAAAATTTTTTTTTATTTCCAGGGACACTGTTTTTAACTCACCAGCTAAATTCAGACCCGCTAAGTAGGCTCTATTTTATCATTACGCATATTAGACATTTATTCATTGCACAAGTTCAAAATATTTTTTCTATTATAATTTCATGAATCTTTAATCTTTAAATTCAGTACACCGTAGAACTTTTAACCTTAACGTACTAAATTTTGAGGTTAGATATTCGAAATTTATTCAAACATTTCATTTTTTGCCTAGCGGGTCGAAAGTACCACTTTCCCGTCCGGCGCAGGATCGAGAAAGTTAGATTTTCGGCCTTGCTAGGCAAAAAAAAATAATATACGCTCCTCGAGAGGTAAAATGGCAAGCCCATAGCTCGTGTTTGACAATACTTTACCTCCCTAGGTGTATACTAATTATGAAGTATTAAATAGAAAGTAAAAACCATTGGTCATGTTAGCGTGGAATTCTGAAAACTCTCAACTTTTAATTATTAAACATTTAAAATCTCGATTTTTTTCATTTTACCATCTTAATTCAAATAGACCTTAATCACCAAATACAGTTTTAAAATGCTTCACTACTTCCGGCCATCACATCTTTTTAGATAGAGAGAAAGAATCATTCAGATCGTTCTTTAAATGTTTCACAATATTCGACTACCATTTTTTTAAAAAAGGATTTTTCTTAATGAAAACTCGTGCTTTTTAAGAAAAAAATCTTTCTTCATTCGGAGAATTAAATCGAGCCAATTAATTCCCAGAATATTTTTTAGTCTAGTTAAGATTTCATACCATCGATTGTTGAAGCGAAACGAAGCTTCGTTACGGCTGATATAATTTACAGTAAAATAGGGTGAATATTTTACAAACTAGTATTTGCCCCTGGGAAATAAAATTTTCATTTTCATTTTATTATAAAATATGAGAAGTGGCTCTCTCTCTCTCTATCTCTCTCTCACTCTCTCGCTAAGGAGGTACTACAATGAAAAGTTTTCAAAAAATGTATTTTTTTTTTCTGATCCTGCATATTATTTTGCTTTCAACAAAAGGTTTTTAGATCAATAGAATAGAATAAAAATAGAATAGAAATATTAACATTCTCCGAATTTGTAGAATACATGGCAAGAAAGTTATTTATTGAAAATCTGAAAATTTAAATTCATTCTTTGACATCATGCGGCTCAGTGCCGCTAACGCTATACTGGCTACATGTATTTTGTACTTTAGGAAAACATGAGTCTTTAAAAGTTTCAGCTATAAGTATTTCGAAGAATATCAATACATTGTGCAGTCGGTCTGTTCCAGGTAAACATTAAAGTGGTCAGGTTAATCTCAAAGACTGTCAGGCTAAAAGCAACTTACTTTCTGTTTCGGATTCATCGACCGTTGACTTTAACTGCGACGAGCATGTATTGCAATACTTTTTTAATTCTTCATGAAATGTTTAAAGTTTACATTATTTATTAGTACTTGGTTTGGATGTATATTTCTCATCAGTGTATTAAGGTTAATTGTCGTTACATTCTGCTTCTAAACGACTACAGCCTATGTTGAAAAGTGCTACTTGTCCATACTGAGAAAAGTCAGAATAACATTTATGAAAAATGTAACAAAAATTGTTGTAAAATATAGATAGAAACTGTGGGATATTCTCGTTTTTAACAAATATTAATATTTTGGGGTCTTTAAATTTTATTTTACAGAATAACAAATTGTATTAAATAGAATAACATTTTTCGTGCAATTCAAAAGTTGTTTTAATACTGTTTTCTGAAAACCGTAATTTTTTTGCTTGCCACAATCTGCAGAATTTTAAGTTTACAAAATGTAAAATGAAAACATTAAAATTAAAATATATGAAGTTCTTCAGGCACAAACTTTTTAAGCCAAACCTCATTAAAACCATGATGTGGTTCAGCCTGTCGGTTACGCCAAAGACAAAATTTGAATGTTACAATATTTTTGAAACGACTAAGCCAGCCGCCTTCTGGTTGGGCTCATTTAATCAGAAATTGAGAATATATTTAAGAGTATATTTTGGCCACTCAGGTTCACTGTAGTATACCCCTTTAACCCTCTCTTGTGTGATATTTTCTCCGTGAAAAATAATTTGTTTCTCTGCATAAATTTATTACGACAATGTAATCAATTTTCCGGTAGAATTTTCATCGCATTAAATTATCCCCCCCATTGTTAACAAGTCCGGCTTATAACTTTATAAACTAACCTACATAAATGTACAATTAACAATAAAGATGTCAAGGAACGGTAAGCTTTAACCTTCATCGACAAGGCAGTAAATATTTTTCGGGATAAAAATCGAGGGCGAGCCGCCGTCATCAGGTAAATCGACTTTGTGTCCAAAGAGGTGGTTTATTAATTCGCCACGTTGAACGTCCTGATCCGCTCCTCCCGGTGATATAACGGGGAGAGTAACGATTTTCTGTCGATGAATAACCGCTACGTCCTCCAGACAGTAGCGGCCGCACGAGTGACGCTGCACGTAGATGCAGCTCGGTGCGGTGCTCTCCTCCTCCCTTCAGTCATGAAAGCTAGACGTTTTCTCTAATTAACGCGATGGTGCAAATTAACGATCCCATTAGTTTGCTGATGGAATATGATTCGGCTAAATTACGCCCGCCCGCCCCCCCCCCTGCAGCGTCGCGTCCTTAGGGACGGCCCAAGCGCGGCGTCGTCGACGCTGGGCTTGAATTTTTTAGCCCGACTGCAGCTTTTTCGACGGAGCTTGAAATTTGCAAGCCACGTCAGCGAGAATAAAAATCTTTACGACTGACGAGTGCGAGTAATATGTATAAGTCTTGCGGGCTCGGGCAGTTTACGAGCGCGAGCTGCCTCTAATTCTTATTCTTTTCGAGGGTTCGCCGCGCAAAATCCTATAAAGCTTTATGGAGATGCGTTATGGCTTTGCGCTCATTCGCTGTGCGGCGAAAAACAAAATATCGGCGGATTCGACGCGCGAATAGTCTCGCCGTTAGATGCCGTCAGGGTTAAGCGCTTGTTTCGTTCAATTATGGAAATGCATCAACCAACGGGTTGCTTCGCACGAGCGCCGCGGTTTAATTTAGCGCGCAAAAGGATTCTTCCGGTGGCCGATCGTTCCGCCAGGAAACCATTAATTAATCGAGGCGCACAACAAAGGGTTGAAAGCTTGGCCGCTTCTTCATTAAGCTGTAAAGGCCGTGAAACAAAAAGCAAGGCGAGCGCCAGACGCGGAAAATTGGAATTGGAGCTCCATCGTAAACAGTAACTTGACTTTTGACTCGCTCTCGTATGGTTAAAAGCAGAGACAATGCTCGGGGCGCCCGCGAGTTGCTGCTTTACGAGCTTCGGCCGCAAAGGAAATCTGATTCCATACGCTTAAACTCGCCAGTTTTGATCCAATTTATGTTTCTGCTGGCGTCGGGACTGCCTTATGCCGCGCCGTGCGCGAGTACACTCGCCAACTTCTCTCGGGTCTGCGCAAACGCTCAAAGGCAGAGACTGGCTCTCTCCGGGCAAGAATCATTGCGCCCTATTTTTCCGTTTTTATTAAATATTTGCCAGCCTCTGGCGGCCCCGAAGAATTCGAAGATTGCATTTGTCGAGAAGCCTGCCCGCGAGCATTCCCCCGAGAGTTTACTGCTGTTACTGCGTCTTGCTACGTACGACGCATAAAGCTTCATTTGCGCTTTGTGCATGATGCTAATGTATTCCGAGGAAGGAGGCCGGGGCTGAGCCAACAACAGCCGCAGCGTATTGAATAATAAAGAAGGCGCGCACGGACGCCCCCCCATGGGCTCGGGCTCCGTAAAAGAGCCAAATTGCGCTTTTGAAAGCGTCGTGTGCCGCTGCAGCGATCGCAAGCTTTCCGGGCGGATGAAGAAGCTAAGGGTGACGCGTCGCCGGAGCTTTTTCACGGCGATTCCAAAGCATGCGGCTTCCTTCAAAATACGCAGTGCCGCGCGGGAGAGGATAGAAAAAACAAGAAAAAGGGCTTTACAATTCGCCCGAATGGGGCCGAAACGAGTCGATATATCCATGTTTCAATGCGTCGGCGAGCATGTTTTTCATTAAATTTTCCTGTCACCGATTCATAGTATTCTAATACGGATCTCCAAACAAGCAGATTAAACGTGCGCCACTGAAATTTCTGCTATTTTGGCGTTCGCCCGTTTTATACGAGGAGCTTTTGTCCATATCGGTAAAATTGCATAATATATAAATTGTAATCGCGTAAATCGTATTTGAACAAGAAGGCAGATTTGAATATTGCACGGTGCAATTTATGTATTTCCTTGTTTGGTAGTTTTCAAAAAATATCAGGTCGCAAAAGTCTGAGATGTACTGTTGGTAAAAACTTTTTTATGTCCTCTGCGACTCGTTTTAGTCGTGAAATCTAAAATAAGAGGGACGTAAGGTCAAACATTAGAATACGAGGAGGGAGAGAATACGAAACTCCGGCCAAGACAAATAAATTTCTGAAAGGGAAGGCAAAGAGAGTACAAGAGGGAGAATCAGAGCGAATCAAATAGAATCCGTTTGCAGAGAGCTTTTTATTTTACGCGAGCAGTAAAGTTTATTAAACGTAGCGAAGAATGTCGCTCGGCAGTCCCAATAGAATAACCGTACCTGGTGGTGCGCGTGGTATTCGTGCGGCCCCTTGAATCGGAAGGGGCTGTGCACGGGGCAGTTGAGCCGGAAGCTGCTCTCGGTGGGCAGCAGCGGCGGCGGCGGGCCCTGCCTGAGGCGCGGCGCGAACACGACGCTGTCCAGCGGCAGCGTGCCCGCGCACTCGAGCGACCTGCAGGAGTGGGCGATGGGCCGCATCTGGGCGGCGAGCGGCCGGCAGAGCGTCGGCGGCGGCCTCGGCACGTGCTCGAGCGAGTGGCAGGCGTGGGGCCCCGCGTGCGCGTGCCAGTGCTCGTGCGGGCAGGGCCGGCACTGGTGCTGCAGCGGCGGGGGCGCGTGGTGCTGGTGCTGGTGCTCCGGGGGCCCGTGCTCGACCGAGCGCACCGACTCGACCGACCGGGAGGCCGCGGCGCCGAGCTGCAGCTCGCTGCCGCCCGGCTGCCTCAGCACCGAGTCCATAGACCTCGCCGAGTCGACGGAGCGCAGGCTCTCGGCCGAGCGCATGCAGCCGTGCTGCTGCTCGAGCGGCCGCATCGGCGAGGGGTCGGTGGACCGGCAGGGCCGGTCCCAGCAGGGGCCCGGCGGCCCCCACGCGTACGGCTCCATGCCGGCGCTCAGGCCCTGTCGGGGGCCATGGCGCGCGCGGAAGGACGCGGCTGCGACGAAGGCGGCGGCGGCGGCGGCGGCGGCGGAACGGACGGCACTCGCGCGAACTGGCCGCTCGGCGGACTGAGCGCGACGGCGAGCGCTCCCCAGCGCGGAGAGCGGCCTCGGCGGGCGCGCAGGCCGCGGCGCGCAGGCGGCCTCCCCTCCGCGCGGCCCTGGACCGCAGCGCTACGGCAACGCCACCAGCAGCGGCGGCGGCAGCGCCAGCACTGCGCATCTCGGCTATCTGTGCCGCCGTCTCCCGTGTCGCCGCACTTGCGGGGAGGACGCGTGCCAGCGGCGCCGGCTCCTCCCTCGCACTCGGAGCGCGCGCGCGCAAGCACGGTTAAATTAATATTTCCACGTGTCCGGGGCAGAAAATAAAACGGGACGTAAGAAGCAGGCTCCCGGTGACGTAGGTCGATGAATAAGGGAAGCCAAGCGCAAGGACGGCCGTAGGACATGCACGACGTCCCAGCTTCGGATTACCGGCTGAATGAAAAGCGAGCCATCGATTTTTCACGGCGCACTTGCCCGCGGAGAAAAAGCGGCGGGCGTATCGCCTGTGCTGCTGCTGCTGCTGCTGCTGACTTGACCGTTCGCCTTATAAGCCCGTTCGCGGATTACGACTCTCATTTTCCGGACGGGGATGACGAGTTACGCGCGTACTTGACACATTCCAGCTACGATGCGAGGAAGAAGCACTCGAGTTCTTCCCGCCAAATGCCCGAGCACGCAAGATCGATACTGGGGCCGCGTGAAAAAATATTTCCACCCCGGCTGGCTAAAAAATCCGTGGGGTGAAAGGGCGGCCAGCCGTTCGTATATCTGTATATAAGACTTCGCAATTAAATTCTCGCCTTCCCACGAGGTGCTATTAATCAATTGCCCGATCGGCTTTTTGCGCAGCTCGACTTCTCGGTAAAGTTTTCTTTGGCGGATTTTCTGCTGGTGATTAGTTGCCGGGACCTTCGGTGCGTGCTGCATTTTTGCGTCGAGGGCGAAGGTAGCGATGCGCGAAAGAACTTCGGCCCGAAAGCTAATCTTCAAGTACGGCGTAAACTGATTTCACGCTTCAGTACCAGAACGCGAGATTCACACACGACTCGCCTTTTTCGGGGAACTTGGCTGCCGCTATTTTCGAGGAAAAATCCCGGACGTATAGAGGACAAAGGTAAAGATATTCTTTTTTGGGCGAAATATACTACAAGGAGGATGCTGCTTTCTTGCGAAAGAAGCTTCGAGAACTACTACCTTCAATTTGTCTCCCTTAAAAACTTGGGCAAGAAACAGAATTATGAAAAAAAAAAAGTTATGCAAAAGAAATGATTCTTTTTAAGTCACTGAATTTTTCCCTTTCAGTATCGACACATTGACTTCAAATGAAGTAGTTATCTTTGCAATAATGATTTGCGTCATTCATTTGGAAGCGTCTTTTAATTAATTAAACAAATCGATGAATATACGCGATTACACAGGTAACAATCATCTAGCACCTCGTACACGTCAGGAACAACGTCATAAATGAAAAAAAAAGTTAAAATGAATTATTAATTTAAAGAATTTTAATAAAATGTTTTGAATGAAATGTGGTCATACATTTATATACGAATGATAGAATTATTTTAAAACAAAGCCAAAATTCATTTAGTTTTTCGCAATAAAGAAAAATCCTTTTTATTTTTGCAAAAATACCGCCTTTTTGTAAAGGTAAATTTAATTTCACGCTTTGTATGCAAATGTGGTGTGCGACATATTTGTCAGGCTTTTATCTTAGATCTAAAAGCTAATTATTATTCTCTACGTGTTTGGCGCGTTTATTTCAAATTCGTTTCCTATTTTCATTTCTGAATGCTGTTGTGCAATTGCAATACGATATTAGTTAAATCTGACCCATCTCAGAACGGTTTGTACCAAAATTCCGAATAAGAAAGCAAGAGATTCTAATTTTATTTTTGATTATTAAACTGTCAGCACTACAGCATTACCATTAATTAAAGATAAATCTAAAAAAATGGAATATATCACCAGTTTTTTTTTTAATCTTTTTTCACTCGCATGACAAATGGAGACGAATGAGCGAGATAACGAAAAGTAAATAAGCGCTTCAACGCTCTACTGCGAGTCCAATAAAAAAGTACTTTGCTCCAGTATGTAACATTTGTATAATAAATTTTTCAATCGATCTATCATTGTCAGAACTTTTATCGCAAACTTAAACAATTGTTAACATCGGCAAAGTAATGGAATAGCGGAGCCATAATTTTCGTCACTGTTTTCCCGGTCCAGCGGAACTTAATGAAAAAAGTAAATTTTATTTCGCTTCTTGGCACGCAGACCCTGGAAGGTCTAAAAAAACCTGGGCTGCCGAGAAATCAATAGTATTTCCGAAGTTCGCGAGCCACCGGTCGGGCACTCGTTTAATGGGGGAGAGCAACCCAAGCTAATCAGTTTAGCACGTCCGAGTCTATGATTAAGTGCAAACAATATTTAATACAAGCCAGCGATGTAATTCGATCGATTCCGGCTAATCGAGAAAACGTAATTCTTCGCTTATTCAGTTTGCGGGGAAAGTAGATCATCCATTAACCCGAAATACATTGCGTTCGCTCGGCCGCTGCAATGCGCAATATTACTTATCGTCGGAGGTAATAAGTCAAGAAGCTTTCGAGGGAGATTAAGAGTTAGTATTAATTAAAACGCGCAGCTCCGCTAATCCGTATATAGAAGACCTTTTTAAAATCGCTTTCGTAAAAGTTTGGAGCTTTAAATTTGTAGAACTAATATACTCTAAGGTAGATTTGCTTTGGTAATAAGATGAGTAAAATTTCGCAGATAAGGTGTTACTGTTGGTCGAAATTGATTCTTCCCGCATATGAACCGTGGCCATTGAAAAAGGGAGCTGCTTCTATACGTTTGAGGTGAAAAAGTCATACTATCCGACAATTAGTGCTGGTCGAGTTACACTATGAAAAATACTTAAAAATTCTGGATTAATGTAAATAACACAAAAGAATTAGAACTTTTTCTCCGCTGCCAAAGTTTTCTCTAAGCTAATTCTATTGTCGGGATTAATCGTTTCGCTGATAAGTATCCGTAAAATGAATGCGAAAACGTTAACAAGAAAGTATCAATAAACTCGAAGGCGTAAAGAATTTCTGATTTTTCTTTCGTCTGCCGAGATTGCTAGCGTCTGACTGAACGATAAACTTTTTATTGTTTTTTTTCTAATTACCTGTACATTGTGAAAGTATCAAGTAAAATTGTTGAATGTGGAAATTTATGATAATCCGTCTGTAAAGGTTATTTGTTTGTATATTGCCGCGTTATGAGTGATAAAAGCAGAAAATAGTCAGCCTTTAATCGAAGAGTCGTAGGACTCTGGTTTACCTTGAGCTGCTGCCGGCGGTACTCCCTGGTCTGCGCGAGGTAGTACTTGTAGACGTGCCTGGGCAGGGCCCGCTTGGTCTCCTCGCCGATCCAGCGCTGCGGCTGCGGGGGCGGCTGACCGGGGGTGGCGTCGCGCTGGCCCAGGGATCGGGTCCCCGGCGAGGCGGCCCGGCGCGTCTCGCTCGGCGAGCGGTTCAGCGAGAGGCAGCTGCGCGAGGGCGGCCCCGGCAGCGGGTGGGTGTAGTAGTGCGGGTGCCGAGGGCCCGCCGCCCGGTGCCAGTCGAGCCGCGACAGGCGGCTGCAGGAGGCGGCGACGGCGACGCGCACCGGGCAGGGCTGCAGGGCCAGGACGGGCCTTAGGCAGACGCGGCAGGCCGGCGGCGGCCGATAGAACGGCGCCGGGGCCAGAGGCTCCCAGATCTGGCGCTGCTGGCAGCATGGGACGGCGAGTGGGGGGCCCGGCCCGGCCGCTCCCGGGTTCATGGCCGCATCGCGCCCGGCCGCCTCTACCCCTCCATCCGCTTTTGTGCAAACACAGCGAAAGACCGCCCGGTCACGTACGGCAATTTTAATCCCGCGGGAATGTTTGCAGGAGCACGAGCATTAGCGCCGCTGCCCAAAGATAGTCCGGGAGAGTCTTCTTGCGGCGGGGGTTAAACATCGATTTTCGGCGGGCACACTCTGCTGCTCCTCTCTCCCTCTTTGCCTGCAAATCCACTTTCTGCGGGCGAATTCGAACGAGCGGCTGACGCGCGCCTGTCGATGTCGGTTAATGCGGGCCCGACGGCAACTGAAATTCTCCGGTGGAACTTCTAACTACTCGAGACGCAGACCGCGAACTCCTGGCTCCAACTTTCCACCGCTGCGCGCCCCGTCTTCAACTTTTCGCCCCAACTTCAGTCCCACTTATAAATATCGGATTAGGAGCTGCGCCTAATTTAATTGTGTATTTGCCGAGCGGCGGTTAATAATTTAGTCGCTGGGGGCAGAGCTAAGGTGGACTCGGCGAGTCTAAATTTAATTAGCGTACAAATTTCATCAGAGTCAAATCCTTTTTCAATGGACCGGCGCAGAGTAACCAAAATGGCATTTGTTGCACAAGCCGAATCACCAACTCTGTCTTTAACCTTTAGAGGACCGGAAAGCCAGTATACTGGCTCAACTCATGTTCAATACTTTACTCATGATGAATCCATGGTATGAGATACCTTTTTCATGGGTTTTCTATGAGGGATAGAGCAGCTCAAATCCCGGTCCTCTAAAGGCTAAGGGGCTTGAAAAATGTGCAATTTCTTGACCCAAATTTCGGCTTCGCTCAAATTTCGCTCAAGTGGCATTTAATTATGATTTAAGTGAATTTAGGCTTCACTTTAACGTCTGCTTTGACGTGCTTCAAAAATAAAATATTTTTAATATTTGTAATTGCGAGGTTCGGTTTCTAGAAGGGCTCCTTGGCTAATATTAAAAATTTTAATTTTCTTAAAAACAAGCTTCCCTTGAAAGGAGACGCCAGAATTCGGGGGAAGCGCATCTTTTAAAAGCACGAACGAGGCACTTCCGCGGTCGGAAATATGAATTTCACGCGACGACAGGAGGACGCGCCGAAGTTGACGCGGACAGCGGATTTATGGCGATCCGCCGGGGGAGAAAAAGTTTAATGCGACACGGGTCGAATCCTCGGCGCAAGCGCAAAAAAACAAGGAGATTTCGAGACTGAGTGACGTGCTTTCGCGCCGCGTCTGCGACTACGGCGGCTTCCTTTTCTCTTTCTCCCGGGGGCTATTTGTGCAGACGTGTCAAACCGTTAAGTATGTGAGTAACTCGGGAAGGAGAGAGCGGCAAGACCGGTGACGGTCGCAAAGAGAGCACCTTGCGTGCGTGGCTTTGAATATAAAACAGCCTGATAAAATAGACGAGAAGAGGTAAGAAAGCGCGAGGTAGGTGGAGGCATGGTTAGAGCTTAAAATTTCATGGCTATTCCTTTCACGCGCTGAATGCGTGCAAATCGAGTGCGATACGGCGGGCTTCCGGGAGGTCCTCTGGAAAGCTCGACTCGAAAAGCGGCTGGAAATAGAATACTGACTGGCACGTGCCACTGAATAAATTATCGGCCGAATCTTTCTTTCTTAATGAGCGTGTCTGCAGGCGGGTCTGCTCTCCTGGAAAAGAAATTTCGAAAATCTACTTGGAAGTCGTGAAATGTTTGTACTACGTCCCCGTGAAAATGGAGGTCCGGACCTGCTTGTCTGAGGGCAGAGCAATTAATGCAAGACCACTTCAAAAGGACCCACTTTTTACGTTAATTACGCCAAGTATGTCCTTCGTACGCGTTAAATATTTCAGTATTACGCGGGCAAAAGTGACTTGTAGCTAATTATCGAGCCCTAGTGCTTTATTTTCCTTCTAAAAATAATAGCACCAGTTTAGCCTTCTAGAAGTTAAAAAAAAAAAGCGCTCGCAAAGGAAGAGTTACTTATTCAAAAGCGTGCCTCGGCGCGAAAAATATCTTGGTCGTAAATTTTTTTTCCGCCCGGGCGATCAATAAATTGGCCGCGACCCGAGCGCGCGAAACAAAAGTTACGTTTATCAAAGAGTATTAAGCAGGGCGCAGTGAAATATTTCATGTTTACGTAAGGGTTTTGGCGGCGTAGCAAGAATCATCCGGGCACGAAGCCACCGAATTCGAGAGACCGCCGCCAGTCGATTCTATACCCAACTATAGGTACTCTCTTTTTCCGGGGTGCTCGACCGCGTCTAAACGCATCTCCGAGTTTTCCATTTTCTATTCCGGAATTCGATGTTGCGACGAGCCTCGACGGATTTCCTGTTCGCGAAAAGCCAGGCGTACGTCTTTCCAGGGATTGGCAACGTATATCGAACGAGGCTCCGTTTTTCCGCTCCTCCCCCCCCCCCTCCCTTTTCACTTTTTTCCGCATGGCAAACTCTTTTTTCGACTGCTCGGCTTTGAAATTGTTTTTTGAGCTCGCGCGCGTTCAGCCAAATTATTAGATGATTGGCTGAAATGACGAATCGCTGCCGGCAGCTGCGCGAGCGAACTTAAAATATCGCTGTTGGAAAAGGCGCTTTGCCGCACCGGGCGCTACCTTAAATTGCGATCCATCATTGAAATTACCGCGGCTAGAGTATTTTCCTTTTTTCTTTTCGCTAATTGATGGAATTATATTCGAATTTCGAAGTATGCAATGAGCAACTATTCCGTTCGTGTTTCGTTTACCGATAAAAGGCGAAAAGCGAGTGAAGTAATTAGTTACTTGTAAAAATCAATCGAATGCCTTTAAGGAGTTTTTCAATTTCGGTCGAATGATTCCGTTGCCGAGTTTACGGCTGAAAATTTTTACTATTTCTCTTCAAGTTTCCTACCAGAAAAGTTCTGGTAATTGTGGCGCAAGAGAAATTGTTATCGTACACAGTTTCATCTTGATCACGAAATTCCCTCCAAGAAAATGTCAGCACTCCTGATGAACAACTTTTCTCTACGACTGGTGTTGCCAGTGGGGGACAATCGATGCAACTTAAAATCTCAGCTCTTTCGTAAAGTTAGAGTAAATTCTGATTTTAGTAGTTGTATAAAAAAACAGAGGTCGGTCTAGTTTATGTTGTCTAGTTTATGAATACAAAAAAAAAAAAAAATACTAAAAGCAATATATTTCTCCGTCTAGTGTTGGAAGCAGTGACTGAGGTGTCTCGTTTTTCTTTTGCATGCAAAAAAGAATTGATTAAAAATGCTGCACTTTGATGTTGATATGAAATTTCAGTATATGCTGGGATAAAAAAGATTTATTTCTAGAAACCCTTTACTTTATGTTTGTTTTTGTATTTTTTTGTTACACTTTTTACCTATTTTTTATCATAATATAAAACAGTAAAAAACTTTTCTCATCTCAATCATAATAATTCAAATTTGGCATTGTAAAATTTAATAAAAAGAATTTTTTTTTTATTTTCTCCGTGTCTTGCATATCCTGAAGCATTGCAAAATAGTTTCCAAATTTACGTGAAATAGCAGCGCGTATTACCTACATACATGCCTTCCTTTTTCAATGTAATTAAACTCGAAATTATTCCTGGAATTTCTTCGAAATAGATAAACGACAAGTTTTGCCGAGTGCCATTAGAAAAAAAAGCTCTTTTCTCCAGGCTCTCTCCCTCACTCATCAGGCCATCTCTGAACCTACAAAAATGAACTTAGCGGGAGGTAAAAAGTTGAAATATAACAATTGCGCGCTGGAAAAAAAAATCCAGGAAAAAGAAGTGGCAGAAACAGCAGAGGCAGCGAGTATGTACACAAATAAAAACTTCTTTCTAACTATGCTTGCTATAACGCGGATGCAAATAGAGGAAAGTGAAGCGTAGGAAAAAAAGTGCGAGGGAAAAAGCACGGATCCAGGAAGCTCCTGACGGCGGATAATAGCGAAGCTGATAGCTGCGAGTGTGTATACTATCAGCGGGAGTATTAGCGGAAGAGAAATCTCGCGAGAGAGAGAGACAGTCTGAAAGAAAGGGAGTGGGAGGGAGAGAGTTTCCTCGTCACGTTCAGCGGCGAGTTTCTCGCAGCTAGAAGAAGAGGGTCGGAGGAAGAAAGTTAAAACGCTGGCAGCGAGCGTGTTTTCATGCTCGGATGCAAACAAAGAGTCTCGATGACAAAACGCGCGCGCGGACTCAATGTCGCCCCCCTTCAGCTGGAAAGTATATACGCGAGCGCAAGGAGTAATACCGCTCTGCCGAAGAGCCCGAGGCTCCCCTCTGAGGACTCTTGTAATTTGGCCCTTCGCCCGAACGCGAAAGAGCGAGCTGCTGCTGCTGCCGCCGCCGCCGCCGCCTGCGCCCGAGTGCAAACACGCCCTCTGTCATGGACCTTCGCTTCTTAACGTCTTTTTAGTTAGCGGCAGTTATTAGTCGAGTAGTTCTTTATTAAATATGTCCCGGTGTTTTTGCGCGAGGCTGCATAATGGCCCGCGAGACAAAGCAGAGGCCCATTGTGCGACCTCGACTCGCGCCAGGCCTACTTAATTGCTTCGAGTGCTTTTGACTCCAAAGAATCTCCAGGATGAACACTGCTGTACAGGGACTTTCTTGCTTTCTTCGAAATCGACTCTCTCTCTCTCTCTCTCTCTCTCTGATATATACGGCGAAGCTCTCTATCGCGCACCGCTGGCTGCCGCCGCCTGACTCGGGCAGGTTATTTTATGATACCGCACCTTGAGCGAGGCAATACTCCCAACGATCGATCTTTTTACGATCCCGCGGCAAGTCGCGAGAGTCTTCCCCGCGACGCCTAGCGCCGCTTGTTTTCCTACTCCCGGCTGCTCTCTTTCGCGCCCTCTTGATCTCGGGCGTAATCTCTCGATACGCCCGGAAATTCAGGCTCACTATTCCAGCGGCAGCGGCACCCCCTCAAAGCAGTTCATCGGAAAATCCCAGATACGTAGCTTCGTCGAAAGGGAGAGGAAATGGGAGAGACCGAGTCGGGGGAAGCGAGATCTGGGGGGGGGGGGGGGCAGGGGAAGGGGGGTCGCAAGGGAAGACTGAGAGGCCGTCATCCCACAGCGGCTCCCAATGCTCCTAGCTGGAATTTAGGGATCGATAATGTATTCTTCTTTCGTCCTTTTTTTTTGTCAGCGGGAGAGGAGTCAAAAGCGAGCATACTCCCAGTTCCGCTGTTTACTCGTCAAGTTTCGATGATCATTAAGCTCCCCGTGTTTACAGGAGTTACATGATTAGGTTACGCGTTAACTAGCTTTAATTAAATTTCAACCTTTTGTGTTTAACAATGCGCGCGGGTGGAAGTTCTATCGAGTAAAAGATGAAGGCTTGGCTAACTACCACTCGATCTTCATCCGCCGATCAACTTGAGGCGCAAACAAAAGCTCTTCCGTTCCTAGCGACTTCTAATCAATCGGCAATTTTTCACTGGAAAATGGCTTTCCATTTAAAGGATCTTTAGATAATAAGCGGATACTAGTACTGGGCGAGCGAGGAATTAAATTTCCATCACGTGTACGATTACAGAGAAGCGATCTACTTATGTAGCTGCAATAGTAGCATAGCAGAATTCCAGGAAAGCTTAGAGCTTTTCATGATTATCATCACCGACAGCCCATCAATAACAGATAAATTTGCGAGTAGATTATATCTTCGAGCAACGACACGTTAATTTCCTGAAACGGTCGAGTCGAGGGAATCTTGCGCTGCAGCTGACACTACGATTGTTATTGTAAAACAGCCTTCTATATAATTATTTACTGCTGCAACTGACAGAACTGACGAGCGCCCGCGCGGCTCTACAATAAATCAATTTGCTTTTACTGGTTCGCGCTGAAATAGATGAAAATGCGCCTCTATTGTGAGTGGCGCAAAGTAATATTCGGCCTGTTAAAGCAGCAATAACGGTACTGAAATTTACATTTGTTATTTCTTTATCGAGGCTTGCATTTAGTATTTTTTACCCACCTCTGTACGTTGTATTTGATACTTCTCCAAAGTTTTTATATATTTTCAAGTGAATATTGTTCAATTAGTTTTTAAAATTCATTTAAAAATAAACAATTGATCAATCTATTAAATTCGTTCAGGTAAAAAGTGACTCCCGGGCAGAAGCCTGACAACTGAACTGAAAATCAAGTGAACAGAACTTGATTGCAAAGAAAAAAAAACTAGCTTTTCATTCCAATGAAAAATGAAAGTGTCCTCGTATAGAACTATGAATTTCCACAGAAACACGAATAGCGCGGACCTCTTCACTTTTTTTTTTTTTTTTTTAATTTAACACAAATCAAGGAAGAGATAGACAAAGTTGGGCGAAATTTTTGAGGAGGCAGATGGAACAAACACAACGTGCACCGGCATATACACAAAGCTGTATCCTCGGAAAGCCGGCTTGAGAGTAACGTGGAATATATTGGTTTCTGCGGTTAGCAGCCAGCTGTTACCTTGGTAACATTTGTGAGTTACAGTGAGACAGTGGCTGTTGTGCGGGCAAGACGCGCACAAGGAGCAGGACGAGCGATTCGAACAAAGCGAGGCACTCACTCGACAAGGCGATTACTCGTTTTTAGCTAATCAGCATGTGTGGCCGGCTTTTGGTCCCAGGCCGCTGGTCGGGGATTACATGACAATGGGTCTCTTCTCCGACTCTCATCGTCAACGAAATGCACACTCGAGAAACTCGGCTTACAATGAATGTCGAGCGTCCAAGAGCCCCGTGCTTTTCCCTCCCGGGCTTTGTCGCGAAACCTGATTAATGGCGGAGAGAGCAAAAATTATGATTGGGATCAATTAGAGCGTTGTTCTGGCCCGGCACGACTTTTCTCCCGAGTGCACAAAGCTCCGAGAAACAAAGAGCCCGCCTGGAATACGTAACTAGAGTTGTGTGCGCAAATTCTGTTTCTCTGGAAGAAAACGCAATTCTTGGCGGTGAAAGAAAGCCATGCAGCAAGTTGTGCATTCGGAACGTTCATTTCACTTGAAAAAGCGACCGAGCTATTATTTCGAAAGACACGGTAATTAATAATGCGCCTCCCCTTAATTTCGAGCATTCCTTCAAAAATGATAATGTCAGTATATGAATAATGTTAAGGAGGGTCTTGCATGAAATATAGACTATATTTGCTAATTTTATATTTCAACTATTTAAAGTTTAATAATCTGACTGGTAATATATGTTAAAGAGGTGTTCCCTACGAACCGAATAAAAATTTAAAAGCTGTAAATA
>JAWWEO010000045.1:12749080-12796421 GCA_035582975.1 Ormyrus labotus | reverse complement strand
TATTTTTTTAATGAACTATATCTGCATTTGTTGAATGATATTTACAGCTTTTAAATTTTTATTCGGTTCGTAGGAAAAGCCTCTTTAACATATATTACCAGTCAGATTATTAAACCTTAAATAGTTGAAATATATAAAATTATATAGTCTATATTTCGTGCAAGACCCTCCTTAAATTTCTATTTTAGAAAAATAAGATTCGAGTTTGTGATTAGGCTTAATGAGCTGAAATTAAAAGCCGCTGATTTAAATGCTCGGAATAACCGAAATGTCTATTTAGCTCTCGAAATTTAGCACGACATTTTGGAATTCGATGTATTTCGCGAATATAACGATCGCCCCCGCAAGACTCGTCAGGGATGAGTGTTTATATCTCAGCCAGCGCATTATCGTTTTTCGATCGATTACTAATAGGACCCTTGCCCATTGTTCCGCCTTTCCTCGGTGAACGAAGATACTCGATTTTAGCTATAGAGAGCACTGTGGAAAAGACGAATCCGCCATTGTTAAGCAACAACAATACTAGCTGAGCTACTGCATCGCGACGAGTGAATAATAGACCGGCCTGTAATATATGAACGCGTAAACGCACGGTCCCGCGGGTCCCGGGTATTTATCACAGTCAGGAGCAATGACGCGAGACACATATCTTTCCCGAGATGTTTTACATCCACTTCATCGGACGGACTCGCTGCCGCTAATCGGCCTCCGAGCTGCCGACAGACGGACAGCCGCTGGCTGGCAACGTCGAGCAATCTCTCGGCTCGTTTCGGCGATTCTTAATGGCACGGTGCGACTCACGAAACTTGTCACTTGAAATTCCAGTTGCCCGGACTACTAGCTAAGCGGACTACTACTAACTTCAATGTTTTAAATGCGCTGTCACCTTTAAGAAATGAATGAAGGCCAGTTCCGCTCAGGGAAATGAAAAAGGATTATCTGCGCTCTTGAAATCTGCCGGGGCGAGAATTTGCTATATTGTCTGGAGAGGCCACCGGCGGTACGTCATGTGTCATTTCCAAGAGGGCAAAATTAGATATCTACGGCCTTCCCCTCGCTCAAGTGGTTATAAATTTCATAAAGAACTTTTATAGAGAAATTCACTTCTCGCCCGAAGTCGGATAGAGTTGAATGATCTACGATCTGACAAGTAATTACCGTAATTGTTTGTATCGCCTGTGGGACTAATCTGATTTTGCGTCGAGACATTTGCTCAGGTCTGACCAAAATCGGATTTTATCACTTACCCTCATACGGACTCATACTACTCCGATTTGTTTGATTACGTGCAAAACCGTCTTTGCTTCTTGTCGTAGTTCAAAGGGTTATTGATAGCCAAATCAAAAGTAACTACTCTGAGAAAAATTTTTTGTAAAAATTACTATTTTAATGGTACTCGTGGGATACTCATATACAAATTATTTGCAAATTTTACAAATAAAATAGTAAAATTTACGAATTATATAGTAAAAATTATTAAAGTATGAGTGTGTTCCGTGAGTACCATTAAAATAGTAATTTTTAGAAAAAAAATCTAAATTTTTAAAAAAAATTTTTTTCAGTGTAAAGATAAACTTTTCAAAATTGCGCAATTGCGTTTTCAATAAAAAAAAGAAAATAAAGAAAAAAAAATGCTGCGAATAAACCAACGCAATTGCGCAGGTGCAACCGTCACAAAGTAAAAGAAGCAACATTTAATCCCTTTGCTTAATCTTCATAAGCGCCCCGTAGAATTTCGAATGCCATAAAAAGGCTCTTTATGTGGCGGAAAAATAAAAATAAAAGAATACTCTTGAGTGGAAAGTAATATTGGCCTGCAAAGCTCTAGCGTCATTTTCCCCATGGGAAAGTTAAAGAAAACACAGTTAGAGTTCATAAAATGCAAAAGAAAAGTATATCTATAGTCATTCGAAGTAGTTGCAGATAAAATAGCCGGACACTGAGGTTGTAAACACTTTTTGTTTGTATATCGCCGAATTTAACTACCTTTTTATTATTCTCGAAGGATTAAGGAATTAAGCATATCTTGACTTTTTTCATCAACAGCGTCTTGAGTTCTGCAGTTTCTTTTCGCGATTCCAGCAACATACAATTTGTTACCCTGAAGAGAAAACAATTTTAATCTGGCTCCAGTGTGGACGAAGGAATTTTTAAAGGGGCATTGACAGTCCAAATGAAAAACAGATCTGAAAAAGTAGTTCTTTTATATAGCCTATAAAAATATTGGATTTTTTTTTCCAGCTGCGTGTTCGTAAGAAAAGAACACAGTTTATCTCTTCTCTCGACCATAAAAGAATGAAAAAGCGCGAGTGACGTTCTGGCTCTAAAAATAATATTTCATTCCTTTGGAAAAATTACTTTTTCATCGCTACAATAAACACATCCAATTTGTGGAAGCTCATAGAGTAATGCGAATACTATTTGCTCTTCTCCCATGACAAAACCCATTCGCGATTAATTAGTATCCCAGGCAGTAAAATGATTTTAATTCTCGAATGGCGAGCAGAGCTGGCTTTTCGGCAGTGCATTATGCAGACCATTTTCATGAGCACCGACAAACGTCACGCGCGGCTAAGCTTTCCTAAATTCAAGGCGAGATGTCGAAATCTAGTGACTCTAGACGTCTCGATATCATTGCAGGCCGCTGAATCGAGTGCAGACGAGGCAAGAGAGCCTTCCAAGATCTAGCCGAAAGCGCGACATCCGCGTAGATACACAGAGAGACTAGGCGCTCTGCGCAAAGCGGTGGCGGCGGAGGCGGCTCTGTTTACAAGCTGAGATACGTTGGCGCCACGGATTTCGCGAGCGGGCGAGTGTGGGAGGCCAAAGTTGCAGCCGCCGCCATCGCCACCGCCGCCGCCGCCGCCGCCGCCGCCGCCGCTGCAGTGCTCACCCCCTCACGCACACAGACACGGGGGGAAGGGGGAGGGGGCTCTCTGATTTAGCCGGGTAAATCGATGCCGCTCTCATTTTGAAAGCACGCTGCCTACATATTTAACGCGGAGCGGCCGTTGAAAAGCGGGCGCGCCGAGCTCATCCGGCGACGGGAGGAGAAACTAGTCGCAGACTGGCGGGACTACATTAGCCGGCAGTCTAATTAAAGCTAATTAAAAAGGCGCTGATTACGGAGAGAAGCCGGGTGTCGCGCGCCCCACTCCCGAACACACACTCGCGGTCCACACTGCACGTGCGCGCGACGTCGCCGGGGAGCGACTCGCCTCGGCGACGAGCTCGTTAGCGATCTGCGTTCCAGGGCGTACTGTGCTCGGCGGCGTCCCACCGACGCGCGACCACCCGGCTCTCTACCCTTCTCTGCCTCTGCGCCGCGCAGCAGCGGCGGGAGAGCGAGACGGAGCCAGTCGCCGCCGTTCTCTCTCTGCCGCCGCTGCTGCTGCTGGATTCGCGACCCGCGGCAGCACCGGCAGCAACAGCCTTGGACGACGGGCTCGCGCTCACCCCCGCCACCGCCGCCGCCACCGCCGCCGCTGGCTTTCGACTTTGCAGCCATTGCGAAATCGCTGCAGCGGAAGAGAGGGCCTCGACGAGCGCGCCGAGCTCTTTCCAAAAGGAAGGAGCAAACGAGCACGGGAGAGGAAAAGCAAGCCGTGCGTGTCGACCTCTGGCTTGACACACATCTGCGCTTAGCGGCGAGCTGCATTTTCGCTCAAAAAGCTTTCCCACCCGGAGAGCGAACGGCCCTATCGATTTTAATGCGTGAATTAAGAACCTCCGGCCCGCCAACTTTGCCCGAACTATCTCTCAAAGGGGCCGAGTGCTGCCGCTGCAGCTCGACTTCGGGCAAAGACGAATGCGCCTGCTTAGTTCCGGCCAACCGCCGGAATTAAGGCCTTTTGAGATGAGCTCGACTTAGCCGCCGGTAGATTGAAAAACCTATAGCGGCCGGTGCCTTTGAATCCGAGTTTTTCCCTCGTTGTTCGCGGGGTTTGATAAAGAGCAGGTTTGCGCCGGATGAGGAAGGCAAAAAAGGTAATTAATGGCGCGATACACAGTCGGGCCAGCGCGTTTTCTCGCTCCACGCAGAAAACACCTAATGTTCTCATTAATCAAATGCTTATCCAGCAGCCATGGGATATATAATCCTTTACTTACCAGCGTTCAACCCGTGAAAAATGACGTCTGGCCTCATTGCAGCCGCATTACAGGTTTCGCTAAATTTGAATGGTTTTGGCGCGGTCAAGCCTGACCGCGTTTAAAGGGTCGCGAGACGGCATTATTAAAGCAGCCGGAAATTTTGAAGCTTCTGCGCGACGAAATGGAGCGAACATGATAAATTAATGTCTGGTGGCAAGAGGCACTCTCGTTAGATATTCCGAAAGTCTAGTTAGCGGAAGCTCCGCGGGGAGCTTTCAGCTGATGGACTGAAACTCGAGGGGAGACAATCAAGGAGATGCAAATAAAAAATAATGTCGGAGAACAGTGAGCGCCACGTGCGCCGATGCCTTGCCGGCGTACAGGATTTTTTAATGAGAATTTTAACGATTGACCTAGATCCCGCGGTAGCTCGTTTACAGCGCATATTATGAATGGTAGCCACTGTCAAGGAGGGCCTCGCAGCAGCTCCGCTGCTTACCGGCAAGTACTGTAAACAGCACCTTGACTCGATTTAGCTGGTGCGTCCGAGTCCTCGTGTCATTACGCCTCATCGACTTAGCGGCTCAAAGTTCTGATCGATGAATGGCACGGGGCTCGGCTCTTCGGAGCACTTGTAATGCTGCTTTCCGTCAAGAATTAAACTTGCATGAATAATTGAACGCGGTTTCATCGGGCTCAGCGGTTCAATTAAGGAATGACAAGTCTCCGATATTCGCCGAAAGATTTCATTTGCAAAGGCCGATCGGTAAAAGTATGACAGGGGGATTTGCCAGCTCGCCGTTTCAACGAGATTAGCCAGAGTGACGAAGCTGCTGACAATTAGACGCAATTAAGGGCTCGGGTATACATTAATATGCGAGACTTGACCCAGATATCAGACGGCCCAAGCGAGCGCCCTGCACCGCTGAAACGCTCCATCCATAAACCGGCAAAGTAAACTAGCAAACCGTAAAAATTCGCATGAGGTAATAAATTAACCGGCGGCTTTTGCAATTTCACGCCGGGGCCGTATAATTAGTAACAAATCGCATTAATTAAAAAGCACTTACCTTAAAATGAGGCTGGACAAGTAGTTCTTGCAACTCTCGAAGATCGCTGCGATCGATATTCCTCGTGGAGGACCTCTCGGCTGCCCTGAGAAGCTCCTCGACTTCGTGAGCCCGTTGAACGGCATCGGTCTGCGGGGCTCGGCAGGGCGATGGTATGCGCGTCACAATTCTGTCGTAAATCTGAAATTCAAAGACCCGATTCACTCGTAAATCCATATACCACTCGATCCGTCCATTCTCCCTTTGCGAGCATTGTGCTCTTTCAATAAAGCTCTCGGCAAATTCATTCCTTTTTTAAAAAACGAAGAAATCGCCTTTCGAAACGAAGCCACGTGTCGAGATGCGGGAATTGACAATCTTCGAGGAACTAAGAAAACGGAATTACTTTTTTCTACTCACGTTTCGCGTGCTTTCTCATCTTAGGTTGAATTTGATTCTATCGGTCAAAGCTTTTTCAAGAAAAATTCTATGAACCGAACAGACTCTGTTTTTATAGAAAAGTTCGTTCAAACGTAGTAGCAGGAACGATGGTAATAGGGGAATATGGGAGGCAGGAGAGCCAACCGAATAACAAAGACTTACCAGCGTCCCGGCAATCTCCAGCAAATCGCCAATGAGTTCAGTATCTCCCATGAGCATCAGCTGGCAGAGGTGCATCTTGCTCGCGGCTCTATTTAATCGACAATCACCGGCATGCGAGCCTAGGCGGGATAATCTCCGCCGTTGTACATCGCCGGCGGTGAGGCGCGTGCTCAGGTGGTCGAGAAAAATATTATCAACAAAGCGAAAGAGATGAAGAAGAAGACGACGACGATCAGGAAGAGAATCACGGGCGGGCGGCGGCTCAGGTATCTGCGGGACTGTGTCTCTGTGATGCTGAGCGTCATCGTTCCTTCTCGAAAGCCTGTCTCTATGTTTCCCTCTGCACGAGTTAAGCCCCTTTATTTTTCGCCTGTCTATTATTTGTTTCCTCCCTCTTATATCTGTCTCTCTCTCTCTCTCTCTGTCTCTGTCTCTGTCTCTGTCTCTCCCTCTCTCTCTCTCTCTCTCTCTTTCTCTCCCTCTTTAGGCGGCCATGTTGAAGCTGCGTAAAATCCCCGCGGGCGCGATCATCCCACGCATGCGAACTCGTGCTTTCACACAGTGTTCGACCCGAGACCGAACCCCTTCGACACGTTCCCTTGGAAACTGAACAAGCTCGGCGAATACTCGTAGCGCCACTGCTTGCCGTCGACTACTACTAAAGACGGGTTACCGGTGCAGTCAAGGCTGCCTTGACGAGAGATAAAAGCGCGCAGAATCTACCCCCCAGCGGCTGGTCACGCGCGAATCGATGCCAGCTTGTCTGCCTTACCGATTGGGAGCCGCTCTTACCCTTGACGGAAATTTTTGCCGAGAGCTTTTTCCTGCAACTTTTAAAAGTCCATTTTCGGTAGTAAAGTGCACTATGGCTTACTTCCAACAATCTCCGGAGCCGCTTGTCATCAACCGCCGCCAGTATTTCGGATCTACTTAGCCTGCCACTCTCCTGGAGAACCTCGATGTCATCTAACGAGTCTAAAATTTCAGCGACAGCCCCTGCAAAGATTAAAGCCCGTTATTACAAAGTGCATTGAGCGGTCTATCTGCCAGAAAAGTCATTAACCACGAAAAAACTAGCTGCAACGAGTTGACGGAGAGCAAAGAAAATAAAGAGACGCGAGTAATTGAGGTTGTCAGTAGTTAGCGAGGCTCGGTGACCTATTATTTTATCTGATCCATTTTACGTACCTGTGGTCATGACCTCCTCCTCACCAACTTCGTAATAACTATCGCCGTTCGGTTCTGAATAGAGAATGTGCCATTTGGGTGAGGCGACCGCCGCTTTGACGGCGGCCTTCAATTTTCGCCTGGCGTTGAATTTTTTCAATTCCTCGATCGTGTCGCCGAGATGTACTCTGGAAATGCCATCGCGGTCCTGCGACGGGGCAAAGTATTAATCACTGAATGTACTCTGAATGGCGGCCCGCATTAGGTCGGGTACTGTGCTTTAATTATGGGGAGGCTCTTAGCTTGCTCGCTCGCGCCTACGTGCTTTATTTATAAACCACTCGAATGGGCTCTTGTGTGGATGCTTGGAAAAAAGCTGAGATATATCTAGCTTATTCCCATTAACCGCTCGAGCTTTGCTCTAGCCGATCGATAACCCAGTTGCACGTGCGCTGCATCGATACGCGTGGGGTCCTCGTACTCCCCTTCTTCGGTTAACCGCTCGGAGCGGCGCGTATCAGCTTCACTAGCTCTCATACAACCACTTTTAAAATACACGCGCGCGTAACTGCGGCCGAGCACCGTAACAATACACCTGCGAGCGTGCGATCAGATCGGCATTCAGTCAGTCGCCGAGTGATAATACACTTTCAACGCCGCAGCCTGAGAGGAATGCTCTTTTACGCGAGGATCGACGCTAATGCTGAAGAGCTCGCCGGGCCATAATCGGCCTATTATAATCAACTTACTCGGAGCCATTTATGGTTGAGCACTTCCTGAATAGTGATCCTATGATTCACATCTGTGGTCAGCATGCGCTGAATGAGGTCCTTCGCAGAGTCGCTTATCGGATCCCACAGCGGCGTTTCCATCTGTAAAAGCATAATCTCCTTTCTAGCTATTGTAATCAAGGCAGGCCTTTTACGCTGTCTTTGTGTATTTATAGAAAAATTATTTTCGCGCCCCTCTCTCGCTGCATTTTTTACTGGATTCCATGATAATTTCAGTCTTCTTTTTTTTAAAAAAAGCTAAAGCATCGATTATTCTGAGCTGTTACATTGAATTTATTTAATTTTACTCTATCGGAAAAATCAGATATTGAAGTTTATCACCTATGTCAAGAAAAAGAAAGTAAAGCTAAGGCAAATTAGGTCAATTTCATAAAAATAGCAGCAGCATTCTGATTAATTTGCGCGTGAAAATAGTTATTGGAGAATTTCATGAAAGTTTTGTAACAAAATTTAATCCAGTCTAAGAGAGCTTTTAACCCACTTGGTATGAATGGATCAATCGCTGAATTTTGCAGGGCACATCGGTTTTTTTTAATCGGACTCGTAAAAGCATGCATTTGTTTATCTTTCATATAAGAGAGGTATTCTAAAATAAACAAATCCAATATTTTTGTAAAAATATAACTGTACGATGTCGAAAATTTTATCATAGAAAAATAAGTTAAACTAATAGACGAGTAGATAATATTAAAGTAAAAAAAACTTTAAAGAGACAATTTGATAAAGTGAGAAAAGTGAGTTATCGCGGAACGATGCGGCGCCGGCGGTAACGCGTTTAGACGTAGGAAATACCTGAACTCTTCCTCGGCAGATTGATTCCCGCAGCCGTTCCCGCGAACCGACAAACGGAAGCGTACCGGTAAGGAGGACATGCAATAGTACGCCAGCCGACCAGACATCTCCCGGCTTGCCGTATTGCCTGCGCAGTATCACCTCTGGCGCCATAAAGTGCGGGCATCCAATGCGACCTATTACAACGGAGAATAAAGTATATTAAATCTCGAAAATCTTTCTCCCTCTCTCTGATGTCTTTGCGGCTGAAAAAGCGTCCTTTACTCTTTCTTAGCAACTCGGATTACGTTCAAGTACGTCGGAAAACTTCAAGAAGCGAGTTAACATTTTTTTTAAGTGGCTTTTTAACGAATTTATTGACAACAGACTGTTTTTGTTTATTTATGTACATATGCAATGTCAAATAGACGACAGGATCGTCGCTTGACTGTAGTTGTTTTTTAAAAACCAATCCGCGTCTGTAGTGAAGCTTAATTTTGAATGTTAATCATGTGTATATGAGCTACTTAATTATAATTTGTTAATTGTTTGTACAAAGCATGCTTATATACCAGGAGTTACACTAAATTGTTAGCAACAGTGATATAAGAACAGTAACATCGATTATTCGAGATACAATGAAATGGCTTGCAGCTATTAAATAGAAGCACAAGACATTATACTTGCGTGCATTGAGGAAAGGATATTGGAAAAATGTCAAGATAAAGAATAAAAGTAACAATAGATAAAAGAGCTACTTCGAATAAAAAGTATATTACAGGAGGGTATTTTGCAAGAATACACAGTATATACTTAAAAGTCAATCAAATTCTGTTAGTTTTATCAGAAAATATTTAAGGTCTCTGCATATAAGGTTGTTTCAAATTTAGATTCGTATTCATCCATATATAGATGCAAGACATGTTATTAAGTGTTGTGAACGATGCAATATTTGTATAAAAAAAGAAATTCTAACAAGAACGTCGAAGCAGGCAAGTAGACATAAACACAGATAACAATCCAGAAAGAAATCTACCGCAGACGACGAAGACGACAAAGACAATACAGTGTTCATAAAATGGCCAACGAGACTCAAGACTCGCTAAGGAACACAGCGATTAAAAGCGAAAATAACGAGTTATTTATGTCGATGTAAAGCGAAACTTTTCTTTCCACTGGTAAGACACAACGACGATATCACTTTTGCCTGTACAAATGTTTCAGAATATACTGCACTGCACATATTTTACAAAGTCAACGTCCTGAAGCTTAATCAATTCTTTAAAACTACTTCACAAGCTGCCTTTTGCGAGAGTAGAAGGTTCTTGCCTACCCAACTAATAAAAAGCAACAGAACATTCGACGGATATTTACAGAGACGAAAAGAACAAATGTTAGGGAATGTATCGCGCTTGTAACAGAAAATAAGAGCAAATAAAACGGAAAATCCGGCTGGAGAAAAAGATAAGTCGTGACTCTGTTTTTCATGACGAAAGAGCTTTATGACGGGTTTCAGAAAAATACGAGAGAAGAGAAATGAAGAAAACCTCGAATGCAATGACACCTTCTAATCTCGCATTCGACTCATTCAAGGTGTTAACGGAACAGGCAATTGCGTGAATACCGATATAGTCTTCCGGGTCGCTCATAAGCGAATCCTCCGCATCAGTGAGGTCCTCGAAAGGGAAACTGCAGCTTGGTGATGTCAATCCTACTAAAAAGACACGTTTCAGGATGAATCGCACGCATCTCGTTATCTACGCCACATTATTTTATTAAATCTATTATTCAGTCGTTCGCCTTGTTTTTCATATAAAAGTCTCAAGTGTACCTTTGTGCGTACAGTGGTTTGAGTGAAATTAGCATATTCAACCTTTGCTTTTGTATTTTAAAATTTGATTTTTTTAATTTGTTATCGCTGCTTCCTAAATTGTAAATCGAACAAATAAAATTAAACTTGTGTAAAGTGGAAAAGGATAACGTGGAAGGGTGAGAGATAATATAGATGAGAGATAATAAAAAATACACACAAGTGAATAAAATACGTATTTTATAGCTAGAAAAAAGAGGAATGTGAAAAATCATTGAGTGTTTAAAAATGATTAAAGATTAAAGAATGTAGGAGATTGTGAAAAGTGAATAAAAGGATATTGTGCAATTGACAATAGCAAGCTTGCAAGCGATAGCGTGAATTTTCAAATGTATTAGAAAACGTGACATGTAGAGATATTTTCTGTGAAAAACGTATTTTGAATCATGTATTGTTTAAATATGGCATGACAAAGTATACGTGTTTTGCATTTGTGATGAATAAGCGTATGTACGAATATATTTTGTGCGAATATATAGGGATATATATCCTGCAGAAAAATGATGAATCGATGGTTTTCGGTCAAGCTTACCCTCATTGTCGACCTTCAAGTAGATTTGCCCCTTTGGGCTCAGATACGGCCGATACTCAGTTGTGAAACGGTCTGAATTCATTGAAACGGAATTGCAAATTGTCATGGTGTTGTATTTCAACTCGGAATAATTTGATAATTTAATTTCAGTATTGTGCTAATGTAAAGATATTACGTATATTCTTCCTTTATCATCTGTTTATCAAAGCTCGTTTCAAACCCTTTGAGGCAGAGCCTTTAGCTTTCCAATTTTCATGTATATTGCTTTTCATATCTCTGAATTCGAAATTCTGAAAAAACCGATAAATAATAATTTTTTACTATGCCTCAAAGGGTTCGTTGGAGAATTGTCGATTCCTACAAAAATGAAGAGATAAACTAGTAAATTAAAAAATACGCATTATTAAAAGCTGTTTTAAAACTTTAGTAAATTTGAAATTTTTATGTAAATAAAAACTAGGCAATAAAGTATATATTATTAACGAGAATTTGTTGCTTTCTCAAAAGATTATTGAAGCACAACACTCAATCGGAAGCTGCAGATTTTACAATTCACAATATAAATTATATCTCATTAATATTGAAAATGCTAAAAACCAAATAAGCCACTAAAAGAGGATTGAACGTTGCGCTCAAAAGAAACATATTACACCCAATATAAGTTTTATAAATATATAAAAATTCCCATGAAGATTTCTTGATAGGCAAATATTACTTTATCAATTACTTTACTGATTTTTAATAATCAATATCGCGATATTATAACTATTTAAAAAAAAGTATTTTAAACTCTTATTTAAAAATAATGGAATGTTTTAATTATTATTTGAATTAAATTTTAAAAAGCATGAATATTTAAAATTTCAACTTCCTAAAGTGTGAGTGTAGTATATTTGCATTAGAGATATTATTGAAAATATAAAATTATATAGTAAAACAGAAATAAAAATTTTGTGAATTACTGACCGACTCGCTTTATAATGTATCAAACAGAATAGCAGTATTTAAAAATATAAGTGCATTAAAATATCAAAATATAAATAAAAAAAATAGAGATTTATCAATAATTTCATAGTAAAGATCGACAGGCAATTAAAGTAGATTAAAAGACGAACTTTGCCACAATGCACGAACAGAACGGTGCAGTAGGGAGCCTCTAAGAAACTCCAAGTAAATTCATTTAGTAAACAGAATTATCAATTTTGTAGTGACAAACTGAACTACAATTGACTGACTCGGTGGTGCTGCTTTTCCCGAATGCACAGAGCACAAAATTTCGCACAAGTATCAAACGCGTACGTGAGCCTCCCTTTTGCTTTTGTAGTTTAATTAGAGAAGAAACTGTAGTAGCATTAGTTTGAGTTCATTTCCGAAAGCAGTACGACGTTGGCTTCATCATTCTTATCTAATGACTGTCTACATCTGTAACCTCTTTGAAATCATATTCATTGTATTGTTAGTGTTATAAAAATTTATCTAAGATCACTCATATTTAAAAAGGCTTGCTGCATTTTTTAAAACTTTTATCGCTAGTTTGATGCAAATGCTACGAATAAACAGTATTTATAAAATAGTCCTTTAGTGTGCGATGGAATTTTTTGAGAAAAAATTGATATCACAATCAGCTAAGATCTAATATTATAAGTAACAATACGTATTTAAAGTAGAATGCTTGAAATCCTAGAAAATAATTAATAATAAGAATTCTGATATTGCAAACGTAGTTATTCATTAGGAAAAATTTATTCGACAGAAATATTTTCTTTATTTTTTATTAAATTCTAATAGATAAAGGCCCATTTTACTCATTGAATAATTGTATTATATAAAATAGAATTATTATAAAATATAATTATTTATATTCAAACATATCAAAAAAACTTTTACATAAGTTGCAATATCAAAATTCTTGTTATTGATTTTTTTTCTAGTATGTCAAGTATCTAATTTTTTTCTAAAAGGTCTCCCCACTTGCTAAAAGACTATTTTCATTATGCTATAATTTAATTTAGGCTGAATTTAGATAAAATAAAAACTAGTCAATAAACAAAAAAAAAATCTAATTTTTAAAACTTATTATTTCGCCTTAATTATTCGTTAAAAACAACTTGCGGCTAAAGTACGTGCAAATCATGTCAACTCTGGTCAACAAGGCGAAATAAACATAAGGCACTGTGCGTTTTTAGGGACTTAATCTCTCGCGTTGATTATTCCCGGTGCAAATTAGTTCAGATTAAACAAGCAAGCAAAGGACTAAAACAGTTATCTTATGTATCATTATATATGCGCGCGCCACGTCATGCACGAATGTTAATTCATGTGACATTACAACGAGATTAGAAAAAGTAAATATCAGTCAGCCTGGAAGCAGCAGAATGCACTTTTTCGCATTGCTAGTCTTGAAATAACAAGGGAAAAGTAGAATCGTGTACGCTGGTACTTTGTACGGAGGCGTGTTTGCGCGTGCGCGATTCTGCGCATACACTGCCCGAGGGCTAGCTAACGTCGTACTGCGTTCTGAGGAGAAGTAGCACGTTACATATACATTGTATATAGATATAAAACAACGGAAGATGAAAAAGAAAGAGAGTGTCAGGCCGAGTGAACAGTGGGAGTACAGAGGCGGTTTTAAACTCACCGACGCCGTTGGCTTGAGTCGAAGGCAGCTGCACGGCCACGCCGAACCCGCGCAATTTCATAGGGGCTGAGTTCTCCTTGCCAGCCAGGAGGGCGTACTGTGGTTTCAGGTCTCGATGGATTATGTCGTTTTCGTGACAATAGCGCAAGGCTTCCAGGATTTGTCGCATGTAGTGACTGAAATTTTTTTGTGCCGTGATGATTAATTGAATTATCTCCCTGCTTCGTATTTTAACATATAGCTTTGTTGAAAATTAAGCTGAAGCTCTAATATAAATATTAGATCATTTGTTAAATCACCTAATTGCAATTTTTTTGTATTTTCAGCGCTCTAAACTTGAATATGTGTTTGAAATACTATGTAATTCTTATATTTACTATATTTCATAAAAACTAATTAATTAAGATAGTTCTATGGGCAGATATAGAACATTTGTATATATATAGATATACAGCATTGTGTCTTCGCGTCACGGATGTCAACAAACGCCCCGCGGTAGCAGTATACATAGATATACAAACGCGAGTAAAAACTTACAAGAATAATTTTGAACGGGCGATAGCTAATAATTTTGCACGCCAATATATATTAATTTTTACACTTTTTTAAAGTACATAACTTTAGCTATAATTTGTTTGTTTTTGGAGTATCTAGTGAATCGCTATCAATAAGAAAACTTTAAATTTCTTATGTTATACGTCTGCTGTCGACTGTTGTATGTAAGAGCCTACGCTTAAGAGCTTCATTTCAAACACCGTTTTCTCAAATTTTTGCACGTTAAGTGGTCTGAAAATTTAGATGTTTGTATGCTACCTACTGCTTTTTACTATGATCTCACTACATAGGTCGTTGTTGTGACATGTAATAAGCGAAGTTTAATACTTTTTTTTAAATATAAGCGTGTATTTAATAAAAATTTTTAATGTCCTAACGATAAAATTTTACGTGGCGTTGAATAAATTCTCTTGAATGACTGATAATTTTTAAGGAAAATTTGCATTAAATTACTTAGAAAATCGCAACGTTCCACAAATGTAGAGAATTTTACGATTATTTTTACTGCGAAATTCTTTTAGTACGGTACAAAAATAACATAAATTACGATAAAGATGATTAAAATTTAATTAAAATAAGACCAGTTATACAATTTGAGCGTAAAAATAATTTTAGAAAATCTCATCACGATCTGATAATGTGCTATTTGATTGCGATAGTTGCCAATTTCGTAAGGCGCTTATCATAATCAGTCAACTCATTCAGATAATATCTGGACGCAGAAACGTGACTCGAGAAGATAGCCTATCGTGATCAGTAAATGATTTTTTTCTAAGTGCTTACCTAACTACAGCTTCGCTGTAACCAAATCCGGCGGTGGCACGCCTTACGACCTCGAAACACAAGTCTGATCCGCCCATACTGCAAAAATATGAGTTTTTTTATTACGGAGCATTATTTTTTTAGGGGTTTCTTACTATTCAGAAACTTTTGCACAAAGTTCAAATTATTTTTGCACTGAAACCCCGTGTTTCATACTTACTATTCGAAAACCATGTACAGCATTCCTTCGGAGCTGTAAGTTTCGAGCAATTCCACGATGTGCGGATGCTTTAACATGTGGCATATTGTAGCCTCGCGTTTCAAATCTGAAATGAGATCATAAGATTATTCGAATTACAAATTTCATGGTTTTGTGAATCGTAGGAAGCTTAGTGAATAGGGGATTATAATGATAATATCCAATACAGGTCTTCATTATTCTTTAAGAATGACACACCGTAAATTATAAAATATTTAAAAGCAGCCTTTTTTAATTTCCAATTACTTTCTCTTTCCACGGTTAATTAGATAAGAATAGCCGCAAACCATTTTTTTTTTCACGAAAACAAGTAGCTATGCGGAAAAGATTTTTTATTAAAAAATTTTTATTTTATTCAAAGAAAAGACGTATTATATAAGTCCCTCTATAGTAATTCAAAGCAGCCTTTTCACGTAATTTGGCGTTCAGTTGAATAAAGCTCATCTTTCCGGCTTTATCAAGCCGGCCGGTTTAATTCAGCGAGTAGCTTTAAGCCGCGCGCACATGAATCGGCCGATTCTCAGCGGCATATTTTTACCGAGGCTTAACAATAGGTTCGACCCGTCTACCGAGTGTAATACGCTCTACTTGGGCACAAAGGCCGCGAATTCGCGAGTAACAGAAGTTAATGGCGAGTGGCGGCGGTGATATTTGCTTACCCGCTGTGCTGAGCCCCGGGCTCGAGGTGAATTTCGCCACATCGACGATTTTTACGGCAAAATTCTGGCCGGTCTGACGGTGAATGCATTTTCGCACCACGCTGAAGGGTCCCCTGAAACAATGACGGAAAGGTCATGCGATTAATTTAAGAAATTCATATTCTTCATTGCATTCAAGCTGTTTGTTCTTTCAATCTGTTGTGACTGTTTTGGACGTATAATTTTTCTCTGTGAATGTTTTTTTTTCTATTGTACTGATATCATTGCACTTTTATCAGTATGGAATGTGTTTCTCCATTTATATAGCTGTTGATTAATCATCTTCCGCCCATTTTCTACTCAGAGAGTTAAAAGTTTTGCATGCAGTATTTACTTTCTCTTTAACTTATTCTTTAAAAATTTTTCCTTCAAAGTAAAAATACAGTTTCAATGTACAGCTCACTTTGGAATACTGTGAGTGATACTAGATCTATTTTCAAAGTCGTTGCGAAAGAATGTGCAATACGAGCATTTTTGAATACTTGAGCATTAAAGCTGAACCTTGTGAGATGATCAGTATAATATGTTTGAATTGCGTCCTTAGAGTAAATGAACTGTGTTTTATTACTTATATTTTTTGTTATATAAACAGCGTTGTGACGTTTTTCTTATAAAAATTTTTTTTAATGCAATTTGAAGCTGCTTTTATTTAAATCTTAATGCAATTCAAAATAAAAAAAATTAATTATTTTTATTAATAATGAAAATCTAAATTCGACTTGATTAAAATGGCCATTAAGAGTGAGATAACAACCGTGCAAAAACAAACCAATTAAAAGTATTTTAGATAGACTTTTAATAGCATTAGGTTAATTTATAAAAAAAAATGTGTGCTTATATTACTTAAAATTAGGACAAATGGTAGGCAAATGCAAAAAGGTAGGCAAATACAAATTTTACAAAATTTTTAAATTTCAGATTTATTTTAGATTAATTAATTAGTATTAAATATTACACACAAGTCGTTTTCAATTAATACATTAAATACATAACTGAAATACTAAATGCGAGTGCCTTTCAAAGTTGACTAGACAAATTATTGTTTATAACTGAACGACAATAATTTTAAATATTAAATTTTTTGTTTTCCAACAGTTATTACTGCGGTGAAGCAATTTCTTCTTAGAACCAATAATCCAACGAGCTACCGTGTGTGACCTATACTGTAGCTTTCGACAGGCCAGCACGGAGAATTTAATGGGTTAAATGACTGTAACAATTCGATAAAGCTCCGAAATTAAACGATGATTCGAGGGGGTACCTCACTAACTGCGTTATAACGTTACATTTACAGTGAATGACGGAGGGGAACTAAAAATTGACTCCTGATTACCACATTCATAAGCTTCTCGTGCAAATGATTATTTAACCCTGACAGATGCATATAATTATAATAACTAAAAATCATATATAAATTGTACGAAATTTTGACTGACCTAAAGCTATACACAATTTTCTCTAATAAGTAGTTAAATTAAAAACTATATGTAGATTATGTAGAATATAATATAATAAAAACTTATGATACAGTTTAGGAAAAATTTACATTTTTAAAAATCCTAATTATTTTTTTGCAATTTACAATTTTATTGACTTAGTTAGTAAAAAATGTGACTTTGTTCAGAATTAAAAAACACATTGATGAATTTTCATTTTCCGATGCTTACAATTTTTGTATATTATATATCTTTGACCTGAATAAGTTGTCCACTAAAATTGAAGAAGTCAATATTTTAAAAATATTAAAAATTGATAAAATCTGAAAAATTTTCAATAATTAATCAGCTTTTAGTATTTTTAAAATAGTTAGAAAATTTATGAGCAAAGATGGACGCTTCGAAGGGTAGAGACAGGCCAGAGAAGCCTGCTGGAAAGTTGCCGCCCCAAAGTGCAGTCGACTAGAGCCGGAGACGTGGAGGAGTCCACGCAGAGCTGTCGGCACAAGCCCGTCTCCATGGAGTGAATAGTAATCTCTCTCTCTCTTTCCCTCTTTCATTAGCTAAGGTATTCTGAAAGGGCACGTGACCGTAACCTTGGTAAAAAGCCAATTAGCATCATCGTTACATCACAGTGCCTACCATTATAAACCTGGTTAAGTTAGTTTAATACTTTTTATTCTTTTTTTCTATAAACTTTTCGGATGGCGAAATTTTGGCAAACAACTTAATTTACAAACGCTCTCTGTCGTCTGCCGGGAATGAGTAAAATTGGCACTAATAATATCGTACCGACGTTGCACACTTTGAAGCTAACGTGAACCTATGTAATTTTACCTTCATTAAATATTACCGATGTTGACAATTTTAAAACAAAATGTTTATTAGTTATTTTTTATGTGTAGATCCGTATCTAGAGGGTAGGAAAGTCCATTAAAATAATTATTAGCCAATCGCATTTAATTGAAAAATCGATCGATTGCAGTATTCTGCAATCATTTTAGTTGATGAGTATAAAATAATAAAGTTAAAGAGTTCCATTATTAAAATAATTTAAATTATTCTCTTCACAAGACAAAATATATTATAGATAAATATATATATTATAAATAAATGCAGTGCTCATTTTTGAGTGTTGAATAAATTACCCGCGTATTTTCCCCGTGTATTTGAATTCCATTTTCCAATTTAATCGTTAATAGCACCCATTGTTTTTTTTTTTTTTTTTTTTTTTTTTTCAATTCATTTCTATTACGTAGTGTGATCTGTCAATGCAATCGACTTTTATTTGAAAAGTCCTGTACATTAAATAGCGGAATTCATGAAATGTAAGTGCATCTCGAAGTCGCTCGGAAAAAAAAAATTGTTCTCCGTCTTCTCGAGAGAGGGGAAACGAAGCGCGAAGAATAAAGCAGGAATCTTGAAATTGAGTGCTCCGTGACTACTGCTGCGGGCATATCTGTACCGAATAAGTACGCTGGAGCCTCGATGCTGAAGGTGTGAGTGTAAGCATGTGCAAGCAAACCAACAGGCACGTAGATGCTTCGGCGAGAGAACGGGAGAGAGATATTAGCTTCCCCCCTCCCCCTACCCCCACCCTCACGGCCAACCTCTGTACCTCCAGCTTGGCGTTCTCTTCACTTCCGCATTATTGGAGATCTATAGTTTGCTTTAGTCCGGCGGCACCGCGAGGACACGCGGCCGCGAGAGGAATGGGGAATTGAACTCGGTAAATGGGATTGTTAACGAACCCTGGTCGAAATAAATAACTACAATCTCTGTTTGTGCGCGGCCTTTTTCGCCTGACCTGCTGAAATATCGCCGACGGGCCGTTTCTCTTCCAGCACTATGGAACTTTCGACCCTTGCAACGGCGCGCCCGAAATTTTAATTGGCCGAATGTCTAGAAGCGATTAATTTTTTTGTTATTCAGGTCAATGGCTGTTTAGAAATTTGCTTCGACTGAAGTTTCGGAAAAATCAATCGATCCACATTAAAATAGAAGCAGCGAGCTGAGCAACGTCGCTTATTATTAGTTAACCGAAAATAAAATTTTACCGTATTGATCGGCTGCAGCATATGGATCTTATCAATCAGTGTCAACGCGAAAAGATAAAAACAATATCGGTGAAACACAATAGGATATTTTTTAATCGCGATTGATTGTAATAAAACAGCTTATCTGCCTGTCCGGGGAGTTTTCGTATAAAACGGGAGCCTGTTGGGAAAAATCGTCTTACGCTTCACCGAGAGCGCCACCCGCTGAGAAGATGAGGACCGTTATATTGCTCTTGTTAGCGATAGCAGCTATCGAGGCGAGGACCATATTTGGTAAGAGACGCATTTCCTCTGCTCGTTTCAGTATTAGATTCGTAAGATTTAAATAGACAACTTTTTCCAGACAAGTCATGCGAAGTATCGATTGATTATCTGAAGGGAGATTTGAAAGAGCCGCAGCCGCTAATCCTGGAAAACAAGGCCGAGCCGACGTTCCTGCTGCCGAACGAGAAAAAGCTCCTGAGGATCTCCTTCAATTCATCGATCTTACTCGCGTGTCCGGGTCGGAACAACGGCTTGAAGAACTTGGACTCGAAGCAATACGCGACCGCTTTCTGCTTAAGCGGCAAGCAATTCCTCGTGAACGGGGAGACTCACGAATTCAGAAGCTTCACGTGCAAAGTTCTGCCGAAGGAGACAGTGCGGAAAAGCAGTTCAAAGTGCCTGGAACATCACCAGAAGTACGAGATCGGATTCTACGTGCAAGAAAGCTTCCTGACGCTCCTGGAAATCTGCCGGGACGAGTGGACCTTCAGGAGCTACTACTCGAAGATGACTATCCCCAAGAGAATCTTCGGATATCAAAGTAGCTACCCTCGACCGTACTGGAAGTTCGGCTCTTTCTATCCGGGCTACAGCATGAACGCGATTTACAAGGCAGACGCGCAGCTGCGCTCGCTGGAATTGCTGCTGGGCTCGGCCGAATTGGCCGAGAGGTACGTGAGGCCCGGGGAGCAGCAGTTCCTCAACAGGGGTCACCTGGCGGCGAAGGCCGACTTCGTCTACGGCTCGCAGCAGTCGGCGACCTTTTGGCATCTGAACACGGCGCCTCAGTGGGCGAGCTTCAACTCCGGCAATTGGATGATAGCCGAGCGAAACGTGCGCGACCTGGCCGGCACGAGAGGCATCGACCTGGTTGTTTACACCGGCGTGCACGGCGTCGCGAGCCTCGAGGACGTCAACGGCAACCAGCAGCCCCTCTACCTCCACGTGAACGAGACGCACAAGGCCTTCCCCGTGCCCAGGTTCTACTGGAAGCTCGTCCACGAGCCCGCGAGCAACCGGGCGCTCGCGCTCGTCGGCGTGAACGAGCCCTACGCGAGCAACATCACCAAGGACATGTACCTCTGCGAGGACATTGCCGGTGACTTGTCCTGGCTGACTTGGGAGCCGGACAGCATCGAGCGAGGGGTTTCTTATGCCTGCTCGGCCGAGGCTCTGCGCAAAGCCGTGCCGACCGTGCCGCTCGTAGGGGAGCAAGGAGTTCTGCTATGATTCTGCGGCCTGTTATTGCCGCGAACGACAGAGCTGCTCAAGAGCTGCTTTTATCACTTGCGATTTCTTTCGTTTCGCCATTGACGAGAAAAAGGAAACGTGACTTTTAGCGAATAGTAAATACCGGTGCTCGATTATCCGTATGCGTAATCACCGCTGTTATCGAGTTTAATAGTTTGCTTTACAATTGAAATTCGTCGGTGGAATATGTTAATCACTGTCATCCGATAATTTAAGCAACAGCAATAGGTTAATAATATACCATGTACTCGAATTGAAACTCGAGGAGGAAAATAGTAATAAATTTTTTTGCACTCGATTGCCTTCTCATTCAAAGTTTAGTTGTATTGTTAAAAGCGCCTATAGCTAGAAAGTTGCCAAAGCAACGGCTTTAGGAAGAGTGCATCGGAAAAAGTTTTGCACCGTCCGCACCGTCGACTTTGCTTAGCACGGTACCGCGTGCCTTCCCTCTCTAAAATCTTGGGATAGAACGTCAATTCTATCGACAGACTGGAGCTCGGGGCTTTAATTTGCCAATAACAAAAGCGAATGACTGACTGCGCGTCTCGCTGCTGCAAGTCGATGCTGACTGTGGGCGGGCAGGGCAGCACATGTCTCGAAAACAAGTACGGCTCTGTCTTTGAGAGCCGTTTCTGGCTCTCGTCCTCATGCCGCGCTAAACAATTAGCGCTGAAGGCGTGCACAGTCCGAACTGCCGCGGCTCTGCACTATAGTTCGAGGCGCAGGAACGTGTTTACACGAGCCAGGCTCGGAAAGGCAGTAGGCTAGTCCGGCACGTAAGCGAGAGGAGGCCTCCCACTCCCCGTCGCCGCCGTCTTCGTAATCTTAGCGCTCGCTCCGGCGCTCTCCCCCCTGCCTCTCCCAGGTCTCGCCCCCTAGCAGCCGACGCGGTACTTACTTGCCGATGATCTCGCAGAGCTCGTAGACGTCGTCGAAGAGCACCTCGTCGTCCGCCATGGCCGCCGCGCTCCTCCGCGGAGTTCGGTTCCTGGCGACGTCGTCGGTGCGCGACCGCCTGCGCAGACTACCCGCGGCGCCGGCGCTGCTGCAGGCCTTGCGCTCCCGCTTTCGTCACTGCTGCGGCGCTGAGGCCGCCGCCGCCGTCACCGCCGCCTCCTCCGCCGCCAGCCTCGCCGCCGTCCTGGCCGGCGTCCTCGCCCTCGGCCCGGCGGCCTCCACCCTGGCGCCGCTGCTGCCCGTCACTGTGTGCTCCGCCCCCCGGGCCCTTTGATCCAGCCGAGAATGCGCGCGCGCCGAGAGAGAGCGTGGAGCTTGAGCGAGGCGCGAGCGCTCCGGAGCGAAGACTGCCCGCGGCAGCCACGGCAGCGGCGGAGCACGCACGCCGCGGCCGCGCCTGCGCAGCTCCCGAGAGGCGACCTCTGCGGCCGGCGCGCCAACCCAAGACGCCCGCCCGCCGCAAGCCGCGCAAGCGGCAAGGGGCCCCGCGGTAAGCGGAATCAATCTGCTCGCTGCCGCCGCCCGGGCGCGGGCGATCAGGGCCCAAAAAGCTCGAGCCAAAGGGGAGGCCGCTTGCGAGTCCCTGCGGCCGGCCTCGGCCGAGTCGACAGTCCAAGGGAGACGCTGCTGCCCGTTCTCGGCGAGTCCCGAGCGCGCCAACAGACGATCGATAACAATGAGCGTGTTTGTGAGCGAGCGAACGGCGCCGAACACGCGGATCCTTTGCTGCATGTGCGCGCGCTCGCTTGAATTCCGAATAAGGCCGGCTTCGCGCCTGGGGAGGGGGGAGCTATTAAAAAGTAAGGGTGGAACCCCGCGAAAATCTGCGCCGCACACTTGATGAATAAATGCTTTTCCTAGCCGAGTTCGATAATTCCGTTTGACCCTTTTGTCGAAGCCCTCGCGCATATCCTCCAACTAGGGTACAACTGTTTACCTGCACCGCTTGCAATTTTCGACCGATGGTGCAAGAACTTGCAAACTTCGTTCCCTCGACTCGAACTAATAAGTGGAATTTCGGAAAAAATTTGCTAACTTTGATCAGGTCCTTGATTGCATAATTTTCCTCGTAACCTGAGATGCGAGAACTTGGAAATCCCTCGGGTGGAAATGGTTTATGCACGATCAAGAATCAGGATTGACGCGCGGATATTACTCTGATCTCCAGATGTTAGAAACGTTGGAAATTCAGTTTCATTTGTCGCGTAGCCACCAGCAATTTTTAATTGTTTTATGGCATTAGTGCTGATTAATTTAAAATATGATTTTCAAGAAGTGTATAAAAAATGAATATACTTCATGGAAAGATGGCATATGATCCAATAGGCTATAAAATATTAAAACAAACGCCATTATAAAACTGATTATACCTAAATATACAAATTCTCGAAGCAGTTTCTTTTCCTGCTAAACAAACGCGAGGAAATATTTTAATTGCTAAAGGCAAAACCGCGTATTTCTCATTTCGACGATTTAAGTAAGATAAACTGGCAGCAAAACAATTTTTCCAATTCGCACCAAGCTTCGCAATTACGAGAACGAAAATTTCATTTTTTTTCCATCTGGCTTGCAGGGGGAAAGGTAATCATAGCGCTGGTCGATTTTAATTTGGTCGTGCCAATTTCGCAGGTAAAAGTTACAAAAAAAAAAAAGAAATATCATTTCTATTTATAGACGAAATCCAGTCCGAATAAAACACTTTTTCGTAAAATTTCATTCCGAGTTTCTGCATGCCAAAGCCGTTTTCATTGAATTTTGCAGTAGTTAAACGATAAGAGGAGGGGGTGTTCATCATCATGCATGTGGCAAAGTATGTAGGATGTAAAAATAATCACGCAGTGATAATTTCAAGGTTGCCACCTTTAAAGGCAAAAACGTCATCAAGTCAAACTTGGGTTGATTTATTTAAAAATAATCATTTTTTATTTTAAGCCCTTCGAACTAGTTTAAAATCGATTAAACGATAAAACGTGCAGTCTAGACGCTTTCATAATCTTTAATCATTAAATAAAATCAGCGCTATATTTTTCTCGCATAATAATTTATATATATTATACATCCTCATGACTTTAATTTGACACGAAGCATTTATGGACAGTGTCTTATACAAAAACCGCCTCTGCATAAATGAACAGAAGTTACACACAGTCGAGTTATTAAATTTTAAACATTGTCGGTCGTTTCCATATTATATACATAAATATCTATAATTGATCCATCAAGCATTTGGCGTCGAATTGAATCATATATGTCTTCGTCTGTCTCCGTCAATATTATATCTTAGCAATAATTGTAGTTCAATGGTTATAACTAACGTAAGCAATTAATAAAATAGAAATAGACGCTTGATAAATCAGTAATCCTTAGATGCTGGAAATGAGCAGGATAAATGATTCTAACGGAATGTGGAAGAAATAATAAATTTATTCCAGCTGCGAATATTAAGTCGTTACATAATACATATTGTATAGTAAAGCGATAAGTTACCTCGCGAATAATGAAGAGGGCGTAAAACAGCAAACAGATCTGTAACATGGATTTGTGGATTAAATTTCAGCAAAAAATACTTATTTCTGCGAAATAATTGAGCTCGAACCTTTGTTATAAAAAATGAGATCAAATTAGCCAACGAAATCGCAATATTGCGAAATAGGTTTTGTCGACGCTGCGCATGGAGAAAGTACATTCAGTTTGAAGAAAAAAAAAAGCCAAGCAGCTCTCGCCGGCGCTTTCCTTCTGTTCTCGGAAAAACAAATAAATTATGCACTTTCATCGCTCGAGTCCTTTTCTTCCTCCCGTCCTTTTTTTATTTCTTCGGCGTGCCATCTTTCAGGCGAACTCGGCGCTCTCTTGCCTCGCTCGCGTGTACAGTGCGGAAAGAGGCGAAAAGCGGGTGGGAGAAAGAGAGAAGAGAGAGGAGAAGCGAGACGGAGAACGATGAAGTATAAGGCCAGCAGTGAGCGCTGTTTTCCCCCAAAAAGAACGAAACCTCGATCGATAATTCATGGCAATCGTGTAACATACATGGGGTGCACGTTCAACTCCGTGATCGAATTTATACGTGCTTTAAGAAATTGTCTTAAATTAGACTAATAAACACTGCTCACTTTTATGTTTATGCACATTTATATTTGTTTACTGAGATGCTTAGTATAACCTTTCTCTTGGTTTTCATTTACAATTTTGTACAGCAGCTTATTTATGTTTTTGAGCCAAGCTTACTTTCGCACGTGGGAAAAACGGTGAACGTTGTCGATTTATTTTTAGCTGTATGCATTTCCAAGTGGGATTTAGGTGCTTTACCTCGATCCGCGCCCTCCTCGACCTCAGAAAAGTAGTTCTTAAGGATATGTATGCGACGAATCTTTGTGTCCGACTTCTGAGCCTCTGCTGCGCAAAGAGGAAGGTGCCAGCTGCTGTAATTCGTTCAATTTGCAAACTTTTCCCTTCTGCCTGGAGAATATTTCAAGATAAGGACTGAAACAGGGAGGGGCTCTGACAATTTCTGACGGCTGAATAATAGACTGCGTTGTTTTCATTTTAAATAGGTCAGTCCGTCGAGCACCAAGTCGAGTTTCTCTTCTCGGCCAATCAGTGCTAGAACCAGGAAAAGTTTAAATTTACCCCACCATCTATAAAGAGGATACATCTCTCCGACCTGTTTTCTTTTCACATCCATGGCGAGGTATTTCAAGTGCCTATGACTTTTTCCCTTCAAGATAACAATTTTTTCTCTAGAAGCCATATTTCGGAGGGATAATTATTTTTCTGCTTCGTAGAATTTTCAAGAAAGAACAATACTTACCCACAATCTTCCCACTTAGTCAATAGTTCAGCTTTTGCGCGACTTTTGTCCAATTTTAAGTACAGTTTCAAAAAAGCCCGAGCGACCTGAAAAGTTTTCAATGAAAAATGTTTTCATTATGATGCAAGATATTTCCAAATAAATCTCTTTCACCGATTCAGCTAAGTTTCCTCTGTTCATGAAAAAGCCTGTGTTTACAATGCAGTAGATTGCATAATCTGACGGCCCTTTTTCATCGTATTCGTCCTTATGGCCAAGAATAATTTTGATATCTTTCTTTTGACGAATCCTTTTCTTATTCACCGATATCCTTTTCTGAGATCTAAATAAATACATATTTTTAATTGAGCTTTTTAATATCTTGTAATAGAATAGAATTCTATTTAAAAAATGTATTACTTTACAGATCTACAACACCTGTCCCAAGTGTAATAATAACCTCTGTTCGAATAATTCGAACAATTTCTCATTTTTATTTAATAAATTGCGAGCTGAAGTGGTCTGTCGCTTCGCGACGTATTTTTATTTGATATTATAATCATTTTCCAGATCATAATTTATTATGTGACTTAAGTACAGAAATTTAGAACCGAAATTAACCACATTTCTTCGGCAATTTAAAAAAAAAACACTGTCACTATACACAAAAAGTTAATACATAATAGATTTTTTAATTTTTTATAAAATAAAATATTTTGTTTGAAATTTTCTCTACTATACTTTAAAATTATCGAAAGTAGAATTAAACCAAAATAGGTATTTTAAAATACAAATAAAAAGAAATTTTTTTGAAATTAGTTCCAAATATTCGAACATTTTACGTGATAACGGTTTTTCCTGGAAAACAGTTATCAAACGTTTTGCAACAGACGGTTACGTAATGATAAGGTAATAACAGTTTCCTAAATTGCTAACTTGCGCAAACTATTGTTCAAAATAGAAATGCTCCATATTGAAAATTGTAACTGCATGCCAGTTATAGATATGTATAAAGCTATATACCATCCATCGGTAAATTTTCGTAAAGTCGCGCGATCTAGCAACGGTCCAATGGCGCCGTCGGTGCCACAGCACAGTGTTGAACCGCATGAAAATATCAACAAACAATTCGTGTACTCGGCGAGTACTACTCGCATGTACACCGTTTGACAAGCAGCAATTTCAGACAGCAAGTAGAAGATTCCGTAATGTGTTTTTCTTTGAGTTTTCCCCCGCTAGTTCTAGGTTAGGACAACTGCAAGTTTTGTAATTGAAATTTTTTTCGCTCATCAAAATCCGTGATGACATTTGATAACGCGCAAAGGTGCACTCTGCTACTATCAAAGACTGCTCCGTCGTAAGAATCGAACGTATATATGTGTACTGACAATTGCGAAAACACAATTAAAATCGTTCGGGTGCGATAATTGGTAAACTGTTTTTAATGACCGACTTTTCGAATAGACCAGCGGTACGATTAGAAATCTTCGACTCGAGTTAGAGAGGAGAAAGTTTTTTCGGAATCTGAAGAAAGAGAAAGAAAGAAAACGAGTGAGCCAAGAAAAAAAAACATAAATAATGGCGGGTGAGACAGGTGCACTTCATCAATCTGGCGAAAATCTCAGCTGGAGGACTAATCTGATTTCTCAACTGCGTGATAGAAATAGAACTCAAACACAATGTTTCTACGATCTTATTAGTTTACGTAAGTTATTTATAAAACGGATTTCCATCTGCTCAGCTTTCAAAGTCAAATCTATTTTTTCTTCCTTTTTATCAAATATATTTAATCTGAAATTAATAAACTTTACAAATTTATTACTTCCTTTTTATTGTATTTTTAGATAATCGTTTGTTTGATAATGCAAATACATTGAGAGGTGAAAACTTGCAGTTGTCAATAGCAAACGAAAAACTACGATGCGAGGTTTCCACTGGTATTGTAGGCACAGGCGCAAATTCAGCCCTAGAAGCCAAACTACTGGCCCAAGCCGATGAACTGACTATGTTACACAGAAGAAAAGGTGAACATGCTCAACAGATTGTAGATTTAAACAATAAATTGCAAGAAATGACAAAAGAACTTCAAGCAAAAGAAGCAAGGTATTTTAGTATTTTATTTCCATAAATACTATTTTATCACTATAATAATTTTAAAATTGAATTTTTGCAGTTTGGCTGAGTGTTTGGAAATTAATATCGGCTTACGCTCAGAAATATCGAGATACATTACAAAAGAAAGGGAACTGGAGAACATTAATCAAATGTTAAAAGATGAACATCAAGCCTTACAACTTGCATTTGCTGCACTTGAAGATAAATTAAGAAAATCACAAGTAAATTATTCATTGTTCTAATTGACTTACTTTTATATTGTTATTAATATATTACATTTTTAGGAAGAGAATCGACAATTGGTTGATCGCTTGATAAAGTATAAAGCAAAAGATGCTGAAAAAATGAATGAAGAAAACGATAACTTTTTAAAGTAAGTGACAATTAACGAGACAAGTAAATATCGTAAACATTTTCAATGTTAAACAAGATTAGCGTTAATTATCACAATTTTGCTTTCAACTAATTGTATTATTTTATACAAAATATCAAATTTATATGTTTGAAGTATAATTAGAAAAAAGATAGGGTAGTCAAACTAAATTTAGAAATCAATGAGTAGAGTTGCTTATTCTCTAGAGTTTTCTTAGTAGAGCATGGACAGTTGTCTAACGTAGAAAGAAATTGGAGGTAAAAATGTTAAATAATGTGTAATTCTTAATGGTTGCTGTAAAACTAACTTGCATGGTTCTTTACTCTAATCCCTTTGTACAAATGGTTTTCTGAATCAGAAACTAATAATTAAATTTTGCTTATTTTAACGTGTGCTTTTGAATAAAATATTTGTAACAATTCACTACTAGCATTAATCGGATGTTTGTTGCTTGATATTTTTATTAAGATAATGTTTTTAATATATTTTTATTTTCTTTTTATGTTGCATACATTGCCTAGCCCGTTGTTTCCTCTGTCGAACAATTTAATCTGCAAAAATAATGTAACGTCTTTAATTGCCAAATTTGAAGTTCACTGAATTTCTTTACAAAACATTGAGTTTCTGTAGTGCTTGTCACTTAGCCACTTCACTCTGCTTCACATTTTCGTTTCAGTGAGAGTTTTACCAGCCCGACAGCCTTTTTGATGCATACCATTTCAAAGTTTGGGTAAGTTAAAAAAAGCAAATGAAAAATTGCTTTGAAAAAAATGTTATTTCTAACACCAAATCGCTTTTGGGCTGGTAGCAAACATTAAGCTACACTTGAATTATATATTTTCATAAATGTATAACAAAACTTAAAGTTTTTTTCTCTAGAATAGTATTGATGTATACTTGAATGTGTATAAATATTCAGAATATCAGTATAAATATTCAGAAAAATGAAAACAGGTGAAATGACGGAAAAGTATCTTATGTTACAAGTGTTTAGTTCCTGTTCTGGGTTTTAATGTTTGCATGAATATGTTTTTGAATTGATTTTCAAATTGAATGAGATAAAATGAGATTATAATATTTTATTTCGAGGGACAATAGTTGCATGAAAAGTGTACGTTAGAACAACAAGACTTTGCTTTCTTGGCAGGAAGCTATTCATTCTTCTGTATTTGATAAAATAATAACAAATTTAAAAACTAACTAATATTATTCCATTTTCAGAAAGAGGCAAGCTAAGATGCAAAAAGAACTGGAAGATGCTGCAAGAGATACTAGACCAACTAGTCCAGATCGTGTTAGTTTAAAGGAAGGAATAGTCTGTCTTCCCTCGTCGGTGCCCACTAAAGTCTCCTTCAAATTTGTACGTTAATGCTCACATAAAAGACCGTCACTTATACAATGCTCTAAACAATTTTCACACCAAGTCAGTCTTTGAAAGTGCGATTCATTATAAATTTAAGCAATGTTTTTACAACTTAATCCACAGAGACTTGACTTGATTTAAGTTAAAGAATTTTAATTTAAAAAATATACACATATATCTTCTACAATATTTTAAAAATTGTCCCACATGAGTGATAGACCGTTATTTAGTTTTTAGGATGATTACATTATTTATTGTTATTCTTAAAAAAAATTTATTATTGTACCTATTTATAAAACTGCGTAACTTAACGAGCGTTAAGAATACTATATGTGATATTTTGTTAAAGTATTGATTTAAGTACTTATAAAAAATCTAGAACGCGTATTTATAAAAAAAAGTACCATCTTTATATAAGAAAGATATGAAAGTCGTAAATTTTCTTACTCAATGTAAGTTTCACAACTTCTCTTTTTCTTTTAATGAATTGTTGTTCAAACGATATCTCTTTGTAATATAATGATTATTTAATATACATTTAAACAAAGACGCCTTTTTTGAAATTTTATTCTTTATGATAAAACTAGTTTAGATCGTAGAATTTTAGATAGATATATTTTAATTAGAATTTGAAAATTCTTTGATTTTAGGAGCTTACCAAGCTTTGTTTTTCACGCATTTATCTTTATTGCTTTTAGATTAAGAGGGTATAAAGTAACCCATTTTGCAGTATTTTATTACCTTTTTCATGTTTATATTGAGTAAAAAATATTATGCAAGTGCAATAATGCAATTTTAAAGTACAAGAAAAAGAATGAAATGAAAATACGTACAAAAATGTGTCATGCTCCCTTAAACTCTTACACTTTTGAATATACTTTTATTGAAAAACGAAACGGAGGTATTTTATGCTGACTAATATAATATTGGTCTCAAAAGTTTTTTTTTAAAACGTAACAAATTTTTCAATTGCAATCAAGTAAATTAGCCGAAAAAGGTTATTTTCAATTTTCTTTTTCATGTACAATTTTTATATTTTAACAAATTCAAGTAAAGTCTTTACAGTTAATTAAATAATTAGCTTTACTCTAATTTTACTTGATTATTATTAGTTCGAATATAAATGTGGTAAATTTTCTCAATATACACAAAGTACCTCAAGTCTCTTTTATCAATAATAATTTAATTCAAGAATTTAAGAGCAATCTGTTTAATGCACGTAGCGATTTGCAGACTAAAGACTCAGTCTGGCACATTTCACGTACGGCTAGCGAAACCAGTCAGTTTTAGCAATCGATCCATCGCGAATTTCGCGCAACAAGTATATATCCGTGAACCTTGTACACGCATAAGGACGCATACAAATGCACTATAATGTATAACTCGCATTGAACTTTAAAGTTGGCGCTTGAACGACATGCTCTCGATTTCGCCTTTGGCAGGAGGTACAAAAATAGGAGCCGAACTTGATCCATCAGCGGAATGAGTTTTTCGCGAGCGTTAAAAAGCGCCGAATAGCATGTAAGGATTTTAATCTGCCCGAGTAACGAAAGTAACGCACTTTCGAGAAAATATGACTGTAAAAATGTTATAATTTATATAAATTTTACGATTGTTCCATTTACGTACCACACATTTTGTCGCAACATTGAACTTAATATTGAATGGATGAGAATGTAATGAAAACACGACCCCCGGTTGCAGAATGCCCACGAAGGTGAGGTGAACGCAGTCAGATGGTCTCCTACCGACAGAATTCTCGCCACGGGCGGTGCCGACCGGAAAGTCAAGCTGTGGGACGTTTCTAAAGGTAATTCATAATCGTCTTGATGTGTTACTATTTGCAATCAATGCAATGTGGCGAGCGCGCGAAACCAGAGAGAGAGAGTAAAGGTTATTTATTTTATAGGCCGTGCGGCTATTGGCATATCGAAACGGATTTGGCTTTAAGCGGGAAAGTGGCTTTCGGAATGTTCTATTTATCTTCTCTATATTTTACCATTTTCAATCACTCGTTGGTTATTGTTCACATTCATTCCATAATGTTATGAATAGCAGAGCGCGGAAACGGCTGCGGATATCACTGACTTGAATAATGCAATAATGTATTCTTTATTTATACGTTATTAAACGTATCCACTTGTTTCTTATTATTTGTTATTATTGCTGTTATAATTGCAATTGTTATTTAATTTATTTCCCAGCTAGCACCTACATGTGACAAGTCTATTCATTTTTCATTGAAACTCTCTGTCATCATTGTTTTCCTTTCATTCCGTGTTAACGATCAAAATCATCGTGCTAATCAGTCGTCGCCAGACGGTATTAAAAGATACTACTGATAAGAAGGTCCGAGGACGTAGAAAAAAAACGCAACCTATACGCCTGCACGTTGCTGTACAAGTTTACAACGTTATTGTCAATATTTATGGACTAGCTTTAGGTGTAGTTTTTCAAATTAGGCATGATAAACTACTGCTGCCATGTTTGTGTTACTTGGAATTATCCCCAATATATTATGTCGAAAATCTCCCGCGGCAATATTATTATTAACTTGTTCTTCGAAGCAAAGTTATCGACGTTCGACCGCATGATTTGTGTAGACAAAGTAGTTTTCATCATTGGTAACGAGATAGCCTCGTAAAAATAAAAACTGCATGTTTGCAGAGCCGATCTTCATTTAGATAATAAAATATTCAAACGGAACAGCATAGGCTGCAAGTATTGATTTATTATCTGATCGTCAGAGCTCTTGGCACTTAATAGCGGTCTTTCTAATTTGTTTTCTAAAGGAGCAAAATACGAAGTGGATTTTCGCTCTGAAAAGGACAGGATTTCGCGAGAAGAAACGCGTTGAAAAAGAGGTGTTTCGCCTGGCAATGAAACAATACAATTTAATGTAGAGCCGAAAAAGAAAGAAAGCTCCTTGAGAAAGTATTGTTTTTCTTCCGCAACGCGCTCGAAGCCCATTATGCACAAAAGAAAAAGCTACATTCATCTGAATGTGTCGAGTGCTCAAGATTCGCATTATCTTTCGAGTAGGCCGCGGCGCACTGTTGGGGGAAAAAAAATAAGATTTCAAGAAGCTTGGCCGCGCTCTTTACTTTACGTCCCTCGTTATTTTAGGGATTTGCAGTGAGAAGCTGCTCGGGCTCGAGCATCCAAGTAATACGCGAGGGTTCATTTTTAATTTTTCTTGATGCGAGCTCGCTCATTAACAAAGTCCACTTAGGTGGAGGGTTCGTGAACAATTGACGCAAAGTAAGACTGCTGCTGTATGAAAGCTCGCCTCTCGGACAATGAGGATAAAGCTCCGCGGCCCCGCCGAGTTGTCTCGTGCATACGAGCGTTTTTCTTGCTTTGCTTTTGTCGCAAGCTCTTGTTTTCTGCCTCTCCGGCTTTCCCCGACACCTCCGGTACTTTTTGCCTGAACGCAGGGCCTCCGGGCTCGCTCAGCGAAATGTTTTATTTCGATTCAACAGGTTTATGTGCGCACATTCGTTGCGCTGATTTCCGAATATGCATGTGACCGCCTCGCCATTGTGCTCGCTTTATTTCCGATGTTGAATGCTGCTTTTTTTTCAATGAAAATTGGGTTCAATTACAAAGAGCGAACACCTGGAATATGCCGCGGTATTGTGAGGTTTATTTCCGTTTCTTTCGTATTTAGCCAAACGTTTCTTCGTAATTGGCCTGCTTTCCGTTTCTATAGTTCGTTTATTGACTTGCAATTTAATCTCATTAAAAGAATTTAACTTTCGTGTTCGTTAATATGACGTTTGTTCGGCTTATGATAATTATTAATTTACAAAGCAGTTTCGCGTTCGAGAAAAAGAGCTTAATGTGCCTGCAATTACAGGAAGTTGCGAGATGAAAGGAATGCTGGTCGGGAGCAATGCCGGCGTCATGTCTGTGGATTTCGACTCGACGGGCAATTTCATCCTTGGGGCTTCCAATGACTTCGCCAGCCGCGTCTGGACCACCAGCGATCATCGATTAAGGGTAAGTACCGTAGCCATTTTTCCCTAATGTTTCTATTCTGTTGGAGAGCGAATCGATTACTTCGGGATTATTACGTTGCACGTTATTTTTGCGTGCGTTGCAAAGCTCGCTTTCCCGCGGCAGAAGGAAAGAGAGCGCAAATAGCATTTTCCCCTAGTCGCTCGCGGGCCGGAAAAGCACAAATATTTGCCTTACGTGCCCGGCCGAGCGCGATTGATACCCATCGATTGGGAGCATTTACAAGCTCGCCGGCGCAAATTTGAAAATTCGCAAGGAGCGGCCATTTGTTGTTCCCAGAAGCACATTACCGGAATCCATCACGCGGCGATATGCCCGCTTCCATTATGGCATCGTTCCGCCATTGTTTATCGCGGGTAATGCGGGAGTTGAAAAATCTCGCGCAAATGTCGCGCATGTTTTCGCGGTCCGCCGAGCGAGCGGCATTTTTCTTCCGGCGAGGCGAGGCGATTGGCCTCGCAAATGGGTCGCAAACAGCCATTAAATTACGCCAGCGTAACGCAAACGCGCCTCCGAGGAAGACGGAAAGCCGCCGGACCGCAAGCGGCGGGAATGTATCTGCAATAGAATTCGAAATTTATCGTCCTCTTCTTCCCTCGGCCTTTACATATACTTCATCTGCATTCGTAACGCGCGATCGTAAAGCTAATGACGCTTTCGCGGGGCTTCGCCTCTCTTTTTCTCGCGGAGCGCGGACGCAGCCCGGGGCTCGGGGAGATCTTTATTTTTTCGCTTCATTACGTGGCGCATGAATAAAGTGCGCCGGTCGATCTGGGAAGCGCGAACAAAACAGAGAGCGAGTAGCTGACAGTGCACTTTGACGCTGCACTTTGAAAACTTGCGAGAGATATGTCGGCGGCATTGCTGCCTTATCGCAAGTTTACTCGGGACATCAGGCAATTTCCCAGCCGAATAGAGGGGCAAGAAGCTGGAAAGCGAGAGAGAGAGAGAGAGAGAGAGGGGTGAGCTTTGATTTTAACGTTCCGGAAAGGAGTAGCGTCATTAAAACTTTTCCCGGCGTTGTTATTCAAATATTTTAGCAGCTTCGGGCTACTGCTATATAAGCTCGGCTATTTTCCTGCTAATCCTGCCTATTCAAACAATACGCTTTCTCAAAAATTCTCAACAATGGCTGATTTTCCAAGTTTCTATTACCTCAAATTGCACTAATTTTCGAGGGTCTCTTCTTTGCTGCTTCAATGTAGGCTTTCAAGTTTTCGAAATGTCTACTTTGTTAGCAACATTAATTTGTATTGTTTTCGGGTACTAAATTGACGAATTGGAAGATTAGGGAAAACTCGCGATAAACTATTTTTTTTTATTATCCCATAAAAGAACAACTGTTTTTTTAAGCAAATAAAAAAAATGTTAAAAAAGTTCCGAGTTTCTATGAGGGTAGGGGAGCACGGACAAACATCATGTTATTGGAGTTTCTGCGCAGGCTAAAGAGTAAGCAAATTTCTGCTGAACAATTAAGGTAAGTCTACAATGAAGTAAGAAGTAAACTACGCAGGGAAATTTAATTCTCATAATTATACAATGGTCGCGTTCCAAGATCTTTAACTGTAGTTAGTCAGTTTAGAAGACTGCAAGATGATAGTTAGTTATAAATTCCGTGACGTCAAAGTATTTTTAAGTTTCCATAATTGGTCGAGTGACAAAGAGTTGTTTTAGAGAAATCTAACAAGTCGGAAGGAAGCTCAGTAGCAGTCTCTTTTCCTGACGAACTACGCGGATCCCTTTTCTTCTGGCCTTTGATCCTTTGTGTGTGAGGCCCGTTTCAGATGAGGACTCTAATTCATTAGCTGAAATTTGTAGAAATAGGAGAGAAAATCCATGCAGTTAAATACAATGGAAGCAACTTAATTATATCTCACCGAGTTGCCTTACTTAACGGCCTCGCGGGATCCAGGATCTTTGACGCAAACGGAGCCGCGACAAGGCTGCAAATCCTCATTTGACTTTTACAAACGCGTACAAAATAAAAGCGCCGCTTCGCCGAGTGAAGTGCCTCGCTGCGAATAAGCAGGTATTCCAATGCATAATGTGATTATTCCCCAGGTCCCATTCTTCGGTCGCGCTGTAAAAAGCCGGTCCGGCACTTTCGTTAGAGCGTCGCAGTTTCATTTCCGAGATTGGTGACCAATGGCGCGTAAACCGAGGATCGAGAGCATAGGTGGTAATTCCCGGCGCTGAATTGAAAGTGCACATACGTATTCGAGAGGAGAAAGAGAGCAAAGAGGGCGGAGGAGGGCCTTCGCTCGGCGGTATTTATCTTTCGCCGCTGCATTTCAGCAGCTGCTGGCAGATTCGCCCGGATCTTTGGATGGGAGAACTGCCGACGTAATTAGAATTTCGCGGGAATGGAGCTTGAATAATTGGCTGCTAGTCGTCGAGGATTTCTCTTTCGCCTTCGCATCATCGACGCGCGACGAAATCTTGGGCGTTTGCTGCAGTCTGCATTCCGATTGTGAATCGGGGATTTTCGTTCTGCGAGGTACCCGATAGTATTCCAACCCTCCGGGCCACTAAAATTCTAGACCAGCGAATAAAACTAATAATTATTCTTATTTCCCGTCCTCATAACACAGTGCAGCTTTGCGTTTCTATTCAGCATAAACGCGCCTTAACTGTATTTTCAAAGAACATGCAAACGAAGGAAAAGCCACATCCGAGTTAATCTTGAAATAACATCAATTTCTTGCTTAAACAAACCCGCGAAGGATCGGGGAAGCGATGTACTACCGCTGCCTCGCGCTCGGAAATTTCTGTCTTTGTTTTTATTGCATAACTCCCGGTTCGGGGCAGGCGACACGTGCGATTAAGTTTAGTAGGGGGTGATGTCGATTTAACGCGCCTCTCCCCATCTCTCTTACAGCCTTACACGTGTATCCCGCGTCGTATTATACGCGGCGAAATGTGTAAGCAGGCTTTCTGTCGTTTGGCAGCCACGGCACGAGCCATCCGTTCGACTAAAGATCACGTTATCCGCATAAGCGCGCCGACCATAAAACTCCCTTTCTCTCGTCCCCCCTTCCTCCCCCGGCTGTGTCTGCGCGCGCGCAAACACATGTATAAATATCGCTCGGTCGCCGAGGACCCTAAATTTCATATTTCCTCGGCGCGAGCGCGGGGATCCCTTGTTTGTCGGCGGCGACGACGCTCAGCGCGACGGGGAAACGAGCCGTTAAACGAATATCGATGGTAATGGTGGCTACCTGGCCGGAGAGCGATAATGGACTCGATTCCGACTTTTTTCTCCGACTCGGCGCTCTATCGATTGCCGCCGCTGGACCGGACTCTATGGGCCTCTTTTGTTCTTGTTGTTGCCGCTTGTAATGCGGGGCCCGTTGTTCTTGATAGTTACGGCGCCGTTACGAGCCCTGCCGCGTGGCAAATAGGGGGCTACTCTTTATGCGCGCGACGTGTCTTAATCCGCCACTAATGAGTTGCGACCTGTACGCTCGACCCCGCTCGAATCTGCATTCCTGCGTATAAGGAGGCTCAAGATTGGGCTCGGGGATAGGATTAGATTTCTCGGAGAAATACGCTGACCCTTGCCTCCTTGAAGCTTCATTGCCATTTGCTGGTATTGCGACTCTACCCGGACTCGACTAAGTAGAGTAGTTACGATTTGTTTTACTTAAGAGGGCCGAAGAAAAGCGACTGGATGAGGGTCATTCTAACTGAAACTATTAAAATTTCTTCATTTTTACGCCTAATTAAGATGACATTTGCAGAAGATTTTAATCCACTAAAAATTGTTAATATTTAACTTTATGAAAACTTTTATTTGATTTATCAAGTTAAAGCCGGATAAACTGGTTGTCAATTATTCTTTTAAAAGGTAATATGAAAAAATTTCATCATTAAAACTTTTATATTTTTCGAATTTATTAACAATAATAATAATTTTATTAATTTTCCACCGAACAATAAGCATTTTACTTTTATTCTGATCTTTATAAATGTCATGCTAAATTTTATGCTCAGTAACGCGAAATAAATATTGATGCAGCTACTCTAAAATTACAACATTAAATAATATTTCATTCTAAGCGTTTCAGAAAGTATTAACAAACATTATTATTTTGTTAAGCGCAATGATGATATGAATCTATGCACAGTCAATAAATTTACGTCAATACACCTTGTTGTAGCAATTTCATACTAAAAAAAGCTCAATATTGTATCGTCGTATATCGTAACTTTATTTTATTTTGTTTTATTGGGTTCATGTTATAATTCTTGTTCGAATAAAAGGTTCAAATCATGTATGAATATAATCGCACTTTCTACAATTCACCCATTGCATTTACGTCGAAAAGTTTTGCAGAAAATTCACAATAAAGCACACAATGAATTGAAAAAGCTTAAAAAAGGAGTGTGATAATGCATCAAATGGCATACAAAATGAGAGCTTTTAAGCTTCAAAATCGTCTTCGTTTGGCGTGATTTACCATGCTTATCAATAATAAAAAAAGTCAATAAATAAATAAATAAATAAGCAATTGGTAAAATTCAATTGTCGACATTTCTTTTCAACGAATGAGAGTTTCTTGATGCGTGCAGTTGCTCGTTGGTCGCGTTAATTATTAAAGTCGTAAAAAAGCACCGAGTCGTTAATCGTCCACACGCTTGAAGCGCTCGGCCGTAATCAAATAAGCTAATTTAAGACCAGTTTAAATATTCCTTCGAAAAAAACATGTCGAGTGTCTCGTACCCTCAATGTGCAAGTTCAAAGGAGGACTGTTGGAACTCTACTTACTAATTAACATGCGAAATTACTGAATCCATGTGCACGAATGTCTCAAATTTGAGCCTTTGCATGTCTTTTAATTTATTATTAACGATCCGCAGACAGAAAGAGTTCTTTTCAACGCATGTAAAATATTTTTAACGCACGTAAAAAGAAGACACTGAAATGTCATTATTAAAGCAGTGCATCGAGTAACGGGCGAGCGTTTTATATTTTATTCTTTGATTGCGAAAGGACGCCGAGGGCGAATAATTCATTCATGCGCGAAACACTAAGTGTTTGGCTGCTTTGCAAGTCAGATGACCGTACCCTCCTTTCCCGACGTAAAAGATAAAGCGCGAGGAAAAAATTAGACAGGCGAGAGCTTGCGGGCTTCCAATTCCATCAAATTAAACCTGATTGAGCACACAAGTTTCTCTGAAGACAGTGAGCAAATAACGTCAACTGGCAGTTCGCCACCTTGCCGTAAAAGTAAAAACTGTTTTTTTTTTCTCTCCGGCCGACCTTAAGAGTCGGGCAACTACGATCTCTTTAGTTTTAGTGCGCCCATGGCTTTGACGAGCGGCGGCGACGGCGGCTTCAATTCCTAAGTGGCCCCATAAAGCGCCTGAGCAGAGCCGGAGCGTAGCCCTTTTACACCTACAGCACTGAAAGTAATACTCTCTCAGTGCCGGTGAGCAAGTTGCCCTCGGTAAATTTACTTGTCGCGAGAGCCTCGCTATGTTCCTACTGCCGCAGATCTTAGGGTTATACTACGGGCCACTGCTGCACAGCCAAGCGGCTTTTCAATCTTACGTGATGGTCATTCGCTCGGACTAAGGGACATTTCATCTCGCTCCTTGTAGAAACTGCGAGCCAAATGAATTCAGTCTTGTTTGACTTGGGAATAAGGCGAAGGGCGGAAAAGATGAATTCTTCATTATCTTACATCATATTAAGTCTTCTATTCACTTGCTCGATTTTATTAGAATACTTTTTTATTTTAGAGTATATTTTCGAGTATAAAAACAATTCTTAGAATAATTCTGCGGGGGTCATGTTTTTCTGGCTTAAAAAGACCAATCAAATTGAATAAATACAGGTAAAATCTAAAAAAAATAATAAATATTAAAATAGAATATTCCATGATATTGATCAAAAAGAGATGACGTTAATGCATTGTCTATGAAAAAATTTCTGGCCTTTTCAAACTTCAAGACTCATAATAGCGCGCTTTTAAAAATCAATTCAATGGGCAAAGCAAACATTTTCAAAGATCTTAAAATATCCCTTTCAAGCTTTTCATGCAGCGGCGGAAAATCCATATTTCGCGAGCGCAAAACTCGGAAAATAGTCCTTTCAATGGGCGCCGCTTCCCTTTTAAGATTCACAAAAAATGGGCGTTCCGCAAAATCGTCCTGTAAGACAAAGCACGAGTCTGCCTAAATTACGGCTGCGCGTCGACGTTGAGAGAGAGTTACGCAGACATTACATTTGTATAACGTCGCGTAGTGTTAATGCTCTGGATCGTGGCCAGAAGTGCGACTAACGAAATCGGCACATTCATACTCGCGCGAGCAGCTCTCTCGCAGAACAGAATAATGAACAACCTGTAGATGTTTGGCTTCCGAATTCGTGCTATACTCCGTCAAGCTAAAGAATTCAGATGCTTTTGTAATTTATAACGGGAATTGTAAATTACAGCTCTAATTTCGTTTTAATGCAGGGAGTAAAGGTTATATTACGTCCAGTGCCTTCGTTATCGTGGAAAATCTACCAAGTTTCGGTGAAGTCGATATTTACGCGGACTTGCGTTATCTCGATTGAAATTCTTAAGGCTAACGTTTACGTTTTTAGATAAATCAGTGTAAAATATAAGTTGGATTCCTGTTTAATGTTCATTTTAAGTGATTTATGTAATAATTTAAAAGCATTCTATTTTGAAATGAAACGTTTCATTGTAACACAGCGTTTCAACATGAAATTCTTAAGTTTTATACGCAGTAATTTAAGATTTAAAACGACATGTAAACACGAGATCGGATCAAGTTCAACTTGCGGTTTGCGGTTAGTGCATTTTTTAAACGCCGATGCTGTTCAAAAATATTGCAGCGTAATTTTAACCGATTCATAATGTTTAGGTTGAAAAAAAAAATTGCCGCAGAATGGCAATTCATAAATTTACTAATGCAATGAATTTTTTCAATAGTTATTTAATCGAAATTCCGTAAATATAATAATATCGATCTTTCTTGCGTATCGATTTAATTAATAATGATAGCTTTCAACACTTCAAATTGATCTGTATTCCATTCCTCTTTGGTGCAAATTACGCCATTCATTGAACTCTGTAATAATGAGCTTTATGTTCAGATAACAAGAGCAAGTCCATTAACAGTGTTCAAGTCGGCTGTCGCGCGATGCATTAATTTCTAATTAAGGTCTAACAACTAGGCTGCGGATGACAACATCGAGGGATGCTTTACTGTACCTCCCTGGTTTTTAAAAGTAAAAACCCTTCCAGAGTCTTAAAGCTTTTTTCAGCTTTTTATTTGACTGATAACTTTTCTTTTCCTCACTTCGTAGAATATATAATTAATAAATTATTATGCTTTTTTATTACTCTGAGAGAAAAAAGTAGTAAAAATGACTATTTTTTATCGTTATTTTAGATATGAGAAGAAAAATGATGATGTTTACTGTATGTTTTTAACTAACTAAAATTTTCGATTTTAATATTTTAATATTTTATATTTAATTAAAATTGAAAATTATAGTTAATTCATTATTTTTCTTCTCATATCTGAAATAACGATAAAAAATAGTATATAAGCAAAAAGTGTACTTTAAAGCAATACTTTATTTCCTCATCTTATTTTCCGTATTTGATTGCATACTTCTGATGCAATTGAATTTGGCGAGATTCAAATTGCCATGTAGAATCAATTTTACTTCCTTTTTTTATTTAAAAATTATCAAAATCTGTTTGACAATAAATTATTTCATTTTCAATTTTAATTTTTCCATTTTTTTTATTAAAAAAACTATTATAAAAAAAAATTGTTTATAAATTACTAGTTCTAGAGATAAACGTAAGCGTTTGTCGCAAAAAGAAGTACTTTCTGACAAACTGATGCTAACTTAAACCTGCAAAACTTTGTAAAGCATGTAAAATGCACGCAAGAAAAGTTCTACAACATATTCTATCTGTAAACAAAGTTTTATCACTAGACAGAATAAATAAGTTTAACCTCCCACTTCAGAAAAATAATGTTTTAAAAAAAAACAACCGCAACTTAGGCTTATAAATAATCGTGCACGATGAAGAAGTTCATTCAGGAGCACATGCCCTAATCAAAACCAACTTTATTGAAAATTTAAAGTTTAAATCCTGCAGAGAGAAGCGGAGGTTGAAAACAACATTAAAGATGAGGCTTGTAAGTATCACTAGAGGTTGCGAGAAGCTCCTTGCAAGTCGCGTTGCTATAGTTACGATGAAAGCCAGCAAGAATATCGACCGGTAACTGAAACGGATAGACTCACTTGATGGGACAGTTAGTGTGGTTAATCTGATACCAAAGTATAAATCATTTACTTTTGAATTTGATTAAGAGTACCTGAGCAGCTTGTGATTCATTCTGAAGAAGTGTCCAACTTTCACTGAGTGCTTTCAAAAGACGCAAATTCAATTCTATGTCCTATTTTTGTGTTCCGAATAAACAGATTTTCATCTCCGACTTTCTTGCACTTTCAAAAATATTAAAAAGTAGAAGCCTGCTATATTCCTTTTGCAAAATATCAGGTATTCGTAAATAGATTAGAATCGGAACAACTGGAATAAAAAGTAATAAAAAAAAATCTAAAAAAAAAAATTTCAAAATATTTGTTCCGAATTTCGCCTTTGGCAAACGATATGTTACGAATATTTCATTTCATCCTAAAAAATTGTTTTTTTATTCTTATACGAATAACACATTAATCATAAAAGTAAAGAAAATATTTGCTTGTAAAAAAATTGTCATTTTGTTAAATTTCTCAACATTTCTTATTAAAAGTTTTTTTTTTATTTATTCATTGAAAAAAGTTTTCTGAAAAGAACTTGATAAAATACTTATACGGAGGATTTGAACAGTTCATAAATTTTTCCAGCTTTTCATGGACTTTGAAAAGTGATCAGAAGGAAAATAATGGAAATAAATCCCGTAAAAATCTAGTATTATTGTAAAAAGCAAGGTTTTCTAACAGATATCAAAACTTTGGTAGTTCTTTATTGTTCTTTAAATCCAAAAGATTATCATATATTAAGCGACTCTTGTTAATAAAGTTGCTCGTAAAACCAAAAATATTTCGGAATAGAAAAGCAGAAAATCGCGATATTTACGGCTAGACAGCGTTTGCCTCTCATCGCAGGACCGTTAAAAATCCTTCCAGCAAGCTTAGCCATGCAGAAGAAACAGCTACTCGCCTACAATAATTGCGCGCAGGAAGGAAGGAAGGAAGGAAGCGTTGAAAGGCACGATGCATACCGCGAATGACGGGATAATGGTTCTGTCCGATTGGCAATCAGGTTCTCGCTCACGCGAGAAAATAGCATTCCGCCCGGCTGGAAAGTATTTACAGAAAATCAAACGGTACGAAGAAGACGCCCGAGCACGCGTCTCTGCAGCAAACGAACGAGGACAAATCTGACGAACGAACGGCCTTGCCTTCGAGAGCGATCCGACGAGCTGTTTGCCTTTGCCCTGTGTCGCACGGATTACTCGGACATGTGCAGCTGCATTGCGTGCCACTCCGCTTTGATCCACAGTAATTAATGAGCGCACAAATGTATCCCGTGGCGGCTCTTGAGACTCTTACAATACTCGATGCTCTATTCACATTCTACCTCTCGCTCAGAATTTTAGCTCGCAGTTTATAGAGGCACCTGATTAAAGGCTCCTGAAATGCAGGCCCCTTCAATATTTTCCCAAGAATTTGACAACTATTTCCAAGCTGTAATTAAAACCTTGTGTCTAGCCATAAAGCTCCGCATAAATTTCAATGATTCCCTGAAAAAGTACCAGAAAATCAAAATGATTATTAGACGTGGCGGGGAAGCACTTTCATTTTCGCGAGATAATTTATACCGTGCTTTCAGACTCTCTAAGTCCGCAGCGTAGCCAGACATACATTTTCATGAGGAAATTCAATCTGCCTATATAAATAACGACTGCATATACATGTTAATCGGCGCTTGATACACGGCGAATAAATTGATTCGATTTAATTTGTCGGGATGAATTGTCGCTGAAAGCCGTAATCTTGAAGGAGCAACGAACTCGATTTGAAAAATTTCAGATTACCGGCTTGTTCGGATTACCGCCTCGAAACGAAAAGTAAGCAGCAAATGGCGTCGCCCAGCTCAGATATACAGAATATACTTATGGGCATCCGCGAGTTATGGATTTCGTCGGCGGCGAAGGGCTACGAGAGTGAAAGAGGGTGAAAGGAGGGTGGGGGGGGGAGGGGGACTTTGATTAGCTCGACTCACAGGCGCGTATCGCTTCGAGTCTCATGATTGCGGCAGAAGCAGCTGCAGCAGCTTTCCGCAATTTTCGCTCGCTCAAACTCCCCCCCCCCCCCTTCAAACTCCAAATGTGCTTACTCGTTCCAATTTGCGTTTGCATGCGTATGTGAGCGCACTCGGCCGTCGTCCGTTATATACGCCTCTACGTTATATACGCTGGCCTCACCAAAGTCGGTTTTCAAATCTACGTCACTGATCATTCAGCTCGGGTGTTTTTTAAAAGCAAACTTTGTTCAATAATTTTTCTCCCGCTAATTCAATGTTTGCGCAATTATTGTTTTGAGCTACTTGTTATCGATGGGTAAGAAAATTTAGGAAATATTTTTTATCGTTCAATGACTTTATTTTTAACGAATAACCTCCAATATGTTTCAAGTTTTTAGAATTCGTTTAAAACCCTGTTTTATTATTCGTTAATGTATATTATTGATTTATAAAAACTTATATAAACGAATTTAAACCCAGCTCATAATGAAGTTTTAATTTTAACTTTAATATGCAGAACAATAATTTTTGTTAAAAAATCATCTTTTTTTTAAAGACAAAAAACCTAAGTTATTCTGCGAGTACATCCTTATCAATAATTTTTAAACAAACAATTTGTTATTTATTGTTGTGCTTGTAACTCAGTACTGGAAACCAATACTCGAACTCGAATGTAAATGTAATATTCCGTAAAAGAAGCTTCTGAACAAAGATATCGCTTCTCGTCTGAGTTGATTTGATGGAAGCGAAATTGACATTCGAACGTAACAATCCATTCGATTTACGCGAATATCATCTTCTCCGTAACTCCCCTTTATTCCTGGCCTACTTCGCAACAGTACAAGGAATTAATGTTTTGTAGCATACTATTCCTTTCCAATTTGAACAGAGGATATTTCTATTTCTCGCTCGCAATATTTATGCGATTCAAATGAAATGAAGCCTGCGAATATTTTTTTGCGTTACTGGAAAAAGTCGAGAAATGCCCTCATCGATTTGGAGCAAATCACCGGCGCATGGTTGAATTGTAGTTACCATTTGGCGAGTTGATTGAAAAAATGGGCACGAAATTGCACGGTATAAGCTTCCATATACCGAACTTGTAGCATGTGTTACTAATTGCGCCCGGATCCGGGACGCGAGCATTTGTGGTTTACAGGGAACGATTGAACGAGTTTACTGATTGCTCTCTTCGGTCCCACTTTATTCGAAATCGAATCTTAGTTGCTTGGATTTACCGGATCATGCAACGTGCAAAGAAAGGTAAATGCGTTTTGGACTCCTTTTTAATATAACTTTCTTCAACGTACGCTAATTTTTTAACAAAACTTTATTTAAAAAATTTAAAATAATTGAAACGTTGTAATTGGGTTCTTGAATCTCCGTAACTTAAAATTTTTGTCATTTAGGGCTGAAGAGTTGTTTTTTTTATTTATTATTTTAATATCCCGATTCACTCAGACGTAAAATATTATCCCGAATTAGTAAATAATATAGATTATTTTATCAGATAATGCATTAAAATTATTCACAAATGTTAAATAATAAAATTACTTTACAGTATATGTGTAACACTTTAAATGACTCAAATAATAATAAGTGTAAAATAATTAATATTAATTCTATCAAAGGGAGGATTGTACAGAAATAACTTGATTAAAAAATTACAAAATAAATAATTGAAAATAATTAGAAAAAAAAATGAGCGTCGAAATAATAATTAAAATATTAAGAAAAAAACGGGGACTAAACTCTCGAGCCACGCAGCTCTGCTGCTCTTCTCCTGCGTACGAGGGGACTATGCTTTGAGCGATAATCAGGAGAAAAGCCGGCTCCCTTTACCGATTCGCTAACTCTCGCTCGGCCTCAACGGATGTTGTAGCGGTAGTTTTCCCCTGCAAGATGCTCTCTGTCCGCAAGTGTACTCAGTTCCGAGGGAGGCTATAAAATCTTGCCCCCACAATGACAGGCTGGAGGGAGCCAACCTTCTTGTTCTTGAATGGCTGCTCGACCATCGAGCCTATAACTGAATCTACGCGATTAGCGTAAGTGCATATTAAGCTTGGAGATGCATACTGCACCCGGGATTAAAATCGAAGTACTCAATTGGACGTGATAATAATTTACATCATTTAAAAATGTAGTACCTACTTTACGAAAAGGATAGTTTTAATAGCTAACTTCGTTCCGGCCAGCAAAAGTTTTTTTAATTTGATAAGCAGATTTAAAGGTAATTGAATTTCATGAAAATCTGAATTTTCACGTAAGTAGCACAATCCGAATGAGAGAGTCATTCATTAACCGCTTTCTGTAGTTAGGCGTTTCAGTGCCAAGGAAACTAATTTAGCGACGTATCGTTTTGAGGAAAGAATAACGGGCGAAAGGTGCAGGCAGCGTTATTTTGCGCGACATTAATTTTTTGCCTTCGCTCTCGGGGGGGGAGGAAGGCAATAACAGAGGCAGGCAGGCGGCGGTGAGAAATTCAAAATTCCTATTTGCCAGGCGGCGGCTGAAATCTCGCATACACCTTCCGCTGATGTACGATTCTCGTTGGGGCGCAGGAGCCGCAGAAACGGCCGGGCTTGCGCGCAGTCATGTCGCTGACGTTTATGATGCAGGTGGATGACAAATGAAATGTCACTGATAACTGTTGCCTGTAAGTTAATGCAACGCGCCGCCTCGACGCTGGTGCAGGTGCGCTGGCGCTATCGCAATAACGCGACTACCATTGTCGCCTACCGCAAAGATTGCGCGCCGTTCTAATGCATTACGTGACATATTTCGCAGCGGGATTTTCGTTTTTAATCCGTCCGCAGACGCCGTCTGCAATTGCCTCTGCGCGCGATCGAAAAAAGCTCTCCGCGTCGCTCGTCTACCCTGCCGGGTAGCAACGGGAAAACGAAACAATTTATGCGTTATGAAACAGAGATCGCCAAGACGCGCGTGACAATGCAGATAATTAAACGGTTATCATCTGCGAGCCTAACGAGTCGAAATATGGCGGGATTCTTTCGGAGCTTACGTTCCTCGCTGTAATTAGTATTGTAAATACAAAAGACCTTCCGTTTTGCGCACCCAACTTTTTAGATAAAATAAATTGCAAATAACTCTTGCGGCCTGTAAAAAGAATAAAGCCAGCAAGATTTAGCACTTTTTCCCCGTATCTCATGCGGTGCTCGTTTTTGTTTAAGTTTAGGTATAAGCTGCGCTATTACAGATTAATAAATTAATTCTTTATTTACATACACGGAGAAAAATGTAAATGTATAAAAATTACTATACTTTTTTGTCACGCGGGGACAAACTTGCATTATCCTAAATAATTGCTATATTATATATTATATATTAAAATTTAATAGAACTTCACTACTAACTAAAGTAGACTAATTTAAATGCACAATTTTATGATTCAAATGGAAAATTAAATAAAGTTTATAAAGAAAATACATGTGCAATGAGTATTATTGCAGTGAAGGTTGATTAAACATTATTGACTTGCATATGGAGAGACCTATTTAATATTTAAGGGGGTTATATACTGATTTTTCCCTCCTATAAAAAGCCCTGAAAAAAAAAATCTGTGTGATTATGGTTTCTTTTGATAATATCTATCAAAAATATAGCATATGTTGATCAAATGGGCCC
>JAWWEO010000045.1:12722690-12744559 GCA_035582975.1 Ormyrus labotus | reverse complement strand
TCGGCTTCGCCTCGGGCGCCAACTTCACGCAGTGGCGGAACTTCAACTTTCGTCATTTGTACCGTAATATACTATTTCGGCCTCGCAGAATCTCCGGCTTCGCTCTGGTTTCTTTTAGTTCTTTCAGAAGAACGGTTTAAACAATTAAATTGTTTATAACAATTTCCCTTGCCATTTTTTGAAGTTCCACCCTCGAAATTCGTGTTCAGGAGGAAAAAATACCTAAAAAAACACTTGGGTGGAATCGTGGATCTCCATCGGCCACAAAACCCCTTCTGCTCCTGCACTATTATTCTTCGACTTAAATTCTTATTATCACTATGCACATACGGTAGAGAAGTTTTTACAAAAGAGATAAAATCAGTGTACGGGAAAGGTGGATGTAGAAGAGCGAATTTAGAGTCCATGAAAAATACTAATGGCAAAGCGGAGTCAACGGCAACGGCGTCCGAGCAATGGAAGTAAATTTCTCAGGTGGACGGAAAACACAAAAGATAAGAGAGCCACAAGAGAGAAATAACGTAGCTTTCTCTCTGTCGCTCTTGGCGAGTATAATGCGTGAAGTTTTACCCACCGCGACTCTTCTCTTCTGACCTCCCGAGTTGCTACCCTACTTTCAAAGGGAGAAACTTGGAGAAAACATGTCACACACCGCTGACACTCGACAATATCGTTACTATTCCTCTCTTCCTTCCTCTCACTCTCTCTCTTTCTCTCTCACTCTCTCTCTCTCTCTCTCTCTCTCTCTCTCTCTCTCTCTCTCTCTCTCTCTCTCTCTCTCTCTCTCTCTCTCTCTCACTCTCTCTCTCTCTCTCTCGCTCCCTCTCTCTCACTCTCTCTCTCTCTCGCTCTCTCACTCTCTCTCCATACAAGCAACAGCCGTAATTCTTCTTTACTCCAACAATTTTCCTGTTTTGATGCATTTACTCAACTTTTCACCCACGCTAATGCATTCACAAGCATTATCTGACTTTATTTCTTGTCCTCGAAATTTTTATCTTTCTTTTCGCACCAAATCAGATTAACTTACACCGGAAGTGCAAAATTCCGTAACGCAGCAATTGATGCAGTCAAAAAATGCAACTTTCTTAGCTTGAAAATAGACTTTTTATTACTTTGTAGCATTATTTATTAATTTTTTATTTAAATTAATTTACAAGCAAAGAATAAACTTTTTATTAATGCAGTTGTACTCGTTATTTAAACAGCTTTATTGAGATATGTAATACAATTTTAACTTAAGAAATGGAATTTATTATATACCAAACATATTTGTCGAGCTACGAAAATACGAATTTATTATTTTAAAAAAGTAAACACCGGGTACTATCAAGATGTTTTGATCAAAAATTTGTTTATTTTATCATAAGTTTGAATACCGCATGTAAATTAACTGAAAACAAGCGCAACGCTTGTGTAGGTAGTGTCACGCTGAATAGTTGCTCAACGAGTTTATTAGCTCGTGATATCTAGTTCCCCGCACGAGTCTTTATATAGACGTACGTCTATTTTGTTCCTTTAGTCAGCGCCATTTTTACGTTTATAATTACCTGAAACTGGTTCCACTACTATTTAACGTCAACGCGCTCAATATCTTTTAAGTTCAGAAAGCGTCATTTTTATTTGAAACCTACCGGCAGATGAGAAAGAATTAGTAGCGTTTCAGATTTCATTCACATCGTTTTCCTTCCTTTTTTCCGGCGCTCTTTAAATGAAAGTAAAATCTTCCCGCAATAATTGTTTTTTATATTTAACCAGCGACCGTATTCTGCAAGGAAGCGAATTCAACCGACGAAAACACACCAACTAAAGAGTTTGAATGGCCAAAAAGCGAGTATTGCCCTCGAAATAAATTAATAAGTTGAATGCAGCACTCGAGCCTCTTTTCACCCCGGAACTCTCGAAATTTAAATTTATTCGCCTTCCTCCAAAGCAGGGAGATGCTCATAAAACTGACAGTGGTTGCATCGCAGGGATTTAATTAGCTGCAATCAGCATGGGGAATTCACGAAAAGCCCCAGCCGTACAACAAATCCACTCACCTCTCGATTAACATATTTTTAAAGTTATAATTAGTTAACTTTAAAATTTCTCTTTAGTGATATATACACTCCCTAATAAATGTAAACAGAACTTTCTACTCAACAAAATTCAATTCGCTCGGGTTTGAAAATTTTCGAAATATATTCGCGTAAATTGTCAGGTAGATGTCGAAAATAGATACTTTGTGTAAGGCACATTCTTAGCTTGGTGTACTAATAGCGACTTGGCTAGTTTAGGACTAAATTAAAGCTGAAGTTTCGCAGAAATGCCAAAGTCTGAATGCCGCAAAATCCAAACTCATTTGGCTAATGGATAATGAGGAAAGTTGTTTCCCGTAGACAGTTTATTGTTAAAGATCTAGAATTGCGTAGCAGATATTCTCAGTTTACCTCTTTGCTTTGTTTACACTGGCCGTAATAAAAACTTTTAAAAGGTTATGAAAGCAAATTAAATCGAGGTCCTTCTTAGCCCAGACTTATAAATACGTCTGATATGAAATACCAGCGGTGAGCAGCTTGAGTGAGTCGAAATGTTAAGTACATGTGTAAAAAAGATAAAATGTATAAAAATAATAATAATAATAATAAAGTAAAATAAAATAAAATAAAAGAGCGATAATAATAAAAGTTTTGTATGATAAAAACGAATGAGTTGTTTATTTAAAATTCGTAATTAAAAACTATTTGTATAATAACATTTTAAAACATGATGAATGCACAATCGGGCAGTCTAATAAGAAAATATTGTTGAAAACTATAACTATAACCTGACGAATATAGTAACGTCGTGCTGCAAATTACAAAATTTTCCGATATAAGCAGCCGTTTCATGTTCGAATTTTCCGAATCCTGCCGCAAAGCGAATCGCTACCTTCTTAAATCGCTCGAGTTTAGTTATTAGTAGCAAGAAGTAAGTATCTAGCCGAAAATTTACGCACAAAGCCGGTGTATCGTGAAAGTTATCGGTTATTCCGTTAACGTCCGGATTGGCGGCGGAGCGCGGCGCAAGTAACTTCTAGTTTGGAAATTCCGAAATACTGGCACTTGGAGCGACCGCCGGTGGCATATGTTAATAAGCCCGTGGCCCGGCATCGAAGCGCTCAAGAAAAGGCTCGGCTCGCCCCTCTGCGATTCTCCGGCAGCTGCCGGCCTCCCGATATGCACTGTATTAACGGCATAATATGCCGGGCCACGTTTCCCTCCATCTCGGATTTCCAGGGCTCTTGCAGGCGCACGACTTTCTATTACAGGCGCTCCTCGGCACTCGAGTCCCCGCGACAAAGATGTGACGTAATTCGCGTCTTTTCGCTCATCATGAAATATTTAAAAGCTCAATCTTGCCGCACTTCAGAAATAAGGGCTTCGGTAAGCTCTGCCGAAATATTATGGATGCATTCCGATTCTCTTTCGTTGGAGTGCGAAGCTAAATGGAATGAATAAATTGCGATGTTTACAAATGCAGTAAAATGAGATCTGAACATATAACTGTTTGTCCCGCCCACCATATAATAAACGCTAAGGAAATTGAAGTTTTAAAAGTAATGCGATAAAATTGTCTTTATTCTCATTGAAAGTTAAAATTTTCAAAAATATACGAAAATTGTAGTATTTAGAAATAACAGTTTTTTACATAATTCAATTAGGAGCTGAAAAACAGTTGGACATTCTATTATTCGTCAGTATTAATATTTTTAAAAGCAGTGTTGACAATGTGCATTTTTCTAACGAATAAAAATATGATGAAAAAGATGATTAATCAAAACTCTGCTCTAATTTTTTGTAGAATAAAAATGGAATAGCGTTATTCGACGCACGCGAAAGTAAGCGCTCGTGGCAAGTGCCGGACATGACATCGAGGGTGCAATAGCAGCTCGAAGGCAATAATATTTCATGAACTAATTTCGAAGCGCAGAAACGTCAAGGCGCCTATTTAACATTTCGAAGCGCTTGAGTGATTCAGCTCGTTCGGCCGAGCTTGCGATTCATTTAAAGTGTTTATCGTGAATTAAAGTAAGTGTCTACACAAATCTCGGAGGAGCGTCGCTCCGAACACTTTAGCGTTTACACGGCGCAGTTACACACGGACACGTAGGTGTGCTCGTGCGAGGAAGAGAGAGCAACGCTTGTATACGATATTGATTCTAGCGGCGCGGAGTAGCGCGTAAATATTCATGATACTGTTAGAAGGATCAAGCACCGAGCGACCGTAGCTCTGCTCCCTCTCGCTCCCTCTCGCTCCCTCTTTGTATATATCGCGCGCAAACAAGCGACATAAGCAGCTAGTCTCTGAGCGCCAAGCGCAAAGACGCCCATTTGAGAAAACGAGATAGATTAATTTGATAAACCTTTCTTTCCTTTCCAGCTGATTCCTTTACTTTTTATCTGCGCAAGTTGCAATTCGATAGCAAGTTTCAAGACTCTGAATAATTACGATTCAGTAAGCTCTTCTCGTTTGAGTCTTTATTGTGAATCTAGAAAACGCAGCATTGAAATTCTTTGAAAAATTTTAACCTTAACACGGCGTAGAAAAAGTAAAAGAATATTCATGACTAATGCGTACTCGTAATACTAATTGTAAAAGATATACTTTTAATGAAGTTAATATCTAGCACAAGTTCATAAATCAAAGTATACAGAACTTTACGTTAGTTTAACTCTATCGCTAATAAATTACAAGTTCCCCTTCTCTATCGTACGCATTTCTGGATATCTCCAATAAACCATTTTCATCTTATTTTCTGCTCCTAAAAAGAGGCCTCATGAATTTCCGGAAACTAATTTTACTAGCCAAAGAAAGTTACGTAATTAAAATTAGGTAGACGGGCGTCTGCAGGTGGGTCCCTATTGGAAAAATCTATTTCGCGCAGATTTTCTCCTTGTATAAACCTTAGCGAGGCTTTCTGCAGCGCTAAATCCGATAACACTGCAGGAAAGTCGTAAAAGTATTCGCGTTATACGACGCGTCGTATAAACGCAAGAGTAGGGCTTCAAAAGTAGGCACGTTTCCTCTCGTTCTCCTGACTTTCGATACGACACACCGGCGCAGAGAGAGAGAGAGAGAGAGAGAGAGAGAGAGAGAGAGAGAGAGAGAGAGAGACTTATCATATACACGACATAAATTTTGATATTCCACATCGCTGAAATAATATTGTTTCCGTTTGCATCTGCAATTTTTCGGAAATATTTATACTTCCGTATAGCTTGTTCTAGCCGCTCGCGTGTATTTCGCGCGATATTTATTCATGACTGTAAAATGTAGTCAAGTAAACATCGTATAACGTTTGCCATTTTCCAAGGGAGCAGGTAGGATACTATAAACAAAAATCATTTCATTAAAGAAAAAAGTACGCCGGCTACGCAGTAGTAAATAAGCGTATTTGTGCCCGAGTCGTATAAATTGTTATTAGACACGTTTTTACGTCGAATATACGATGAAGCGGTAAAGCAGGAGCTTTTAAAAGTCCTTTACAATCCACTAAGCTCCTATTTTCGATTTAGAGGTAATGGCACGCCGGCTATGACCTTAAAATTATGCTTCGCGACGTTGATGGCATTCGTAAATAACCCGTGTCATGTGCGTAGTTACTTTAGTGGCTATTATTCTTCCTTTAACGTAATCACTGTTATCACAGAGCGTCGACGCAGAGCTACACCGAATAAGATGCAGACAGCGAGCAGGACATTACGCAGAGCTGTCCAAGTATAAAGAATGCTTTTTTGCTTTTTAAATTTTATATCAGACCGCATAAAAGAGCGCATCCCCGAGGCGCATAAAAGTAAACGCCTTCATTTGCATTTCACACTTGAACGAGTCAATAAACCTAATACAAAACGATGCCTACCTCTGTTGCCCGGCTGGTTCAAGCTAGCTTTTAGCTAAATATTATTCGCCCTACAATTTCGAGTGTTAAAAAACTGAACCGAAGGTATTATTACTTTTATCAGATATCACTTCATTCCCGAGTTTAGCTAAAATCAGTAAATCCTTACATTTGAAATGAGCAGCGATAATAGCAATTCTCGGTAAGCTTTGTCGGCGTGGTTACTGTTCGGCGGAGGCTGAAAAAAAGCGTGCGAGCTTCTATTACTCTCTTTTGTTGCTTATTCGCGCGGGTCGACGTTTGTATTGGAAAAGTAAACGATCAAACATTCCCGCGCGCAAGCCAATTGAATTCAGACAAAGTGAATACGCTCGACCGCGTTCGCGCCTTTATGTAAATCGGTCGATGCTCCCGTGAACGCTTAAAAGTTGATTATTTTCCGCGCTCGTTATTCAAAATTTATTGCTAAAATGAATTTCTGTCGGGGAAGGCTTGATGAATATTAAAATTCTTCAAAGGCGCACGCTTCGTAGTTTGGGAATCGAATTGACGTAGTCAAAAGCTTAGTTTGTCGTGTCATTTCATATGCAAATGACTGCTAAATTTTAATCGCCAATTTGCTCCATAAAAACGATGGGGCTTGCATTGTCTAGAAATGAAAACATGATTTTCCTCAAGAGGGATAAGCGTTAACTGCCTATTCGGCTTTTTACCGTTGAAAATACTTCATCGTTTGCTAAAAACTAATAAACAAAATTATTTAAAAAAAAAAACGGCACGACCGCAGCGTATCTCTGTCTGAAAGTGCAACGGAGAAAAGAGCATCTTCGGCAATATTCAAAAAGCAGATAAGCGAAGCGAGCGCAGCAATCACAGTAAATTTTTCAATATCAAACCAACTCGTAAGGATATCCCTCGGAGGAGGAAGCCGCTTGCAGAGCCAACATATATCGCTTTATACTCCACGGTAAGCGAAGCTTTTATCGCGGCCGGGAGTCTTGCCGGCGTTATCGGCCCGCGCCTCGCGACTCAAATCTGCAACTGGAAATGGCATCTCGAGCTCGGCGTTATCAAGTCGCGTTAGGGCAGATTCCCCGGTGACGCGAAATTGCCGGGGTTTTACGAGAAGCCGCCGCCTGGATTATCGCGGTCGCTTGAGTAGCCCCGGGCGTCAAAATAATAGAAACTGCCTGGCGGAAGCAGGTGTTGTTCGATTGTTAATACCTCGCGCCTGAAATCTACCGCTCATTCGAGGACGACGTTCCCACAGGAACGTTGCACAGCGTCGCGCGATATTGCGTTTTTGCCGGAGGCTCCGGGTTAATTCGCTCTTACTCGAGCTTACGGGCTGACAGGCCTCGGACGTTACTACTTGCGCTCTATACGAAAGCATTTTATTTCAATGATATAAACCAGAGTTATCGAGTACGAGCGAGCGGTTATATAACTCACGGATTGTTTGATTACAGTTATTAACAAATCCTGCATTTGACAGAATCAAGACGGATCTGCATTTAGCTCGCTGCATCAATTTCTATTTGAAGCGAATTTATTCAATTATATTATATGTTCCAGGACGAAATTGATCGTCTGGGTGAATTGAACTCGCGCGCAAATCGATTTTTAAAACCAAAGAGCCGTTGATAATCACAAAGCTAAACAAGTCAATAAGGAGTCAGTCAAATTATCAAATGCATAATGGGACTCCGGTACATTAAACACTCGGAGCCGCCGCAGTAGCTCGCAGTACATTTCTCTCGAGCCTCTGCGTATTTACCAGCCGTATCAACGGATTAGCGGAGCTGTACCAGTCGAGAACTCGGCTCTCTGTCTGTCTCTCTCTCTCTCTCTCTCTCTCCCTCCCTCCCTTCCTCCCACTTTCTCTCTCATCTCTCTCGGGCGGGATGAAATTGATAGATTCGGGCTTTGCGCTCGCGCTCCTGAGCAGCCATTTCCGCAGCCAAGTACCTAGTTCCGCTGGTTCCTGGAAAGGTAGGAACGTGCCGCGACCCAGATGCTATTTCTCCTGCGTGCATTTCGCGCGCGAACGTATGTTCTTGCCGGAGCTGTACGTCGCCCCGCCAAATCTATGATATGGAATACGCATAAAAACGAGATCGAGATACGCGGAAATTTATCCCTCCCCCCCGAGCGCGGAACTCTCGCAGGCACGCCGAGCAATTTCATTTTTTATGCCCCGGAATTTTACGCGTCTTTAGCGGAATTCAACTTTGCAAATTAAAATTTTTACGGCCGCAACTATTAAATGTATTTTTGCCTCGTCTCGTAAAGAGCGAGCGGCGGGAAATTGCTTCTGATTAGAATTCAATGTTTTGCCGCGCGAAAGTTTGCCGTTGCCAAATGCCTTGCTCTTTTCCAGCCTTGCGACGAGTATTATGTAGGCGCGAAAAGGATCTCCTCATTCGACAAAATGAGAGAAAACGAAGGACGCGGCTTAGAGCATGCAAAATACCCGGCGTTAATCGAATAAAAAGGCAAATGACGAAGCTCGGCTCCCTAGACTTCATTAACGTCTCATCAAAGTCAAGGGAATCCCCTTGACACGTACCGGTATCAGCACTTAGTGCACACATAGTTGAGAAAATCAACAACCTGTGGATATTTGGCAATCTGCTTTACTTCGGCGTCGTGAGGGAAGAGCGGCGAGGCTGAAGATATAACTAAGGGATATACGAAACGAAAGTGCCGGGAGAGCAGCGGAGGGGCGGGAAGGGAGGGGGGGGGGGAGAAAAATACAAGGAAAACAGAAATTTATACTGCCACGGCTGCCTCGGATCCCAGGTGTATCGTTTTGCCACAAGTAGCTAGATGTGCTTGGGTAATGCGAAAATAAAAAGTGATACGGCCGTAAAGTTTCAATATCTTTTATATTCGTTCGGCAAGTATTTCGCGCGATGTGTAGAAAATGTAGCTCGTTTTTTAACGACGCTTGTTTGCGCGCGTCGATCTGCTCGCGCGTGTAAAAAAGAAAAAAGAAAAATTCGAGCGCGCTGTAATCTTTGATGAGCCCGCGCGGGTGAAAAAAGAGGCTTCTGCTAACGTCGGCGCGACTGCGCACTGCTTCCGCCTTCGTAAATGAGACAGCCGATCAACTGGATTATTTCGCCGAGCTTCGACATCTCTTTTCTTAGTTTCATTCTATTTTCCGCGGGAGCGCTCGATAGTCCTGGACGGGGGAATTAGAGGAGCTCTATCCGGATCAGTAAAAATAGAGATAATAGTTGCGAAAATTGAATTCTTTAATCCCCTGCATATTTGCGTTCGTTTCACTGTTGCTCGGCTTAAATATTGCCAGGAGTTTCAAACTCGTCTGATTGATTTCCATTTTTCAGGGGCCTCTTTTTCGCTTGCTATCACAAGCGAATGACTTAAATTATCCAAAGAAATTTTAAAATCTGTTAAATCGTCGAGTATGAAAAGCGTAATACCCTGAATAAATAACTATTGAAATCGTATACGATCACGAGGACGACTCTTTGTTAGAATCTGATACCGATTGCCGCGAGAGCATTCGAATAAGGTCGTGAATGCGATTCTCGTGCCGATATCCTTAGGGGCAGTCCAGCGAGGGAAAAAAGCAGCGGCGGCGGCGGCGGCGGCGGCGGCTGTGACGGTGGCCTGTTTATGATTCGCGGCATTATTGAATGGAGCCGTGCTCGGTCATGTATCGGCCCTCGGGCAGCGCAATAAAAAGTTACGTGACACCTCTGGCGTGCCGCTGAAGAGAGGCGCTTGTCCCATTTCGAAAACACACAGCTATAGGCCGCGCGCGTAGCTCGCGCACAGAAAGAGGCGAGTCCATCCGGAACACGCGGGGAATTTGCATTCGAGCCACGTAAAAGCGGGAAATCCTTTTGTATGATAATCCCGCGCGGGCCCGGGAGCAAATCGATTCGCGCTTCGACGAGTTCCGGTTTGTCAATGGAAAATGACGCGATATCTCTGCGCGCGCGTCTCCGCTTCCCGTTCGCTTTCATCTTTCTCGAAAAAGAGCGCTCGAAAAAAATGCAAGAAAGATAATAGAGCCGCGACAGCGTTCTGCGCAGCTGGACTTTTTATTTGCCCGCCGCCGCCGCCGCCGCCGCCGCCGAGTATATATCGAGCAGATATAAATCCCATTGTTTCACTCTCGAAGGTGGTCGATTCGCGGTACACGCGACTACCCGCATTGAATTCAATACTGCGCTTAACCATTGTCGCGGATTATTTACAATAGCGAGACGTCATTGCGAAATTATATTTCCCCCGATAAATTTAGCAGACACGCGTCTTGCAGCCGCGAATTCTAGGAAAGAGCCCTTTACTTCTGCGCGATTCGTTGATCGGATAATTAGAGAGTTATTCCTCGGCACGTCAGTCAAGAAGTTGGCCGATATGAAATTCCAGCCCGGATACGAAATTCCCAGCCATTAGGGTGCGCTTCCAAGAGAGTTTGCACAAAAATTTCTGCCCTTCTAAGCAAGTCGCAGTCATTAATTGAAATCGGAGCTGCAGCGCGGAGGCAGGAGCTGTATTTACGTTTTCGCAAGTTTATTAGCTGCTCTTAAAGAGAGGGGAGCCGGGGGTTTGAAGTGCGTTGCCGAGTTTGGCGGTTCTAGAAAAGCCTCTCAAGATGCAAAACGATTCATTTCGGAATATCTTGTGCTTCCGCTCAAAGACGAAGCTCTACCAAGTTGTCGTAGTTCCTACTTCTGATTCGCAGCGGCCAGCTCTCGTTGGTTTGCCCTGCTCTTCCTTCCTCGACTTGCAAACTTTACAGGCAGCGGCAGCGGCGGATGAAATTAATTTCGGTCGATTCAATTACTACCGCGCGACATTGCAACGTATACTTGATTCAATGCTAAGGACAACAGCCTGTTCCGACGGCAATTTGCGTTACTAAATGTTGCTCTCTGCCTTCCGGCAGTTGTCCCGCTACTTTTTATCGGTGCACAATCGACAACCGCTAACGCTTTTTGTAGCTCTGGAATCTCCAGCAAATCTGAAATTCAAAATGCTAAATCGAATGTCACGACTGCAGCCCGCGTCGTAGATGTTTATGGAAACGAGGCGACTTCGCAGTTTTAAAGTTTATACTTGAGTTTGAATCCGCTAAATTTTGAATCGTTTGAAAACTGGATTGCGAGTTTTGAAAATATCCCCAGTTTCTCGCGCTGATTTAAAACAAATGCAAACAGAAATGTTTATAGTAGATTTCGACACTAGTGCGAAAGAGATTATTCTCGACCTCGCTTCGCTCCGGTGACAAACTCACGAGTCGAGAATCACCTTTCGCACGCGTATCGAACAATATTTTTCAATACGACGACCGTGACAATTTACGCACGTAGGGTGAAAAATACTTGTTTCGAAATATCAATAATGCGTGAGACGTTAATATTTCGATGTTAAATTAGATACTTTGTATAGTTTTAAAAAAAGCAGTAAATTTCAAGAGCAATAATAGAACGCCTTATTTACCGTGTAAGAGATAAAGCTTAACAAAATTTATCCGTTGAAAGCACTTCTCGAAAAAGAATAAGTAGATAAGCGAGGGGTACGGTAAGGCTTTGATACTTACATATGACTTTCGCATCGCAGTGTAAAGTTGCAGTCAAAGTTTTCAGAAATTTCTTTATTTTTCTAAAATTTCATCCCCAAACTCGGAAAAATCTAAAAATTCGATCATTAAAAGAATGCTTTATTTGCTTATGATAAAGTGTATGCTGCGCGAGTATAATTTTTTTATTAAAAAAAAAAAAAAAAAAAAAAAAACGCTGCTTTGAAAGTTTGCAAATTTTGTTTGTTATTCTCGTAAGTTCCGTCTGCTTGCAATGCGCATGCCACCCGCGCCCATATTGATTTAAAACCTCTTTCTCGACTATACCTCTTTCCTTCTTTCTCGCTTTTCTTGCTTAATATTGCTCCTTCTCGCGGAAATCAACAGAAGAAGCGCATTCCGAAACGCGAAAGAAAGCACACTAATCTGTCATTCTTAATCAAGCCAGCTCGCATTTTATGACCGAGTGCTTCTGCTAGTTGCAGCTCTAAAATTGCAGGCCCGAAAAATAAGGCGACGCGATCGATTGAAGTAAAGCTCGCCGGCAGCGTAATAACTCGAGGTAATAGAATCTTTCGGAATGAACTCTCTTTTCGTTTACCTCTTTTCCCACGGTATTACCGACGCGGCGTTGCACTCCAACACGGCTATGTCGAAGACACGAGTCTGCCGTTGGTAATCGAACAAGTTTATTCGGGATCGTGAAATTCGCAAGCTTTGATGTCTGGACCGAGGTAGCTTTGCCGCGCTCTCCGCAGTTAAGCATGCAGCCAACACGTAGTTAACCCTCGGCTCAAGTTCGGTCTTATTTACGGGCGCAGACGTGCGCACAATCGCCGTAAAACACGCTCAAGTTTTTGCCAAGTTTTCTCTAATCAGCCGACCGGCAGCGACACGACGCTAAAATCGCCGTATTTATGCGCCGGTCGCGCGACAGCCTAATGTAATCGCCGAAAGTTTCGGCCTGTTTCGCGCGGCTCCCCCCCGCGCGAAATGTTCGATATAAACTTGGCAAATCTATTGCTTTTTATATCGCGGAACTTTTTCAACGGCCAGGTAGATTCTCAATAGGCCGAAGAGAATAATGCATTATTTGCTCGGGGGGGCCGAGCTCTACTTTAGCTGCTTTTTCTCGATTTTTTTAGCCCGAATTTTTTCGAAAATTCGAACGAGTTTACCTTCGCCCGATGCGGAATTCGTTCCACGATCGAACTGCGGTAAAACTTCTTTATTTGAAAAATAAGTTTCTCTTAGTTAACTTTAGAACTGCTCTTTAGGACAAATTGCAGCAGGCGCTTTTTTTCTTCGCCTGGAAAACTATTTGTGTTGAGGATCAAAATTAGCCTTGGATTATATACTCTCTGCAAATGCACTCGAAGCACGCGTAAACTGCGTGTACATTAGTATTCTTAAAGCAGAAAACTTTTCGTATTAGCATGCAGATAAGGATTTAAAATCTTTCTGCATGAAGTAATTTATTCGAGTCTGAAAATCCAGCCTGAGTAGTCTAATGGATTTGACAAACAAAACTAGATAAAAAGAGATTAACGAGCTTTGCAAAAGAATGCAAAACTCGATCTTGAAAAGTTCGCCGGAGAGCCAATAATACCGTTTCTTTATGAGAGATAGAAAAGCGCTTTTCTAATGACAAGAATTTCCAGCAAGAGATTTTATTGTCCGGGAAAGTTTGTTGGTCCGGCCGTTATATTGACACGTATAGGAAACGGCGTCGAACGTATATATAAGGTAAGGTAAAAGAGAGAAAGGAAGTCCTGAAATGCTTTCCCTATCGGCGCTCGTTTTATAAGGAAACTTTTTGCGGCGGCGAAACCCTACGGGTAAAGTTTATCATTTAGGACAAAGGTTGCACGGGCGTGGTGTCACGACTCTTGGAAACTGAGAAAGAGAACTTCATGTTCCGAAGAAGGGGGAGGGAGGAGGTCGCCTTTCCCGTAAGCCCCCGCTGCCACCCAAGAAAAATGCTCCGCTTGCTTTTTTGTTTTCAGCCTTAGGAAATTTAAAACTCGTCCTCCCCGCGGTGTATAAGCCCGCAAGAATTCAAAACGAACTTGGCTTCTGCCGCGGCTGTGATTATTCGACGGGAGAGGAAAAAAACAGGGACTGCAAGACGCTCGGGAAGCTGCGTTCCGAACGAGTTTCGCGAAACTAAGTACCCGATTAAGCTAATCTAATTATGCGCAGCGAACCGGTTTTATAATTCCGATGCGTGCTCGTAGTTTTTAGCTGATGCCGGCGGCGGATTCAATGCGCTTGAATAATGCCTGCTTGAGCTTTATCGGGTCATTAGTAAGATCAACTTCTTAAAGGAAGCAATTTAGAGAAGTTTCTAATAATTGCAAAATAATTTAGCTTTTTCTTTTTGTCAATTTTCTTATTTAAAATAAGAGCTTTCAGAAAATAGTTACATTTAGTCAAACCTGGTTATCATTTGGTAATAACGTTTCTAATAATTTTGTTTCATAATAAAATAGAGACTAACTACATAAAGGCAGAAAATACTTCTTCCCATTATTTTTTTTATTAAAGAAAAAAATTTTTTTTCAACTTTTTTTTAAAAAATCTGATCAGATTTTGTTCCTAATATTCTTTTTACATTTCAAATATTGCATTGGCGATCCTTGAAATTGATAGGTAATCGTTGGAGTATGTACATAGTTGTAGAAGCTATTCTCAAAAAGGAAGCAAATATAGGTCAATATATATACTGGTATTTTTCATTACGCACGTCGGCGTTAAGGTTACGAGTCGGAGAGAAAATTCTGTTACACGAAGAAGGTCACACTTGGCGTGACATTTCACCGATGTACTAACGAGTGACGTCGGGTTGCGTCATATAATGCTGGGAATGCGAGTAGGTAATCTAGAGAATGGCAGTGCACGTGCACGAGAATATTTAATTTAAAATTTTCGTAATTCTTATCATTCTTTTAATTTCACGTTAAACATTAAGAAGAGTCAAATTTACGCTCAAGTCGTATAATTTTTAAAATTAAATTTTTTTAGTAAAAATAAGTAAATAATTTGTAAGTGTACAAGCAATAATTTTTTTTTTTTTTTTTTGAAATACCAAATAATTAAAAGGGTTGTTTTTTACTTGTAATTTTACTAACGCGGTACAAGTTTTAATTTTCGCCCAACATTTATAAACAAGAGCACGATAATTACAACCATGATAACATTAAACAAATATTAGACGTTCATTTAGGCATATCATTGTTATTGGATAATATTATAAACAGTCTTGCATTTTTATTTCTTGCATTGGAATCGCGTAGTAGATTTTAAAGAGAACGGACTGAAAAGAATTCGGTTTATTTACGCCTAAATAAGAGGTCAACTTTACTTCTGCCTCCGTCAGTCTAAAATTTTCGGAAAAATTCTCAAAAATTGTTTTTTAGATAGAAGCTTTTCAATGGCTGAAATCTAATAAACCACAATTACCCTTCTAATCAAATCCGAGCACCACATTGAACATAATTGTCTTGCCCTTAATACCCTACAGGAGGATATGACATTGAGTAGGTAAATAAAAAAAAAGTTCTTCCACTTTATTCGATCGGTTATACATATAAAGTGGCAGCATAAAAGTGTCAATAACACTTTTATCTGCGCTGCCGCAAGCTGTTGTATTGTAAAAATCTGAGCTTCATCGTACATTTACATAATAAAAAGTGCAGAAAAAGTAAATTTATATAAATGGTAAAACTACATAGATATATATATATATGTGTGTATTATGAACGCAAGAACGCTTAGAGTATTCGGCTCTCTTAGATATTGGCAATCCCGGAGACGGCATCAGGGAAAAGACGGACGACGGGGATTGGCGGCAGCAGCCTCAATACACTTCTCCGCTGGGCAGCTCTCTCGCGTGGATTTTATGCTTCGGCTATAACCTTTAAAAGCGCAAAAGCAATCGCATTCGCGTCGCCGTAAAGGCAAAATGGCCGGGCGCTACTTGGCTTTGCCGTTACACGAAAAGTCCAGCTACCGGCTTGCGTACACGTAGAGAAACGCGCGTCTTTCTTATTTTGCCAGTCGGGGCTGTACTTGGAAAGTGGAGCGGAATTTCGAAGGGCTCTTTTCAACCCTTGAATTATCTATCGGGTTTTTCGAAAATTTTTCATCCTCGTCGGCGTGAGAGACGCGGCTCGTTCCGCTGTCTTCGCAGGGGTGAATAAATGATTTTCCCCGGCAGCGGACTGGGACACACGCAGTCACGCATAACACGCGCCATCGGTTCGAGACTCTCGCTCGCCTCTCGCTCTCTCTCTCTCGCTCTCTCCCGCTTTTGCTCCTCGTCTTCGCTCGATAGTCGCAGATGGAGTGTCGCCTCTCGCTCTCCCGGCAAATTTTTCACGTTCAATAGTCCGCGCTTCGGGTTCCTTCTCGCCTTGACTAGACAGACAACGGCCGTGTTTCAAACTTGTCATTGAAATACTCGACTAGCTCTTACAATGAAGAATGTTTCGCTCCCCCGAGCGTATATATTACTTTTATTAGCTCCCTGTTAAATTTAACTTGCCAAGAAAAATTGCTCCCCATTTCTAAAGACAATTTTCATGTAGACGGTGGCGCTTTATTATTTCGATGACAATGTTTACTTTTAAAATATTCGTATTTCAAATTTAGCTTTCGTACTTGTGCGATCACCGTCACTTTTTGCATCTCCGAAGAGATTTGGGCATTTAGTTTTCTATATGCCTTAATCGAGCCTTGAAGAGTATCTTTATCGGCGGTACAAAAGCAGGGGGTCGGAACAAAAATTTCGACAGGGCGATAAGCAATTGGCAAAGGGGAGTTCTTGGCTAAAGAGGCAGACTTATTTTCGACGATCTCGTCAGTCCGACATCTCTATGTAAGTCTGCGCGCGGGTAAATAAAAGTTATACCGTCGTCCCTCGGGTGCTTGCGTTCTCGGCTCGTATAGAACAGGGCGAAAGGTAGGACGGTTCTATATATCGATATCTCTATCGAGTGAACTCAAACAAGCCACACAATACAAATGAAAACGTCGACGTTCTGGGAGGCGATCTTCCCTCGCTCGGTATTTCCTCCCGACTGTTAGTTTAACAGAAGCAGCCGCAGCAGCAGTTCCTCCTCCCGCCGTTCGCCCCGTGAGAAGTTCGCGACGTGCACTTGCTTATTTCGGGCACGTAACCAGTTCCGGTTATTGTGCTGGCCGCGCAAAGTGCCTTTTTCGAGCGAATCTCACCGTATTCTCTCGCACGTTCTCTTATTTCGCGGCGATGATGAAAAAGCTTAAAAAGCCGGCGCCTGCGATGGCGGGGTAAACTGTTTTCACTGGGGCTTTACGCGCCGCCCCTCGCGTGTAAATAGCGCGGGGGGGGGGGGGGGCGGCCGGGGGTTGTGCCCCGCCGCCGCGAGCGCACGCATTAACAGAGGCGTCGAATGCACGGAGCCCCGGAGAGCCCACCGCGAGCAGCATTGTTAGCGGGCCTCGCTCGCGTTCATATAATGTGTACGCGGACTGTGATGAAATTCGCGCGAGCGCCTATGACAAAGGCCGCTCGGACGAGCGATGGTTTAACCCGTAGTCAACAGTCCCCTCTTCCTTCCTCAAAGCGCTGCCGGCGATCGCTCATTTTCTATGCGCCAATTACTCGTCATTATTTAAACTGGGAAGAAAGCTTCTCTCAACGCTTTGCTTTGAAAATCTCATTTCTTGCCGACGAGCTGAATTGCGCGTTTTTTTATTCGCTCGAGCTAAACTGCGGATTTTAATTAAAAGCAGATCGTATATCTTCATCAATCGTTGATCAGTAAATTAGTCGAGCTAAGAAAAGCACGATTAAAATGATGTTCTGTGATTAATGAAGAATTCCCTTAAAGTGAGAGATTTTTTGCAGAAATCGATATGTTTTTAATTAAGCCCCGATAGCTAATTAACATAATTTCCTTAAAAGCAACTCTTTTAATATATTGCTCGTAGATTTGAAAAGCCAAAACCAATTAAAAGTTTATTTGCATTCAATATTGGTGCAAATATTCATTTCATATAAATTTCTATTTATCAAGATATTTCACCATTTTTAAAAACGCTTTTCCCGATGCTCCAGTCTTATTTCGAAAGTAAAAATTTTGCTTTAGAACGTGCAGTTTCCTTAAATAGTTGCATAATTCCTCGAGCGGAATTTCGATGGAATCTGATACTTTAGAGTTTTCCGCTATTTTTGTCGCAGTATTTGCGAGTTCATTTCCTCGTATTCCATTGTGCAATTGAATCCCGTGAAATTTAAAACCATTGATATTCACCTTTTCGCGGAAAATAACATTGTTCGATCTCAAAAATGTACGGACTGGTTTTTGTTATCGGACTCAAATTTTACAAATCATAATTTCAAACGTAAATTTTAATTGTGTTTCGTTCAATACAAACATGCAGATGCAGGTGTGACTTTGCTTATGGAATGCGGAATCAAATTAAACTAGTTATTTTCAGATTTTAATTAGTTTCTTGAATTTGCGTTTCGAAAGCATTGCTTTGACAAATTAAACAAAATTATATATACGTAATCCCTCAATCAAAATCAAACAATGGTCTGCACCACTCAAACTCGCCTGAATTCATTGACTTTGCCTGACCAGGTTCGTAGAAAGAGATATTGCTTATTACTAACCGTTACGACATTCCGGTGTAATTAAAGCGCTGCCCCTTTCATGTTTTTGTCGGTTGACCGACGCTTGTTTAGGCTCTCTTTCATTTACTATTAATTAAGTGCAAATATGATTAAATTGTTTGTTTGTACAAATAAAGTGTGCAAGTATTTGATTAATTCAGCACTGTATATAAAATTTATCACTTTTGCTTAAAGATTGATTCGTATCTGGTAATTGATTTGTAAGGGCTCCTCTTCAAGCGTGATGTAAGCCGAAACACGTAAGCCTCCAAGAGCTTAAGGGAATTGTCTAAAAGAGCGCTAAAAGCTATTTTCGCAGTAGGAGAACGTGGACACAATCATAGTAGACGAGTTATGACTATTACTACTGTTATTATTATTAGCTTAGGTCAGTATATAAAAGAAAATTGGACGATAGAAAGTTAGAACCCGAAGGCAATGTACAAGAGCAGTTTTAAGAAACAAATGCTGTACTTTACAAATTAACGTAACAATAAGATTTACTTTTAGCCTCTCGAGGGTCTTATTTTTCAGAGGGAAGGGGGAAAAAAAATAATGAAATTAGTGTGTTATTTGATCTATATTTATCTCGGAACGAAATACAAGAATTTTACGAGGCTCGCGCACTGAAATAGAAGGGATATTGAGTTTACTTTACGAGTTCGTGTGTGATCTAAGGTTAGCGGAAGGCAGCCGAGACGTTGAGATATCTGTTGTTATCTAAGTGCTCATCACGGCGGAACCCAATGTTCCTCGCTAAAGCTCTATGATGCTTTCTTACTGCTCTAATCTGGTTTAAACATTATTCTCCCAAAGCACATGGATTTTCTAGTATAGCAATTTACTCGGAATACGATGCTGCATTCAATGCGAACGGACGGAGGGTATTCCGGAAATTGCGGAATTTTAAAATTTTATTGCTTTAAACTAATCTGCCCGAAAGTAAGTTTTTTTAATTCTCGCAATAATATCGAACCAATTGAAAGAAAGGACTTTTTTAAATTAACAGTTCAGACTTTCTTTTTCTCTGAAATAGAGATTCGCTTTTGTTATCTGCGAAAAGAGAAAACAAAGGAGGGGAACGATGTTAACTACCGGCCGGAATGGAGTCCGAGGCTTAGGGAATAAGTACACGTATGGTCTTTACGGTGCCTTTCGTGAACCAATATACGCTAGCCGGCGGAGAAATAACGAAAAAGGACTATGATCCTCCGAGCATTTAAAGATAATCCCGGCTGATTACTCGCGCGGCCTGAACCGGCGGCTCACAAAAACATGATTGATGAAAACAATCCGGATATCCGTCCGGCTAAAAAGCGACTCTTAAATCCGTACCAGCCAAGCTGGGACCTTTTGCCGATGTGCTTTTTACGACCCTTAATAAAGTTATTCCACTTCCATCTGTATTTAGTTTTATTACGGTTACACGTAGCTTTCGAAAACCGTTCCGGGAGGAGTTATGAAAATTACCGACTTCCTTCTGTTGCTCTTTTGAAAGGTTGCTCGTCTAATGGTGCATTGCGCATGCGCGTACTTTCCCAGACGGAGTAGCGCTATCGCGAGAGTGGTTGCTTCCGATAATATCGCTTTCTCACAAGCGGCCGATGCTCTTCCATCTGCCGGAGTATACATATATCAGTTCCAAGTTTATGGTATTTGAAGTGGCGCATGCTAAATGGCGTTGTAAAGCGAGTAATGATCACCTCCGGCTAATCGTACGTAAGGTGTGTTGCGACATTTTGCCAGCCGTGTACATAAATTCAGCACGATTGCGTGTTAATCTTCTAATAAGTGTGTAAGCACAGAGCCGATTAAAGCATTACAACAGATACGTACGTCATAATTCGGTCTGATTGGCGATCTCGTACTCCGTCTAAATGCTTTTTGCGAGAATCAAAATTCTTACTCTCCTACCTTCTAAAACGTGTTCCCACAAGTAAAACTTGTCAGTTTACCGTGCACAATCTGATACAGATTAGCAAGAACTGTTGCTGCAGCTGATAAGTTTATACTGTAATGTTCGTAAAATAAAAGATAAATCTTTTTCCTGTGCTGGAAGCTTTGACAAGCTTTTAACCTGTTTTCTGAAAGGAATGCAATATTCTTTATTATATCGTGGGATAAAATGTGTATGCAGCAATTCAACTTAAAACATATTTTGAAAACTAAAAAATGGCTTTTCTGCAGAACAGCACAATAACGGGTGAGAATTAGAAGGCTAGTCAATACGAAGGGATCTACTTTACCATTTTCAGTCTTTACATTACGACAATTATAATTATAATTAGAGCACTTGTAAACAGTGCAGCGGTAGTTCTGTAGTAGGACACTCTTGCCCGGGTAATTTCACTGAGAAAAAAATACTATTGAATTAATAAAGTATATTACTAAATTGATGACAAGGAAAAAACCAAATTTCGCCGATGAAATATATCATTAAATCAATGAGAATTCTATTAAATTAATGATATCAAAATGATTTTGGTAAAATATTTCATTAAAATAATCATCAAACTAAATAATCGTATTTTTAACTTGATAACATATTTTATGAATACAATCACAGAAATTATTACATTTTTTCTGATTAATTTTATTCTCTCATATTATGAAATGGAATGCTAAAACAATGAATGTAAACACATATTTTAGTAAACTAAATTTCAATTTCTTAAATTTTAATAATCAACATTTAATAAGACTTGTTATTCTGCATCTTCAAATTGAATCTTTATATAATTATTTTAAAACATATAAATAAAAAAATTCTATGAAATTAATTAATTTGTATAATTTAATAGTTAAGCGATAAACTAATCGAATGAAATAGTGCTCATCAGATTTAAAAAAACTTGATATTTAGTTTAGACTAAAATATATTTTAAAATTAATTATTTCAGTATTCTATTTAATAATACAAAAGGATTATTAAATTAATAATGAATAATTTGATCATTTCTATCACTGCATGCATAAAATATGTTTTCAAGTTAAGGCTATATATAATTTTTAAATTGATATTGTCGAGTAATCAAAATTTTATATTCACAATCCTATCCATAGATGGCTGCTAGTTTATTTGCAAACTTGCAAGTGCCCAAAATGCGTTCAATTAGTATATAAGAGCGAGCTTGAAGACAACACTTATAACTAATGTATGCGTTGGTGTTACAACAAAGCGTTCGATAGTGAGTTATGTAATTTACGTAGGGATACCAGAATAATATATGTAATAAATGTGCGAGCTAAAATATGTATACATTAAAAAATAATCGAAATAAGAAATATGCGATAATATGAATACAAAGTTGAATCCCTCAGAATATGAAATTTCGTAGGTAATAAAATTAAGAAAAGGTTCTTTTACTTTTTGTATGAAAATATTGAATTATTTTAATAACATATTTTATTAAATTGCTTAATCCTACTGTTTGTTTTGGTTGTAATAAAGTCAAATAATAAATTCAATGGTATTTTTCTCTCAGTGCATTAATTTCCATCCTCACCCCGTTACAGTACATGAATAAATATGTTTGTTTTTAATTAACGTCTGTCTTTTAAGGCAACTTAAGTTAATTAAAATTTAGTCGAATTATTTATTCGTAATTAATTTGTATTTATTCATAATGAATTTATTTATTTGACAAACGAAAATACCCCCAACCTCAATACTTTTATATGGGCTACAATGTAATTACCAAAATAAAAACCCTGGTGGAAATCGCCCATTTTTCTCCCATTTATGAAACGCTTTTTTTCACATGTTTTAACCATTTTATGGCTAA
>JAWWEO010000045.1:12708851-12722590 GCA_035582975.1 Ormyrus labotus | reverse complement strand
AATCGGTAGTAAATGGTTAAAACATGTAGAAAAAAGCGTTTCATAAATGGGAGAAAAATGGGCGATTTCCACCAGGGAACTTTTATGCAAAATCCGTTGCTTCGTGCAATGAACAAAGAGAAACCACTTAAATAATGCTCTGGACTAAACGACGAGCCAAGGCCTTCGTTAAAGTTGGATACAGCTGAAGATAAGAAGATAAGGATGAGAGGGAACGAAGTGGAAACTCGCCGACATCAGTCATCGTGGAAAATTTGTATTCTGTCCGGCTCCTGCCTGAATCAGTCTACCGTAACCTTATCGCGGCTCGGTCCATCAACTTGACTTTGAATCTAACGACGCGAGGATTGCCCATCAATTTTAAGAGCAAACGTCTTCTACACATAAGCCATTTCTCACTTTTCTACATTGCGCCAACGCCGTATTTCTTATTGATACATGTAATTATATTAGCGTATTGGCAGTCCACATCTTTTCAGACAATTGATGGGATATTATTTTTCTGAATTTCTATTTTTAATTAATTTGTTAAAGGAAAATTTAGAAAAATTATTTTTTTTTTATTAATGCCCAATATTGAAACAATTTCTTAAGAAGAAAACTGACGAAAAATTTTATATAAAAGTCTTGTACAGTGCTTTAGACCAATATTTTTTCTCGAATTAAATTGCTTTCCCACAACTGATTATTGGCGAAGGAAAGAATTGCTCTAATTTTAAATATTCACAGTGAAAATTACAATTCAAACCGGCCAAGGCAATCCCGTACCAATTAAATTAAAGAAACTAATTACGCAACGGGTGAATTAAGGAATTTCGTGGGTGACTTCGTAGTTAATCGATAATTTGAAAGACGGTGATACGATTGGCGGAAATTTTTCTTCTCCTTGCCCCACTCCGATTGTCTAATTATAGAGCCTCGATCGAAGCCCATTAAATACCTCAAGATTTCACCGAAGGCTCGAGTTTTCTTCCTTCATAAGCGAGTTTCCGATAATGGTAATAACGACATCAATTTGTCGACCCGAAAGCTCGAGTGCGAGGTCGAAAGGAAAGGAGAAGGGAAAGCTTATTCACGTCGATCGCATACTGCGTGAAAGGAAATCCCTCGAGTTCGTCGGAAATCATCGAATACCTCCAGCGTTTTCGTAATTAGCGAAATTCCTTAATTAGCAGCGAATATTGTGAACCAGCCGAGATTAGTCCTCGTCCCCTTTTCTCGACCCATAATTTTTTCTCTTCGTCATCTGGCTTCCGTTCTTATAATCACTTGTCGATTCTACGTCTCTGCATAACGATCAGAAAACGAATTAAGTAATTTCATCTTTTTTATGATTGTAATAGATACCACCTATTTAGATACTCTTCTTATTTAGATACTTGCTTAATATTTCAAATCTTGTTATGCTTTATTTCTAATACTTTCATCAGAATCCCATTATTGAAATAGTGGCAACTAATTATGTATCTAAATGTGTTTAATCGTGAGGTTCAATCGTGCCCGAACTAATCAAGATTATTTTGCCCTATGTTCTAAACTGCATTTTGTAAATCAAACTTTATGTCGATAAGGTAATGAAGTTATTATGTTAATTAAGTGCGTAACATTGCATTTCGCTCATTTTAACAACAATTTATAGACTTGTACGTAATTAAACTGTACAGGGGAACGTTTTGTTATTTTTAATTTGCATATTAAATACATTTAGGCATACAATGTCCTGAGCACCAGGAGCGGAGTGGCACTAATTTTGATTTGATAACTCATCGAGGCATCAGGAATGGGACCAGAAACGTTACGTGATTCACTCGGTCGGTGTAACCCATCACAGTCACGTTCTTGTATTAAATCGTTACGAAGCTTTGCTAATGTATTTAATTGATTCAATTTAAAACTTTCAATTAAACAAGGTATTGCACTGGAAACTAATTAAAAATTTTCAACAAGTTTTCGAAAATCTGCGTCGGATTTGTTGTAAAAATCGTCGGAATAAAAACAAGCACTTCGCTGCAGCAGTGAAAAAATGTATACTCGACCTGGTAACCGCAATTTAAAACTGCGTGCAATGCGCTAATGAGTTATCAATCAATGCGTGCAGAACCATTTTGCCTTTACAGAAAAAGAATCTCGAGCTTCTGTCGGGATTTGGAAATGGGAGCCGTCGGAATTTCGAGCGGTCAGAGGTTTCGATGTCTCGCACGGGAGCCTTGACGCGTTAGAAATTCGCGCGCCCAGCTCGAATTCATATGCAAATAGGCCTCTGGGAAGAGCGACTGCTTTTTAGCGTTGAGAAGCGGAGGCTAACGGAGATTGGCAGTTCCGATGGGCCAGAGGGAGTACTAGCCCCGGATAATGTCGAGTGTCGGCTGGATAACGGACCGAATCCGATTTTCGCGTTCTGTCATTCCATCCAAGCACCACCGCAGCGCAGAGCAGCAGCAGCGCCTTCTCTTATTCCTCCGTTTTCACTCCCTGACTCTGTCTCTCTCCCTTTCGCTTTTATCAGAGCCCTTACTCTGCTCAACATTCTTTTACCTATTCCCGTCGACTTTGTACGCAGCTGTCACTTCTCTTCTTTTTCGTTTATACTCGCACTTTTTCTCATATACAGCCTCTTGCTTTATTTTCCTCCCGTAATGCACTGTGCTCTCTCTTCTTTGCTCCTTTTCTTTCTTCCCGCCTCGGCGCGAGGCCGTAAAATCGAGCCCTCTCGAGATTTACATAATTGCGAGTGATTGTTTGTCGCCATACCGCTGTGACACGTAGACGCTTAGGTCTCTGTACTGTTCTGATCTTGATTCACATGCAAATGAGGCGAAAGAGGTGAGGGAAGAATATTTAAGCTGTACTGGGCGAGATTGAAGCTCTCTCCTCCTCTCTTTCACCGCCGCTCTTGGCGCCTATGTCGCGCCTTTTGCTATTTAACTTTTTATAGATGACTTTTTTTCCATCGCCCCCTCTTGCTTTAATAAGATTCAACTATCTCGTAAAGTTTAAATTTATTCAAGTTTTTCAGGGCTAATAGATACTCGAGTTGTAGCGCGTGTTTTGTGTGCATAATGCTCTTGTTAAGTTATGTACAAGAACTTAATTTATTTTTAAAACTCGCTGCAAGTTTAATGCACGAGACCAAATTGATAAAACAGTACATAAAATCTCTGTAAAAAGTTCTGATGCTCGTCTTTTCTTCAACGGCTTATGCGTCCAGTTCGTAATCCGACGAAATTACTTTCCCAGACGTAAAAAGGACTCCGTAATGTTTTTTTAAATTATTTAATATCGCACGGTAGCCCGTTTTGGGTGATAAAAGTTTTTAGTAGATTTAATGAAATTCTAATCTTGATTCGAAATACCAAGCGACGCGAAAACCGAAAAGATGAGCTCCAAAAAGATGCATTCACTTCGGCGCGAATCAATTATCATAATGCCCGAAATCCAGGATTCTTTTTAAGCCTATCGAGATATTAACCCGCAAGAGGATTATTAGTAATTAGCGAAGTAGGGCTGCATCGATAATTTAGAGGCTTGAAAGGCGAAGTTTACCGCGTTCATTACCATAAGGAGGATAATTTTTATTCGCAAAGTTTCCGAAGCAGCAGCCGAGTGCACGGTCGTATAAGCCCCGAGAGTCACAAGTGCACCTGCCTCCCAGCAGGTAATTACGCGGTGATATCGGGTAGGGGAATCCCCGCGAGCCACTCTTGTTCACGAATCTCGTCCCGTTAATTAAACGCGCAGACGATATCTTATTATCGGAGCGAGCTCTGCCGAGCGTTTTGTTTCATTTTAGCCAGCACAAAGAGCGCTTTAACCCCGGCTCGAGGCTTATCTAAGGAAAAAAGGGCCAATGCTTTAAATCCACGACATCTTATCGAGGAGCTGCTTTGAAAAAATCGCCGGCGAATTATGTCGGGGGAGCTTTATCGGCCCGTTGGAAATAGAATTGAATTTTTATCGATTTTCACAGGGGAAAAATGAGATTAAAAGTTGGCAGAAAACTTGCTCGATACTGTACGCGATAAGGGCGACGAAGCAATTTTTTTTTTCGATCGCAATTCAACATTCGAATAAAAAGTTATTCCGAATTATTAAAAAGCTCGTGTATAGAGAGAGGTGGGCCGATAATGTCGGAGGAAAAATAAAAGCCTCAGTTTAGCGCATTGGCGCTTTTCAGCATGTAGCGGAGATAAAAATTGAATGGTTCGGTTAACAAAAGAGGGCTTAATCATTGCGGCCCGATTGCAATCCGCAGTGTCATCTGGATAACGCAGATAAGCCGAGCAATGATTGTTTTTTTTTTTTTTTGTTTTTGTTTTGTCGGCCGCGAAAAGAGGAGAACGCGCTGGCCCAGTTTGAAATTCGGGCATTAACCAAATGACGGCGGGGGAGGAGGGCGAGGGCGTATATCTGTATGCCTTGGTGTTTGCACATTCGAGGAGAGTCTTTGGCTCGAATCCCAGGGGGTATGCACTCACCGCTTCCTCTAATTCGCAATGCTAACCCGGGGTCTCTCTTTGATGTGCGGCCTCTCGCCCACTCGGGCCTGCGAGTCGTTGCCGTTTCCGTCTGGCGCTAGCACTGTCCACAGCTAAATGGAATTTGATGCCGACCTTTTCTCGAGAGCGGCGTATCCCCTCGGCGCGACAAGATGGCTTACCGCACACTAAGAGCTGCCGCCCCGACGCGACGCTTCTTCGTTCAACCGTTATTAATTAGCCTGCATTAATATAAATGGCCGGCCGCTGGCTTAAACAAAATTAATGCCCCTTCTTTGGCGAGGCACCTTTTTGAGGTGCCGGTAATTCAACTCGGGACTTGTTATTCGCGCCCCCTGCTAATTGCGTTTTATATAATGCTTAAGTCGCCGTTTGCCTCTCCACTTTGTCATGGGAAGTCGTCTCGTCAGTTTTATTCCCGCGGAACTCTGAAAAATAAGTACTAGTCTTTCAAAGTGGAATTATTTTAACTTTTACTTTATTTGTTCATTTAATTTAATGAGTGGGAGTTTTACTTAAAATTGCATTAGAAAAGTTAGTTTAATTTGAAAATTGAGTTTTTAAAAAGCGTTCAGAATTTAATTAAAATCTGCGTGCATTTTTACGCGAATAAATAATAGGGTAATTAAGCAAGCTTGCAATGCGAAATTGCAGGTGTAAACCGTACACGCGTACAGGTTGTAAGATAAATTGATTTTAATGACTAAATAATCGAGAAAAGATCGAAAGCTCATTTGTCCGAAAATAGTCTGAATAATTAATGGGATGAATTATAAAGTGCGTGGTCGGCTTTAGTTGGCGTCTGTTTTTTTTTTTCTTTTCATCCGCAAGTTTATGCGCTCGCGCATGCGGGCGATAAACCTGCCGCGCTCGCAGTCTCCGCAACGAAACTTTGAGTTTACGCGGCAGTAAACAAATTGCATATATCCAGGATATGAGCATCGTACAAGATACCTGATGGAGTTACACAAGACTTCATCGAAGCTTACGAAAGTGGCGGGCGCACTCGTCCGTGTGCACGCGCGTCTGTTAGTGTTGGTCGGTTATCGCACGCGCATCTCCAGAGGCTACCGAGACTTTATTCTTAAGTGTCTCTTAGCGCTCGAGGCATTTAATTTTCTCTCTCTCTCTCTCTCTCTCTCTCTCTCTCTCTCTCTCTCTCTCTCTGTGCCCCGTGTAATCGTACCAAGAATTTCGCTTAAATTATCGCGATTATCGTGTACGGACGTACCGCTGGATATACTAATTGCGTAAAACCCTTTACGATCGATTAAAAAATCTCTCCCGCTGCTTTGCACACATTTCTATATCAATGTTTATCGTTCTTTTATAACTTTGTTGACTTCTAATGGAAATGCAGCGGAGCACGCCGCGACTGTAATGTACGCTTTAATATGACATTATTGAATTTAAATGTAAAGTAGCGAAAAATATATCGGTTGAAAAATTCATTCCACTGATAGAAAATTGCTTTCCGCTGCAGTTATCGGTCTGGTTTACTTGACATTCTTTCACAACAAAATAGTTGATCTAATTTTCATTGCTTATCCAGGTATTACAGTATTCGATGGTGTTTGCTTTTCTTTCTCAAGTATTCACTGAATTAGTTATGCAAAATTCAATAACCAATTTGCACGTTTACTTAATATACTCTTACTTACGTGCTCTCATTCCTCGACTTGAATAATTAATTTTATCTAAATTAAGTAGTTCAAATTATTTTAAGATTTTTACTAAGCAGGTTATAGGAATTTACGGTTGTTCCACTTTATAATCTTAGACCAGATTAGCAGTATTTTAATAATTTATTTAGCTTCTGAAATAAGATATTTAACTGCAATATTTATTGCACTTAATTGCAAGCGTTATTGAACAAAATTGCAAAATCCATTTACATGTATTGCTTGTTAAACGAAGCCAGAAATTTCACGACATGTTTTAAAACATTTCTATATTTGGCAGTTTTTTTAACTTTCACAACCGTTGAGTTGGTTATGTTGGAATTCAAAGTGTTCTTTCTCTCGCGACTGAAGTGGTAGGTGTTGAAGTTGATAAGACGCAATCTGTCTATCGATTTTCCCGGTGAAAATTTACAAGAATGTCTTAAAGAATGACTCATCGATAAGAAAGCGAGAGAGAGAGAGAGAGAAAGAGAGAATCGACAGGATCTCAAGAGCGAAGTAAAAAAACAATATCAGCTGTCCTCTCCGATCAGCCGCAAATTTTCCAACAATGAAAATAGCTAATTCACTTAGCAAGTCACATTTCATTCGGTTGGCATGCCGATCGCGCCTAGCATCCTTAAAATGTTTTCAAAAGTAACTGATCAATGCAAAAGATGCTTGGCAGCATATCTTCCAAGAATAAGGGTAAAATATTTCGATGAAATCGGCTCTCCTCCTCGGAAGACTATTGGAATTTCCCGAAGATATTCGATCGCGCGATATTGCCGGCGTCGCAGCAGCCGCTGCGGCTTGCCTGAGGCTTTCCCCCGCTAAATTATGCATGCGGCCTCGCTCCCTAGAAGCGCACCGTCGCCGTCCTCGTCCTCGACGTCGCCTGCCTCGCCTCGCCTCGCCTTCCTCCTCGTGACGATGTTAAGTAGTAAACGCTCCGCTAAGTAGCTTTGGGTATTAATATACCTACGGCTTAATGCGCCCGAATTAGGCCCGTTTTTATCCCGCGTCAATTGCGCCCGATTGCTGAGAATTCCTCGACAGAGCTTTCTTAAGATTAATTACGGATATTTACCCGCGGTCGAGATTTACCGGATGAAAACTAGTCGGAAACCGAACGTTGAATGAGCTTCGCTCTTTTAAGACTGAATAAACAACTGAAACTTGTCTAATGCGGTATTTAGATAAAAGGAGATGCGAAACTTTAGCTACGAATAAATTCTTTGCGCCTTAAAAATAACTTTGTAAAGTATACGCCTTTACAGAGCTTTACCTGCTCGACTTTCTCAACTCTTTTAACTTTAATTAAAAACCGTGTTCGGCGATAATTGATAACCTTCTTCTATTTATTTAAGGCACCAAGTTAATGAGCAAGCCAAGATGAAATTCTTTCCCGAATAAAGATTTTTCTTTATTGAAAACGTAGCTTTTATGCGGGCACAGGTATGTCCTATAACAATTTTATCGATCGTATAATTGGTGGGATTATCGTCGTTTTACTTACTTCCTCTGTATCCTCAAGGCTCGGAAGCGCCACATGGAGAAAATTCAATTTTACTTAATTAAATTCCTTAAAACAATTTTTACTGCTCGTTGGTCTAAAAGAAATTGTTTTGTTTGACTCTTTTTATTTAATTCTGTATCATTCGTTATTACAGATTTAAAAGTTTTGTAGATTTAATGGAACGGTTTGTTTGAATAAACCAAATTGAATAAATAATAAGATTTTGAAGTTTTACGGGTTTGGAAAGTTTCGATCGATTCCCCTCTTTTTACTTCCGTTATCACACCGGAAAAGTTGTATTTTTACAGGAACTCCTTTTTCTTTATAACTATTGATGCAATAAAAAGAAAAGTAGAAAGTGAAGATACAATAGACCTTAGAAAGTTTTTCTTGATTTAATCTTTATTTAAAGTAAACAACAAGAGCATTCTCTTCCTTACTTTACTTTATTCTAATAAATTAAAATATAAAGCGGCTCAAAATGCATCTTATAATTATGTTAAAATAAAACCGGAAGTAGGAATTTTCGTAGCCGAACTATATGAATTATGCAGCATGGAAATACTTTTCTCTCGGCTCTCGTGCAGGCAAAGTGCAGGCATCGCCTTATTTTAAAGCGCCTTGCTACAATATTATATGAAAAAAAAGGGAATTTTTTTAAACAAAAGGCTCGAAAAAGGTGGCCCGGCACGGCGCCACGTTCGCAGAATGCAAGAGCCAGGCGGAAGTGGTCGAATGACGTTCGTCCGACGCCATTTCAAACGAAGACCGCTTCTTGAAACTCGGCCGAGCGGGCGGCGTCCAGCTGCTGTTTATCTCGCTGCAGCCTCCCCTTCTATGAGCTTTCTTTGTCAGAGAAAAGGACGAGGACGGGGATGACAAAGAAGAGGAAGGAGAAGCGGAGAACAGTAGCGGCAGCGGGAGCTCGGAATTTCAAGCCGCGCCTCCGCGCGTATACGCGCCTCCAGATATAAATCGCTGCCTCGCGCCCTTCGCCGTACGGAGATTGCACTTTACGAGACATCGACGAGTACGAAAGTTACGGGCGATTGTAAATCGCCCTTAAGGACGACTCTCGAAAATACTTCTCTTTTTCGCCCCACGCCTTTCCCTTCCTCAAACGGAGCTCCTCCAACATTTTTAGGGCCGCCTAGTTGTTTACCTCCGGTGATTCTATCCCCCGCGGGATTTTACGGCCAGCGCCATTAATCGCCATTCGGAATTTCGTCTGTGGGTTTTCAATTTTTTACCCGCCGCCGAATTGCGCGCTCTCGGCTTTACGACTAGGGACGACTCAAGGCCGTCGACAATGGATCATCATTCACGCCTCGATGGATTTTTCAGAATATTTTCCCCGGGGGGATGCTTTAGTCCCTGCTTAGACCAATTATTTATTCAGCCTCGGCTATGAAGATTATCGGCCGCGCGAAATTCTTGCGCAGAATTTCCCATAGGCATTTCCGCAGTTTTCGCCTCCCGCTTAAACTCTATAATTTAATGTCGGATTTAGTTTTTAGCCTGGACCCTCGTTTTACGGCTCTGCTTTTGTTTTCCGAAACCTGATTTATTTGCGCAGCCCGAAAAAAAATGTACTTCGCATTTTTCGAACCTCTCGATATTAGACACATAACCAGGAACTCCCGAAGCGAAAGATACGCGTAAATAATAATCGAACATTTACGGTGATCGTTCAAGTTTAGTATCTCCCCACGGCTCCCTCTCAAATAAAGAAATTGAAATAGTAAATGTCCGGCGTATATCAAAAATTACCAAGCGAGCGGAGCATCAATTCCGGAAGTTGGAGGGCGCCCCGTGCCCGTCCCCCCTTTAATTCCATCATTTTTTCCCTTCTTTATCGAGCCGGGGCTTCTTTACGGCGCGGCGCGCGTACACGAGTCACGCCCGACAGGAGGTGAAATTTTGCAGCGCACTCGACACTCTGGCCCCGAAAGGACGCGAAATAAATCGCGAGAGATGTATTATATCGAAGCTGCGCCCTGAAAAAAAAAGAAAAAAAAAAAAACGGGGGATGAGGCAGCTGAGCTCCTCTATACGCCGTCAGAGATATTCCCGCCGGTAGAGAGGGAAAAGAAATTGGGAATTTCACGCTTCCGTTGACCATTTCATAGGTCCTCCTCTTTTTTCCCAGGGCGTCTAGACGCGCCGATCGATTCGCTCGCGGTATTCTCCGCTCTCTAATGGTCAAGGGGCCGAAAAGAGAGATGGATCGACTCGGCTAGAGCTCGTCATCGAGTGGTGGCCGATAAAGTATTTTCCGGACCGTACTTTCTTAGCTTCTTACTTTTGTCGACTCGTTTTAATTCAAGATACGCGGGCCCAACTCGAGCCTTTAACGACTCTAGTTGCCGTGGCTAAGTAACTTTTGTAACTTGAAAGCCCGCTCCTGCCTCTTCCTAACTCTGCTGGCCGGAGTCTGCTTGGAACCTATCCCCCTAAATAAACCTCTAGTCGTTCGCCATTGCGGGCGAATCAAGTTTTTCGCTCGAAATTTCAAACCAGCTAAAAAGAATTGAAGATTCAAATGCCCGGTGCGTCAAGTGGAACGTGGAAAGGGGCGAGTTAAGATTTCTGAAGGCGTACTTCAATGGGCAGTTAGCTTAAAGTCTAGTTTAGGGACCTTAAAACACTTGCCGCAAAACGGCCGGAGTATTCGGAGGAGGGCGAAATAAAAATGAGCCATGTCTCGCAATTGAGGCCATTATGGAGGGGCAGCGCGGCGCATAATAATTAAGCATTCTAGCCTGGTCCCATTCACGAAAGTTTGCTCCTCCTTTTTTCTGCCGGCGGCGAAAAGTCGTGGTCGAGTTTACTCGGAGCACGGCTCGCGAATCTAAGGGAGCCCTGGCCGCTCCTTTTCCGAGGAATAGGTATACGTATGTAGGGAAAGCAGAAAGCAATCGACAATAGAAAGAGTTCGCCGTGAACCGCTAACGGCTGCGGTTCCGGAGAATGTAGTTTTCATGGAAAATGCACTTCATGAATACGTAGCGCCGAGGTACGACTCGAGCGATCCTCGTAAATGGGAGAACGCGGAATTCTCCAGGCTGCAGCGCTTTCGAAGAGCAGCGGCGGAGGGAGGATGTATGCTTTACATTGAATTAGGTATGGGTTCGTATTGGCCCGATGGGAGGCACTCGAATGATAAAAGGCGCCAGGGAAATATTTTCGGCCGTCGCGGAGGAGATTCCGCGTCCTGCTGAAAACGCAAATTAAGTGTTCTTATGGAAATTCTCGAGTAATATCGCTGCGCCTTCGGGGGGGCAAGACGCTCCGTCTTCTTTTCTTCCTCGAGCGGCTCTCTTTCTCTCTCTCTCCCTTTTCCTGCACGTCGCGTATAATGAAAAAGAGAGCGCCGCTGAAAGGAGTGCTGAAAAGAAGACTCAATTATTTTTCCCTCGGCCCGAGGTATGAGCCTCTGCCCCGGTAATTCCGACCCCCGGCTCGTTCGCGCCAGCCGTTCGCGCTTACCTTATATATACATCTCCCTTCGCACCCACTTCCTTTCTCTTTGCCTCCGCCTCTGCCTCTTTCTCACTGCTTTTCTCGCCATTTAGAAACTTCTTCAAGATTAGTTCATTCGTTATGTGGCGGACGTTGATAGAAACTATCAGGCTCGCCGGCCGATACATTACTCTTCCGCTCCTTAGAGCTGCTCTAATTTAACAGTCAAGATATTGCCTGATAATCTACGGACCATTGTTTTTTCCTGTAATTTATTGCGCTTCGAAGAAACTTTTTAATCTTTTTTTTTTCTTTTTTTTAATAAAACCAATGCTTTCTTTCAATTTTTCACATTCTGTAAGAACTCGTTTCTCACTATTACTAATAAGTTCAAAAGAACAATAAGATTATCTAAAAAATGGGGAAATTCGTTATTTTGAGTTTAATTAATAGCCTATCTTACAAGGAACTCTGATCTCTGGCTTACTAGATTTTAATCAAGCTTTGGAAGCCTAGGCTTACTTTGATTTAAGAGTAAGCAAAAAATCAATAGAGACAGTATTAAAGAAACTGGGTTCACGTGATTTTGATTTAAAATCAAACATAACTTAAAATTAATCCGTACAAGATGTTTAACCCGTTTGAAATCGCGGCTCATACATAAACTTCTATGGATTATGAATGCTACTTTCAGTTACAATTTTAATTAACGCACAATTTCGTAGAATCTAAATTTTTATTATAATTAATAATGTCTGATTAACCAAAGCCGGCAGCCCTTATTTTTCCGCAGAAAACGTCCCTTGCAGCTAATTAAAACCTTTGACTTCGCGTCCGAACCCGCAAGCAAAAACTTTGTTTTATTGTGGTTCACGGTGTAGTAATGATGAGATTAATGGGCGTAGGATTAGAAAGAAGTCAACAAAAGCAGATCCTCCATCATGTATAATCCTTCCCAATTGAACAAAACGAGCTGCTACAAATTAAGCTGTCCGATCTCTTACTTTCTTTCCTAGAAAAAGGATAAAACTGGGATTAAGCAAAAAAATTAAAGGTAAAAAATGATTTGGTCTGAAAAATATGTAAAACCCTTTTCATTCGTCTGCGAGGTCGAAACAAAATAAAACTTTTTTGGACAGCACAGACCAGTGATACATTTGACACCTTTAATATATTTGCTGCCGGTCAGATCATCTTTCGTGCAAAAAAATTTTAATTTTTATGTTTCTTTAAGCATTTACTTTGGTATTTAATTATTTTTTCTCGCCTTACATTTCTATTTTGCTTGTTTCAGGTGAGTATCCAGTAATAAACATTAAGCCCATTACTCACGATCGAGTTTATCTTGGTAAGTCTGTTATCATATTATTTACCAGTAAATACCTCATCTGTTACTTGCTTATCTAACAATAATAATTTTATTATTCTTTAAACTTTATTGAATTGAGTTTGCAGTATATTTCATCTCCACTTCTAATATATGTATAGTTATGTTATGTAACCCGTCATACTTTATAGACAAAATGTATTATGATGGTATTATAACGATAGAAGCGTTGTATCATAATTAAGTTGAACGACTTTAAACAGTTAAACGAGATTGAATATCAATGAAATTACTTGTTTCATAATATAAAATGAAATTCATTTAATTGTACTAAGCATCTTACTATAATTAAGTTTTGTAAATGAGAATAAAGAAATGAAATTGAATTCTCAGAATGCGCGACTGTACGATAAGTAATAAGTAATCGTCCAATATGAGATTTCGAGTTGAGAATCTTAGCTTAGAATACAGATTTTATCAGCTGAAATGATCCATCGGATCGAAATTCGTTCGTGAAATATCTTATTGGATGTCAGGATTCTATTGGATCGTAATGCGGGAGAAAAGCTCATTCGGCTAGCTGCTCGGTGTATATGGAAGAGTCTTGCGGAGAAGTGGGTACGACGGCGCTGCATGTCGAGAGTGTGTGCACCGGATGTGCAGTTCTTATGCAAACTGGCGGTGGTCCAAGTCTTGGTATTACGAGGTGTCAGTCGTGTCAACCCGCGCCAGCTCTGACCTGCTTCATTTTCACTCTCTCAACAGCTTCGCTCTCTCTCTCTCTCTCTTCCTCTTTCTTCCCTTATTCATGCCCTGCCTCGCATCCCTTGCTCCTCTTTTTTTGGCATACTCCCCGTGTGCTTATTTTATTTCTAACTCGATATTTTGCATGCATGCATACTGTGCCAGCGCTCGGCGTCCGTTATTTTTAATTATTTATTTACAGGCGTTTCCCTGATTTTATGGGAATGTAGAGTATAATTAATTTGATTCAAGTATTTTTGGATTTTGGTAAAAACAATGTAACGGCAGGTTTACTGCGTGTCGAATTCGCGTATTATGCGAGACATAAAAGGAAAACTCTCCGCTTCCGTCTGCAATGTTCACTTTCCATTACTGTTAGAGCAACATACATTTAAACTCAGACATTACCTTGGCCAGAGGTTAATTGCTTAATTGTTTACCAACTATTACTGCAGGTAAAGACCAGACAATTTGGCTTTCCTAGAACACTGAAAAAGAAGGAAATTACATGATCCTCTTAGCATTAGTTA
>JAWWEO010000045.1:12545072-12708751 GCA_035582975.1 Ormyrus labotus | reverse complement strand
GTTGTACAGCTCTTATAAAATTTAAAATCCTTTTATCTTTGATTTATTTATACTTTCATTTAATTTAAAATTTTTATAATTACCAACTATTACTGCAGGTAAAGACCAGACAATTTGGCTTTTCTAAAATACTGAAGAAAAAGGAAATTACATGATCTTCTTAGCATTAGTTAGTTGTACAGCTCTTATAAAATTTAAAATCCTTTTATCTTTGATTTATTTATACTTTCATTTAATTTAAAATTTTTATTTTCACAAAATAATCATTAAATAATTTTTAAATTAATTAAAAATTAAAATATAATTTGATATCTCACACGTTGATCTTTCAAATAACGAAATTGCTTTCTTTGATTTGATGCATTTTAATATATTTTTAATAACATTGACTTGCAAAAAATTAAATACACCAGCTTTCTCCAAATTCTATTTCAATAATCAAGAACACAATTAAAATTTAATTCATGAACTTAAATTAATTAAAGTTCTTCATGCAGATTACTTTACTATTATAAAACTAGTACATTGGCCAAAGCTATTCTGTCAGCACGTAATCATCAATCGTATTGATTGCAAAAATCCGAGCGGAATCAGGGGGGCCGCAAAATTGCGTTAATAGTCTCGAGGGCTTCCACAGTATTTCCGCGCAGCTCCTCGCGAAAGTAAGCATGCATATTGCAGCGGCAAAGGTCGAAGCATTAATTGGGCCTGTGGCGGCGGGGAGGACAGATGAATTCAGGCGACACGCCTCTGCGTATTAGTGAACATTACGCGGCGTATAATCGATCGATGCTTCTATATCCGTGCTTTCCTCTGTTTGGAGTCGCGCGGTCGGTACTCGGGGGGATGGAGGGGGTGGGGGTACTCGTGTGTCCACAGAGCTGCGTGAAACAAGCGGTTTTACCCACACGTAAAGATGATAATGATTATTCCCGGGCGGTGGCGGCGGCGGCAGCGGCTTTGTACGCACGGCAAATTGACGCAAGAATGCGAATGCACTCTCGAGCCTGCCCAATAATGCAAGAAGAGCCGACTGCAGCGACAATGCTAATCAACTTGAATTGAACGAGCTCTTTCGAACTTTGACGTCACTCTCCCAGAGTCGAAAGGGCAAATCAAGCCGACTGTTTAATTGTTACTGGCTGTACCGGCTAATCTTGTTTGCTGTTAAATTAAAGTACCGCGCTGATAGCGGCACCATTAAAAGCATACCGAAATCAATTTTCCTTTGTCATTCGATCACCTATTTATTCGAGAGGGCCGGCTTCCTTTTTTATTCATTAGGTAAGCTCTGGCGATTCGAGGGTAGGACCACTGGCTGGAAGCCATTTAGACAGCCGTTTATCTCGGTAGTGGAGCTACTGTAAATAAATGGTAATCGAATCGAGGGGCTCGATTAAAACTTTCCACTCGCGGAGGTGAGAAAGAAAAACAAGTTATTCACTTTAGCTTGCCGAGGGAAAAGGAGCGTCGCCTGCTTCATGGGTAGTCTTTTCGTTGTCTGTCGACTTACAGAGAGAGTCTGATAAATATGCAAAGTCGACAAATAAGCCGACGCGGAAAAGCTTCTTTGCACTTAATCAGCATTAAAAAAATGTATGCAGTGTCGCTAGATTTATTCTTTAATTTCGCTCGGCGGCTGTTGGAGCAACACACTTTAAACTAATTCCAGACTTTTCTTTTCGCATCGACTTACTGGAAATTTGCTTAGCTCTTACTATTAAGCGGCGCGAAATTACTTTAGTGGTGAGCTTTTGATACACACACGAAAACCCATCGTTCGCCGCGTGTATAACCAAAAGTTTAGGTGGCCCCTCGGGTATTTGCGTGATACATCGATAAACTTTTTAGGTTCGTCTTTTAGTCGATCGCGGGATACCAGATGCTGCCGCTGTCTCTTGGGCTTCTTACGCAGACGATATACTTCGGTTATTGGTTTCTCTCGACGGGGTCTGTTTCGTAAAAAGATTTTTACAGCTAAAAATAAATAATTTCCATTCAACTTCTGCTTTTCATTCGCAAAGTTAGTAAATTTTTATTGTTTAAGCATAATAAATCCTTAAATTAAAACTTTAGAGCATTCAATTCTCTTACTGGCCATTTTTCTTATCCAGAGTATCAAAGCAGATGTCTAAAGTTGCGTCATAAAAGACATACGACAAAGATTTCGGACCTAAGCCCCGCGTCCCTTTGTTTTTCTGATCGCCTACTCTGTAAACCACAGGGGAAAGTCGTTATTAACTCGGAAGCTCGGAGCGAAACGTATGGCGCGGCACAGACCCGGAATTAACTGTCGAGGCCGAGTGCGAGAGAGAAGGCGAGCAAAATCCATACTTATGATTTGGCCGATAGAAACTTGCGAAGCCTGGCTTAACTCTAAGAGCGCTTGAACAAACTAAACTACCAAAGATGATTCTCTCTCTCTCTCTCTCTCTCGCTCTTGCAAGCAGAGACAAGCTAACTCGGAGTACACGAGCCAGGAGGTTTCAAGTTCGCGCGCCAAGCTTAGAGCAAAGTTTTTGGTCAGGCCGAGGCTATTCTTCTTCGTCCGTTGCTTACGCTAATCGCGGCGCACTCGCTTTTCACCTATCGCCATATTTTTTCATAGCCTCTAACAAATGGGGCCATGCCTCACGCCGACCATTACTTGCGGCTCGCAAATGGCCGCTCGCACGCGCGCGCACATTAACGCTGAGTGGCGGGGGAAAAATAAAGAAGCGCCCGAAAAGTTGCCACTCGATAGCGGCGCACGTGCCGGCGGCCACTTAAAAAGCCGTTCGACCCCTCCGGCGTTTATTCATGAAAAGTGAATCAGCCCCCTGCTTTTTCTCTGGATTTCGGCTGCGTACGATGAAACGATTGCGCGGGGCGGGGGAGGTTGCGGTTTCAAGGGCTACTGACACTATTTAAGTGTCGCAAGACCCATTTGCATATTGTAAACTTCCAGGGAGGGAAGTTGGAAATTAAAAAATTGCGTTTAGCGTTGCATCAAAACGCAATTACAAAGTCAAAGTTATGATGCGAGCTCGCGTTGTGTTCGAAACTTTCCACTCTTTATACATAAATAATTATTTGCGGTCTTTGAACGTATTTCCAGGGTTTATTAAAATAAAGTTACAAAAAAGAATATTTTAATTTATTAAAATGCACGTTTGAGATTTTAGTAACCGAGAGATAATTAAAATTTCATAAAGATTGCTTCAACCAACAATTTGTTTCTGAATATATTTTAATGAAGATTTTTAAACAAAAATTATGAAAAGCATACAGAAGAGTTGAAATTCAGTCTTCTTTATAGAATACCGGACAGCAGTATACTGCACTCGTTTTTTTGTAAATGAACTATAATTTATAACTGCGTCGGCCCTAGTAACTTGTCATACCACAATAAATAGTTAGATTAATCTCTCTTGTTTTTAGATCCCTAATTGTTAGAATAAATTCTCAAGCGCGCAAACAATTTTTTTTACGCGGCGTCGCCGGGCGAGTCCGCCAGTTAAATAAATTTGCCGAGATTTTGCTGCGGTCGTTTTTTCTTCTCGCGCGCGCCCCGCTAAACTGTACTCTCTTTCGTAGGAATCTCCGAGGGAGCACTTACAGGCGGCTTGACAAAATGCTGCAGGAATTTAAGTTCCATTGATGCAGAGCTCGGCCAGGTCCGGGGTGCTTCTATAACTGGGCCGCGCGACGGAAGTTCGACAATCGACGACAAAGAGGTCGGTCCGCGTTATTTATTTCGCTAAGTGCTCTCGATCGTTCGTAGCTTGGCTCTCCTGCGTCCACTCTCTTTTCCCTCCCGACGGCGGCCGAGGATTTATGGGCAGGCGACCCCCCCTGTACTGCTCTCCGGGGCTAACTTCGGGACTCTCGGCAGCCGCCGCGGAACAGTGCGGAAAACGAGCCAAGCGCCGTGTATTTTCGTTACTCGCAGCTCTTTTGCGCTACTTCTCCTTTCTCACTTTTTTTACCCGGCGAAAAACAAGCCTAGAATTTTACGCTCCCCCAGCTAAGTGACGCTCTTTAAATATTTTATCCAATATATCATCCTTTACTGGAGTTTTCATGGCCGTTTTTAAATTCTAATGGATTCTTCCCAGCCAGCAGACGAAATGTACTTTTTATTCGGCGGTTCGGCGAAAAATGAAAAGTTCGTTTAGTAATAATTGATTTCGAATGAATGCGCGAGGAAAAGCAAGATGGATGAAAATTTACGCAATACAAGCTGCCTGCTGTCGTATTTTCAAAATTTCTACTTTTCTGCTATGGCTAGACGTACATTCTCAAAATTGCGAGCGACAAAATTTTATTCCCGAAAATTTGTTTAAGGAAAGAAATTGAAATACTTCTATTTTCAGAAATAAAATAAAATACAAGATCTGCAACGAAGGCGGGGAAAAAAAAGTATTCCCTTGCAGCGTGACGATTGCGCTGATGACGACGATTGAGATGTCGTGAAAAAGCGAGAGCGAATTGCGCTTAAGGAGGGTCTTGCACGAAATATAGACTATATTTGCTAATTTTATATATCAACTATTTAAGGTTTAATGATCTGATTGGTAATATACGTTAAAGAGGTGTTCTCTACGAACCGAATAAAAATTTTAAAGCTGTAAATATCATTCAACAAATGCAGATATAGTTCATTGGGAATGTTTTTTGTTTTTTTATTCAATTTTAATTTGGAAGGTTTCATTTTGTTCCTTATTCAATTTCAGGGGGAGCTACCAATACAAAAACTAGGGTATTTTCAAAACCGGTAAAGTTATATTCCCTTGTTTATAGATTTCTCGTCGAATTTAATTAAATCTGTAAACAAGAGAATATAACTTTACCGGTTTTGAAAATACCCTAGTTTTTGCAGTGGTAGCTCCCCCTGAAATTGAATAAGGAACAAAATGAAACCTTCCAAATTAAAATTGAATGAAAAAAAAAACATTCTCATGTTTTAAACAATAATTTTTTTAATGAACTACATCTGCATTTGTTGAATGATATTTACAGCTTTTAAATTTTTATTCGGTTCGTAGGGAACACTTCTTTAACATATAATACCAATGAGATTAGCAAATGTAGTCTATATTTCGTGCAAGACCTTCCTGAATAAGCGGTAGCAAACGACGCGAGGGCAGCCTATCGAATTCGGTCCTCCGCGGGTACTCGTCTCCGAATGCAGCTGGGCGATAAGTCTGGGAATTGCGGCGAATTGTTCGGGATGCTCGATCAAGGCATCACGCCGACGAGGAGAAAACTGCTTTATCGGTAAATAGCGCGCACTTGCATCGGGGCTTTCGAACCTGGTTGGACTTGCGCCCCTTGTTTACGGCTTGGCGCGAAAGCATTTTGCACCGAGCACGGACCAATTCACTCGCAACGGCCAGTAATTAAGCTCGATTATATAGACGAATCTCGCAACTTGCTCTTGTCTCGAGCGGGCGACTGTTGCCTATGTAACGGCGCTTTGGTTGCCAGCACCGATTCTCCCTCACGTGTGCGCCAGTACTCGCTTGGATTACTAAATATTGATTACGTTATCAGAGCAGGCACGCTGTCGCTTTCATTGTTTATCAACGCAAAGGTTTTCCTATTGAATAACTGCTTCCATTTCCCGCAATCAAGGTACAATTAATCTTTCTCTCTCTCTCTCTCCCTCTCTCCCTCTCCGCATTTAATCTACAACAAATTTTCGGGATTCAGTTAGTTCGCTGCGTTCTAAATGTATTTTGAAATTCAGAATTTAATTCACCCTTTGACAGTTTTGTTTGTACATTGTATTTTCCGCTTATTGAAAAGAAAAATATTCACAACGAACAATTCTTCTTTACAAACCACAGTTAGGTCGGGAATACTAATTCTGAAACAGACGTTTCGCAATACGTTGCGGATATTGATTGACTCTAAATTCAAATGCGCTTGTGCGAAGTTACTGTTAATTATGGGAATTGTAATCATTACAACGTTGCATATGCAGTGCAACGGCATTGCACTTGATTATCATGTTATTTTGAAAATGTAAAAGTGCTTAATTTGGTATATTTAAATTTATACAGTTTGAATCGTAGACTATTTAAGAAAAGTACATTTTTGGCAATCATCAACAGTTATCATCGCGTACCCGCATATAATTCACTCGGAATGAGATTAAAGTTTATTTCGTGTAAGCGTTTTGCATATCGCAACACTGGCATGCGAAATTACAGAGTAAATTTTAAATGAAATGCGAGACTCGATTCTGAAAAGTATACACATTCGAAATAATTACCATCTAAAAAAAAAAAAAAATAATGAATAAATAAAAGCACCTGCTATCTTTCCAGGTAAATACTCTCTTTGAATTTCACTTGCGTCCATTTAATAAAAGTAGAAAATTCATGGCTCGAGACGCGGCCAACGAAATTTACAGCAAATTGCAAATTGAATTAAGCGTGCCTAGTGGGCAGGTGAAAAATAGCGGAGCATGAAAAGATGGCCATTTAATTAAAAATCCAATTTATCTCCCCCCTCCCCCTCCCCCTTCGTATGAGGAACTTGTTCGCATCATCAGAGCGAACGATGGCGCGTTTGGCGCGGACTTAACGCCCGAGAGTTAACGCGATAAGACGCGGTGTCTCTGCTGTAGGTGCTAATGAGGCAACTAACGCGGCTAATAGACATTAAAACCTAATCCGAGCGGCGCCTGCGCCGATATTAAACGGCCGCTCGATGCGGGCGAAATCATTCGGAAATGCGTGTGCGTAGGTGCGGTCGAGCTCTGCGGTTGGCTTGCTTTGTCATCAGGCTGGATTACCGGGCGCATAAGTCCACTTGCCCTCGCTCTATGGTAATGCCAAGACTGGCGCCAAGGCCGGGCGCCTCGTAAAGACTACTCTTTCCGCGTCTCTCGTCCCTCTTTCTTCCTTCGAGAGAGAGGGAGAGCGAGAGCTTGTAATGCGTCGGCGCATAACATTTAATATGCGGACCGTCGGGGACTTTGCGCTCGAGCGCACGGGAGACGTCGCTGCGAGTTTAATTTTGCAATTACTCTTTTCGACGCTATTTCATGCGGATAAAGCTAGACCGGGCGAAACTTTCCGAGGGCTTTTTTTTTTTTTTTTTTTTTTTGAAAAAATGCTTTACGACTGGGATAAAAGAATGATGGCGCCATACCTCTTTCGATCGCGCGCGCGTGCTGGATGGAGTATTGCACTTTTTTTGCGGATTTATTTTAGGAGTCAAATTATTGCCTCCCTGAAATATCGACTGTGTATGAGTGATTATTTCTTGGATAGAATATAAGGATTGCAAAATTATTTGGGCTCGTGCGGCCTTTAACGCGCTTCCTTTTGCATTTCCGAGTAGAATTCGAGTAAAGAATTAAAAAATTTTTTCATCTTTTTTCACTTCCAAAAAATCTGGCCTTCCGGAAAAAAGTTCAAGTTGAAAAGTTGCGGAGGCAAAAATTCTCAACTTTTTTTTAGTGCGAAACTAATTAAAAGAGCTTCATTTACAGCAGTTGAACGAAAGTCTTAAACTCAACAAATAATAATAGCACTGATTTGTACTCACGCTCTGCTGGCTACGCTAATTAGCATAGTGCTTCATTTAAGTCTTGTTTGTAATGGAAGCTTAAATTTCATACACATCGAGGTCTATTCGCAGAAGGCGATCTTGCGGGGCTTGAGCGAATTATACGAAATATCTTCATTAAAGTTTCTTTTGTTCCGTGAATGGAGTAAGAACAAAATGGGCTCACCGCCGGCGAATAAAAGAACTTTAATGAAGATATTTCATTAAATTCCATGTTTTTAGGATAATAAAACGCCTGCTACATATAATAATATCGGTGCGGCCCTGAGGCCGAGGAATCATAGTAATTTCAGGGCCGTAACGTATTTAGTAATAAAGCGAACATGAATTTGTATTACTAAGGCCCCTTTAGGGCCGCTGATCGAGGCGTATTATGCCCACATTATAGGCGGATAATCATATTATTGCTGCATAACGCGGCTAGGCGCGCGCTTATCGTAAATAGGCTCGCAGACGCGAGCCAGCTGGACGTAAAAACCGACGTTTTTGCCTTCTCTTTTTGCAGCCGGAGCGCGTTCCTGCGGGTTATATTCGTTGTCAGAAACGTCGAACGATTTCATCAGATCGATATCTCGCGCGGCGAGCTATTTTGCGCGACGCTGCCGCTGCCGCTGCTGCTCCGATTTGTAGCAGTTCGTCATTACTGGCCTCGGCTGCTCTGCACTTATGCGCGCCGCCGCCGCGGACCTGGATTAAGTCATAAATTCAAAGGCGCTGCGGCCGCGGCGCGCTGAAATTTCGCGATTCGAGCCTCCGAGCTCGTTAGATCAGCAGATTTTCACGAGCGGTTAGTCTGATGAATCATTGCTTGGATTATTTATGCGCTCGACGTCTGTCGAACTCGCGTTTTCACTCCTCTGTTTTTAATGCCAGCTGCTATTTCGCGCCGGCTCTCTTGTACAACCTGCAAAAAAAGAAAGTCTGAGAATGCGTTTTTAACTTCGTTACTTTATGTACGATCAAGCTGCTAAATCCGAGGCAATTCCATTGAAATAAAGCAGCGAGCAGAATCGTTGAATAGCAATTAGCAAAGTGTTCATTCTTGCCCCGCTGAAAAGGTGAGATTATCACCTCCCTTCCCAACCTTCCCGTCAAATAATTCCCAACAATTATCAGCAATTATAATAACGAAAGGTTAACTGGCGTGCCACCCAGCTACGTAACATTGCCGGGCATTAGTCTCCGCTCGGGCTTTTTGTCGAGGGGGCGAGTTTTTCATTCATCAGGTTCATCAGGGAAATTTTCAGCTCCTCCCACTTCTGCCGCTATTTTTTAGGTCCCTCGGGCAAGACAAGAGCCGCGCGCGAGAGATCCGACGCTCTCCCCGGCGTCGTAAAAGCGCGCCAGCCAGCCTGCCTGCCTGCCTGCCTGCCTGCCTGCCTTCTTACACCCCGACTTTTGCCTTCGTTAGACTCCGCGGGTCATTGCACCGTAGGAGCGATCGGCGCATAGCGGCATTCGCGCAAAGTAGGAAGAAACGCGGAAAACACGAGCGCTGCCTGCTGCATGCGCGTGCCGACGTTTTCTCTCCGAGGGGCTACACGGCCGTTCGAGAGCTGCGGGCGCTGCTCGCAGTATTTTTTGGCGTACGAAATTTTTTGCCGCCGATCACGATTAGCTCCCTACCCGCCGCCTGCCGCCGCCGCCGCTGCTGGCTTCTTTTGACCCTGTATGCATAGACCCGTAACAGCTTCTCGCGCGCCGGAGTGCAACTACTATTTATGAAATTCCCCGCTTCCACTCGCTTGATATTGAAATTCTGACGCTTTTTTTCCCGCGAGTTTTATCCACTCGCGATAGCAGCCGGCACTTTCACGGCTCGGTGATAAAGAGTGCAGCTGCCGCTCTCTCTCTCTCTCTCTCTCCTCTGGAAAAATCGTAATCGCCTGCATCAACATTATAGTTATTTGGCGAGATTCATTAAAAAAAGCCGTTCCGAGAATTGTAGCTTCTTTTTACTCCAGATCCTTAAAATCAATTCGGAAAATAGCTGGCTCTCCTTATCGGGAATTTTTGCGAGCGCCTTAAATGAAAGTGGATGCCTGAAAATGACGACGAACCGTCATTAAGGTATTATAGGAGTTTTATTACATAATAATAGATAATAGATAATAGATTGGCTTTAAAAGCGGGAATGGTGCTCAAGTTCCATTAAGGTTCAATGGCACGGCATAAGTCACACTTTATGAAGAGAGCCTGAGAAAGGGGTGGCATAGGGCGCAGGCGCGAGACCCTCGTATTAATTTACAAGTCGCCTGAAAAGTAATCGGACGTCACGTCTCTAATGTGTGTAATGACCGCTAGAAAAGTATTAGCAAGGAAGCATAATTGCGCATCGCCTATCCCCGAGCTACCAGTGAGCGCTGCCCATAAATCACCGGGGGCCCGGCGATAGGTGGTTAATTTTACTCTAACCACACGGCCGGCTCGCGCGGCATCCTCTGTGTACACTATGCGCGAACGGCCTATTAACGTTTAAACCCAAAGCATTGTTGCTCGGCTGATTTTTCGCCCGGCAAAATTTTCCACCGCGCCTATTTGTCTCTCCTCCCGGAAGCGCATCTCGCTTAACATCTTTTCTGGCCCTGAAATATTCTCCGCAATCTGGGAGAAAACTCTTCCGTCGTACAATTACCGCGTAAAGCGTCACTTATTGGGAATAAGGAAACTCTCTAAGGGGCTGGCGATAAAATGCTGGGCGCATAGATCAGAGCTCGAAATCTATAGCTGAAGTAAACTCGATTGCCGGGGCCGACAGTTGTTAATGAGCCCCCAGAAAATTATAAATCGCAAATTAAAACTCCCCCGTCCCGCGGGGAAAGTGTAAATCGTGTGTCGAGCGCGGTTTTAACAACCGACCGAGAAAGAGGAAGAGGAAGAGAGGAGAGAGGAGAGAAAAGCCAATAGCTTAACAGATTTCCTTGGCGCGTCGTTTCTCACTCGCCCGTATCGAGGAGTGGACGGACGCGTCCCTATATATATATATATATATATGTATAAATATATATATATAGTTATCCGTGTGTATACACAGAGGCGAGTTGATAACTTACTGTGGGCTCTCGCTGGGAGCCAAGTGACGTATGTCGGCATTTACTGGAACATTAGTCGTTCGTTCGCCGGGGCTCCGAGTCCCGAGCTGGCCTTAAAAACAAGTCGCATTAAACGCTGGCAGCGGCAGAGAGCGAGAGAGAGAGAGAGAGCGCTCTCGAGACAACAAGAAATTGTTCTGCGTTACTTCTGTAAGGCCCTTAGAGCTTCGTGTTTGTTACTCCTCTCTGTGTGCGGAGCCTGCCTGCCGTTCTTTATTATTTCCGATCATTGGGATATCTCTCTATTCTCGAGAAAAATTCACTTTAGTAATTCGACCGCCTCGCGGTAAAACGGACGGATCGTCATAATTATCGCTCGGTTAAGTAGTTTGTTTTATTGTGGTTGCAGAATTATGACGAATTTCGAGATTACTTGGGGTTTTATTTACTACGCATAATAGCATTATTATTAGCGTTTTATTTGATGAGTAATTGTTAATGATGGTCGCATGCAGCTGACACAGCCGTAAGTTCGAAAGTAATGGAATCGCAAGCGTTAAATTCAATTAGTACTCGGATATACATTATGCTTCTGACAGATTATTTTTACATTGTGATGTATTTCAAATAAACATTCTGAATGAAGTAGAGAAAAGATAATGAATTGCCCCGTTGAATGACTACTCTACAGTGCATAAATGCGCAACAATAAAAATGAAAAAACTATTGATTTAATATTAACAATAATCACAAATCTATATTAAATTACATCTTTCGATTTAATGAATCAAATAATAGATGCGCAGGATTAACCGTACCTGACATAAATCTTGCAAAATAATTATATATTAATACCACGTTGAATTCGTACAACTGCAAGGATATATCTTGTTTTGCTTCCTCCTAGACGAAGCTTTGTGATAGTAATTTTTGAAGTTGTTCGAAAAATCTGTTATAATTGTATTTTAAGGTGCCAGGAATAAGAATAAATGGTTTTTGAAAAATGTCTGTATGGATGTGCGTGTGTGTGTGTATACGCCTAGATCTCAGCTTCTACGTGGAAAGATAAATGAAGTGATTATCGCAAGAGTTCTCTTTCGAAGAACGCGAGAAAATTTGTCAGTACGAATTTCGCAAGCATGTTGAAGCTCTATTTACAAAGATTGCATGCGTTTAAAGCAAGGTGGACCCTCTCTCTATAAACGCACCTATATGTGTAGTAAATTCCAGTTAAAAAACAGTTTAAAACTGAGAAAAAAAAATTAAAAAAAAAAAATTTTTTTCGAAAAATTTTAAAAATCAAAAAAAGTGACTTTTTTGTCCGGCAAAAAAAAGTTACTCTAGCTCTTAAAATTCTTTTGTTTCTAATAAAAACGTGTTTTTTTTTTAAAAAAGCTTATAATTCTTAATTTAAATTATCAACTGCTCTGAAGACATTTTTGGTAATTAAGAATATATAGAGCAATAAGCTGTACAAAATTTCAAGCCATTTTGTCAATTAGTTTTTGAATAAAAAGCTGAAAACTGAAAAAAATGAGTTTTCTACATCCAATACGGGCGTAAAAAGGCTTTAAATTACTTGAAATTTTGGGAAAGAGTAGATCTTTTGTATGTTCACAGCTATATAGTTTTTCTGCTTATGAAACGATATTAAGGTTTTATTAAATATTTTTTTTTTTTTTATCAATTTTTTGAATAACTATATCTTAATGAATAATCGGTCTTTTTCAATGATTAATTACTTATTTTTTTCTTCTTTAACTAAACTTTAAAAATTAAAATGAATTTTTGAAGTTCATCCACTAGTTTTTGTTTGATAACGATTTTAAATTATATATGATATCGCGATTATATATATAACATAGTACAGTTATATTTTTATTATTATTATTATTTCATTATGATTGTTTACATTAGTTTCAGCAATATAGTTCAAATCAAATATAAAAAATTAATTTTCTTCGACTAATAATTAAAATCACCTTTTTGCTCTTGTATTGAACATTATATTTTGATACGTCTTGTACAAAGCTTGGATTTGCGCATGGAGTTTCCAAAATTCTGTATTTAGGACTTAAATATTCCAGTAACAAAATTTTTATTTAAATTTTGTTTGCTGCTCATTAAATTCTAAAATGAAGATAGAAAAATGAAATAATAATACAAAAATAAATAATTAATTAAATAAAAAATAGTTTGAAATTATGTTTTTGAAATCGATTGTTTTTAATGAATCTCAGAGATAATATTGGAACGATGAATTAGTTAAGAGGAAATTAAGTGCCAATGGATTTTTATCAGATAAGCGTGATTCGAACCATCGTCAACCCGATTTACTAATATATATTTTATGCACTCCAAATTAGTGAAGTCTTATTTTCATTTATCGTCATTATTTGGATTTGCAAATTGAATTTTTTCAAAATTCAAAAATACTTCTAAACAAAAATAAAAAAATTTTTTAGTTGGTGCTTACAAAAGCAATGCTACTCAATTTTGAAACTTTTTTAAGTTTCTTTTTAAACTGTTCCCAAAGTCTTTAGCATAAAACTCTTTTAGAAAACACTTGAAAACCTAACCAATTTCATTTAAACCAAAGTACTCTGAAATAAAAGAGCGCATGATAAGAGATTTCTTCTTAATTGTTTCTTAACCTGCAACCATCGAATTAGAACTTTGTTTTTATATCTATCAACGGAGTACTTTTCTATACAAGTTCTCTTCATGTACTCGACTTTTCTGGGTCGTGATATCACAGCTATATTTTTATTCATTTGGTTAAAATTCACACTTCCCGCGTATTACTGCGAATCAGAAGTATCAACGGACTTAACTTTGAACTTGGCGAAATGAGACATCCAGGATGTCTGCCAATTTAAAAGTTCACCATTTGAGTGTATATTTTAAATTTAATAAAATTTGAACATTTCTACAACGTTGTTTAATTTGTTAAAGTTTAATCGTAATGAGTAATAAGTACTGTTAGGAGCAAATTAAATCGATGGAATCAATAGTAATAGCTTTTAAAAGACAATAAAAATGCAAAAAGTGTTTGTAAAACACAACAGCCCCGCTCCATAAGAATTCGCAAGAGTGAAAAACTTATTTGCCAGATAAGAGGCTCGGGGAGGGTCGTACGACATCTTTAAAAAGCTTTAAAATAAACGCCAGTTAGTGAGCACTCATCGTAATTGAATTTGAGAACCATGAGCTTTTGTGTGAATTACTCGTCTTGCGTTAGTTCTGTCGTTAAATATTGACGTTTGCTCGCTCTGCCTCTGGCTTCTTTTCCCTCTCACTATCGCTAATTCCATCTGTACTTAGGCGAATATACAGCCGCGCTCGGACACACAGACAAAGCGAGCAAAAAGAGAAAAGCGCTGAGAGAGAGAGAGAAAGAGAAAGAGAACAAGAGCGGAGTGCGCGGCGTAGAGGAGGAGGAGGAAGAAGAAGAAGAAGAAGAAGAAGAAGGGATTCTCCTCTCGCTTCCTTCTCGTCCTTTTTGCGAAAGTTTCGTTAACTCGGGCCTGTATACCGAGAAGAAGAGCAAGCGAATGAAGCACTCGCGGCTCTCTCCCGCTCGGACTCGGGATTTTTCGCTTTCGATCCCGTCCCTTTTTTCTCGAGTTTGAGTAGCCTCGCGCGTATAAACAAAGGAAATCGCTGAACTTCCGGAGGATATAATGAAAGCCAGCGGCGTCTACGTGCCCTCATCCTCGGGTTCGATCGCGGGGGCGCACAATTGCCACGGACGATATCAATCGCACGCTCGAGGATCGAGTGGCGAAATTGTTTTCCGCGCCGGCCTCTCTCTCTCGCTTTCCAGCGAACGCGCGCGACGCCGATGATATCGCTCGGCCATTGAAAATAATCAGCGCGGCCTGATCTCCGCTCCGGACGGGTCAAGCAGCGGCAGCGGCGGCGGCGGCGGTGGCAGCAGCAGCTTCTTCTTCGTGCTTGCATGGAAAATGAGCGCGCGTGCCCGGCAGCACGCGTGCGTCAGGGATTAAAAGGGAGCGCGAGTGGCATTGCTCGCACGTTTCAGGGCCAGGGGAAAAACGATTCCATCCTGCGTGTGTGCAGCATAACGAGGCGCGAACAAGCCCAAGATCCCATCGCGGAAACGGCCTATAGAAGCTGCTGCTGCTGCTGCTGCCGCCGCCGCTTCTGCCGCTGCTCGAGGGGACCAATTTTCACGGAAGAAACTGTGAATTATGAATCGGATTGCTTCCTCGTGCCTGCCTACCTATGTGTTTTCTCGTCGAATAAAGTAGGAGCTGTCGAGCCTGTCCGATTGTTAGACTCGCGCGCGCGCTGCCTTTTATCAGCTGCCACCGCATCCGCGTTCGCTAAACGAAATTCCCCCCCTCGAAAAGAGAAGCTCGAGCTTTTTAATTGTCCGCGAATGCTTTCGTTCCAACGGATTGCGAATTATGTCTCTCTGATATCGAAGCGGGCGGTTCAATTACAAAATCAACATGCCGTAAATAGCGATGGGGGGGAGCTGCAGCAGTACATACGGTTTTGAAGATCGCTGTTGATTCTGACAGCAGTATACGTACTGCTATTATTGTTATTAAAGCGGGGCGAGGCTTTTCCGACGAGGAAATCCGCAGAGGAGAGCGCAGCAGTGCTCGGTAACCAAATAAAGCAGTATATCGGAACGTAGAGAGAGCGAGCATAAAGGGAGCATAAAGAAGGACGCCCGCGGCAAAAAAAAACGGGGGGTAACGATCGGTTTGCCGGGCGAGATGTAAATGTTACTGGCAATAGAAACCCTTTCAGCTTCACTCTCTAGGTTTACGCGACGAGCTGCGCGAATTACGCTTTTGATTAGTTGCGATAGCAGGTTTCACGACTGCTCGCTCGCTCGCGCGTCCCGTTTGTTAAACAGACTAGTTCTGTTTGTCGATATATAGTATAGGTCATTCGACGTCGATGCACAGAGGGGCTACTGCTGCTGGTAGAAGCGCGAGAATCGACTTTGTGCGCGACGCCGAGTCCGAGCTTACGCCGGTATAATTTGACACTATTATAAACATTTGCTCCGATACAGGTGTTACTCGAATTCGCTGAAGCGAAAACACGCTGCAACAGAGTCGTTTCCAAAGATGGCTTGTGTCCACTTTCACACAGGACTGCTCTAGGACTTGTTTCCATTGACACGTTAAAACTGGAGCTTCGTCGTTTTATTCAGGAAGAAGTATTAATGCTGGTAATTAATGCCGTGAAATCGTTTTTAATTATTGTACTTGCAACTGTTTAGATTCGCACAGCAAAGAACTGTTAGAAAATGTTTGCAAAGTTAACGGAGGAAATGTCTCGCATAATGGAGAGGTTACGATCATTAGCAGTATTTAGAAGACTATCGACATAAAATGAATATTTCATAAGCACACAAACAGTTAGCGCCGGAAAGTAATAACAAAATGCTAGAGGTACGCACATTTTGCAGAAAATTATTGTAGCCGATCGTAATCGGGCAAGTGTTAATTGAAAGAGCAACGCAAAAGAGTAAGCGACTGCATAATTTTTCGCGTTATCAACGGACCGCTATTCATATTTTGCACAATCTTACGCCGTACCGTAATAGTAAATAAATTCTGCGGCAGTGTTTATTAGCGGAGAGCGCAGTTCGCTCGACTGTTAATAATAATCCATCCGAGCGGCGGCATTGCCGCGCGACTCGAGGGGGGAGGCAATCTTTTTCTTGCACATCGTTAATGCACAGCGACGGAGATCGAAAAAAGGCGGCAAAAAGATAATTATGACACTTAGCGCTCGATTTCGTGCTTTTACGAGGCTCGGCACGTCCACTCGGCGGCGGAGAAAATAGCTGGAAGTGCGTAGCTCGCGCTTCCAGCTGCTTTACGGCTCGTATATACGGATATTACAAACGAATTGGCCGATGATAGAGGAGAGATAGAGGCGCAGAGAATGGGAAAGAGGGAGGCGCGGGCCGTTTATTACCGCGGAATAACGCAATGAAGCAGGCAAGATTGGAATCAGTATGCCGATTTATATACGAGAGACTCGGCGGCGCGATACGCAGGGCGAAATAAATAGGCTGTTTGAGCGTCGCCGGCTACTGTCCTCGCGGGGGGAATGACGAGCTGAAGAAGGAACGCAGGCACGCACGATAGAAATCGTGCGAGCGCGACTTCTGCGGGTGTAGATGCGGCCACTCCGTTACTTTAACGTGTCGTTACGGTTTATAAGCACTGGATGCGTTCGACGCCGCGCTCCCTCTCTGCCAGTGCTGTGTGTTTCAGTGGCGAGTTCGTTGCACTCTGGGAAAGAGCAGCGGCGGCGGCCGCAGCAGCAGCAGCAGCTCTCGACGTTCGTCCTTTGACGAGCTCTCGCTCCCTGCTGCTGTCTGCCGTATACCCGCGTCTATCCTGGATTTAACAGCTGTCACTCGTCACCGGTATCTTATAATGTCCCGATAAACTCGCTTATAACTACCCGCCGCCACCGCCGACTCTCCGCTCTACGGCTCGATATTTAACGACCCGACTCGGGGATATAGTTAGGCCTGCCTGAGCCTTCCTTACTCCCTGATGTGCCGCCCTTTATTGGCGGAGGAGCCTCTTTTTTCGTTATTAAAACAATCGGAACTTTCATTTATTGCTTCAACGAAAGCACGCTTGCCTCCTAATACTTTGTCATTTCAATTTCGTAGCATTGTATGCGGCACATTCCATAAAGCAGTATAGTGCATATTATATGAACGTCAATACTAAAACGAATGTTGAGGTTGAATTCTCTAACTAGGAAGCATTTGCCTATTTTATAATTAAATTTCAAATTTGCAGTTTTCATTGAGTTATACTACTAATTTGATTTTAATTTCTCTTACGCTAATCATTTAATAATGTAAAATTAAAGAGCCTTGCCAATATTACATCGCGTGGAATGCTTCTCCCTCCAAAGAATCGTTCTCAGTAGCGATTACTTTAAATTCAAATCACAGCGTGCATTACATTGTTTTCCGCGGAAAAAATACGAGTATACAATCATGAATTCTATAATTACCTCTTGAAGGGTAATTTAACGATTAAAAATTTCCACTTTTAGCCTCTTCCGCGTAACGTAACCCTTGGAAATTGATTTTTTGCAAAGCCGCGCGCAAAATTGACTGCGCTTCACCACTGAGAAAACACACGCACTCAGCATGCATTAGCACGCACATCGCAATTTCTCTAAAGTTTAAGCGTCGGCGTAATAAGCTGTTACGACGCCGTAAGCGCTGTAATTTTTGCTTTCATATATTCCGCCGGCAGTCATTTCGCGGAAAACAAAGAAAAAGCGCATAAAGGGCGCAAAATGTAGGAGAGAGAGAGAGAGAGAGAAAAAAGCGCGCGGGATTCATCAATATTTCCAGCGCTGAATGAAAAAAAAAAGCCGGGCGCACCGCAGCATCGCTTTCCAGCTGGCAGGATTCGCGCGCTCGAACCGTAATTAGACTTTGCGCATTTCTGGCCGCTTTCCCTGAATGTCCATTGAGGCGATATTGGCTCGGCTTGCCAATTAATTATAATAAATTCGCGGCTCGACACGAGAGAGCACGCCTCGCGATTCCAGCAACGTCAGGCCGCCTAGCCGGGAATAAACGAGCGAGCGCGCGATGACGAAGCCGAGAGCGGCCGCGGCGCTTTAAAGCGTTAAGGAAAAAAGGCGCGAGGAAGGCCCCGACGAGGAAGAGCCGAGAGGAGGCAGCGAACGAGCGAGAGAGGGAGCATTTAGATGAAAGACAGGCGGTGGGGAAAAAGAAAGGCGCAACGGCCGAGCAAGGACGCGCAGGCGTAGGAGCGCGCGCGCGAGAGAGAGAGAGAGAGAGAGAGAGAAAGAGTAACGAACCGGCAAGGCCGAGTGTGGTAGGCCAATGTCTCGCTGATGCAACGGCCTGCGCTCTCGGAGAATGTGCATCGTGACCGCTCAGCATTGCAAGGCCACGCACGAGGAAAAACAATGCGCCGGCAGAGTTACGCAACGGAGCGAGGGAGAGAGAGAGAGCCGAGCGCCGAACGAAATCCCCTGCAGCTCCCGCGAGACGACGGTGCTAAATCACCGGCCGACGCGAACAAATTATACCGACTAATAATCCCTGCGCACTGCGCCCTAAGCCCGGGCTGCTCGATGTCCTTGCCAGCTCGTTAAGCGGACGCCTCGACTTTCAATATCCGGCTGTCGCTTAATTTCCTCCTTTTTTCTTATCGCCCGCGACGGGAGTTTGCAGCCACTCGCCGCGGCCGGCGGTCGGGGAGCCCTTTCTTTTTGCCCGGATTGTTTTCGCTGGTTACTTTGTTGCTGCTCGCAAGCAGATTCCGCTCGGCGCAGCTTAATGAAAATGGCCTTTTCATCGCGTCTTTGTGAAAAGGCTCTTGCTCTAATAAACAAAGCGAGATCACGGATGCGAGACGAGCGGCTGAAAAAACAGTTTTCCTTTTACTTTTAAGCCGATGTCAATCAAAAAGAGCTCCTTTGCGTTGTAAAGCCAGTCGGGAGTTACTCGATTAAAGTGACCGCCGACGAAAATGCTTGACCCATCCACCTGACACGAGAAGGAGAGCAGGAAAGGCAGCTGATAAGTATTCCGGAGCAGGACTGGAAATTAGTCATCGCCGCCCGAAACAATTATCGGCTGTCCGTCGGCCAATGAAACCCAATACAATTTTTCTTCGGAAGCACTTCCGCGTCGCCGAGCCAATTCCTGCGAATCCTCGGCGGAATTTCCGAAACGAATGAATAGAGCGTCGTCATCTCGTGCGAGAGCGGCGCCTCGTCGATCGGCACGTCGTCGTCGTGCTCTCGGGCTATTTTTATCGATGCGTGCGTCGTCCGCTGCAACCATTAATCTATGCCAGCGACAGCCGCGGACCACAGCGGAAACGTGACAGAAGCTCGGGATCGACGCTCCAAACGAGTTGCACTACCGGACTTACGCGAGCGGCGGGTCTTCCCCCCTCGCTCGTCCGACAAATGAAGCCGGCCTTTTGAAAAAAAAAAAAAAAAAAAAAAAAAATCGGCGATAGTGGTCTAATTAACGCGCGATATCGACCGGTTTCCCTGCGGCGACGGCTTTCAAATTTCGGTGGGATTTTTCCATTTGTCTCCGAGAGAGCCGCCAATGAACGAGGCAGCCTGGGAAAAGAGAGCCGGGCCGCGCTCGCTGTTAAATTAGATGTTACGCACGTAAGACATAAATTAGCGTAGAGGGGGGGAGAAAAAAGCGTCCGCGGGAGAGTCGTAGTCGGAGTAAGTCGGTGGCCGAAAGCGCAAAAAGCGCGCGCCGGGACCTTACGGGGGCATTCGAGTGAAATCCCCCGCTGCGCGCGAGCGGAAATCTAATTCGCAGCGTGGTTTATACGGCGTGTAGCCGCGCTCTGAATTGGCGTCGGGACAGCGTATTCAAATGTAACTACGCGCTGCCGGTGACTGGCTGCGCGGCTGCAATATATAAACCTGTTAAATGGAAATAGATGCGTGTTTTTCCCGGCTTTCCGGCCGGAGCGCGTACCTACATTTGTTAGAGCAGCAGTCGGGGGAAGCGCGCGCATATGTGCGAGCTTATGCAGGCGAATTTAAATATCCTGCGTGCCTTGGCCGTCGTTAACAGCCGATGATCATCGCGCTTTCATCTCCGATCCCGTTTCCCAGCTGATTGGCTGATTTTTTTTTTCTTTTTTTTTTCATCCTTTTTTTCACCGGCGGGTCGCCTTTACCGCGGTGTGTCAGTCCCGTTGACCCGCCTCTCGGCGCTGCTGCAGCTGCGGCGAAATATGAAATGCTAATCCGGCCAACAGTGTATCGAGGACTCGGTGCCCTGTTCCCCGTCATTAGCAGTCGTATTTATTCCCGCGGCTTACACGCGATGATATTAAAGCGGGCGCAGTATGCAAATCGCGCAAAAACAGCGGAGGATGCCGCTTAATAAACGAGCCGGACTCGGGCCAAGGAAATCGGCGTTTCCGAGGCTCATTACACGGTGACTGATGACACGCTTGGCCGAGGTGACAAGAACGCGATGCCCCGCCGCAATTTAGCTCGCTCGTAATTATCGCAAAACGCCTCACGCACGGAAGAGGCCAGCCTCGATCCGAAAGGAAGAGTAATAGGTAGGGCTAGATCATATTAAAATGCAATCAAGTCTAGTACACTCTTAATGAGCTGCCGTGTCGGGGCTGCAGTCCTCTATCTCCTCCTCCTCTTTCTGCCGGGCGTCCTGTTAGGCTCTTGTTCTTATTGTTGCCGAGTCGCTGCCACTTCTGCTTTATCGAGTTTTATCCCATCGACGGCGGCTGCGCGCTAATCTATTATTCTCCTCGTTCCCTTCATAAACTGCTTATCGCACCGAATCTCCGGGGGGAGGGAGAACGGCAGGAGGACAGAGAACGAGAGGGCGTTAATCGGCTCGCCGCCGAGGAGGAATCCGACTTGACGATGCTGCGGCGCGCAGCCCGATACTTTAGGACCCTGTTAGCTCTGATGTGCTTTCCTCCTGCGATTGAGGAATTTATTGCGAGGCTCTCTTTCTCTCCAGCAGGTATATTCCCTTCTTGCATTGCTTTCGCCTGATCGCCCAGCATGCCTCGGGCATAATTGCGTCGAATGCCGAGGCTTTTCCGCGTTTTATGACAGCCGGGAAAGTTCTCAGTCAAATTTCTAGCGCTCTGTTTACCGGGAACTTTTGTCGCGGTCCTCGAGGACAGTTTATCTTGCCGTTCGTTCGAGGGGGCAGCTAAGGAAGAAAAATAAAACAATAATGGAAGGAAGCTTTTTTCTGCGCGCGCTCGCCCGACCTTTTCCCACCTTTGTTACTCATTCTCTATTCCTCCTTTTCTTCTTTTCCTTTTCTCTTAGAGGAGTACTTAAAACTTTTTACGACATCCTCATTGAAAGCAGTAGCTAACAACGGGTTTGCCAGTGCAGTGTTCATTGAATCGGCAAGCCCTCGCTCTCCTTTCTTTCTCTCTTCCTCTCGTTTTCACTCCTCTTCCCTCCATGCCGAAGCCGCCGTTGCTAGAACTGCAATCGTTCTCTACTTAACTTTGACCGTAGCGTCGCCAACCGTGACAAAAACGAATGCAAAGCGATTCTCTTTTTGGACGTGAAATTTCTAATCGGGTAATTTTGAAGTGTCGACTGCGTGAGTCGGTCACTTCGAAATCAAAGAAACACGTGAATCTTGTCTTTAAAGCAGATCCGTTCAATTCTTATTTATCGCTCACGTTCTTTTTCTTTCTTCAGCACGATTGATATCTTTTTAAAATTAAACTTTATAAATACCGCTTGCAATTGCAGATTTATGCAATGCACCTCAAAGGCAGAATAACAGTGATTAACGATGTCATAATGAAGATTGATTTCAATCTTGCCAACATTTTACAGTGGACTAATAAAAATGTTTTATCTAATACACTCGGGTATTATGGATGGCCTTTAAAGGTTTAATGAGACAAATAAAAAGTCCAAATAAGCTATCGATTACTCCTTACGACATGACGTATTTCCCCACGGAATTTCCAACTTATTTGCAGTTATAATTTGATGGGGGAAAGAGTATATTGGTGCCTGGAAAAGTTTCGTCACGCTTGTTTGACTTTTTAAACGTTGTGCTGCTACTCTTTTTAAACGTATCAATATACCGTAGCGTCTTTAACTGACAGTATCACTGTCACTGCTGCTGCTGTTGCTTCTACTGCTGCCATTGCATTTGCTAATACTATCGTTTATGTTGCTGTCCCTACTGCTGTACGCATTATATCTAATAACTTGTTTGCAAACCAAGCGCCTAGCAATCTATCAATATCTGCCACGTTCACAATGTCGCTTTCACACTCACTATCACGTACGTCGACGACATTAATGTCAATATCACTAATATTTAAACTTTTTAATAACTCCATGCCAACTACCTCGAAGTCCATCGCGAGAAGTTCAAGTTCTTGTTAAAGCAAATACAACGGCTGGTGACTTGAAACTTGACCTTAACCGGGACTTACAAGGTCAGTTGAAGATCATTTTTTTGACTCATGGACTCTGGGGAAAACGGCTAAACGTTCTGTGATTAGTTTTAAAACGTCAACGTATCGACGGGTGCTGTTGTGCGTGAAATAAAGCCATAATCTTTCCTCTATAGTCCTTATAAATTTTTCGACGATGAATGCTTTTGAATCTATACTGAGCGCCACTCGATAGTATCGTGCACTCTTAATACTTTGGGCACTTCGATGAATTCCTTTCCCATGTCCGTTTGCAAAGCAGATATGATTTGCTAAGTTTTAGTTGGTGTTAGTTCCTTCTGCCTCACTATTCTAGAAACTACCAACACTGACGCGAACAGTCAATTTGTTGCTAGATTGTCGGTTGAAGGAACTTAGACGTGCTATCAGATATTGGTCAGCATTGTCCTCCGGTCTACAACTTGGCATAATACCACTTGCCGACTACTCATTATATAAATGAGCTGTCAGATTCTTCTACACACGAGTAGGTTTCCGATAACTTTTGGAAGAACGGAAAATTGACGAAGCGCTATGGCAAATTGTATGCACACTTTCAATTGAAATTTTTCCCTACTCCTAAAGCATGATTTTGGATGCTCGACCGATCCCAGCTGATGATAGTACAGCAATATCGCGGCCCTAAAGTTTCCGCAAAAAATGTGGCCATATCCATCATCTCTCTCTTTCTTGTTACAAGCATAACGAAGCGAAGCGGCAGGGGCATCAGCACCGACGGGTACCTTTGAACGGCGGAGGAGAGCGTGGCGAAGCCGCACAGAATTTCTTGCCGAGATGCTCTTCCTCCTCGGCGCTTTTTCTATCAAGCGGCGTATCTAGCATAGCCTCTTTCTCTCTTCATTCTCCTACGCTCTCCCGCGCACGTTGCATCCTCCATCGCCACTCGGGCAAAAGAGTCTTTCTTCTACCGATAAAGAAACGTCCAAGCTTCCCCGATTTTATTTATTGGACGCTAATTGAATAGCTGTTGGCGACCTTCGTTTGCAAAACACGCGAGTCCGGCTGCAGGACAACTGATACAGATGTTGCCCGCGCAGCGATTATGCGTTATCGACCGCCTGCGATTAGACGGGTAACTGGTTTCCACCAGAGCTCGATGTGGACTCGACTACGCGAGTATTAAAAGATTTGAAATTACGGCCACTTAAACCTCGCTTCAACCGGCGCAATTAAATTTTCTCGTTCCGACGATGCCGGAAAAAATTTTCATTAAATTCAGCTTAATTTCAGGTGGACGATTCTACTGCTGTAAACGCACTTTTTTTACGAGTTCCCGTTGATGTATGTACATGGCTGGGGCTGTTAACGCTTTTGACAGTTTTTTTCCCGTTTGACAACTCTATAGGAAAGTTTCATTCGAGATTTAAACGAACTCTTCAATTGTAAATTGCAGCTTTACGTCCTTTGGGCATTTTATTTTCATAGCACACGCGGCGGTACAATCATCGCGACACGCGTTTCTTTTTCAGCAAAGTGAGATGTACGTAATATGAAGGAGCAGCGTTCTTTAAGACGCTTTTTGAGACTCGCATGTTTTTGCAGCGCCGAGCGAAGTTCGCTTTATCATCGTCTAAGATTGCGAGACTCGTTTAGTTTTTACCCTCCTATTTTTCGTACCGCAAGCGGTTTAGTTTTCTTGCACCGCAGAAACTCCATCTGGCGATCAAATAATGAAGCGCCAAACTTTATTCGTACTAGTTTATTATTTTTTCTTGCCAAAAGAATAAATTACGCGTTTTTTGCCGTGCTTTGGGCGTCATTTCATTTATAAGACAAGACTTTCGTATTTTACATCTTGCAAGACGTAAACGTTTAAAAATACTAATAGTAAAATCCAACACGCTTCGCGCGTATTATTTTCTTTTTTCAGGTTATAAGCACTGCAAAATAAATGAACACTTACGCACAGTCACATAAACTGATTAGCCAATCACATTACGAATAAATTTTTTCAAACACTCCAAAAATTACTATCACAAAGCTACATCCAGGAAGAAGCAATAAATCATATTTGTAAGTGGCGGTTGAACACGTTAAAATTCAATTTTTTTTTTATTGAGCTGCCACAATTATTTTCATCGCACTCTAGAAGTTAATCAAAGAAGATACCTAAATACAGACCACTCTTAGAGTCGAGCAAAGTCAAGTAGTCAGCTTTTCTAGTCTCGCCTGGTCCGGGCCCTTGCGGTTCGGTGGCCTTCGCATACAGGACACGGAAAGCCTCGAAAGTTTGCCACCTAAGAGGAGCGGGGGCCGCAAGATTCTCGCGCTTGGTGCTCCTTAGAACTTGATCCCGCGGCTCAATTACCGAGTTTGCTACGGAGCCTTTTCCACCCCTGCGAATTTTCGCTCGAGCCGAATTGTTCTCCAAATTGTACAGATCACGCCGCGAATAATAAGGAAGTTTTGCGCGCACGCGCCCAAGTGCTCATTAAACATTCTAATTGAGCTTACTCGCGGGGAGCACGGATTTACATTTCATTTAGCCTCGCCCGCCGAGAGATTGAAAACAATCATTTCATTTTCCGACTGCACGCCAACGCCGCGGGTACACCGACGGAGTAATTCACTCGACCGCGCCATTCGTTGATTCATATGTTAATGTAATCACAAGTTAAATGATTTTGCGCGGGCAAAGTTTTTGCCTGGATTACCGCCAAACCTTCCGGAAAATTCTTTTGAAAAACGCGATTGGCTCGCGGTGTTTTCACACTTGGCGGCCCCCGCCTTTTTTTTTTTTCTTGAAACAAACGAATCAAGAGAATCTGCGGCTTGCCCTTGACCTTTATCGCTGATCGCAAGACGAATTGTGGTATCAACAGAGATTAACGCTAACACTTCGTTATTATTTTTTTAATCAAACATTTCTTTGTTAAGAAAAGGTGCTTTGTAAAAACAGTGTCATATTATTGAAGGAAAAAGGATTGTGCATCGTATACCTGCTTGCTGCTCTACGTTCACAGAGGAGAAAACGACATTGCTATTGCCTCTTTTGTAAGTCAGTTACTGGCGCAGTAAATCGATTTGTCGCTTTCTTCTTCCTCGGCGTACTGAAAATATTGAAAGTAAATCCTAGGCATGAAGTTGTTCAATTAAGAATGTGCGTTGCGAAGAATCAAACTGGTAGTACGTGGTTATCGATAAAAGTTGCAATCTTCCGTTCGTGTAACATTTATAGCCAATTTCTTTAGAGTTATTCGCACATCTAGCTGGATCGATGATCGAGAGGCGATACAGGCGTGATGTAGTGGGCTCTGCACCTACCGGTAATGCGAAGCGTGATTACGCATAGTGAGATGATTCATATAATAACAATCGCATTAATAGACATATTCATAAAACACCTGATCCGCAAAGATTCCGAGCATTAGTCAAGACATTGGATTCGATCTAAATTGCTCGGGCTGCGCCGCTTATCGAATCAAAAAGGGCTTCTTATTAATACTTTCCGCCGCGCGGGGATAATTTAGCCGGGTGAAAAATGAAGCGCATTACGCGGGAATAAAAATCCATTGACAAATAGCCTGTAATTACGAGAGCCGTAAAAATGTAAATTTTTTTCGGCACTGAAAGAAATAAATTTGCAAAGAAGTCTCGTTATCTATTGGTCTGACCTCTGGGATGAAGCGTAAAGGAGAATTCTAAGAAACATGTTTTTCTTTCGACAGGCAGAACGCGTATAGTCACGCTTGAACAAGGGAGGGAAGTAAGTGTGCGTTAAAGTACGCAAGGTATGGAAGGCAATTAAGCGGACTATAGAAGGCTCTTTGCAGTGAGAGAGGGAGAGAGAGAGCCTGTATTCGAACGACTTTTATCCCAGCTTGTTGTACTGAGAAAATTGAATGTTTTCCTCGTCTACGAAGAAAGTAAGAAAATCTCCGAAAATCAGAGCGTCATTTCGTTTCGGAATCTCAGAAGCATCAGAGGCGAAAGCTAGGTAGGAATAGTGTAGGTACGCCGCGTATAGAAAACGGGGAGGCAGGGGCTTTTTGCCGATTCGGTCGGTCGGCGCGCGCGCGCGACGATTCAATAACGATGCCCAGATATTTCGCTCACGCTCTCGACACAATAATTCAGTCGAGCAGGCAATATCGAAGAGAGGGAGGGGGGGGGGCGGGGATCGCGCGAATGGCCTGCGCTATTTGGCTGTTCCGTCGAACCGCATTGCCGAGCTCCGGTGTGTACACGCCAGATTCGTGCGCCAAAACATTTCAGCTCCCCGGCTACATTATAACTCGGCCTCCCCCCCCCCTACCCCCCTGCGGTAATGTTTCCAGCGGAATGCTATCACTGAGCCATGCATCATTATTGCGCGCATCGCTTTTGAACGGGGCGAGCGCGCGCGAGTTTTAGCCGAGCCTATTTTACATCTTTTGCTTAATTTATTTGCGCGCTCAATTTCACGTGAGCGAGCGCGAGCTTTATTGTTTCGCGAGGCTCTGAATAACAAACGCGGGAATTATTAATGAATTTCCTGAGGTGGGCCATTAGTTAGCGGATTATTTGACGGGAGTCGCATTGCGAGAAAATATTTATATGACAATTTATCTCGAGTGATAAATCACCGCGGAGCGCGAGAGATGAAGATAAGCGTGAGCTTTCTTAGATAATTTAAAATCCATCCGCAGCTTCCTGGAACGAATTTTCAATGGCGCAGCCAGTCGCGCAATCGGCTTTAGACCACCGCGTCGCTTTACAACGTAATTACCCCTGTTAAATCACGGCGAACTTTGTCCGAAAAGCCACTCGCACTTCTGTAACAAGTGCTTCCTCCCCGGCTGTCCGCCGCGCGAATAAAAAGCGCCGACGACATTAATAAATCTTGACAGCGCTGAAGGAGGAGAGGAGAGACCATTAATGCCGCAGCCGTAAATTACTAAAATCTAGATCTCTCAGAACACACTCGCTGGAAATCGCATGAGCTAGACATAACATTTCTCTCTCTCTCTTTCTCTCTCTCTCTCTTTCCCCGCTGCACAGCGAGTTCGCGGGATGAACGACCCTCCGATCCTGCGAAGGTCCTCCAAGGACGCGCGAGAGAAAGGCAGTGCGAAAGAGAGAGAGATAGAGAGAGGGAGAGAGAGCGAGAGAAAGAGGTAGGGAGGGAAAGAAGACGCTATCAGTTCTCGCACGCGTTTTTGCGCGTATCGCTCGCGATTATTATGCCCCGAAAGATCGATCGGGACAATGTGTGGGGAACGCTTTGCTCGCAATCAATCACGCGGCTTTGCTCGATTTCAGAGAGCGTGTCGAGCTGGAATGCCCGCGAGACTCAAAGGAAGCTGCAAGCGTGGCTCTATAATTATTTAGAATGACGAACGCTTTGAATTAATAAACGCTGCTGCTTGTTCTCTCTCTCTTTCTCTCTCTCTTTCTCTATTTCTATCTCTTCGGCCCGCGGAAACCGGTATAGTAATACGTGTATTTATAGACACGATTCCCGTTTCATTTAAGAGGATGTAAAAGTGTTGCCTTATCAACGGAGCTTAATTAAAAAGCTTAAAAATGAGAAACAATTTAGAGCACTGCTGAGAATAGATAGATATGATAGCTTTCGTTTCTTGTTTCGAAACACGTCGCCTCGCCGTTTATTTGTAAATTATTTTATCAAATTATTGGTCGTCAACTGTAATTAATAACAGGCAAAGTGTCATCGATCGAATAACTTTCAACGGAATTTAATTTTTTTAATTTATCATCAGCTCTTTAACATGCTAAGAATTTCTCAGAGTTAATCGAACGACTAAGTATCTTTATTTAACCAAATGATCTCAACGAGCTTCAAACACGCTTCGTATAATTTCAGTTTCCAAAAGAACTGACTTCTTTTCTCAATTACCCTTTCGCCGAGTAACAGAGCCATCTCAATGGCAAAAATCTTCTTTTGAAATGGAAGATCCTTTGTTCTGCTGGGCAGGATCCTCCGCAAATCTTTTGATTTCAAGTTTCCGAGCGTAGATTCAATTTCTAATGGGAGCACAGAAATTAAGTGACTTTTGGCGAATTGTTGAACGTCAGAACCACGCGACACTTGAGCCCGTGCAGCAACTTCATAATAAAAGGGGAAACCAAAGAGGGGAATAAAAGCAGAGCGACCGAAGGGCTTTTCTTTTAAAATATAAGTTTGCTTGAACGCTGGACGCACTGCTTCTTTCCCTTTCGCGGAAACGCTCCGCTGTGATCTGAGGAATTTAGCGAGAAAAAGAGTTGTTGATCTTCCCTGCGTACTGTGGCCTTAGGTATAATCGCTTCTGAATTCTTTCGATGCGCGGCTATTATTCCACTCAGCAACCGATCCAACTATGAGTTTTTGCTTTTAAAACCTTTTCAGCTAATTAATGGATAATTAGATATTACTTTGCTTCTGTATTAATTATATACTTATAGAGAAACTCCAGTCAACAAGTTTTATACGAGAAATATTAAAAATCGCCATTAATTAAAACTACATAAGAAAAATAATACAGTAGAGCTAATCTTCTAAAACATAAGTTTTCAGCTTATGACTTTTAGTCTTCTGCTATTATTATATTATTAAGAAGTAATCAAGTTTTTTAAGTTCAATTCTTCGGTTATTTTCGAAGCTCGCAGGCTGGCTCTAACGATTACGTGCCGTAATAAGCCTGCGGTGAAAAGCGGAAAGAGAGAGAGAGAGAGAGAGAGAGAATGGGAAGTAGGGAGCCAACAACGAAAAGTTGCTCGACTAAGATAGGATTAGTATCCCGTGGGAAATCAAGCGCCGCGGAAGCTTCCTGAACGTATTGTCCTCCGACCTCTAATAAAAGCTCGAGATACTAATTGTCGCACACTCCAAGTCGATGCCGCTTGAATACCGCCGCTTGTCGGAGCTCCTGTCGGCAGTGCGCAGCTGCGTCTACTTCTAGGATCGACTCGTTCAAATTACACTCGGCAACAAGGAGAAACACTTGACATCCCCGTTCAATTGCTTAATTGAGCGAGTCGTCGAGATAAGTGATGGAGCGTTAAAATAACCTTGTCTCTAGAAGCTCCCTCGAACTCGCAACAATATTGAAGTGTGAATTTTATTTGAAACCTTACGTCGTCGGCATTTTACTTACTAAGGAAATTCCTGTCCAGCACGTGCTTTGAAATCATAATTGACTGTAGTTCTGTAAATTGAATTCAAGCGAAATTTGATCTTGCGGCAGGAGGCTCGGACCAACCGCTACATTAACTCGGCGAAACAAGTGGACAACTGCGATACAAGTTCGAACTGCAGGAAGGCACGTGGAGTATGTGCCTCGGCACTTTTTCTTAATTCCTCCGTCAAGCGAAACCACATAGCTCAACTGTAGAGTGTATCCGGGGTATCGTAATTACCTCGTGGCGCGGAGACACGTAATCCCCCTAAAGCGGACCGCCAAGCCAGCCACGGAATTCGTTTCCATCGCGGCGGCGGCGGCGGCGAACAATGCCTCGGCGAAAAACTCGAGCTTTTCTCGCCCTTCCTTATCTCCATCACTCGCTGCAAGATATTTCGGCTGCAATGACGATCGCAGCCCCCCCCCCCCCGTCCTCCCGCTTTTCGAGCAGTTTGCGAGCTGGCGCGGCAAGAATGCAGCTTGAAAATGGAGTTCTGCGGCCAGGACACACAGAGGAAGAGGCGCCGGTACAAAAGCGTCAAGTCTGGAAGCGTAGGCGAGAGACAATGCGGGAGGAAACGTGCCGGGGCCTGGAGAGCGAATAGAGACGAAGAGCTGTTTTCTTTGGATTTACGTGACACCACGTGCTGGTGCTTCCTCCCTCTCAGCTTCCATTCTCGCACTCCCGCAAGGCTCATCCCCGATATTACCGGGCAGATCGAAGCGAACTTCCATTTCGCGGCTCCCGGGAGCCAGCGGCACACACACAAACACACACGCGCGCGCGCGCGCGCCCGCACACAGCCCGAGGAAAAGCTTCGCCCAATTTAAAGCGCAGCTGCGCTACCCTAAGCAGGACGAGCTTCTCATTTCCCACAGACTGCGGCGCTGCTGCAGCGAGTTGCGAGTGGTAGTCCACTTGCCGCATACCACCGACTGCTCGTCAATGGCCGCGCGCTCCTTTTCTTCTTCCAGCTAGAGCTTGCTCTTTCAATCTATTTTCCCGCGCGCTCTTTCTTCCCTAGGCTCGCTCTCCTCTTGCTCTCCTGCGCCATGTGGCACTTGCTCAAAGTCAAGGAAACTGATTCGATGCTGCCGAGCTTCTCCTTTCATTCCTCGACTGTGTCGCGCTCTCTTTGTTCTACTTCAAACAATGCTCCCTTTCATATTATTGTATTTTCTGATTTCTCGTATTACACCCCTGGGAATTTTTTACTCGCCGATCCGGCCAATTTTCATTTTCTATCAAATCTGCTCTTTTCAGCTTTTCAGTGCCACAATTGCGACCTGAATTCCTCATAATGACGCTTCTTCGATATCGCATTTTAATAAACACAAATGTTTATATTCAATATTGGTTGTGTAAATTATAAAATATTTTATTTCTCACGTCACCGAACGGAAACGTAATAACTTATGGGAAAGTATGTAAAACGTGCTCTCCCCTGTTGGAAGTTTTCACCATTATTTTACCAGTATTTGACCAATTTTTTAAAAATTGGCCTAGTTCTTGGCCAGCCACTCTGCTAAAAACGACACCGTTTTCATCAAAAACTTGGCTAAATAATGGTGAAATTGAAATTTATAATAAAATGATAATAAGAATAAAAAATAATAATAAATAATAAAATAAAAATAATTATAAAATAATGGAATAAAAATTATAATAATAAAATAAAATGATAATAAAAATAATCATTGGTTAAAGATTCATATATGTACAGATACAGTATATATATAATTATGTATATAAATATACAAATCGGTAATTACTGGGACTTTTTCTATACAAGTCAGTAATTTGTGGGACGCTATATATACAGGGTGTCCAAAAAGTACCGGAACGGTTAAATAACTCGCCAGAAAAGTATTTTCGCTGAAAACACTAAATGGGGAAAATTTATGATTTTGAAAAAGATATCTATTAGAATTGCGATTTTTTGGGACCTACTAAAATTTTGGGCCTTGTAAGTCCCCCAGAGGAAAAAATAGGGAATCCCTATTTTTTCCTCTAAATTCGTTTTCAGCAAATTTTACGTTCAGATAGGTATTTTGATGACATCCTGGGTCATTTTTTGGGCCTTTTGGGCCCAATGTATATTTTTTCATTGAGACATTGAAATTGCAGTTCTAAAACCTGTTTTGGGCCTTACAGGCCCCATATTTCTTTTCTTTCACACAATTTCTCATTTTGAGTGATAAGTGATTTTAGGACCTATTGTTGCTTCCCCAAAACAAGTTTTGGGGCCTTAATTTTAATTATTTTTAATAAAATATGAGAATATGCTGTAAAAGCACTATCCACGTAAAATAACAAATTTTTATAGGAAGAAAACTTACATTGGGCCCAAAAGACTCAAAACTGACCCATGATGTCATCAAAAATACCTGGCTGAACGTAAAATTTGCTGCTGAAAACAAATTTGGAAGAAAAAATAGGGGTCCCTATTTAAAAAATTTAAATTGGGACTCACAAGGTCCAAAATTGTAGTAGGTTCCAAAAAATGGCAATTCTGCCAGATAGCTTTTTCAAAATCCTAAATTTTCCCCATTTAGTGTTTTTAGCGAAAATGCTTTCTCGCCGAGTTATTTAACAGTTCCAGTACTTTACACAAAGATTTTTGAGACCCAGTGAACTGCATAGCTACACGTTTGTTTACAAAAGTTTTCAACATTTATAACAATATTCTTGTGACGCTCACAAAAAAAAAAATTATGTTCGATACTAGTATTTAAGTTGATTATTTACCTCGCGAGACATTTTTTGCCTAAGCGAAGCGAGAATAATCCACTTTCACACCCATGTCGAAAAGTATTAAAAATATATGCATTTGCTCGCTACAAAAATTTTAATCTACATTTACAAAATTTTAATTACATTTTTATTTAACATATAAATTTTAATTTAAATTCTTATTAAAAATATTTCACCAATGAAATTGGACAAATATAGGCGAGCAGGCCAAAAATAATGGTGAAATTTCCCACAGGGTCGTTACTTAAACTTTTGAAAAACATGTTTTTTCCTGTTTGTTCTAATTTAGTATTGAGAGAGACAATTGTTTTTTTTTTTTTTTTTTTTTTTTTTTTTTTTTTTTTTTTTTTTTTTTGTAAAACGACATTTAGTTTTACTTTAATTTTAATTAAACATTAAATTAATACTTTTAATTTAATTAAATGCACGATTGAATAATATTGACAGTTTTGCATATTATTTAAATAACTCAATTTGCTGTCGATTAGTTATTTTCAGATATTTATTTTATTTTTAATTAAAATTTCTTTTTTCAATAATTTAGCTAAAAATACTTGTGTTTTCATTAAGGAAGCTTGGTCGGGAATGATGATTTTGAATTTTGTTGATTTTATTTCATCGAAAATCTTTCTTTAACTATAGAATTGCATATTTATACTAAGTGCGATGAAAACGAAATAAAAATTATATCGAATCAGTTAACGAAGATGGTTGTTTTTAGAATGTTGAGTAAAATTTCGTTACGAAAGTTTCGTTAAATTATTACAATATATATATTATCTTCGAATCACATTCCATTTTTCAAGAAACAAAAGAAGGAAGCTCTGGATTTTAGAAAGCTGCATTTGGATCGATAATTCAATGGTACTTTTGGTTACCAGGGGCACTTTGGATCAGTTTAGTATCGCCATAAAATGTGGAATATGCATGTTGCATGGTCCTGAAGCTTTCACTGTATAGAGGCTGCTTGGAGATTCGAAGAACAGTCGTAAATCTGAATAAAGTTTAAAAATGATGAAAAGTTGGCTTTCAGTAATTTCGTAAAGCTACTTAAGATTCAAAGTTTAAGCTGCAGACGTCATGGAGAAATTTCAAAGATGTGAGTAGAGTTATGTACAAAAACTAATTTTAATAAATGATTTTCACAGAAATAAAAAGAAATTTATTCTCTTATCCTTCATCCTTGGAAAAAGTAAACCAGAAAGTTTTAAAAGTGATAGATTTTTCGTATTAGCGTAAATTATTTGATTTAACGTAACTTTTAATTCAACATTAAACTATAACTTGTATTTAAAAGAATATTAATCTTGACAAAGGACAAGCCATGCATGCATGTAGCAGCAACGTAATTGTTCGCGGACAGTAACTTTTCTGCAATTGCGACAATTTCAATTTCATCTCGGATTCTCATTCTACGCAAACGTGACACAATCATCTCTGGAAAGCGGCCCGTCTCGCACAATGTAATAATTATCTCGACATATAATATGCGAAAGAAAAAAGCTTCATCTCTCTCTCTCCTCTCGCCGGCAGGGGTGTAATTAAAATCTTGCTCCTTTTATGCGGGCTCTCGAGCTCTCACTTTTAAGTCAGTGCAGGCGGGAATTAGCGGCGCGTTAGTTGGTACTAAAGTCAAAACAATAAGCGAAAGTCCCTCGGTAATGAGGTAGATACTTACTTGCCCGCTCCCTCACTCGCTGGAAATGTCGAATGGCAAATCAAGTCCATCTGTCCGGTCAGTTACTACCGGAGATAGACATCGGACCGGACTGTACTGCGGCTGCGCTCGACAAGAAAACGTTCGTTTGACGAAACGGCATTAGCAGCAGCAGCCGCAGCAGTATAGTTGCGGAGATCGAAAGAAAGGATGAGCGCAGCAGCCTCGGCTCTTCTTGTCCGCCATTACCTCAAGTAGATGTTAGAACAATGCTTGACGAGCTCGCCGGATTTACAAAAAATGCCCGTCCGACCGATTGAAAGCAGGCGTTTTTTTGGCCCCTAATGACCTTTCTCGGAATGAATTTCATCTTACGCGAGATATTTAGCAAAAAAAGTTAAGCCTCGGCTCGCGCCGCTAAAAAGTTTAAATATTCTAAGTAGCGTGTTGCTTCCGCCGCAAGACAATCGAACCGGCAAAAAATGGAGAGCAGACTTTTTAGTTGAACAAACAGGCACCGCCGGCTTTTGAATTCGCCAACAAAGAGCAAAATTAATGTGAATATCTTACCGTGTCGAGCAGCTGCGTGTATTCCTGAAATGTTTATGACTGAAAATGAGGAAAAAAGGCCGGTACGGGAAGTTGTTGCAGGACGCGGGATTTCTGATGCATTGTGGCCGCGCGCACAGCGCAGGACAAAAATAAAACAGAGCAACAAAGTTTCGTTAGAAAATGAGTTTATTTCTCCGTACCATATATTCTATGTACAAAGTAACGGTACCGACGTTAACGATGGTTCAACGTGAGAGACAACTCAATAGTACAAAAGAAGAGACACACACGTGTAATGTCATTAATAAACGTTCGCCGTTCTGGGTTGTCAGGAAGGGGAGCTACGAAATTACACATTTCTTTTCTTGATTTAAAATCCAATCGGAGTACATTAAATGAACTCAAATGCAGTTGTGTGTACAAATGGAAGGATGACGAGGAGGGGGGAGGGGTAGATCGGTCCGGAGTTATACAATGAAGGAGAATAATTGCGCACGTATAATGTATTTATATTTTCATATTATAATAAATAAGCGATATGCTGGTGCGCCGATATGAGGCCGCTCGGGCGCCGGGTAAGCTCTGTACGTGACAGTAATCGTGATTAAAACGGATGATAAAAAGAGGGTAGCGGGGGAAGGAGGACGGCGGGAGGGTACGGTGTGGGTAGGGGAAATTATCAAAAAGCAGAGAGGAGAAGGGCGAAGCTAGAGGAGCTAGAGTTATGCACATGTTAGTCAGGGTACAGAGCAGACTCGAGCTTTTTGAGCGGCGCAGAGCAGGCGCGCACCTCGGGCTCGAGGACAAGCGCACCGACGTCGGGGCGTCGCGAGTACACGCCGCGTACTTCAAAAAAAAAAGAACAAAAAATAGAGAGAGAGAGAGAGAGAGAGCTAGGCGGAGCAGTGAGGAAAACACAAAGTCATGATGAATTTCGGAGGGGAAGGGGGATATGTGTAAGTATTATACGCGCGATCGTCCTCGAGCCCAATTCTTCATCGTCTTCTCCTTGTATTTACGCATTACTTTACGTACTTGGAGTATATAATTAATTGTTGTATAGCTTTTGCTTGCTTCTTAGCTTATCACGTATAATCATTCATAATTAAGAGTATAAATTTGATCGTTATACATAATTATCGTATACAAGAATTATACTTTTTGCTGGAGTAATTAAAAGTAGAGAAGTGGAGATTTGTGAAGGGGCGCAGTTTCCACAGATTCGAGCGACTCGATGAAAAGTGCGCCGGAAGAGAGGCGCGCCAGCGAGATCCCTGCTGTTTTGTTTGATTTTTTTTTTCTCTCTCTCCCTCTTTCAAAACGGGGTCTCGCTCGCGTGCCGTAACTCACTTTCAGCTCTCGCGCCTCGTCGTCATGCGTTTCGGAGAGCTGCTGTCGGCAGCGCCGAGCCTGGTGGGTTACGAAACTACTTTTGTCCGCGCGTAATTGCCGAACTTGCATAATTGGCTCTACCCTCTCACCAGAAGCAGATTGGATATACTATCTCAGCTTAGTTAGCAAATCTATAAACTTTACCGTACGATAACAAACGTTAATTGTAAACTGTTGCGATATGCGCAGCTTTTTTTGCTTTTATTAATTATTTAGTTACTTAGTATCTTATGATTGCACGCTTAGTAGGCACCATCGTTGCTTTTTTTTTTCATTTTTTTTCTTCTCTTTTTGTTTTCGACGCGTTTGTTCGTTTTCCGCGAGTCTTCCAAACCCTTGTGATGCTTCAATTTTTGTCGGGCGAAAGCGGGGAAAAAGTAGAACGGCGATTCCCGGCGCGTCGATCCGGTCGAGTCGAATTTTATGGAAACACGATAAAGCCCGAAAGCGCGAATTTAGGGTCAATCAATCAGCGCTCGCGCGCGCGCGCATTCTTTCCGGACAAAGCCGGCTCGTCTCTCTCTCTTCTGGAAAATTGAAACGGTCCCGTTGGCCTGAATGTTAAGGGGACTGTTGTACCGAAAAAGTCGAAACCACGACCGCGACGGCGGCGATCACGAGGTTAACGCTCGTGGCTGCGTCTCGGGTAGCATCTGGCCGGGCGAGCTTGCAAGCTTAGCCGAGATGCCACCAGAGGTAATTAACCTTGCGCTGGCTGCGTATACGCCGTACCTCTGACTCTGTATATCGGGGCTCACGCGCACGACGTTTCCTCCCCTCCGGCGGCAGGCTGCGCCCGCTGATATCCTCTGCTCTGTGCATCTGCATAATCACGCTCAATTCCCAATGCTAATTAGAATCCGCGCTACGTAGCAAATACGCGTCGACCTCCATCATTCGGTGCCACGCCTGGCCGTTTCTCACCTAACCCCCGTTCGGCTGTCCGTCATCTTTTCTTGCCGGGAATTAAAGCGATCGTTAACTCGAGAAACTCGTTTGCAAAGCTCCGGCTGTTTATTTTCAGCGAGCCGCGCGAGCTCCTCTCTAATAATTTATGGGTCAGGGTGGGAAAGCACTCTGCCAAGTTTTTAGCGTGTCTTACGAAATTCCTCGCGAGAATGAGAGTGGCTCTAGCACGCGATTGAGTTTTCTAATGAAAAGCGCGCCCCCTCCCAGACACGTTGAAAGCGTCCCAGGCGCGTGTCTGCAAACAAGAAGCGAACAAGCGTTTCCCGAAGGTACGATCGCGGGCTCGTCGCCTTTCTTCCAGCTGCTTTCCTTCGTCGTCGAGCGTCGTGGCTCTCCCGGGATTAGACTCGTGGAAACGATCTCCTCTCAGGCGGCGTTCGATAGGTTCCGCGCCACACGCAGAGGCGCACCGACAGTCGGAAGAATCACAAGAGTCGCGTAAATCTTGCATTGCCACGTGTTGAATTCGCCAGGGAAAAGCTCTGTACTCGAGCAATTACAAGTAAAAATTGCGTCTAATGGCTGTCGATGGAGCTGAGCTCTCGGCAGACCTTTTCCCGGTCGAGTTTACTGAATATTTTCGGAAGACTCGGCGGAAGAGTAACAAAAATAATAAATGTGAAAGGTAGAGAGAACAAGGGTGACGATGATCATCGATTCCCTGACATTGCGAGGAAACTCGTTGACTGGCACGTACCGTCGTTCACCCTTCGAATTCAGCTATTTGATATAATGCGCAGGACAAGGAGACAGAGAGGAGTTTCCGCTCCTCGCCCCGCCGGGAGACAGGCTTAAAAAGGAGAAAGAAGGAAAGGGGGGAGAGGCGGCACAGTCTTGAAAGTCTGGGCTCACGGGCCGGAAGGATATTCTTACGAGCGCTGGCAGATTGCGCGTGCCAGTGCATAAAAATATCCCGACGCGCACTCGATAAAAGCGCTCTCGCAATGTTCTTCCCCTTTCTCTCTGAGTAGCTCGAGCGTGAACGCGGTAATTTCTTTCATGATTGAATCTTATTGGACGCGAGAGGGAGTATGTGCCCGCGGGGAGGAATCTCGCCTACGTCTCGCAGCAGTGAAATCAGGCTCTTGTCAGTACTGTTTTGTCAAAAAAATCGGCATTGAGTCGTAAACGGGGTCCGGAGAAGCGACGCAGGTTCTCGTGGGGGAACCTGGGTTACTTCGAGGCGACGGCTCGGGAAGCCATATGGGTACTTAATTGCTTAGACGTAATAACCCATATAGGAGCCCATATAGGAGCGAAAGCTAAACGAGATCCTAAAGGAAGCTTCAGAATCTGGTTTAGGATTCAGCCTCGCTTAAAAGCATTCAGCCGTAGATTCCGCCGCCCCGAGTACGGCAAAATACCTGGATCTTTTTGAGCCCCGAGATTCCTCTCTGCCTCGTCCCTCCCCCAGCCTGCAGGTGGGTGAGGTACACCCTAGAGTCAAGTGTATGCGTATGTATAATATGTATAATATAGGACGTATCGCTTATAAGCAGACGCGACTCAGAGAGTCAAGACGAGATAGAGGTTGATAGATACTGGAGAGGGCTCCGCTTGAGCGGGAGCTCGGGATCAAAAGCGGCGCGAGTAGCCCTGGGCGTCGTAGAGCTTGCAGAGGCTGTCGGCCCTGCCCTGGTGCATGCCGGGCACGGAGACCGAGACCGAGAGCGCCTCCTGGTGCTTGAGCAGCTGACGGCGGCGCTGCCAGGTGAAGGTCCACGCGGCGATGATGGCAATCTGAGCGACTAGGAATACGGTGCCGGCGACGATGGCCTCGGCCAGGTTCACGCAGACACCCAGCAGCTGCGAGGAGTTGCTGCCGTCGTCCGCCGTCTCGGAGAAGACGGCCTCGGTGCCGTTGCCCGGCGCCTGCTTCTCGCGCTGCTCGAAGCCGAACTTGTCCGTGATCTGGATCGACTGGACGAGCAGCAGGTCCTCGCGCATCTGCGACGGGGAGGCCGAGCGACGTCGACGCCTGCGCCCGAACGAGATCACCGAGCGCAGCTCGCCCGTCGACTCCTCCTGGTCGCACTGCACCGGCTCGCAGCTCGGCATGCACGGCGTCACCAGCGCGCGGAACTGCACCACCTCCGAGCTCGGGAACTTGAAGGCGTCAAAGTGCGACAGCAGTATCTGCAATTAAAGGTCTTGGATTAGCGGCTGTCATTTATTACGATTATTTTAGAAAACTGTTGCATCGTTGCAACATGATATTACGTCAGATGAACATTGCAAAATTTTGCTTATTTCTTAATTTTATCATTAATTTGGCTAATCAAAAAGTCTACATTTCTGCAATGGCGCTCAATATAATCTTTCTTTGAAGAACGAGCTGATGAAAATATTTGCGCGGCACTGAATTAATTCCGGCGCATAAAGCCACGCTGAAAAATGCAAATAAAAAGCGGCAACATAGTTATTAACAGGATTAATTAATCCGACAAGCGCCGTTCCTCGAAAATAAATTAGAGTGCATACTCTCGAGAGCTCTTCTTTCCGTAATTCGAATTTCGCAAATAACGGCGTGGCTCGATCGAGCAGGGCGCGAATGGCGTTAATCCCGAAATTCCAGAAAATTCGTCAAATAATCCGCCGTTGGATTCGTTTGAATCGCGTCGGCGCACTTGGCCTCGCGGCATAAAACGCTTCGAATTGGGGGAAAAGGCTCCTCCTCGTGAGCGGCGCATATTTTCGCGGCGCGCCTCGTTAATTCCCTGAAATCGAAAGGGGAGGAGGAGCTCGGAGCGCGCTCGGGGCTCGCGAATTTACGAGCGAGTAAAAGAAGGCTCGATATTCCGCGTGACCAGTGCTCGAGCGGAATCCGGGATAACGCACGGCGCAGAATGCGGATGCGCAGCGGTTTCTGCGCTCGCATGTGTTGGCGGACACACCGACGCGCTCTCTTCTTGCCGCGTCTCTTCTTGTTCGCGCGCTATCGCTTGCGTGCCTCGTTTCTTGCTCTTTATTAGTCAAGATCGTATAACAGCAATTATATGGAATTACGAGGGGAAAACGTGAGAAGCGAAGGCGCCTTTTCCGCGCTTTTTCTCACTGCAGCCGAGAGAGCTCTTCCTCCTATTCCTCTCACTCGGCTTTTTCCCCGAATCGGCCGAGTGTACTGCGCGAGCCGCCTGCAGTCGATAAATATATGCAACGGCTAAATCTCCATTTCCTCCTCGACTTTTGATATCTGGCGCAATTAGACCGGCTGATTTAACGCTTAAACGGCGGTTTTTTCGATGCACCGGCAATCCGACTGGCAAAACACGCGGAAGAAACGCTGCCCAATGCCATTTCCGTTAATTAAGGGTGGCGCCGCACCGGGCAATCCGCGGAAAAAGCTTTATTAGGCTCGTCGGCCTCGGGTGTTTATTTTTACCGGGAAATATGAGCGCGAAGCCGGCGCGTTGCGTACGTGCCGCGCGTGAAGAAGATGAAGCGCCCGGTGTAAAACCATCGGCATGTCGGGCTTGCGCGTGCGTGCGACTTTATTAAGGCCCCGTCGCTTCCTCCTCCCTCCTCCTCCTCCCCGCCAGCCCGGAGTGGATACTCGCGCAAGAAATAAAGCGTCCTCCCGCCGCGGAGCATCAGTCAAGGCGTAAGCTCGTATCTATATGGTCGGTCCGGTCGTGTAACTCGAATTCCGCTCGGAGCCTCCGCTTATTTCGCCCGCGAGACTTGAGAAATGCTTTCAATTTCATTCAAAGCAGTCGCTTTACGTGACGAACATACGACCCGAGGGGTGACTTTCGGCAAATTTTCCAGAGGGAGCGGAGCAGCCGCCGCGAGAGCCGCTCATTTTTCTTCGACGCCGGTTAATAAAATCAAGCCGAAGCCTCGAGTGCAGAAGGAAGGAAGGAAGGAGCGCCCCGGCAGACCTCCGACCGCTCGGCGAACGCCCCGTCGAATTTATGTTTCCTGCACGCGTTTCCCGCCGCCCTCTCGCGCTAGATATTTCATCGGGAGCGCCGATCGAGCAGCGACGGCAGCGCGACCAGGGCACCTTTTATCACCAGCCGGGTCAAAGTGGGATTCTCCAGCCGAGCGGCGTTTGTCTCTTAAATCGCGGGAATTCGCGAATTTACCGGGCCCGAATTCGCCGACGGTGTTTTGCGCGATACGTCAAAGACGTGCGAGCGATATATTTCCCGGCTCGAGTCCGTAAATATCCCCGACTTTACGCCGCCTGATTGAATAATTCAGCGGCGCTCGTTAGAGGCTCGCGGTCGCACTTTTCTCCGTTTCATTACTATGTATTAAAATAATTTACGAGCCGGCTACGGAGATCCAGATAGCGCGCGCGTCATAAATATCGCGACTTTTGCTTCTTACTTTTCTCGGGCTGCCTTTTCCAAGTCGGAATTGCGCTTTAATTGGATCGAGCGCTGGTTAAAAGTATCTACAATGCTCGCGACTCATTATTAATGCCGAATCGATAAATCTGCTAATCCAGCGCGCGACCGCTTGCTAATTCAATATAGATAATAGCGCGTCGAATAAATCCGAAGCCGCGCTTTACATCTGTCAAGCGGATATTAATTACGCGCCGCGCGTGCGCGTTTTGTAAGCGCGATTAAATCGCTTAATGCGCGCGGCGTCGTTTTTAATGCGTCATTAGAAAAGTCACTGCTTCCGCTCTCGGCAACATTGATTTATCGATTCTCTCTGACATTCGAAAATAATTAAGAAAGTTGGCGAGCGAGCGAGATAAGGCGAGCATTATGACTGAAAAAGGAAAAAAAAGTTGCCGGGCGAGATAGCAGAGCGACCGCCTCGACTCCTACTATCAACTCCTCCGAACGGAAGGGAATTTTTCGACAGTAAACGCAAGCCGGTAAATTCCTTTTAATAATAAGGCGCGAAAACGATGGCGTTTCTCCGGTGCGAGTTGGCCCGCGGGGATCAGTCGTTAATCAGCGAATACGGTGTCTCTGCAGTCCCGTTGCGCGCGCATCGGTTTCTCAAGTTTAGCAGGGTTTCTTGGCTTTCCGAGAAAGATATCGCGCGGGCCGAGTGTAATTTCGTAAGCCGTCCTCTCGTTAAAGCGTCAGTCCGCGGGGGTGTTGAGGGTTTCAGGTTATTATCTCTCGACGGCCCGAGAGAAATTCCTAATGAAAATGAATGTTCGCTTAAAATTCGAGTTTCGAGAAAGCTCCGCGCCGCGCTTTTCCCACTCTTGTCTCGGCTAATAAAACAGACACTTATTACGGCGCGCATCGCCGCGGCCAAATGACGTGTAACGAGGAGCGCTTAACGAGACATTGCCGAGTATTCCCTCTGCTTTCATCGGCAGCTGTTTGTCAGTCGTCGCGCATGGACGGCCCGTAATGTAAATGCTTGCTTTGTGCCCAGTCACCGTCGGAAAAAAGAGAGAGAGAGAGAGAGAGAAGAAACGCGCTCGCCGGACAAGGATTGCTTGCCAGCCGTCCAGGCGAGTCGCGGTAGTCGTCGCATGTAAATTACTTTCTATGATATCTCGGATTCTCGGCGAGCGTCCGAGCCTGAAAGGGCCAGGGAATTTCCTCTCTTTTTTCCCCGGCTGGGAACGTGCTCTAATCCGCTGACAGGGCAGCGCGTCTCGAGAGAAATGCGAGCGCCGGAGTTTCACTGGATTCGAGGCGCGGACTTTCCGCCGCGGCGTAATGGCCCGATTTACGGTAACTAGCAAGCGTTTAAGCTCCAATTGATGGCCCGATAATGTATAGATGCTCGGATTAAGAAGCTTGTAAAATCCTGTCGCCGGCAATTTATACGCACGCTTAGCAAGGCCGCCATTTATTTTTCAAAGAGCCCTCGTTCCCGATCGAATTTATCACGACTTCTGACGCTAATGAATCGATGAAAATCGCGGCTCCATTATTCATGGCGGCACCCGAAGAAATTGTCGCCTGTTTTTCCTCGTTAAAATTAATAAGCGCCTCCCCCGGCGCGCAGACTCGACGACGGCGACTCGGCCGGGGAGAGTTTCCCGAAAGTTGGCGCGATTCAAATCTCGAGAATGAAATATGTTACGTAAGCGTCCTTGTCAGTCACGTAAGATCCAGACACCGACGACGACGAGGACGAGAAGCGGCGCGACGACAACGGCCGTCTCGCCGAATGTATATCGCGCGGCAACGCGTCATCCTTCGTCATCGCCGAGATGAGGATGGAGGAGGAAGGCGTCGCTGTCGAATCGACCTGTTACGAGGAGTAAATTGACCGCCCCTTTCCCGCCTCCACCCCCCCGGTGCCGTCGTAAAATCCCGCGGCATGATTGATTAGCATGAGACGGCCGATCGTTAACTTCCATTTTTCCTTCCCCCTACCAATGCCAGGCTAATTTTATCTCGAGTAGGTGTGTTTGCTTGTAAGCGCGGCTCCTATTCCGCATCGTCCTCGCAATTTGCACTCGCCGCTATTAATCACCGATCGCGCTTTTATTTTTCTTTCTTTTTATTTCAGTGCTGAAATTATCGATGAAAAATCGTTCGATGACCCGGTCAACTAGACCGACTTACCTTTCCGGAGGTGGAGGACTTGTAGAGCGGACCCATGATGATGTGGTCGGTGGGGCATCCCCTCGAGTCGATGAGGACGATCTCGCTGGAGTCGACGCCGTCCATGGCGACGAGCTCGCGCACGAAGATCTCGTAGGGGCTGTTGGGGTCGAGGATCTCGAACTTGAGGGCGAGGGGGTCGCCGACCTCCGCCGATGGGATGGCCTCGTTGCCGCTGCGGTCCGTGATCTTCATGGCGACGTTGGGCGAGTCGACGACGACCTCCTCCGTGAGCACGGGATTGATCTCCCCGTGAACGCCGAGGTCGACCTCGTTCGAGACGGTCTTGTTGGTGAGGTCGTACTGGCAGGTGACGGCCAGTCCGAGATCCGAGCTGGTGACGATCGTGTCGTGGTGCTGGATGACGACGTCGTTCAGGTAGCGGCCCAGGCCCTGCTGCTTGACGTTGCACTCGAGGTCGTCGTAGCCCATGCGCAGCTCGAATTCGAGCGCGCCCTTCACGTCCTGGACGCAGGAGTTGGGCGAGCCCTTGGCGTAGACCTTGCCGTTGAAAAGCTTGCTGGTCTGGATGCGGGCGACCATGTCGCCGGCCAGGCAGTCGATCGACACGTTGTAGCACGAGCTCAGCTCGTACGTCGAGGCTTCCGGCACGTCGAGATACGGCTCCTGAGGCACATCAATTAACGGATCCTGTTAGCCAGTCTCGCTTACATCTCCAAATTTACCTGACCCTCTTACTCTGACTTTCGGACTAAAAATTATTTTTACCGTTATGCTTGAAAAACGGAACATTTACGAAAACTCGGTTTTACGCTCGAGTTAAGCAGTCCCCCAGCAGCGTCCTGGCTAGCAGGGCGCTTTAATGAATTAACGAGCTGTTTAAAAGCAAAGGATGCGGATTAAAAAGGCCCGGATAATAAGATTCTCGGTCCGAGTCAATTTCAAAGCTTTACAGGAAGCGCGGAACAAATCGAGTTTTTTGTTTCAGACTAATTGTACAGTGGCGCAAAGTTTACACCACAACGGTAGAAAAAAAACACGCGAGTTGAAAACTCGATTTTTGTTACGGAATTTGCTGGGCTCTCGTGCAAGAGAATCCACTCATTCATTCGCGTAGTACAAGCATGGATTTAGCCTTCGTTTACGTATACGCATTTTTTTTTTTTTTTCGTTCGTTCGAAGACAAACAAGCACTACTGCTGTAAATAACGTTTGTTTCATTTGAGAATTGATTAAATTACTCTATTATTGCATCAAATATCCCCCTCTACGAAGCTACGAGACTTGTATGAAATTTTATTTAGTTTTGATATTCCATCGCTCTCTCGTCACTGAAACTTTTATCGAAATAATTGCATTTCCGTATGAAAATCGCTTGATAAACAAAAAAAATTCAAATTTAGCCTTTTTCACGTAATAACGCGCGGACCTTGAGGGTAATGAAGAAGTTTGGCGCAGCCGAGTCTAGCATTAGAGGCTTTACGCAATTAATATCGCATCAGGCCTGGTAAGGTCGCTTTGCGTAACGGTTACTTTCCGGGAAGGCGGTGGAAATTACCTGAATATCGGAGAGCGTCGCCCTGGAGTGATGACTGAGCCGGCAGACCATGTCTCCGGTGTCACCGTAATCGTAGGAATGGCAGCGGAAGGGCGAGTTGAGGCAGAGTTCGCGACACTCCTCGGCCGTGGCGACGTCCTGGTACACGGAGTCGACCGTCTTCAGAATCCGGCCGTTGATCTTCTTGAACTCGCAGAGCTTCACCGGCTCGTCCACGCAGTGGTTCTCCAGGTAGTCGACACCCTTGGCGGTCTCGAGCGCCCCCGAGCCTGCCACCGTCAGTCTGTCCATGTCCGACAGCTCGCAGGTTTTACTCGCGTTCATGTAGTTGGCCGATCTGAAAGCAGCGAGGTGCATTTTTCGTTTGAGATTTCATTTCGAAACGGGATGTCGATAGGGGAAATGCATGCAGGGTGGGGGAATCGAGCCGAGATCCAGCTTGGCAGCATCTCCGATTTGTATGCTAAGGAAGAGTTCTCGTTAATCGAATAGTGCTAACTAGATATTTTGTTTAGTGCCCGGCGGGCTCGATAAGTAGAGATTATCAGCGCCTCAAAGTGCGCCGTAAAGTTTCGTTAGCGGCGCGGCCGATGTCACTATCCGACAGTTATTAGCTCGGCACAATGGAGTCGCGCAGCTCACGCCTCGGGTTAAGCGCTCGCCACTCGTCAATGGGCATTCCTGCATAATCTAATTTCACAATCGCAAGTCGTGCACGCTACGTAACCTATTGGCACTATCTGGTCCATGCAAATGCTCGCGACGACGAGAGCAGCAGTAGCAGCAACAACAGCAGCACGTCTGATCTCGCGTGCGCTGGAGCCACCGCTCTCTCTCTCTCTCCCTCTCGCATGCGTTTTACGCCAGGCGGACGGAAAAATCGAGGAGCTTATCCGAGACTGATCGCACTTTTAACGAAGCTGCGGGAGCTCCGAGCACTTCCGCAACGTCGCTAAGATAATTCGATTGTCTTACCTACTAAGGATGCACAAAGGCATGTTTTTCTTTTTCTTTTTTTTTTTTTTTAACTAAACGACTTATTTTTTTTTTATTCTTACGTACGTCGTTTAAAAATTAGCAGTTTTCCCAAAGGCTTTACACCAATATTACGAGTCATTAAATAATACAAGGTCCTTAATATTTCTCTTAATCCCTCAAGACATCGGCTTGAGAAAGGCATCATTTTCTGCCATTAGTCTGGCACTTTAATGTTTGCTCATTCGTTAAGCGCCCAGAGAATCTGCTCGCGTGCATATCCAAGAAAGCTTTACGCTGAATAATGAATTAATTCCAACGGATCTTGATTTATTTTTTAACGAGTCGGATAAAAGATTTATTAAGTTTTAATTGCGGAAAGGTAAGCGTCTTGGGGACTCAACCACTCGCAGACTAATGCGGAAACAATCGAAATGCTAATTGGCAAAGGTAACTCGAGATATCTGTTATTACGGGCCCTGCACTAATGGAAAGATCAAGCGTCTGCACGAAATGTCGAGACAGCAGCACGCGAGCGCTTTAAGCGCCATATTTTCTCCGCGAATGGATTCACGCAATAGCTTACTTCCGAGCTTACTCGATCCCGAGCACGCGAATTATAAATAATGCATTGTAGATTGTGCTCGAATGAGTGTCGAGTTCCTCCGAGCGCATAAATCCAAGGCCTAAATTGTCTCATATTTTCGGTTGAACGAGCTTACGACCGGAAGATACTCTGAATTCGATGCAGGCTTTATGTCGTTTAGTATTAAAAAAAAAAAATGCAAGCTTGAAAATATAGAAAATAACGGTTCAGTATTACAGTCACTGATTTACAAGAAAATTAGTGGAAAACAATGCCGCTGTGATCAAAGCGGTTTAAAAGTTCGACTAATTAGATTGAAGAGCGCACTGGAAATTAGTATAATTCGTTAATAAGATCCGAATCCATGTCTGTTTACGAAGTAGAACACAAATGCGCTTTAGGCAAGTTGAATTATCCAGAGAAGTAGGCGAATAAAGTTAAACAAAAAGAGCATCATAATGGGGAAGTCGCGGAATGAAAAGGGGGCGGGCGGGATGAAAAAAGTTAGCTTTCCACTTTATGAGTTACAGCTTCCCTCATTATTCTTTGCCGCGGCCGCGAGTCCGCCCGGTAAAAGGGGGCGAGCGGCACTCGGGCGCAAGCGCGCAACGGCGCCCAGGTGTGCAGTCTATCTCATCGTCACGGAGTTGGAATTCGCTCTCGAAAAGGAGCGAGTGGAAGGGCGAAAATTTATTCCACGTCGCTCTATCGATTCAGGATTATATTGCCTTAAAACCTGAATAATATTCATGAGCAGCCCCCTCCGTTATGATTTCAATATTCTCGTTTTCGCGCGCGGCGAGTCTAAAAATCACCGTCCCGAAGAGTTTTATGCGATCCCGCGATAAACTGGATTGCCTATAATCGAATGCCTCGACCGACCTTAGCAGTCGCCTCTCGAGCCGCTCCTTCTGCGGTACTCTCGATCCTTGAAAAGCTCTTATACGCCACTCATATTAACCCTCTTATTTTTCATCTCCAAATTGGACTGGGATTCTCTCCCCTCGCCTGGCTCTCCAGTAAAGATTTCGATTAACCGCCTAAAACTCCTCGCGGAAAGTCGAAAATAAAATCACTCGAAAACAAACGATAATGTTCGGAAAAAAAAAGCTTGACTTTATATTCTCGAAACTCTACTTTATATTCTTCGAGCCGCGCGCTCGTAAAAACCATGTTAAAGGAATATGGATAAGAAAGACAAATCAGACTCCTTCGCATAAAGATAAAAAGCGCCTAAATCCCTTCTTTATCGAAGAGAAGGAATATTCCAAGTGAATTCGGAGCTTTCTGAGATGTTAAATGCGAAGTTAACTTCTGCCGTGCTTTTCTTTCACTGTCCGCCCGTCTGTAGCCGAGACTTGGAGCTATTTCGAACAAATGACGGGACAAAAAGGACGCTGCGGATCTCAACAAGAAAGTCTCCCCGGCAGTAGAAAAGAATTACAAGTGGCTCGTCCCGCTGCATCTCGATGAATCTTAAATTATTCTTCGCCGCCTTGAAGCAGCCGCCCGCTGTATTCACTGTTGGCTGAAAGCACCGAGCAACTCTTATTTACCGAATAGAATTACAATGTTGCTCCGCTTTTTATTCCGCTCTGTTCAATTATCAATCGAATTATTAATTGCCGAGTAAACAATTCATTCACGATTTTTACATTATCGTTTTCGAGTGAAGTAACGGATGCACTTTTACATAATGGAAACCCACTGTGCAGCTTAATCCATCAATTCGTTTTTCAGTCAATATTCCCGCACTAAATACGAATATATTATCAAGAGGGGTGCATTGATGGATTTTGATTTGGAAATTCGTTTGGCGGGGGAAAAGCATTTTCCGTTCTAGAAAACAGCCCGCCGGATTGCACGTTAACGAGATGAAAAACGAGGCGAGAAAAGAAGTGCAGAATCGTATAGTTGATACCGAGCTATCGGCCAGGCAGTCCATAATTCAAATAACAAAAAGCAGCGGGAAAAGGGAGAAAAAAAACAAACACAAGCCGACGGAGATAATGTATTTTGAGCTGTGAAAGGGAAAGAGCGAGAGAGAAGGTCTATTACAAGGGCAGCCACTCAGGCACCCCCCGTTCATTAATCACTGACACCGCGGTTCCGCGTGCATATCAACCTACATTCGCGAAAGAAGCAGCGTCGGCAGCCATTGAGCCGTGTTTCGGAGGTGCGCTCCATCTCATTTTCCCGCTGCTCGCTTATTTTTTTTTCCCGGCCGCAGAAGCGGCCTCCCTCCTATCACGACCCTCCGCGGGCTATTACTCGGAGATGTACGTCGTCTACGTACGCAATCCCGTGATGCATTGCGCGTTCAGATGCAACTACAGCGGCCGATACGCCCCTTCCCTCCGCGCTCGGCCCGACAAATGGCCACAATTACGTACATGTGCCAATACATAACCGGCGCCGCTTTCGGTGCTGCCGCCGCCGCCGCCGGCTCGAAGCTCCCTTGCGTTTTTCTTCCGCTGGGAAAATACCGGCAATAGCCGTCGACGGTAATTTTAGCGCGAGCTGCGAAATGAAAGAGTACGGGCCCGGCACGGGAAAAGCAAATATAAAACGCCAGGAAAAAAAAAAAGGAGGACGCGGCCTCCAATTTGTCCCGCGGGCTGCAGCTTTTTCCGTTACGCGCGGGAAATCGTTCCCTTTTTTTTCCCCGCCCGCCTTGCTACTTTCGTGCTTTCGCCACGTTTTAAACCGGCGAATCAATCTTTCGAGGCGAGCAATCGAGCATGTTCGGCGCGCCCGCCGCTATTTGTCCTCTCGCTCATTCTTTCCTTCGCAAAGAAAAAAAAAGGCGAAATTCAAAGCTAAAATGATAACTCCGCGAGAGCTCGAAAGTATCCGAGTTTTCGGGCGACTTCGCGGAAGCCCGCTTTGATGCCAGTCCTCCTCTCCCTTGGGCAAGAGATATCGAACGCAAACACACAAGCTGTGGGAGAGTCTATTCCCCGGCACATGGATAGAACGCGCGATGCAATTACGATAACGTTAATGTAAGGGTAGTCCGGATGCCTCGCTGGCTTTGCGGTCGGGGGAGGAGAGAGATGAAGACCGAGAGTAACAGGTCCTTCTAAGTTCGCGAGAACATCGCCGCTCCCGTAGGGGATTTGAGGTTAATTAGAAATTTATTCATATGCGCGGCCAGACAAAGCACCTTTGTGCTCGTCGGCGGCTCGCGGCGAAAAGCTGCCTTATTATATCTCGATATTATATCGAGCTAAGCGGGCAAAAATTTACAGGTCCGCTGCACGTTGCAATTACGCGACTGATCGGCCTTCCCTCGCGAAATCCGGTCGGTTTAATCAAACAGTAGATTGTTGCCAACGCTTTTCTTCGACTCTTGTCGAAAGAGGGTGACGGGGCTATCGGCATTGCTAATGAATCGTATCTGCCGCGGCCCGTAGAAGCTCGTCGTCGCACACCTCGGCCTTATTGCGAATTAATTACTTATATCGCCGGTATTTACATATATGCAAATATCATTAGTCGGTCTCGCCTTGGCGCTCGCCTCAAGCGCCTCAAGCGGGCGGGGGAGGAGGCGTTTGCGGCTCCGGCATCGACAAACTGACCAACTAGGAGCGGGCAGAAACGTCGGCGGATAGGGGCGCCGCTCTCGCGTACACAGAAATTGCATGCATCCTCGTCGCTCGATAAATCCTAGTCGCTTATCGGCGTGGACCGCTTTTAAAGATATTGGCTCGCGCCAACAGTCGGCCCTGATAATTTCACCTGTCAGGGCGCTTGTCGGCTAAATTAAAATCTCCCGCCGCCGACCTGAGAAACTGTCCTCCTTTACTTTCGAACTGTAATAACCCGGCTCGCGAGCCGGCTAATTCGAGCTGCCTCGCAGCTGGACCGCATAACGATAATGCCAGCTTAACGAGCCGATATGACTCGCGGAAAAAGGGAGGCGTATCAGCGCCGTTAAAGTAATGCAAACCGCCGAGACGTGACGTATTGGATGTATTCCGGCTCGAGCTGCTCTCGAGACTTTACTGGATACTTTGCGGGGGTAAGCCAGTGGGTGTTGCCGCGCGCTCCTTAAGCTTCCTGCAGCTTTTTTCCGGGCCGCGCTTTCTGCTCTCTGCGCGCCGCCAGTTGCTCGGCGAATTATGTAAATCGAAGCGGGGACGAACTACGAGCTATTATGCGTGCGCTGACACACAGGGCGCTCTTGTTACTTTTTATCCTGATAAACGCGATATTTACACACTACCAAGGGTAGCTCGGCCACTTTGCTTCACAGATTTTTATTAAACTTTCAGATGTACCGGAAACTCGAGAAGAACCAAGGTTGCAGCAGAAATAGAAATTATTTCACTTTCGACAATTGTTGTACGAATGTAGCAAGCAATTAATAAGAAATTATTAGTCGTTATTCGAAATTCTTGCAATCTCCAATCCATCCATTAGAATTCTCCGTTTCCTCGTTTGAAAAATAATAATGCTGCATCTCGGGTCGATTTCTCAGTGGCAGCCTTCTTTCCTCTCGTTTTTTTTCCGCAAATCCAGGTAGAAGAAAGACAGAGAGAAGAGGAGAGAGAGGCGAAGGCAGATAGAGTCGAAGCGGTAAAGTAGGAGACGCGACGTCGCTACCGCGCGAACGAGCGACTCGCAGCATGGGGCTTAAGGAGATGAGTCCCCGCGATTATGGGACTGCCGGTAATACATAGCAGCCCGCTTATCCTGGCACTGCCGCCGCCGCCGTCGCCGTCGCTATTCATACATACACATAGAGCCTCTCCGCGCTCTCGTCGTCTTGCCGGAGGAGGAGGATATTGGCGCGGGAGCTTGTGCGTCCCGGCTAGATTGATGAGCGCGAGTGTATTTGTATCGTAAATGCCAATGCACGCCTGCCGTATTTATTTGGCTGTCGGAATTTATCCGCGGGGATATATCGCCCGAGGAATTTATGCTCTACCCAAATGCACTCCTTCATAGGCTCTCCCGAGCCCATTTTTGCCGCCGCGCGGACGCATTATTTAACGTCGGGAGTAAGCCCCGAGCCTTCTTTTTATTTTTTTTTTTCTCCACAAGCGGCACAATATACGGAAGCCGGCGAGATAAATTACACGCTGGTCTGATTGAGGCAATTGAAAGTGGAGTGTCGCCCGGAATAATGACCCGCTGCGAGAGGACGACTCTGAGGGCTGGCGTTAAATCAAGTCCGGGCGCAAAAAGCCTCGCTCTCTGGCAAGCCGCTTCAACATTATATCGAGTTTAAGAAGCGTCGCGTGTGTCATCGCCGACGAATGAAAATCGTTAAACGACGCAACTGGTGGCTCCACTTTTCTTCTTCCTTTTTTCGCTCCGTTCCAATTAATAAAATTCGCCGCGTTTAATGGCGCTTGTCAAAGCGTATTCATTAAGTCCCTGCGCAAATCGACTGCCTCGTCGGGCGTATTGATGGTTTCGGCAAACTTTGTAGCCTTTTTATGTTAAATATTAGCTCGCTAATGAAATGGCGACTGCTGACGCTTTGGCGCGAAAGCGGAAAATGCCAGTCTCCGGCAATTAAACGCCTGATGTGGACACGTATGAAAAAGGCCCCTCGCGGCCGAACGAAGCTCGAGGGGAGGGGGGCGCGCAAAAAAAAAGGGGCGCGCGTCCGCAGAATGTCGGCATCGGAAAGCGATGGCGCGTCGTTACGGAAAATAGATCCCAGAGCCAGCATCCGAAGCGAATCGGCCGGCTCGTTCACGCGGAATGTAATTAACGCCGGGTTTTTGCGCGGTGCTTCGGGCTTTTTACAAGCGCGCCTGAACTTTCCTTATAACTCCGAGTGGCGAAATGCTCGCGTGAATTTATTAGGCCGCTCGTTGTCTTAGCCGCTCCTCCGGGGAGGGGAGAACGACGGATACAGAGTTCGGCCGCTTTCTTCCCCGACGTGTACACTTATGGCGTGATTAATGACTCGGGGCGAAAACGACGACTTAATCCCCCTGGACACTCAGCGCTGCTCGTCATCGCTCACGATTTTTCTCCGCGCTTTGTTCGCCCGTCTCCTCTCGCCTTACCGAGCTCTCTTCCCTTTGTCTATTTGTCTTTTTGTCGCCTTCGTCTCGGTTACGACGCTCGACACACGCCTTACACGCCGGACGCTAACCTGCCGAGGAGGCTTCTCTCGGAGCTTGTTGCCTGTGCCACCTGCCCGCGCTTCTCCGACGCTCCTTCGTTTCCCTAAAAATCGAGCAAGGACGTGCTCTTGTGGAAACGCTGTCCTTCGCTCCGAGCTCTTTCTAATACCGACTGAATTTTAATGCAACAAACTGCCGCTCTTTGAGCATTAGTTGTGCGCAGGTTTATTGCTACACTAACGTTATACGAGCAAGAGGTGCAAATCGCCGATACGGAGGGATCAAAGGATGAAGGAGGTTCGCACCTAGGCTATACGGTATGCGTAATATAGGCACTCGATAATTAAAGCCACCCTGTCGGGTGGGAAGCGGCGGAGTGAAGGGGAAGGACGAAGAAGGAGCGAGGGAATAATTCGCTAGTCGAGCCAATCTTGACACGAACTCACGAAGACTTATGGGCTGTTAAAACGAAACCGCTATTCGAAACAAGCTGCGAGCGCGCGTCGGTATACCGACTGATTTAAAGCCGCGAGTATTGTCTTTGGCGAACATTTACGCGGAAATCCCCCGAGAGAGAGAGAGAGGGAGGCCCCAATCGATTCCGCAGCTCTCTCGCAGCCTCGGCAAATGAAGAGATACTTCGTTGCCGGGCCGCCTACGAAATCTTGTTTTACGCCGGTGGCTTATGCAGATAAGACTGCCTGGCTGTTTAGTCAAATGAAGCCCCGCTGGTCAATTTACATTTCGGTAACAGGTTGGCGGCCAGACCAGAAGAAGCCTCGAGACGAAAGCGCCTGACCGCGACTGGCAATCCCGCCAGGAGCGGAGTCGGAGCTCTTTGCGCCTCCGATGTGCGTTAAAAACGACAACTCTCGCGATTAGATTTTCTGCCGTCCGATAAGAAACGACATCCTGCGCGAAAAATCCTTGACTGCGCATCCGTATCTTCGAAATAAATAGCTTTCGGTTTCTTCTGCAAACGGCCGCCGCTCTCTGTCTCCCACCGGCCGGGGCTTTTTTCCCGGCGCAGCTTAAAACGCAATAAATAACAGCGCGAAATCGATAAGAAGAGGAACGAATCGATTCTTCCTGAGAATAAAAGCGCAATGAGGAAAGACCTTGCGAGTCCGCGGCGAAAGGCAGCCAAGTCCGAGTCGATACTCTCTCAACCGCTCCCATCTATCTTTCTCTGCCTCTCTCTCTCTCTCTCCCTCTTGCTCCTCTCCTTTTCTCTCGAGTTAGTTCGTTCACCGGCGATTACACCTTTACAGCGGAGCGGGAGCACCTTCACGAAATTGTCCGGTAATCTAGGCCATTTTGAAATTACCAACGGCAGCGGGAGCTGCTCCAGCGAAATAAAGGAGATTACGCACGCTATCGGTCCTGCGAACGATTTTCGATGTGCAGACAACTATTTTCTAGCGATTGATCTTTACGAACAGCCGAGGGAGTTGCTTGCCAAGCAGAAAAAGCAACGAGTACGCCGCTCGTCAGAATTAATAGCGAAGGGAGGAATGAAAATTTTTCCTCTCCCCCCCTTGAACGAAGACCGCGCGCAAATGATGCCTTGGATTTACTTCGTCCTTTATCGATTCTTTATATTTCCGTGCAAACGGCAGAATAATCAGAGCGCTCCAACTTGCCGTCTCTCGTCATCGGTCAACGAAAGAATTATTAAGGTAGATCTTTCGAAAAATATCCGCGCAAATGAAAGTGTTGCTAAAGCTGCTTCCCTTTCATACTTTTAAGTAAAACTTGGAGCGAATGCGCTGAGGGATTTCGCGCCGCCATCGAGCCTCTCCCCTGTGCAGCCTAACGTGGCCGTTGTGCGCGGCTAATGCTCGTTATCGCGACGTGTCGACTATCTAATGGCGGCCCCGTAATGGCCAAGCAACGATATATTGTCCGTTTCTCGAAATGGCCCGCTGGCCGCCGATCTATGTATTACGCCGACAATTATTTCCGCGAATGCAGAAGCACAGAGCGCTGCCGGCGGCAGGCGAGAGACATTGTGACGCGGCACGTGGCTCAAATTCCAATTCTCCTCGGCGAAATCTCGACGGGTAAGCGTGTATCTACAGTATTAAACTATTTCGCCGGATGAATTCCCGGGCGGCTGTGCGCCTCGGCCGCCGAGATTATCTCCTTTGTGCTTATTGTGGCCATCTCCACTGCCCTCGAACTCTCGGGAATTCATTAAGTCTTGTAATGTAGGGGAGCTGGCAATAAAGAAGCCCTCGATCATTTTTTAGATAGCGAAGCAATCTTTAAAATACGGGTTCAGATAGTTTTGTTCGTTTGTTTGTTTAAAAAATGTTTCATATACTTGAAAAAGAATGTATATTTATTATTATTTGTCGATCAGTGCGAAAAAAGCTTTTTAATTGTCGGCGTTGTACTTTCAATTATATTTTTATACTACCACACTGGAAGGATATGACGTATCGATCAGGCGTTAAAATAACGAGCTTTAATAGTGCCGCAAGGTTCGCTTAATGAAATGAAACGTCAGCGCGAGAGGGGAGTTATTTAGATTTTCATGCCGGCGGAGTCGGAGATGGGTGCAAGAGTCATTTTTATCGAGCTTGCATTTAGAGCTCCGGGGCCATCGAATTGGATTTTTATCCGCGCGAGCTTGCGTGTCAGAGCCCAGTTTGGGAGGTTTTAAAGGCACTCGAGCCATTCCGACGGCTTGTCGCTTGATCGAATTTTCAGTCCAGAGAACTGATCGGTTTTCAGTCCGCCCACGTAGAGGCGGTTCTCTCTCTCTCTCTCTTCCTCGAATCGTTTTCGACGAATCCCCCGGCCCCGCGCTCGAGTAATGAGGAGCCTCGCGTAATCCCCTGCCCCGATAAAAGCCGTTCGGGAATCTTGCCCGTCGCAAAGAACGGCTGCCCCATTGTTTCATAAACCTTACTTAATATACCTGTAAGCTTCTTAGGTGCCCTTTTGCGATGGCGAATCGCATTAGCCGTAAGGATCGGGCGGCAAATTAAATACAGACTCCCGGCAATGTCGGTAAAAAGTCGTGCGAGCGCGGTCCCTATGGGGTTAATGGGGAAGTGGATCGCTGCCGCGATTAATAAGCGCGACGTCGCGCGCAGGCGCTATAATTCGCGCATCGCGAGATCGCGCGGACAGCCGAGACCGGTATCCCTAACGGGTGATTCCTCTTTACGAGATCTAGATGCTGGAGCCGCCGCCGCCGCCGCCGCCGACGCCGTAGATAACTAGATAGCTGTGTATGTAAATACAGGTGTAGGTAGAGCTACGGCGGAGATGGTCAGATAGATGGGCGTTTATTTATTTTGCTTGAGCTACATAAACAACGAGCCGTGTGTGCTCGAGCTCCGGCGCCGGATGTACAGTTAACGCAATCATTGATTTAGAGTGATAAGGCCGTAAAAGTGCCAGTGCGCAGTCTAATAAACCTCAACTTAATTAAAGACGAGTCAAAATATTGACAGTCGCCGATTGCATATCGGTGCAACTTATTACACTGCTGAGACTAACGAAACAATTTTCCGCCCGCCAAGTTTCTGGAAAGTGTAACTGATCCCTGTCCCTTACAATTTTCCCGCGCGCTCTTTCATCCCTTGCCTCGCGGGAGACATTCTTTTAAAAGCCGACGGCTGTATCGACGCTTTCGTTAACGAGAACGATCGCTCCGGTTTTTCTAGCCCGCGTAATCGTACGCCTAATTGCGTTTGGCACGTGGCATTCGTCGGTGGGTCATTAGACGCGCGCGATAATCAAACTTGCGCTAACGATCCGCATGTGTTTCGCGGTGACAGCTGTGATTGCCCGTCGGCTGCGGAAAAAAAAAAATTAGCGCCCGATGCAATCTAGATTTATTGCTCCACTCTTCAAAAATGCGAATGCAGTCTTCATTCAAAAGGCAATTTCAGAATTATTATCATCGACCTCATTTTTAATAGTCAACCTCAAAATAAAATACTTGTGTTTATGGACCCAATCTGTGAATGTGCCTCGATATTTGCTATAAAAACCAATGCGAATGTTATCTTTAAAAGACGGAATAAAAAGGACAGAAAGAGTTACTGGCAGCGTATTATAAAACCAAGTGGAGTTCCTCTCTTTTTCTACCTTCTACCTTCCACTATCGCCAAGAGCGACAGTTGTTGAATTGAAATCGGAGATTCAGATGCTTTGTTTTTCCATTAAAAAAAAATTCCTACCGAAATAACTGTGCAGCTTCGTCAATAGTCTAAGGATCCTTTTTTAATTTTTATTTATACGTTTGTACAGGTTGTAATTTTATGATTAAACTGTGCATTAGAAGTATTGCATTGTACTTGTAATTGAACTAGATCAAACTTTGACCTTTTGACATCGAATTCCGTTAACGTACTTGTTCTATTTTCCAGTGTGAATGCAACGAATTTGCAACAAATAATTAGAGCTTACAAAGTAAGAGAAACTATCGGTATTTGGTAAAGGGAATTAAATTGAATTGGAATTTCTTATTTTTCGATCAGTCTTTATTAAAAGAAAATTCGTCATGGAATTATCACGCGGCGCCGACAGAACGAAATAACTCTCTGCAAATCGAGCATTGGAAAATTTGATTGTTTTAGTGAAGTATTTAATTCAGTTCTATTCGAAAAAGAAAAAAATTGAACGTTCAACTTGCTTAAAACAAGGATAACTAAGAAGAGTTTTCTAATTGAAAAAGTTTTAATTTAGATTCCAACAGTGAATTCATTACTCCCAAAAACATCCCCAAATTTCTCGCCAATCGATTGGGCAAAATTTAAATTCGTGATAAAAAAAAAAAAATTATTGTTCTTACAGTTAAAACCAAAAGCGTCGAAAGCAGGCGCAAGATATAAGCAACAATTTGCCTAATGCTCGTATCTGTTTTCTTTTCTAGGTAAGTCTATTTACACCGGGAAGCGAGGAACAGATCATTTTTCCGAGCGGTAATACAAGAATCCAGCCGCGGATAACGAAAGCGATGGAGACTTATGCATGTGCTATACGACATAAGCTCATAACGTCGGACCAACTGTCGGCTTTGCGAGGTAAAGCTCTACCGTGACACTTGTTACGTAAATACGACACTGCCGTTTTCTCCGGAAGAGAATCGTCGCCTCTTTCGCGGCGTCCCGCTTTGTGTATATGAAAGCCCGTTCTCGAAGAGCTCCGGCTGAGAGCTTTGCAAGCGCGATTCTTTTTCCTTTGCCTCTCCCGACGAGCTTAGAAGCCTTTTTGTCCAATGAATTATGCCTATAAATTATTCGGTAATGCATCGTAATTTATCGGCTCAGCTTCTGCGCGTCATCGAGTCTTTTCAGATTTTCATGAACCCGGTGCATTCGCTCTTGAAGCGATCGTTTCAGCTTGTACGCAAATTATCCAGCTCGTTAAGTTATTAGCCTCAAAAAAAAAGAGCATTTTTAATAGTATTTACTTGCAGCTAGCTAAAATTGGAAAAAAAAATCGGGGCGCATTTAAAATGGCTTCGTTCAATCTTGACTGAATTAGAGGGTTTAATGTGAGCAACGCTCGCAGGCAAATTTAGCGCTGGCATTGGAGGCATTGCTTTTTCCGGAAGAGCTCAGTTAGTATGTGAAATCGGCTAATTAGCCGGGCGCCGAATTAACGGACTTAAAAATCGATCTTATTTTCCAAACGGAATAATTGACAAGCGCGGCGCAACGCGGCAGAACGACAGCGCTTTAGCAGGAAACACAGCGGCGTTACGGGAGTATTTTTCATCGAGCCCCAGCGTTCGCTACGCGTTCCGGAGCGCGCTCGTGCGCGTCAGTGCTATGCCACGAGCCTCTCTCTCTCTCTCTCTCTCTAGGCATTAACCTCGCGTAAATCTAACTGCAGGTGGAGGTGACTTTTTTCCGCGCGATCGCCGCCTCTCGGCTTCTTTCGCGGGAGTCTCGCCCCATACGCGATAAGTGTTTTTGCCCCCGAAACGGCCAATTTCACGGCGAGTTCCCGTGGAACACCGGGCGCGGGTCGCGTGCGTATGCGCCGCTGCTGCGGCCGCGCTTCCGTCACGGCTGGCAGACCGCGCGCCGACGAGAGCTTCCAAGCGCCGGAGTTACGGCCGAGTCAGGTTTTTCGAGCGGCGCGCCGGGATTTTCGACTCATCGTGAGTGGCATTTTTCCGCTTTTGTGCTACTGTTATCACCAGGCCCGCTCGCGTCTTTCGATGCTTTGTAATCCGATTAGCCTTCCAGACCTTGCTATTAGCTCGACTCCGGAGAATTTAGTCGGCTCTCGATGCAGCCGATTATTCGAGAGGCTATTAACTGGCGTGATTGCGTGCTTTTGTAATTAAGTAGAAAGAATATACGCGACCGTTATGTGAAGGTCTTGCGTTATTCGAGGCTCAATTACAGAAGGCCGAAGCGCAGCCGTGGGAGGTCGAGTACGGTGCAAGTCCACTCTTTGTGCACTCTGGACCTAAAAGAATTGGGCGCGGTAGCCTTAGTCCAAGTCTGGCCGACTTTCCGGTCGGCTGAGTCTCAAATCACGCCGCGAACCCCTTTCATCCCTGATGCGGTGGCAGCGAAACTCCGAAGAAGATCGAAGCATCGTCGAGAACGAGTTTAATCGAGAGTGCTCCCTCTCCTTATTAACAGCTGAGTCCAAGCGAAGCAGGATCGACGTCCGCCGGATTATTATTTCCAGCCTTTCGCTTAATGAGCCTTGGCCATTCGTTTCTTTCATAGCTCTCTCACGCTCCCCGAGACGTAGGCTCGCGCGTGCGAGTGGCTATAACGAGATAAATCTCACTTTCGGATCTCTCCCGCGGGAACGAATCCTCTCTCTCTCTCTCTCTCTCTCTCCGCGCGAGCGCGGCTAAACGTCGGATCTTCAGATAGGCGCTGGCCCCGAACGCACGGGCAGCCAGTCCCTTTATAGCGCGCATCGCGTCCGGCAATGAGCAGTTTAGCGCGAAATTAACGCCTCTATCTGATCGCGGTCGGCGTTGTTATGACTCTCGGCAGGCCTACCGAAAGCCGCCCAGGAGCTACCGAATTTGCTGCTCGGAGTCTGCATGGACGATCGGCGCGATCGCGAGTTCTTTTTTTTTTCGCGCAATCGCTCATATGTACGGAAAGAGACAGTTATTTTTTTACGAGCCTCGCCGCCGCCGCCGGCCGCCGATGTGCAATCTCGTAGGAGTGCGGGGAATAAAAGTTGGCTCGCGCTGTACAGAGCATTGCTTGCGAATTAAGCGAGCCACAGAGGCCAGGGCGAAAATCGAGACTTTACGCGGCCGTAAAAGTTCCAAGAGGCAAGAAACATGTTGCTGCAGCAGCTCGCCAAGCGAACGAGGAAGAACCGAAGGCCCGGGTCAAGCGTACAAGCCATCGCTGAGAGCGGCAAATAGTTTACCAACTCGTTTTCCCTCTCTCGCTCTCTCTTTCTCTCTCTCTCTCTCTCTCTCTCTTTGTCTTGGCTCTCGCGCTCTCGGATCATTCTTTCCCGCGCAGCCGCGCCTGCCTGGGCTTTTTTCGCGATTCCAGCGTCTCTCCGGCCGTCTGTGGGCGCAGGCGCAAAATATATCTTTACTGCACGCAGCCTGAGAGGGTTAGATATAGACAGAGAGGGGCAGCCGATCTTTTGCCCCGTTCTTGTCGAAGAACGCCGTGCCGGCAGAAAAACGGAGACGCGAGAAAATGTGCACCGCGCGGCTCCGAGAGAGCGGAGAGAGGCGAAGAACGGCGGAGAGAGGAGCGGACCAAAGCCCTCCGTGTTCAATCATTGAATACCGTTGAGAAATTCCTTGAGTGCGTTAACGTCGATCGACTTTTCTGCGCTACTTGCCTTGTACCGTCTGAAATTTAATATGCGACGGAACAAAGCCGAGGCAAAGGAACGCGGATTTTCAGATACCCATCGCCCTCATCCGTTCTGCTCCACTCAATTTGCAAAATTGATTGTACAAAGACCCTCTCCTTTTCCGAGTCTCCTGGAAAAATCGAGCTTCCGCATTTCGTTCCTTCCACGGTGCAAAGGCTCCTCCCCCTAATAAACTTATAGATAATTCGTGTTTTTCATTTTCGTTTGAAAAGTCGGGCCAAACTCGCAGTTTCGCCGACCAGATTAGAGCACTAATCGAGAAGAAAGATCGCTGCTTACCTTTCGCCGAATTTCCCGGCTAATCCCGAGGCGGATAAATCGACAGGTGCGCCTTGGAAACGCGTTAAGAGCGAGTTTACGCCGTTGGTGGTACTGCGAGCGGCCGCACTTACAGCTACGCCTCGGCTCGTTTGTTTCGCCTCCTTCCGGGGCGTCCGCGAGAATGGATATTAAGTTTGCCGGCTGGGCTGCGCCGCTACTTCCTACACGACGGACGCGGTTTATGGAAGCTTTTATCCCTGGCGAGCTCGTATTGCGCGCGCCCATTAAGATCTCGAATCGAAGCGAGAACGACGGGGACGCGGAATCGGAAATTGCTCGGGCGCTTTATCGGGTAGCTGGCTGGCAACAGCCTCGGTTTACTCGCTACTCGCTGCGGTCTAGCCTTTGACACCTTGCGCCCGCTGTCCCCGATTCTTTCACCGACCTTCTAAACAATTCAGACGTTTCCAGTCTTGATTTCCCCCGGAGAGGGGAATTGGAAAACTAGCCTCCCAGGCGATAATCTGCACGCGCTCTTGACCTCGTTGTACCTTGCATGCGTTATTAATACGTCGCCTTTGCCTCTCGCTGCGTCGGACGATCGACCTTGTGCCTTCGCTCTCGGTCCTCTCTATCCCACGCGAGCCTCGGAAGGCAGGCCGGCACGAGAGTCATAACAGTGGTCGCTTTATTAGGTATGCATCCTCGGAGGAGGAAGGGACAAGACAAAGTACACGACGAGAGGGAGCCGGAGAAAGGGGAGGAAGAGGTGCCTGGGCTCTCGTGATCCGCTCGGCGTTATTAATGTGCAGAACTAGAGGCGAGCCCGATCGCATCGCTTCTTCGTGATAAATCTCTTCGGCGGCTTCTCTTTTTCTGCCTCTTGTCTTTCTCCTACGCTCCCTTCGTCCATCTCGCTCTAATGCCTGACCCCCGAGGCGAGCTGCTCGACGTTTCGTTTCGCGTGTTTCGTTACGGTTTTCCCGCGAGCGTCTTAGCATGTCGAGCATTCAACTTTTGCCTTGCCTCCGTGCCTCGACTTCTTCTTTCTTCTCTGCCCGCACCTTTTTTCCACTCCGCCGAGGCAGAGCCGGCTCTTTTTTTGCTCCCGGAGCGCAAACCTCGCTTCGAAAATTCAATTGCGAAAGCCGCAGCAATTGAATACTGTTATTCAATCCCCCGTTTGAATAAGTATATTCACTTGATTAAGACACGAGTCGCAATAAAACTCGGATTTATTCTCGATGTAGCGCCGTGCAAATATGCCAGCTCGGAAGAGTTTAATCAGCTTTTGCGCGGTGTGAAAAGCCTGACGATTTGCGCAATTCAATTCGCAATGAAAGCGCTCTTTTCGCCCGACTTATTTGAGACTGTTGCATTTAGCCTCTGGCCCCCACAGTAAATAAAAAGTTGACTTGAAAATCTTGCGAAAAATCTTTCAGAGAGACTTCAGCTCACTGCCTGTGGGGATTCATCTTCTTTTGATAATGCCGCTTCGAGACACCGACTTGAATAGAATATTACCTTTTTCCCTCGCCCGCAAGAGTACCTCGTGGAATGCAAAAATTTAATGGAATCATTTCTGAACTGAAACAGAGTCCTTGCTTTAAACGGAAATGGCCGAGCGTTACTTGTAGCGTTAAACGACCTCAGAGCCAGCATAACGTATTAATTACAAGTACTCGGTATTTATATAATGAAAATATTCTCCTATAAGGATCGATTTATTGAACTGCCGTCGATAGCCAGCAGCCGATATACAAATATCGCCGATTGTTACCACAATAAACACATACATAAAGCCTTTTTTTAAGCTTTCCCGATAAGAGATAAACAGTTCCATTGTGATATCCGCCTCCGCTCGCCGCTCCAGCAAAACATACTCGCGAGTGTCAAGCGATGAATTTTGCACTGACGGCAAGAGAGAGAGAGAGAGGGGGGGGGGGGAAGGAGAGAGAGGAGGGGAGAGAAAGCTCCGAACGGAAATGCAAGACGTTGGTCTTGATTAGACGTCGTGTTATGCAGCGGTAAGAATGCCCGAGAGAAACAACGAGCGCGGATCTGCTTGCTTACCCACACAGACTCGGCGCGCGCCCGATAAGGCAGTTTCGTGTACGGGAGGAGGAGAGCCTTCGATTCTTGCATCTTTGCGCATCGCTAATAAGGTACTCGCGTTATCGTCCTGCGCATCCCTCGCCGCTCTCCCAGCGAGTCCCCCCCTCTCTCTCTCTCGCTGACGTTTTTCGACGTTAGTTCGGCCACTCATTTCTCAGCCGCACGCACGCAGCCGGAATAATCCGAGGGACACGCGAAGAAAGTGCTGCACTTCCGCCGCTCGTAAAAAGCGCCCCCGGAGCTTACGAGTTCCGGCGACTCGCCGCCGGCGAGCAAAACAATCATCATCGGCCATTATTTGCGGCGCATTTCATTATCGACTGAGAAATGAGCGATCGGTAATGAAATGCAAAGTGTTGTTGCCTCGACAACAACGACGGCTGCGGCGGGAGATGTTTGCGGATCACGCATGCAAGCCTCTTGCCTTGTCAAGAAGGCCATCGAGAGAGGGAGCGAGAAAGCGAGTGAGAGCTGCGGAGATTTGTTAAAGTCTAAAGACTCTGAGATTCATAATGGGCAGTTGTATACACACGAGAAAGCGCAGTTTATAGAATTTTAAAAATGTATAAATTTAACTAAAGCGCAAAAACTGCCGAATATGCGAGCAAAGCTCTGCAAAATTCTGCCGTAATTGCTATAAAAGACACGCCTGCTTCACGTAAACGTAACGTACAAATACTAGCATTGAGAAAATTGCGATATTATTGGAGTATAGAAAGCCAATACGTAACAGTAGTTGTACAGTCGAGATTTTACAGATGGACAGTCGGAGCAGAGAGCTGAAAGCTCGAGGCAAACGTGCAAAAAAAGGAGGTGGTAAAGTTTTGATTGAAGCGTAGAATGCGATGTCATGCGAGCGCATTTTCTTTTTTCCGTAGAAATTAATAAAAGGTCGCGTCACAGTAAGAGGACTGAAGAAGCGTGCATGGATTGATGAATGGGTGAATACTGGTTGGTGATGTACGCAACGGAGCCCATCTAAGTGACCCTAGTTTTGCTAGAGTTGACCGAGAGAGAAAGAGAGGGAGAGAGAGAGAGAAAAGTTTCTGCGTTATATCGGACTCTGTTGTTTCGAGGCGCGCGTGGGTGGCGCTGCTTAATCATCCTGGAAGATAGTCGAGCAGTCAATCATCGGTAACAGAATTGAAAAATATTGTCCGGTCCGTTAAGGCGGCGCATTAATTTTCTTAATAGCGCACCGCCAAATGCTTGGGCAGCAGGCAGTTTTAACTTTTCCCCTTGGACTTTAATGACCTCGGCAATTGCACGAGTTTTGCGGCAAAGCTATCATTAGGCATAAAGCTCCTTCGATTATATCGCCATTGATACCTAATTCCGCAGGCAAGACGGACGCTGGACAGAGCAGCGCCGGCGGGGAGTAGAAACATAGAAAGGGATAACGAAGCACAGGCAACGGGTATAACGGGTCGGCCGCGCGCTCGGGATAATAAAGAGCGCTCCAATGCGGAAATCTTTGGAATTCGAAAAAGAGAGAGAGAGAGAGAGAGAGAGAGAGAGACGGTGCTAGAATCGAGTCGTAACGCCCCCTGGTTCGTTCCGAGGCACTCTCACTGGTTTCGCGCGCGAGCGCAAGCCGGATTACTGTTCTGTTGGCGCCGTTTGCATCGGCGCGCGTGTGTTTACGGTCGCGGCAGTAAGCTACGAATGCCCCCGCGCTCTCCTTTATTCCGGCCCGGGAGCTCTCTCTCTCTCTCTCTCTCCTCTTTTTATCGACGCTCCGCCAGCTCTCGTTTGTATCCGACTCGGGTCCAACGCGTAAACTAATTGCTCTCGAAAGCAGTCGTTAGCTGTCAGGCGTCTGCGCTCCATCGAGGGATTATGCGAACAGACGTGGAGGACCGTTAAATTAGCAACAGGCGTCGCGGCGGATCGCCGCTTAATGAGATCAGAAACACGCGTTTTACAAAGGCATTAGAGCGGAAATTTACTTTTATTTCTCCCCTTTCCGAGGCTCTCGCGATAATTGCGCACTGGATTAGCGCCGTTTTGTTTGCTTTGCGAATTGCGCCAATTTTCCGGCCTAACCTCGCCTTCTGCCTCTTCGCTAAATTGCACGGCTGCTTTTAAAAGAGGCTTTTCTTTTTCGCGACGGAGCCTAATGATTCTTTTGTTCGACGCTTTTTGCAATAAATCCCACCGGCAGTGGGGATTTAATGAAAAAGAGCTCGCTTGGGAAGACAAAATTGTAAGTCGCCTGTAGACGCGTCGGTCTCGCTCCTCCACCGGCCTTCAAATTACCGTTAAGCCCTTGATCGCAATTTATCCCTCGGGCGAGTAATACCGGATCGTAACGTCTGGATGATTACCTAACCGTGCACTGCGAGCAAACGTGTGCGAGCGTACATATAGAGAGGCGTCTGCCGCCCTTCTCTCCTCTGCCTGCCTGCCCTCTCCTCTACCTTCTTTTCCCTTGCCTCCTCTTCTACCGCGACCTCGGCGTTTCTCCCCTTTATCGTTTTTCTTAATATCCCAAAGGGTATCGCGCGCTTTTATCAAGCCCGGCTGCAGACGTGTTGTAATAAATGCAAAATAACCTCGTGGCCACCCAGCAAATATTAAATCAGCCTTTGCTTTCAAGTCGCCTATCAGTTGCAGCTTACCCGTACTTCATAAACTAACCAGGTGAAATTCACGACACGGATTTTAGTAGAGCTTTATAAAGCGTCTTTTGACATCTGGAAAGGATGAAATTACGCCGCATCTAAGAGAAATAAAATGAACAGGTAGATCATAATTTATGGCTCTGCAATAAGGCAAACTCGACGACGAGACGAGTTCGGTCTTGCTCTATAAATATTAATTAGTTTGGAAGTAGTTGCAAAAAAGCTCTGATAGGAGTCGTCGCGGTAAAAGAATTTCTGATACCGAAGTATGTTACCTTCATGTCTAGCAGAAGGCGAGGAAAAGTTGCCCCTGAGTAGCTCCTTCCATGCAAAAAGTACGAAATGATAATAAACGATATTTTCAGTGTAATTGACAGACGCCGGGAAGGTAAAAAAAAAAGGAAAAAAACGAAAATGAAGAGAAAAAAGGGGCGCGTATTATGGCGCGATAAGCTTTAGTTTGTAGGTAAGCCGTAGCAAGATTCCGGTAATATAGCCAGGAACGCGCCGGAGGGAGCGAAGCGCAGCTACGCGCTTAGCTCGCCAGTTATGGGATTAAACAACTTTCCTGCATGATTGATTGCTTTGTGCACACCAGAGCGTTAAAACCTTTTCGCATAGCCGGGAATCGCACCCACGCAGACACGCCACTCTATAGACCTTAACAGCGCTTGCCTGCCTGCCTGCCTGCCTGCCTGCCTGCCAAGGTTTCTTCCTCTTCCTGGTCCTTCCGCCTCGGCTTTCTATACGATCGGGGGGGAGGGAAAAAGAGCACTGCCTATAGTACACGGCTTTTCTTATTTATTACAGAGCGGCCTGATAACGTTTTAATTAAGAGCGCCGTGGCACAAAGAAAAACCGATCGATCCGGCTTTATTTTTCGAGGGCTTTGTGTAACGGTACGATGGGACGCTGCCTTCGCCGTTTAATTTCCTCGGTCAAACAACGAGGAAAATTCAGAAATGCATGCATTTAAATCGGACGAAACTCTGTATATTTGACTTAATGAACAAAGCTCTCCGGCTTTTATTGCGTCGTGGAATTTCAAATTTACAGCGTTCAAAAATCATGAATATTTTAATCCGCGGCAAAAAATTTTAATTCGTTATTTTCCAGCCGAGACCATCGGCAGCGACCCTTTTTTTCTCTCTGCCCGCAGCTAGAAATACGAGTTCGCGAGCAAAAAGAGCAGCAGCAGCAGCAGCCACCGCGGCGTGTAAAGTTTAATGAATAGTTGGAAGTTGTTACCGGGCCGATAAAGTAAATCGCGTAAATTCCCCATTGCCATTCAAGTGCAAATACATTATACAAGATCGTTATTTTCATTGGCAGCGGGCAGCGGCAGCGGGGCTCGTAATGTAATGACTCTATTTGCGCGCCCGACTTGCGTTAGATAAGGGGAAAAGCGACTGTTCCTCCCCTCCCCCGGAGAAAACGGCATTTAAATCGTGCTCGCTCGGCGTTTCGATCTGGCTTTGATTTTTGCGGGCCTGTACGTGCCTGGTTTACGTGCATGCACAGACAGATGGAGAGAGAGAGAGAGAGAGGCTTACATACACATTGCTAGTCGCCTGGCCGCAAGCCATCACGGGGGAACGGTATATCTTGGGTCTCGGAGTCTAAAAGCCGCGGTCGGCCGATATAATTACTCGGTACACGCCAACGGGAGATTCCGCTTTGCGTTAAGACCGGATGATCACGCGGCGCTGCTCGGCAGATATCTTTCTCTCGCGCTGCCGGAAGACTTCGCCGAACGACGATGGCCGCGCGAGCGAGAAAAGAAGGAGGAGGTCGCGAAGAAAAAAAAGGCCAGATCCGATCGTGCGAATTCCGACGTCCGGTCACGCAGCCACTGGAGCGAGGGATCGCCGCCGGAGAAAAACTCGGGGGAGGAACAAGGAATCGCACTAGTCCGGTGTAACGGATAACGGTCGGCCGGGCCAAAGAAAGAGCAGCTAATCGGAGCTGCCCGCGAATGTCATCCTCCAAAGCTACCTGCAGCTAAGGTCGCTCATTGAAATCGATTAGGCCGCGAGAGCGATAAAAGCCTGGCCCGATCGAGACCCGATGATGACCCGCTGGGCATAATTCTTTGTTAGGAAGAGCGCGGCCGCGATAAAGCTGACGCGTAATTTGCAACGCCCATACGGGCAGAGAGCGCAGTTGTCGCTGCCGAAGCAGCGTAACCGAGAGAGAGAGAGAGAGAGAGAGAGCGCAAGCCTTCGCTCATCGCCGTAAATCATATCCTCGCGCGGCCGCCGGATAAAACTCGGTCCTCGAGGTCTCTGTTAGGGCGCCCCGATAACGCTCGATAACTGTTTTCGGAGGATAAATAACGATGTTTCTATTTATAGGCGGAATTATCGGGCGCTTTACTTTTTTTCGCCCGGGAGGAAGACTCCAATTATATACGCGACTGGCAACAAAACGAATCGCTTGATTTATGGAAGGCCTTAAAGGTTGAAATAACCACCTGTTGTAAAGCCGTTAAGTGCAGACATATTTTGTCATGCTCGCAACACTCATTCCCTCGCTGTGATTCCCGAGATTTAGGGCCATTTTCGAACGAATGCCCGGCCGGCGCATTTAGCCAAGTTCGAGATTGAAAGCGGAGAGGGGGATTGTCAGAGGGGCCGAGAGAGGCGACGAGCAAAAAGCGCCTCTCTTGGCAATCGAAAAGAATTTCGCTTGGTTTTCCGCGATTTCCGGCGGGGAGGGAGCTCGCCCGGAGCGAGGCTCCTACACACTTCGCCTAGCCGCGCGTGAGATTCCCGAGAGTCTCCTCGGATTTTTGGCGCCCGCGGGGCCAAGATTCCGGGAGCAACTTTGTCAAGCGGGCCGCTCGTATCAGCCCGGTTGGCAGCCGTTCAAGCAGCGCCGTAGTCGTCCTCGTCGCCTCGCCCCTTCCGAGAAGCAGGACGGACAATGAATTTCGCACTTATAATTGAAAGTGCCATTGTCGGGAGGGGCGAGAGGCGAAATGCGCGAGCGCCGTGATTGAGCGAGGCGAGAGAGTTACTTTCGACCTATATCGCGACGTATTATCTCGTATAGTGGATGCAGGCGCCACTGCTCTTTCCTCCAGCTCGAGCAGAGCTACTTGCTCCAAATTATCTGCGCTCGATTTTCCCCGGGGAATTAAGGCGCCTGCCCGCTCTCGAGAACCTAGTTAGTTACATTCGAGAAATTGTTAATTACGAAGTTGCACGAGGCGAAAGGGAAAGCCACCTTCTACTTAGGAGAATCTATTTTGCTTCTTTCCTCTATTTATTTTAAGATAATAAACGGTTTATATAAAACGCGTCTTGTCTTGAAAGAACAAATTGACAGGGCTGATGTATATAATAATCTCTAAAAGATTAAATTTATTTTGATTAATTATGGTTGGGATTATTTTTCATAATTTTTTTGCTAGAAAAATTCTAATATTCTTCAATAGTCAATTTTCTAACTACGACCTTTAGTATGGCATTATAGGTATACTACATTTATTTATATATGCTGTACTACTCACTACTGTACGACAGTAATTTCACTGGCACACTAATTCCACACAAAAATTTGACTCGGGATAATTGTTATTGCACATCCCTCTCATGATATTAACCACTTTATTGATTGCGAATAAACAGATGAAGAGAGTATCTATCAATACTCTAAATATTATTAACTGATTGATAATGCCAAATACGCTTGATCAGCTTACATAGAAAATAATTTTAATACGCACTCGACATGGTCGGACGTCGAAAACAGACTCCCGAGAAAGTAGATCGGGCTTTTAGTTATGCAAACGACTATGGTTTTAGTTAGCAAAGACAGATAGGAAATAAAAATATTGCCCGCGCTTGATTATGTAGTTGGAGGTGGGCGCCAGCAACAGTAACACGTGCCCGGGTCCCGACCCGATTTTCCACTCGCGAGAGAGAGAGAGCAGAATGGACGAGGGCCGGCTTTAATCTGACAAATTTATCTTCCTCTGCGAAATGTCCGGATGAACCGTGTCCGTCCCGGGGCTCGAGCGATGTAGTGTGAATTTTCGAGCAGCGCCGGCCGTCGTTTCGAGAGCCTCGCATAATTCGTTACGGACGGCGCTCCCCACCTATATACCTAACCTACGTCATACGCAGAGCAAAGCATTGCGAGGAAATTTCGTAATTTTTCAGCCTCTAACCAGAACGCTACTCACCATAATTCGGCTTCGAGCGTTCGCTATCAATTCCCGACGCAGCCAGTCTCCCGACCTTTGCAGCTCGACAGTGCGAGCTCTCGCGCGGTTTACAGTTACAGTTTCGGTCAATAGTAACGGATATAAATATTAAATTTTCTATTCGGCTCCGTGAACCGAACGGCGATTTCAAATTAGCAAACACTCCGAGGACGCTGAAATATTCAGCGCTTGATCGGGCGAGCGTGATGATCGGGACAAACGACAAAGTTCGTCGTGCGCAAAATGAGCTCGCACAGAGGGAGAGATGCATCTCCCACGGTGGCTGCTCTTTGTCGCTCAGAGCTGCCTACACCGTCGTTGTATCTGCGGAGTCTCTCATTAGGCGGGGTCCTCATTATGCTTCACTTGTACCGAGCTCCTGGGACCTGGTTCGTTATATTGCATTATTGTAATTGATAGCGCCGCGCGCTCCCTCCTAAACAATAAACTAATTACCGCGCCTGCGAGCCATCGAAGCTGCAATAATAACCGATCCGCTTCTCCAGGGTCGCCCTCGGCCTCCTCGTCTCCGACGTCCTCGTCGTCGTCGTCGTCGTCGTCGTCGTCGTCGTCTTCGTCGTCTTCGTCTTCGTCTTCGTGTACGGCCGCGTGTACCTATCGAGCCGATCGAGGATCGATCGTATACGATCCGCCTCGTTCCGGCAACGAGCACATCTCTCTCCTCCTCCTCCTTCTCCTCCCCCTCCTCGGCGGATCGACATCGATTTAAAGCCAATCGTAATCTTGATTGCCTGCATCGTACACTTGTGCCTGCCTGCCTGCCTGCCTGCTTGGCCACCGTCGCGGCAGGCTCTTTTCGTTAAATTTTATTTCCTGTTTGTTTAACAACGCACTTTTCTTAATAACTGTTGATTAGCGATTTATTAAAGATGCCTGATTAGGTAGCAGTCCTGTTATTAGAGCCTCGTAAAGTCAACGGTATCGAGAATTATGAGAGATGATTTTCTCTACCGGACCTCCCGATTACGAGCTCGACAATGTTACAAACTTGCCGATCGCAATCGTTGCAATCGTAAAGCATCGGCCCGAGTTTTAAATCTCCTTCGTAATCGAAGATCCTCGCGAGCGTTCCTTTTCTCGATATGAGACGGACCAATTATCATTTGCAAAGGGAATTCTTGCGACTGCAGGTGGATGACAAAAAGTGCTCCGCCGACCGCGAAGGGGCCTCTTATTGCCTCAATCAATTTCGCCCTCGCAATAAAAGTCCCGGTCGTTAAAACTGCGCTCAGCACCTCGAAATTTCGTGAGCTCCTGAACCGCAACTCGCTCTTCCGGCCGCGGCCAGAGGAGCAAAAAGACGAGAAAGAGAGAGAGAGAGAGTCGGTCATATCGCTATCGCCGCGGAGACGAAATTGCAGGTTGCTTGGGCTCTCGTTAGCGCGAATGACAGTATCGCTTCATTCCTCCGACCATCAATCGTATCAGCGGCCAGCAGAACCAGGCAATCTGACATCGTTAGAGCTCGGGGCGAATACATGCGCGGGTCAAGTCGAGGGAGGAGAGAGGGAGGGAGAGAGAGAGAGGATCATCGATCCGGCCAGAGTGCCTCGCTCCGAGCAGATCCAGGATGTGTTTTCGCGTGTCCTCGCAGTTTCCTGAAACCCAAGCCTTTTTCGCGGCGATTTATGCAGAGCTCTTAATTGACCGGGGTAATTTACGGGCCGGAGGAGGAAGAAGAAGCTCGCGCCGCTGCTGCGGGAAACGCGGCCGTTCCCGCAGAATGTTAATGCGATCCGGCCGATTCAGCGGCTTCTGTTACAAGTTCCGACTCTCCTCTCCTCCCCCCCGCATTGTTACGCAATACTTTGACGCGGAGGAACGAGCGCCGGTTAATTGGCAGCGGCCGATTATCGTTTTGACTGCGAGCGCTGCGGCGAGTGATTCCGGGCGCGAGAAAGCGAGCGGCGGCCACTGAATTCCGGAAGAATTCCAGATGGGAAGGGATGCTCTTACCGGATTCCTTCCGCCGCGCGGAGGAACGCGCGTTCCTATCCTTCCCACTTACTTTTGCAGCCCTTTGCAAGCTCCTTCGCTCTTTTTCAGACGGTCGAGATTTTCCAGAGCGCCGGCGCTTGCATTTATTTCTTTCGCGAGAGCCGGCGAGAAAGAGAGAGAGAGAGAGAGAGAGAGAGAGCCGAATGCGTCGATTCCATATTAACGATTGTGGCCCTTATCGAGCCTGCGAAATGATTTCGCATTCAACTCGAATAAATGTTGCGGCTCGTTGCCGTAAGAAGCGACTAATGGTAATGGACGCCGAGGTGCACCGGCTGATAAAAGAAAAAAAAAAAAAAATGATCGTAACAAGCGCCCTCGCCGCGCGAGTCATTTTCCATTCCCATGGAAAGGCGCGCATCAAAGATATATTCTTTATGATTTACACCGCTCTTTTTCATATTGTGTGCTACTGCTAATGAGTTTGTAATGCCGGAGAAAAAGAATTCATTCCACTTGTTAGGGTCACTATCTGCGCATTGAATCTGCGGCCCCGCCCGCAAGCTTAATCACTCCGCGTAATTGTAACGGCAAGACAAAAAGAGCGCGAGCGGCGCTGCATAATTTATGCCGAGTTGCCGGGGAACAGTTTCGTTCATCATTAAACGTAATTGTAAAATTCCTTGGCAGGCCGCGCGCTGCTTCCTTCCAGGTCTTCTTTTTTTTTTTTCTCTCTCTCTCTCTCTCTTTTTTTTATTATCGATCGCTATCGCGCGAGCTCTATCATTACGTAGGTGAAGTTAACGCGGCGGAGGAGCGCGTCAGGAATGCCGCGAAACGGCCCGATTGGCGCGAGGCGACAAAAACTCGACCGAGAGGCTTTGCCTCGGATATAAACACTCTGCGTGCCGAGGCACCTTTTTGCTTGCTCCTCTTTCTCCTCTCCAATAATATCGAACGCCCCTTCCTCCTTCAAAGACCGGCCTGAATGAGCTCGGCAAAGTTTGAATTCGAGGATATTGATTCTGAGTTTCCAGCCTCGTTTCACGCTTCCCCGAAGGGCTCGAGGTATTCCGCTCTCAAATATTATTTTAATTTCGACAAAAAGGAGGTATCGAAAATTCATCAGTGTCAGACGGCGCGCCTGCTGGACGAGGAAGCGGCGATGTTGCCGCAGCCAACAAGTTGCTGGGAGGTAGGCAGGGATCATTACGGGTTGGCGTACACACTCTCTAACCCTGGTCAATGTAAACGCATAAACAACACATGACACGGAACCGCATTATTTATATCTGCCCGTAAAGAAGCGCCTTGATACGCATAATTGCGTCTGGTTACGCACGGCTACGCAGCCCGGAGAATAAGATCGACCCTCTCTCTCTCTCTCTATCTCTCTCTCTCTTTCTCTCCGCGCTGCCTCGGAGCCGGGGAAGAAGGAGAAGAGGAAGAAGAAGAGGCAGCTTATTCCCGCAGCTGCGCGCTCGAATACCGAGAGAGAGAGAAAGAGAGAGAGAGAGAGAGAGAGGCTACGCGCGAGAACATCCGGGTGTTGCGCGTTGCGTTGCTTCTTTCCATTATGCTGCACTCGATGGAGTTTTCAATATTTCATAACAGATATAATTCAAACGGCTCGCCGCGAGTATCGCCCTTTGGACGCCCGCTTCTTCTCCCGGCTTCTCTCTCTCTCTCTCTCTCTCCCGTCGGCTCGCAGCCGAGATAAATATTTAACAGCTCGTAATGGGCTTAAGTATATTACGCAGGTGTGAACACTTTCCTTTTGCGAAGGGATTATTTAAAGGTGCCGCCGGGATTTTTGCGCGCGAGCTGCTTTTATAAATGGCGGGAAACAATACGCGGATCGAGAGAGAGAGAGAGAGAGAGAGAGAGAGAGCTATTCCGGGCTCTCGGCTTACCGAGTCGTAAATCACGCCCGGACTGGCCTTTGATGAAAATCGCGAATAATTAGCGCGCTTGTTAATTGCCAAAATTTCGTTCTCATCCTCTCGAGCGGCCGGAATCTCTGGCTTTTATCCCGCGCGCCAATCTGGATCAAAAGTTGAATGTACAGTTGTTTTTTTGTGTTGCGCGAGCGCGTAATTGCATAATTGGATGCTGCTAAAGTTGTTGGGCTAATTGGTTGGCGCGGCGCGCTCGGCATAAAGGCCAATGGAGCGACTAGGGAAAACGGTCGAAGATAATGAAAGTTTCGAGTACTCACCGGCAGAGGAAGTCCCTTTCGCCGAGGCAGAGTTCGAGGCAGTGCTGGCGCGAGGAGGCGGTGGTGGTGCGCTTCGTGTGTCCCTGGAGTCGGTGTCCCTGGACTCTGTCGATGCACCAGGCACGTTCGCAGGGCTTGACGGACAGGCAGCTCTTCTGGGCGTAGATTGTGAAGACGGGGAACTGCGACTGCGACAGGGCACCTGCAACCACAAAAGGAGCGTCAACACCTCGGGCAACGGTACTTGCTTTCTATCTATCTGGCCATCTATCTCGCTCGGCGGATCTACTTTCGTCAGTCTTAATTCAGCGCGGCGCGGCCGAGGCTGGCTGGCCCCATTCAAGGCATCCTTTACGGTTATGATATCGCTTTAAATAGTCGCGGGAACGCGCCGTTTCTAGGAATTCCGAGAGTGATAAACTGCCCGCTCGGACTGAAAATCAGTGGATTTCAATAAGTTTAGAGCCTTACTTCTTGCCGGGGAAAAAAGTCACCGACTTCCCAGGAGCCGGAGAACTCTCGAGTCGAACGTTCGGCAATTAATCTTGTAAGTTTGATGGAAGATTCACTTGACAATGGTGAGTGGAGAACTTTGTCTAAGTACTTCAAAGGGGATAAGATCCATTGATCTTAAAGAGAAGAAAGTCCTCGATAAAGTCATAGAACCAGGAAAGTTTCGCGTTTGATAACGCCGATTCGGCTGGAAGAAAGTGGAGGAGTGATTTTGTAATTTCGTCAGATTACATGGCTACGTGCCTGGAATGACGTCGGGGTGAGCATCGAAAATTGATAAAGTAGTTTTTCATCCGGGTAGCGTTCTCTGAATTTAATTTAGAAATTGCATCGGGGATAAATGATTCAGCAGCGGCGGCGGCGACGGCGGCGACGGCGGCGACGGCGGCAGGCTTCGGGCCAATTCTCCGAAGCTCTGAAAAGCAAAGTCAAACGAAAACCGAGGGAATTATTCGAAAGAACGGCTGACTTACGCGGAAGTCCATCGGCACTCGCACTCCCTTTAATTCCGTAATGGCACTCGGGCTCCTCGGCTGACGAAAGGTCGTGGGCGATTATTCATCGAACGCCGGGCGAAATTGCGGCTGAGAAGACGTTACTCGTTTACGTATACGAGGATAAGACTCGGACCCGCGCTTCCGGGGGCCCTATAGCCTATTTGCGGGGCGAAGACAAGCACCGCTTACAGTTATAATGCTACCGCATTACAAGATAATGGAGTATTATACAGCGCCTGGATGGAACTTTCTCGCGTGTGTACGCAACCGCAGGGGAGGGATTAGAAACCACGCGATGAGCGAATATTGAAAGTCATATTTGCCGGGGAAGATCGTAACCTTGCTGCTGGAGAGGATAACTTTTCTCCGCTGATTTCAACTCGTAACAAGACCTTGGGCAAACTTGCAAATTTTCTAACCGATTCCCTCGCTACTCGCTTACTTGCTCCATTTCTCGCCCGGTAAATTATTTAACCTGGCAATTTCCCGCATGGAAATTAAACTATTTCCCCGCTTTACGCCGATATTCCCGCTAATTCATTCAATGAAAATTGCCGTTCAAACTTAACACGCGCTCCTGCAAATTCCAAGGAAAACATACAACCAACTTTAAATTGAACTTACAGTTTGAAATAAAGTTTTAAATTTATTTTGCCCATCCACTAAAACGCAGTCCAACTTCGATAAATCGAATAAACTACATTTTCCAAAACTATAGAACCTCTATTTTCCTATATTTCAAAAATTTCAAATTTATTCCTTTTTAAATTGCCCGGGCCCAAGTGCGACGGAGGCCAAAGTGTATTCCGATGTTTTTTTTCATCAACCTGTAAACTCGAGGCAACGAACTTTCCAACTTTCCCCGTCTTCGGTAATTCATAACGAAAGAAGGCTGTTTTTTAGGGAGATATTGAAAAACTCCCCTTCGACTCGCGCGCGCGCGACGCGTGGAAGCAGACCGCCACCGCCGTAACTGTACGTTCAATTTGCGGGCGTGATTTACATCGAGCCATCTGCCGCCGCGGAACTTTGTGTCTCGATGCCGCGAAATCCAGCGTAGCGAATAATTGGCTACCGTTAATTTTGCAAATTAACGTGTTACGCAGACTTAATTACGCCGCCGATATAACTCTCGCCCTTTTCCTCGGGCTTTTTCGCCCCTCGTCGTCGATAAACGTAATGTATGCCGTAGGATGCCGCTGCAGCCGAGCATTTTTCACGCACCGACAGAATAAGGTTTATGCACTTGAGCGCCAACAGAATCTCCAGCTTTTTCGTACGCTGTAAACCTTAATTTATTCCCCTAACGGTACTCGTAATAATTATAACGATATGTATTTATTAAAATGCGCGCTAAACGCGCGCTAACCCATTAAAAACCGTACAACTTTTTAATGATTTTGTTTACCAGCCCGACGCTCAGATGTGTCAGTATATTTCTCGGCCGCTTTGCTTTTAATTCTCATTTTCCAAGTTTAAAATTCAATAAAAACTGCTGATATACTTTACGACGCAGCTAAATCAAGCTAATTGCTTGGTAATCAATTTACCCGAGAGAAAACGAACAGGCCGATCCGAAAAGCCCGAATAAGATAAGCTTATACTGTTACATTATTAAGCCGAGATCGGCAACGCAAAGGAAGAAAGAAGAACAAAAAGAAAAAAAAACTGGTTAAATGACTTGTTCGAGGCAAATACGGAAGTCGAGAAAGTTTCTCGCGGCGCGTACAGGCTCTCGCCGAGTAATTGATTCTAAAGAGGCTCGGCTAAATAAGAAATCAAACGGCGACGGCGATTTCGGCGGGAAATAATAATCCCCGCGGCTCGGTCACGGAACGCTTGTACAGGTGCCCGTATAAGAAAACGTGACCGCAGGAGGGGGGTATCCTTTATATATTGCATAATACCGGCTGACTCTTAGCCGTTTGCATTATGCCCCTCCGACGATCTCTCTCCCGCGAGTTTCGTAGACTGCGGCGCGTGGGATCGCAACGGGAACGGAGATAGAGAGACAGCCCGCGCGCGCGCGCACGCTCACGTTTCCGGTGTGTATCTTGGCACTGACAACAATGTCTTGCGGTAACACCGGTGCGCTAAGTGGGCGAGCGGGCTTCAATTGTTCATTATCGTGAGGCTCCCTGGGAGATAAATGAAAAAGCCATAATTGATTCGAATTAACGGAACGTGAAATTATCGTGGGCCGTTTTTTTTAATTGCCACGCCGGGCGGCGACCGCCGCAATTACACGAGCGATTTCCGTGAAATGCTGAGCGCCGACGCGCGGATTTACGAAGCTTTTCCTCGGAACCTAATATCGCGGGAATGAGAAATTCCGAAATGTCGCGCGTGTTACTGCTGCTACGACTCCTCCCTAAGTAAATTGTTCTCGGCATGCGTAGAGGGAGATGCGCCGCCTAATGGCAACTGGTGGTTACTTGCACTCGATTCTGGAGATAACTTTTTGCCCCGCCTGATCTCCGTCAATTTCCATAAAGAGAAACTCACTCGTTACTTTTGCAATGTACCTGCAACCCAAGTGTCACTGTGCAAGAGGTGGACATTTCACTAATTGAAAAACCTAAAAAAAAAAAAAAAAAAACCCACAGAGCAAGAGTTAATTTTCCTGGCTGCTAATCGAGTACTTTACGGCTAATGCAGCAGCAATTTCAAACGAGCCGTGCTTAGAGAAAAAAAATCGGTCCCCGTAATATCGTTCCGGAGAGGCGCTCAAAATTCCCGACTAGGTGGAATACAAGTGCTGAGCGATTTTCCGCTCTTGATAAGTTGTAGGCGGAATGAAATGCAATTATGTGCTTGCGTATCCGTGTACGTAAGGAAGAGAGGGCACGGTATTGGATTGGATATTACGACGAGACGTCGAACCTGTCTGCTAAAATAATATTTCAGAGGAGGCAGTAGGAGGGAGAGGTCGAATTCAGCATGTACGAGACGCTTGAATAAAGCGAATCTTGAACTACTGCCAACATTTTCAATCGTCCTTTGCGAGGCTCCTTTCCCTCTCCTCACTCTTCATCGGGCCTCCAGCTATCTTTCTCTGAATTTTCAATAGCCAAGCGTTTCGTCTTGCTCCGATGTAACTCGGCCGCATTCATATTATACACTGCGCCCGGCCTTTCGTACCTTTGATCCCTCGCCGAGTATACTTTTGCCAGCTCTGTTTTCGCGCGCGCATTTTACTTTCAAAATTCCGGCAGCGACACATGTGACCGGGTAAACGAATTCCTCTCCCCCTCTGACGTTATTCATCCTTTTTTCGCCGGTAGGCAAATTTCGAAGGGTGCGATTTTGACGGTTGGCGTTCCCGTTTTTTTTTAGCGATACTCGGGGCCGCCCACGAGGGGAATATCGAGCGCTCGTCTTGAATCTTTTCTCGGCTTCGAGAGCGGAAACATTATGATGATCTAATGCCCGCTCGATTGAAACTTCCTGCATCGTATTATCGGGCCTTTACTACTTCGGAGAATACATTTACCGCCTGATAGGATTTTAACTGAGCGAGCGTACTCGATACGAGCACTGCGCACCCCCGAGGGAATAATATGCTTATTTTATTTAATATGCCTCACCGAAGTAAATACGCTAAATATTGTATTTGCCTCGAGCCGTTTAAAATCTTATTCCGACATTTTATGATGACAAAGTTTAGCGGCCACTTTGAATTCGTTGACTAAACTTTTATAACTAAATAAAAAACACTTGTACTTTTATACCTATACAAGATGTTTTATATAGGACAAATATAAATTTACGAAAGAAAATTGAATTGGTAAAGAATTTGCCGGTTCTCGGTGAAAATATCGCCAGAAGCAACCGAAAAGGGAAAAAATCCGTCAAAAAGAGTGCTCACTCGGTGGGCAACGAGAAGCCGCAGCAGCGTTTTCACGCGTGTATGCGTGCGCGGCCCATCAGGGCGGAGTCCCGGTGCATCTCCCACCTATCTCAGCCCTACGTGGCGCGCTTCTAATTTGCGCGCATGACCTCGCTCTGAGAATTTAATACACGAAACCGCGGCCGGGGATACGAGCGGGAACAACAACTGGCCGCTTTCGGGAGCACTGCCCGATTACATTTACTTTGGAGCAGGAAAATTAAGCGCGCTTCTCGGCTCCTCGCAAAGAGAGCACTTTTCCTATCTACGCCATAACGCGCTTTAATTAGATTTGTTAGACGCGAAGATTGTTATAAAGATTTCTGGAAGGGGAAACATTTCCCCGCGGATTAATCCCCGCGGGTGATTTCATTTTCCAGCATTGCACTTTCTAACGGCCGATTCGACGAAGGCTGAATTACTTCGAGCGATTGCGTGAATTTACGAAAATGAAAATCAGACTCTTTCCAATTTCCCCCTATTTGCACGGCTACTTTGTACGGACGCGTCAATCAGAGAAAAAGATTTGATCAACAATCCAATTAACAATTAACCGATCGAGAGAAAAAGGAAGCGCGCACAGCATCGAGTCGCGCTGGAAATAGAAGCAAATGCTGAAAACAGGAAAATTGCATTCCTGCCCTGGCTTTTCTCCCCGTACGAGGGACAGATAACGCGAGCTCGCACGCGGCAGCGTGTCTAGAGGGCACTGCCAATAACGCAATTACTTTTGATGATTCTCCGGAAGCTATTCGCACCTCGTAGATTGAAGCGCGCCACTGCAGAAATTGAATATTCGTCCTCGAAAGCCACGCGCGTACACGACACACGCGCTCCGGCGTAACGAGAAAGAGCGAGAGAGAGAAAGAGGAAGCCAACAACCTGGCGCCAGGCAAACCATAAGTTCGACACGTCGAATTGCGCGATTTACATTTCAGCATTGCGGCGCGATTCGCAAAGACAATTTCCCTTTGGCGAGTCGAGCGCAGAGAACGCATCAGCAGCCCGGATTGACAGCTGTAAATTGCTTCTGCTTAAAAAACAAACGAGAAAAGCCTGTCGGGAACTTTCGACCGCTTCCCGCGGGCATTAAAGGCCTGAAAACGCCTTTTAAGAAGGCGCTTATTAAGCGAGTTGTGACGAAAGGCTAATTAGACGGCGGCGAGCGGCGACGAAGCGAGCACAGCCCAATATCATTAGAATCGGCCCCGAAATGCTCGAATCATCCCGAGGCGGTGCAGCATCACTCAAGAAACGTCTCCGCGAGCAAGAAAGTAGATAAAAAAAAAAAAAAAAAAAAATCAATAGCTCGGAAGCTGCAACTGTAACCCCCCCAGCGGCCAGCGCCATAAAAGCGTGCGTGCGCGCCGAGCGTAAATCGTAACGGCAATAAATTTACGCGAGTAGTTCGTATGCCGCCACACTACCAATTCGATCCGGTAACGGGAAACGAGTCCTTAACTACCTCTCGCGGCCGCCGCATCTGCATCGCATCTCGCGTCATAACGCACGCAGCCAAGTACGGAGGACTCGATAATCCCCCGAGTCGTAAAAGTCGAGATAAATCGAAGGGCCCCGCGATGCTGCTTCCCTCTCCGGGCGCTAAATTAATGCGAGAGCCGGGGCCTTCCTTGCTCGCGACGGCTCGAGTCCTGATTGCCTCGCGCCTCTAATATCGATGTCTTGGACGGGCTTTGATACTGATGTATCGATAGGCTTCCGAGGCGGCAATGGATATGATTGGGTAATTAGAATGATCGGGCGGAAGGACAGGTTGCGCAGATTGCGGAATGGGGCGCGAGCCGGCGGCGGGACGGATAAAGGAAAGAAGAACACACGCGCTCGGGAGAGAGAGAGAGAGAGAACGGCTCGACGTCGACACATGGCGCTAATTCATTTCTATGAATGCGCCCGGGCAGATTCGATCTCACGGCACACGGAACATAACGCTACATGAATCGGCCGATAAAGAAAAGGCTCGGGGCTCGGGGCTATTGTTAATCGAAGCAGCAGCGTCCGTTAGCGTGTCGTCGTGCCCCCTCCCACGATAAAAGTGTCCGGGCTATAAGTGGCACGAAGGGAAGAGGTTTATCTGGAACTATTAGCAGCGGCTCTATGCAAATCCAGCGCGGCAGAGCGCGCGCCGGACAACGAGTGCAGAGCCGCGGCGGCGGCGGCGGCAGCGGCAGCGGCAGCCTGTCGGAGGAGTAGGAAGAGCTGCAGAGGAGGCACGCACGCTCTCTCACAGCGCGCTCGGGAACAAGACGAAGCGAGCGAACCCCATAAATTCCGGCGAACACGAATGATCTCGGTATACGGGATTCGTGCCGTTGTCGTTTGGCGACACGTACCTTTGCTCGTAGCAGAATGCCACGGCGAATACGTGGCTAACAGTACGTTCCAGGAACCGACTTCCATCGCCTCGCCGTCTCTCGTCACTCCCACTCCCGCGTGCATGCGTCGGCATACACGTGTATTTAGTATTCCCGAGCAGTGGAGCCGCGATACTTCCCACGGCCATTTGGAATCCAGCCTCGGTCCTTCGGCATTCAATGCGGTCAAATGCGAGCGCTCTGCTCCCGCTCACGACACGCAATGCTCTCTCTCTCTCTCGCTCTTTCTCCTTGTCTCGGCGGGACCCGCTGCGAGAGAATACGCAAAAGAGCCTGCACCGCCCTCCTCTACTTATCCGTTGCGCTGAGCCACTTTGCTGTGGGAAAACTACGATTTACAGCGAGTTACGATCCGAGCTGGAACTCGCAACTTTTACGCGATCGATGTACGAAACGATCGCACTTTCCTTTTTCGCCTTTCTAGCCCTACATTTCGAAGCTTCTATTTTTGCAACTACTTCGACTTGCCGAATGCGAGGACAATCGCAATAATTGCAACGCCTCGATTGAATTTCGCGGAATAGCGTCCTGTCGCGATTTCCGGCGTGTGAGAATGCGGCTTGGCGTCTGGCGTGTCACTGATGATGCATTAGACTAACGGTGCTCGGACGGACGGGCGTGACGCATGTCGTTCTTCAAACGGCGCGATTGTCATTATCGCCGCTCGGTGAATTCGCGCCTGGCATTTGTTATGTCGTCGCCTGACCCGCCACTTCCAGGCCCAAAGAAAGTGCACTTACGTGCGCGCGCGAGCCGACTTCCTTGTCCGAGGATTTCTGCGCGGTAAATGCTGCTTGCCATCGAGTAGTTTGGGAGATAGCCGAGGGACAAAACGACGGGAAAAAGCGCAAAAGTCTATTGACGAGTGCAAAGGAATTGCAAATTTGGATTCCATTACCCTGGTAGAAATCTCAATCCAATTTTTCGGTCGTTATCTATATATTTTGAATTGGAATCCATTAAAACTGCGAAGAAAAAGGGAGAAACATCTTATTTCTTGTTCCATTTTTTGTCCATCAGTGAGAGGCTTTTTCCGATGCCTATTGTCTATTTTTTCGGTATTTCCAAGCGTGTTATATTAGCCAGTTTAGAAATTCACATTTTGATTAATTTCTCACGGAGGAAAAGTTATTAACGTTTATTAGTTAAAAAAAAAAAAAAAAAACTTTTTAAAACGTACACTAGATAAGTGAGAACCAAAACTGCAATGTAACAAAAATAAGTGAGGTTATGTTCATTCTATCAAATGCTTCAAATGACCGGAAAAAGCATTTCACCACAGCCTAAGAACAAGCGACTTTTCATAGCCATTTTACTTTAGAAATGTACAATACTGTCAAAGGAGCTACGTGCACGAGAAAAATGCTCTAATTTTGTGTTCCTATTTAAGTTCAAAGAGCGACGTAAAAACAGAGGACATGTATGATTATAAAAGTCATGCTCCGGCCACTAATTGGTGCAGAGTCGATATCATAGATTTAATGGCTGGCCAATAAGTGAGCAGTTTAGATCGCTTCCGCCAGTCGCATCCGTACGAACGGAGAGCCGCGGCTGCACGATCCAGTAATGCATTTAAAACGAACGGCGCGATAAAAGCATTAATAACGGAAACGATTATTTGGCTTGAAAAAATGTATTTCGCTCAGCTGGTCGGGCAGTAAAAAGCCGCGAGTGTCGTCCGCGGCGGCGGCGGCGGTAAAGCTCGATTTTTCGAAAGAATTGCCGTTCGTCATTTCTCGAAATGATTCGAAGGCGCGTAACGGTGAACGTCGCGCAGCTAACCGTAAGCCGCAGATTCGAGAGTTCGGCGCGAAAGTGTCGCGCGCTACCGCAGCAGTCGAACCGCAAGAAGCCGCTTCATAATTCTCTTAAGGCCCGCGAGAGCTGCGAAGCCGATCGTCTGGAGGTTGGCGCACGCAGTCTCGAGCGGCGGGGGCCCGTTACTCGCGCGACTTTCGTTAGGCTGAATAAGCCGTTTTATAAATGCGCCGATAAAACTTGCCGCTGCAGCCCCGGCAGTCGTCGTCCTGCTTTCCGCGCTTTCCTGCGCCGTGATCTCGGCCCCCCCTCCCCACATCCCCAGAGAGGAATGTCGATCGGCCGCCTTTTTTTCGGCCGATTACCCGCTGCCGAAAGGTCGCGACCTCCTAATGCTAATGAGCCGCTCGCTCGCGACGTACAACACGTGTATAATTGAAATTCGCTTAATGCGCCGTTTAACCGCGTGTCTTACAATGGATTGAATGCGCGCCTGGCCGCTTCATTTTCGCCCATTTCCATAGAAATCGCGCGTACAAAGCTCTCGGGCCGCGCGGACTCCTCTTTCCCTTTATCTCTATCTTTGCGCCTATAGGTATGCATATGAATTCATAAATAAACAGGCGGCTTTATTACAGAAAAGGGGGGTAGAGAATGCGCGCGAGAAAACCCTTGCAGGATGCTGAATTATTTTACTTTGCACAAAGGAACCCTTCGTCAGGACTATCGAGGACAATGAGGCCGTGAAAAATGGCGCTCTCCCCGGCCATTCTGGAATTCTCCATTCTTTCGCGGCTCGCCTTTTGTATTTGTCAACGCGCCTGCGTGCGCGCCTGCCTTCTATTCGCCTATCTTGCTGCCTGCCGGCCTGCGTCCGGTTAGTGCATTACATTTTCCATAAATTGATTCTACTTTCATGACCCGGTGTCATCACCGCTAATTAATCGGCTTTGGTTTCATTTAATAAAAGCGTGATGCACTCTCGAGTCGATAGTTTTAGCGCGAAAATAGACATAACGCGTCAGAGAGCTTTATCCGTAAAGCCATCTGCACGTCTCGGGTACTTAAAGCTCGAAAAAGCAGAGGACGTGACGAGCATCGTATATCCAAGTTCTCGGGCGCTTATCAAAAGCCTGGCGCGACGCGGCGTGTAGGCGCAGCAAACTTTAAATCCCGCGGATACGACACAACTTGCTATCGGATTCTTCCTGCAAGTCCATGTCAAAAGCTCTACAAGTTTAACGGGGCTCCTTTACAAGTCGCTCGGCGTCGAATACAAAGCTCATCAAGGCTTCCTTGCTCCCGCTGCGATTGAAAAGCTTTAATAAATTGCCGCGCCGCTTCATTTATTTAGTCCCGTAAATGCGCGCGGAACTTTTTGATGGATAAGCGGGTGGCGCTCTAATTTCTTTATTCCGCGGCTGTCGGCCGCTAAAATATAGCTGCGATATATTAGAAGAAAGTTTTTAATTCGATCGCGCGCCGATATATAATTCACGCGCAAAGGCAGAACGCCGAGAGCGGGGAGAGGGGGAAAGCTTCCGAGGTAATTCCCGCCTTCCGCGATAACTCAAGGCGGCGTTTAATTGCAACAAAGCAGCGGGTGTCAACCGATGCATCACGCTCCCGTCCTCAATTTATACTTGCATTAAGTATTAATCAGGTCGTTCCCTCGGAAAAATGACCTCCTCGATAAGTGTAACGAAAAGAGATGACGAGAGCAAGTCGAGAGTCGGGGGGGAAATAAATGGAAATAAAGATCGGCACGTACGGAGCAGCTGCCGCCCAAGAAGTTGGCCAGGCGGGAGGAAGAGAGAGAGAGAGAGAGACGATCCTATCGTCGATTAACGGTTACTGGCTAAAGTTTCGTGATCCCGCCCGGCGCTCAATCTCCCATCGATCACGATTCTCGCGCCTCGGCGGCGGCCCTTTTACGGCGCGCTTCCTGTCCGTCATTCCGCCATTCTGTTTGCATTTAACGGCCAAAGAAAGCTTTAATGATCTTACGGAAATAAGTTAATCGACGTACGTGCCTGCATTTCGCCTCGAACAAAAGGGAAACGTTGCCCCGGCCGTCGAGATAATTTTTTCGGCCGATTAATGTGTAAAAAGACAATCTAACCACCTCCGAGAATCAGTGCCGCGCCGCCCGAGCAGAGGTTCGCACGCCAGGCGCGCGCGCGCGCGCGCGAGAATCGGAGTAATTTTCGACTGCTCCGCATTCCAGGTTTTTCTCGGCGGGAACGACCGTGGGCAAAGAAGTTGCGCCTCCCACGAAAGAAGCGGCGGCCCGGTTCCCTCTAACCGCTCGGTAATTAACCTTCAAAACTGCCGATTACGAGCTAGACGTAGCGGGCAACTCTCACACACGGGCCGCTTTCTCACGTTCGCTCGGCTCGGCCGAATGCCCGATTTTTGCGGGGGCGCGACGGCGACGCCACTTTGGGAATTAGAAATAATCGTCCGATTGAAACCGAGGCTCTCGAGCGGCACCTCGAGCGTTCCAGTTATCGAGAGCGGGAGGAGGTGGCGCTCTGGCTCTTGAAGCTTCACGGGTGAGGGAGGGCCGATAGGCATCTCGGCCGTAATCGAGTGGGTAATATTCGCTGATCTGCGACGGCGGGAAGCGTCGTTTTAGGTGGATTTTTGAGCGGAGATGCGCTCGGCCGATCGCGGAAGCGCCGATGCACGCTGCGATGGCGAACGGTAGTTCTGGGGCCTGCCCTCGCTCCGCTCGTCTCGGCGCTCGGGGGGCCGACGACCTCTCGAAAATCTAGCTTGACTCTATCCGCGAAGAAGAGGGAAGAAGAGGCGCGCGAGGGCATTATTGCCTTTGGCCGCGGATCTATATATATATATATATGTGTATATATATATTTGTATAAGCATGTTCGTCAAGGCGATTGGCATCGAGCATTCGTTCGCCGCGGCGAGCGGCCCCGGCTTCCAGGCTCCCATTGCGGCAATTTGCGTCGGCGCCTCTTCCTTATGGGCGCTCGTTCTCTCCTCTCCCGGGCCGGCGGGGCATAATTCGAGCCTGCTGGCGCTGGTTTCACTTTTAGATTCGTTGCTGAATCGAATCGCTAATGTTTATTTTATGGCCGTTGCTCATTGACCCCGTTCCCCCGTAAATTAGCCCTCGCGGCTGCTGCGCAAGTGTCTTTCTCCTCCGAATGCTAATGCCAATTCATATCTGCTCGTGACCCCGCGCGTGTAAAGCAATCATTTCTAATGGCATAAATATGCAGGAGACATTGGAATCTGCATAGGCCGCGGCCGCACGGCGCGCCTTTTTTCGGCTGCACTTGAAACAAAGGCAGAGTTCATTAAGGTGCGCATGACACTTGCGCGAGCGCCGCGATTTCGGGGTCAGAATTTGAATTTGAGAGTCACGAGAGGCACGATGTGGGTTACGTCCGCGCTTTTTCTCCCTCCCGGGGAGGATAATTTAATCGATCGCTCTTGCCAATCGTCGTGTATACATTAGCGCAAGCTCGCTCTGAGAAAAGGTCCTCTTCTAACGGCTGTAACGAGCGGGGAAAAAAGGGGAGCCGCGTGTATCGCGAGACGCGATCGTGACTTTCGGACAGCCGCCTCGTGAGCCCTCCGCTTCTCTCACGGCCCTCTAACGGGCCGATGTGTCGAAAAATCGCGACATTTCAACTCGGGGCTTAATTAATCTCGCCGTAAGGAGCCTTATATTAGATTCAATTAGTGCGTTTCTCCTTGCACTTTGCTATTCATGAGATTCCCCGCGCGTCTGTCTTACCTAACAATGAGTATCCGCGTTTCCGTATTCTATTTCTAATTATCTCGCAACTCTTTCCCCCACAAGCCCATTGTTTCCGTCGATTGGACGGATCGAGTGTATCTGCCAAAATTCCCTTACCCTCCGTTCGAATCGGAGAGCCTGCCTGTCTTCCGGCGGCAATTTAGCTAATTTCCCGGGCATTCGACGAACGCCGATGTATGAAGCCGGGCTCGTGTTATTGAAAAGCGTCGAAATTAAAGCCCATTGTGATTTTCGGCCGTTTCGCGAATCGAGGTTAAATATCGCCATCAAAGCGTGAATCGTACAGCAGCGGCAGCGCCGGCAGAGATGACAAATGATCAGCCCTGAGTTATATAGTATCTGCCGGAGCTATCGGTGTTTCGCGCCCGGCGGTTATACTTGCGAATGACATTATCGATTGCGTCCCAGCATTGTGCTCCGCTCCGTTTCTTGATTAATTTAATAATGAATATGAATTACCGGGGCCGTAATTGATTTATCCTAGCCGCTGTTTATCCGTCGCATCTTTTTCAGCCGCGACTACCGGGCTTTATCAAGAAGTAGCCCTTCGCATCGCGCGCTGCTTAATTAAATCTCCCGCGCCCTTCAATTACTCGCGGCATTATGTGATTAACCCGTTATTGTTGCAACGATCTTGCAGTTGCCGGCTGTAATTATTTCGGAAAAGGGATTCGCGCACGATTCGAGCAAATATTTATAGTGCAAATAAATTGAACGTCGATTCTCGATTATGGCCGGAGATTTATTGGCTGCAAACAGGTTAGAGAAGGCATGGCGTGATTTGACCCGAGCACAATATTCACGACCAAAGGCTCGTTTGTACATGGCACTAACATGCTGCTCTGTCAGCCGGGGGATTGTTTTATCATTCCAAGCAGTTTTTACGAGCGATTTAGATTAGTCATCTTTTTTAATTCCGAAATTTCGAGTTTCAACGGAGGGAGGATCGATCAGCGGAATGATTTATCTCGAGCGCGTCTCCCGCGCGAAATTCGCGGGAGCCCGAGGATGGATTCTCTCCCGACGAGGAAGTAAAAGAACGGCTGCAGCAGAGCGGCGTTTACCGGTCTCTTAAACTCTTTTTATCGCAGTCACTAGTCTTCTGGCCGCGCTCCTTCTTTTTCTGCCCCCGAGTTCCGGCGCTTTTTTTTCCTCCTCTCGAGGCACACTCGCCATCCTCCGAAGGAGGCCAATTATAGAAAAATACGTTCGACAATGGGAAAAGAAGAGGTGCGAGCGGCCGGCTGTTCCGGTAATGGGTATCGATGACTTCCGCGATTCCACTGTAAATGAATCCTTGCGACTTATCGCCTCGGGCCGATCGCTGCCGGCCTGCCCGCTTAATTCCTCTATACATCCCCCGTCACTTTATTCGGCTTCGCTACCGAACCCAGATAAGAGAGAAAGAGAGAGAGAGAGAGAGAGCGAGCGCGAGGAGCCCGGAGTAATTGTGCAGAGCGCCGCCGCCGCCGCCGCTGCCGAGCAAAACAATGGCGCATTAACATCCCGACTGGATATTACAAGCTGCCTTACATACGCAGCTACACGCGCTCTGCGTAGGAACGCGAGCTTAGACGCATCCGCGACGGCCAAGCCGACGACGACGACGACGACGACGACGGGGTGGAAAGCTGCTCTCCCCTTCCCGACTGCGATGTTCATCCTCGTAATTATTCTACGACTCCTCAAGCGAGGTAATCGGGATTCTTCATATTCATAAGGGCATTCCATTCGGCAAATTAAAACTCCCCTCTCTCCTTTGCCTCCTTTCCTTTCCCGGCCGCTGGAAAAGGTCAGGCCTCGAAGGAAGCGCCGGCCGGCAGTTATGACAATTCTGATTTATCGCCGGCCCGTCCGGATGGATTGCCATCTCTCCTCGCGCGCTAATTCGATTAGTCGGTCCGTATTAATTAGGAGCGCGCGCGGGGAAATTGAGAGCGCAGCCTCGTCTCGTTTTACCGTTCGAGTGCCTTACGTCGGCTGCCAAAAACCGGGAGTCCGTAAAGATTTACACTGGCAATAAGAGCTCTCGGGGCTCGCGCATGCGCCGAAGGTGGAGTGAACATCATAATGCGCGCGCGGGCGCGAGGCCTGGCATTATGATTTACGACGGCAACAACCGCGAGTTAACTGAAATACCGGTCCTTAATACCAGGTGACCCCCTCGCGTTTAAGGCGCCTTCCACAACAACGGCGGCGGCGGCGGCGTCGGCGGCGGCGCGCGCGCGACTGCCCGCCGGGGGAATTTCCTCGAGGCAACGCCCTCGCCGCCCGAGGAGTTACGCTAGAGCGCTTCTGGGAATAGAGAGAGAGAGAGATTGCCTCTATTTTCTGCGCTATCCAGCGCCGATTTTTTTATTCGAACCGCCGTTGCCGCCAACGCCGACTTCTTCTGCCTCTTCTTCCTATTCCCCTTTCTTCGAACGGCACCAGAGCAACAGCTACGACTGATCTGATAAGAATTCACGCGGTTTAATGAGTTTTCGCGGAAGCTCTTCCTGCCGCCGTGGAAGAGCATTTTTCGCACCCCGATAATTGATCTCGTCTTTCCCGAAAGTGAGCGCCAAGCCGAGAGAAAATAATATTTAATATTAGATTTGGAAATGTTAACAGACAATTATTTCGAAGCGCGAACGTGTTCCGCAAGAATTGTCTTGCTGCAAGTACAATAAAGCTAATTAACTTTAGAATTTTTCCTGTATAATTAAAGCAACCTCAGAGTGAAACGTTTAGCTTTGCATCATACTCATTAGATTCGCTGATTCTAGCCTGCGTTTTTAGCGCTCGAACACCTTGTCGTTTCTCCTTACCTTTCGACGCGATACAACGTACAAGAATCTCGGATTTAGAATGTCTCTAAAAGTCGAGTGTCAAGATGGCGTGTTCGCGAGGAAGAGCACTTTTCACTGTAGTTGCGATCGCTTACCTGGGTTGCTGTCGGCGTTGGAGCTGAAGAGCACGCAGAGGCCGGTCTCGTAGTTGACGGCCTGGCAGGAGTCGTTGGCCTGGCAGGTCTCGAGGCACTCGGTGAGCATGAGGCTGCCGGGTATGGAGTCGATGAGGTTCTTGGGCGCCGTGTAGACGTATCCGGTGACGAGCTCGAACCCGAGCATGTCCGAGTCGCACTCGTCGAGGCCGCCGCCACCGCCGCCGCCGCCGCCCCCGTTCGGGCCCGCGTAGTCGGCGTCGGAGATGAGCGCGGCGACCGGCTGCTCGGAGGCGGGCGCGATCGCCGCCTGAGTCGCCACCGCCAACGCAAGCAGCCTCGCCAGCAGGAGGGGCCCGAACTGATGCTGCTGCTGCTGCTTCTGCTGTCTTTTCATCGTTGCTGCTAAGGCTGCTGCAGGGGACTCTGAAACACCGGAGGAGAGGCGGCCTTTCAGTTAATCTGTAGGAGCTTCCGCGAGCGCGCAAGCACGTCGTTTTCCCTGCCTAAGAGTCGACAAATTAGGGAGCGGGGCCCCCTCAAAGACGCGACGCGTTTACTTTCCTTCGCCGAGTGACCGGTACTTTTGCCCGCTTTTAAAATAATCCTTTACTGTGCGCTTACGAGCCTCTTACTGCGCGGGCTGCACCGGCAATTTCTCTTTCTGACCATGGGACTTTGTACTTACGTTACTTATGGAATTGCAGGCATCTTTTTGCCCGCCTTGATTGCTAATGCGCCTGTTAATTGCCGGAGGAGCAATGAACTTGATTGTTTACGGAGAACTCGAAAGTCGATTTCATCGCGGAATTTAAAATTGCACAGGGGGGACAAAATTTTTTAGCGAGCTTTTGGTAGCGAGATTTTAGCATATTTTTTCTAAAAATAGCACGCGCATGCATTTACGATGATTAACAATCTATTAAAGCTATTTCGAAGCAAAGAGATCACTTGTTTTATTTGTTCGGGACCGGCCGGAAATTATAGTTTACTCGATATCGCATTTCGCATTCTAATTTATGCAATGCAGTAACGGTCGTAAACTAGTATTCCGATTGAGGTCATAGTCCTTGTAACGCATTCGGTATTTCTAATTAATCCGGGCGTTTGTCACACGGTCACGTAATTTTTCTCCTCCGTTACTGTTACTCCTGAATTCAATATTTAAAGCACAGCACGAACTTTCCATCAAGAGCCCAATGCACTCTTTGAGGTCCCGTTAGCCGTTGCGCAAAAAAAGCCAGCCGCTCTAATAAAGGACTCTGTAATCTCACAGCTATTTTTCACCACTCGGCGCGCACTTTTCGCAGAAGCGAAGCGCTGCACTTGACGGCCTGGCGGCGCGTGAGGGCACGCACCTGATCGGGAGAGAGGGAGTGAGAGAGAGAGGCGATGGCTGGGCTGCAGGGGAATGCAAAGCTGATGCTGCTGCTGCTGCTGCTGCTGTTGAACGTCCGGCTTCGGAAGATGCACTCGCGAACGCGCGCGCGGACTTGCGAGACGAGGTGCTCTTCCTCGAGCGACCGACCGACGACGTCTGAGGAGACCGCAGCGAAGAGCCGCCTAAGGAGGACAGGAACGGTACGCACGATCGCCTCCACCGCGAGCAACCGCCGGTTTTCGATCGGCCTTTCTCTCTCTCTCTCTTGCCTGCCTAGGCCATAGGATTCCCTCTTTTCCAAGCCCCCACCTCCAGCTTTACCTGCCGCTCGCCTCCCCCCTCCCGAGGTGGCTCTTCCTTTTCCCTGCTGCTAGGCCTACCTATCCGCTGCCGCTGCCGCCGCCGCCGCCGCCGCCGCCGCCACCGCTGTTCCTGCTCTTCCCGAGAGTGTACCGACCTCTTTTAGCACATTCTTCGGATTCATCGCACTCGATCCCCCTTCCTAAGCTTTTTTCGATGTGGATTACGATTCTCTTCCGTCTTTCTCCCCCTGTCTGCCCGGCAGCAGCGCCAGCGCTTCTTTCGCTTTCGTCCCTAACTTTTTTTGCGGAATCAGGCACGCGAACCTGCCCGATACGTCGTGGGACCGTCGTTCGCTGCCTGGCAAAAACCAATCATCGTCCCGGCTTCCTCCTCGCTTCTTTCTTTCCCTTTCGCATGCCGATTTTTTCCAATGCTTCGCTCTATACTTTCTGCGTTTCCGGCTGCCGACCGAATCGAGATTCGGCTTAACGCACGAGCCGGGTATCGCACTCCGTTCTCATTCTTTTTCTCGACCTTTCTAATTACACCGATTTTTTGCCGCACTGACGTGGGATTAATTTTTGACATAATGACATGCCGAAGCTGTAACTGTTTGTAACGGTAAAAACTAAAAATACCGTCCATTGTCCGAGTCGTCGAAAGGCTCGCATTTTTCCTCGTTTTCGGCGTTTTGGGTCAAGACTTTTTATCCGTCGCGAGCCAGTTTAACTTTATTTTATAAATCGTAAACTAAACTGTTTCCTAATCAGCTATTGGAGGAAATCGTACGCTCGGCAGTTAAGTGTCAAAGCAGTCTGTCCCAGATATAGGTAAATGCCAGTTTATGCTCGCTTAATGCTCCTTTTTATAGCCTGGCGACCGTTAATAAACAATTTATAATACATAATATTGCTTTAAAAGGCTTATAACAACTTTTACACGAGTCTGATTCCCGATCCGAAAGTGTACAGATATCAGGCTCTAACTGTTATTGTTATTAACTCCGCATTTACATATGAAATCGTTATTAGCCGAGTGCGAGCATTTCCATATGAATGTGTCGGACGCGCGCGGAGGCACGCGAAAAATTAGCTCGCCACGCGTCGAACGTGCGAAAAATGTAGATTCGGCTCGGGGGCCGCAGGTGTAAATATTCCGAAAAACTGATGGAATATCGACACCCGTTGCCGCCGCTTTTTCCACCGAGCCGGAACAATTACCAATTCCAGAGATGCGAGGGAATCCGGTATTTTCGCCGGAACAAAAAAAAAAAAAAAAAAAAAAAACTCTTCCTTTTTGACAAATGTTTTTCCGGATTCCGTGATCAGTAAAGTGAAAACAGATAGACGGCTCCGGATTTCGATGCGCCTTGATGTTCGACGAGCGCTGACCACCCAAAAGACGCAACACCGCGCCGAGCATAAATTTCTCAGCCCTCGTCCGAAGGCAGCTAATAAAATCATAATAGCTCGTAGAAAAAGTCATAAGAAGATAGGAAAAAAAAGGCTAACGGGTTCCGGCTCTGTTAAGTGGATAATGAAGAGCCGGCGAAGACACATTTCCTTACGAAATATGTGAAAGGATTGCACTTTCGGGCGGCGCATAAAAAGCCCGAGCGCGCGAGGGCCGTAAAAAAAAAAGGGGCATGGGTGGAATCCCTATCCTCCCGAGCGATCGAAGTGAGTCGAAAACTTTTTTTCCGATCGCTATCTCACCTCCGGCAAGACGGAGGAGGTCGGCCCGCGCGCTTCTGCGCCTCTCGGCTCGTTCGGCATTCCGCTTAACGGTAGGGCGCTGCTGCGCGCCGGCGCGTTTAAGCCCGGGAAAGAATCATCGCGTGCGGGAATCCGGAAAATGACACGAATCCGTCATACGCTCTTTACGCGAGCGCACGCGTGCACGCTCTTCCGAGGCGAGAACGGATACCCGCGCTCTCTCTCTGCCTAACTGCTGCATAAACAATAATTACGCAAGAACGCGTCTGCGGTCCCGCTTAAATATACATGAACTCGTATATATTGGCATCTATAGGTGCCGAGTCCCACGTGCGCTGCTGCTACCTTATTTACAAGCGCGCCTGTGCGTGCGCGCCTCTCTCGTGCGAACGCGGAAGCAGAGGAAAGCGCGGATAAGAGTGGGCGGCATCCGAGAGAAATCGGATGTGCACGTGTGAACAGTGCGACCTGCCTTCGGCAGGTTGACTGCGCGTCAAAGGCAGAGAGGGAGCTGAAGCGTGCAGCTTATTTTACAAAGTTAATTCGCGGATAAGCAGACGCCGATAAATCAGCCCGGAAAAAAAAGGCAGTCGGCGGCGAAATTCCAGCGCGGCCGCTCGTCCCTTAATCGGTAAAGGAAGGAAATTATCATTAAACATAGTTATCCGGGCGGCGAGGGAAAAAGAAATTGAGCAGCAGCAGCGGCAGCAGCGTCGTGACTGCGGGGCTGGTCTCGGAGCCGGCTGTTTCCCCGCGGCGGTATGAAAAATGGCGGGGACTCGCTCGTGTGTGGATTTCTCGTGGAAATCGATTTACATCGAACAACGGTCGCGAGGCGACTTTAACGGACGCTGATTTATCGCGTAACGACGTCGGCTCGCGCGCGCGGCGTTCTCGATATATACAGGTTCTCGGTCAAGCGGCCTCGCGCTCGCGGCCAAAGTTATGCAGAGGGTCATAAGAGTGCACTCTCTCGCGAAAGCCTGGGATTCCGGCGGCGGCGGCAGCGGCGGCGATCGGCACCGACGATCTCCTTGAATTTACGCGCTCGTCGATCTTAAACCCGCTTTCGTAACACACTGTCTCTCTCTCTCTCTCTCTCCCAAGTATGTGGGGGCCTCATGCGCCAGGAATTCTATATATCGCGCTTTCCCACGTGCGCCTTTATATGTGTCTATTGTGCGAAAAAAGCGGCTTTTCGTTTTTCGAGGTCACGATCGGCCCAGATTTACGGCCGGCCGGGGCGACCCTTTCCTCTCGCCGATCTTTAACGAAGGCAAGCCAGCCGAGTCTCGGGGCACCAGTGGCATATCGCGCGGATTCCGCGGATGCCTTGGCTCACGGGGAATCTTCTTAACCCACTTGGCGCCGTTTTTCTTAGCGCCAGCTGGCTATCGCTCGAGTTTTCCGCATAGCTTCATTCGCGATAAGTAAATCGACAACGATGGCCGCGGAGGGGAGCTCCGCTCCTCGCGCCTCGGGATTCGTAATGAGAATCTTCTCGCCGAGCTTTATTATAACATTAGCGGGCTCTTTCGAGGAATTTTAAAATTCATAATATTTCAGAAATTATAATGCACCGCGGTGAGCTGAAATATTTTGACGTGTGAATTTTTCCCCGAGCCGCGCACTAAAGGCAAATCACTATGGGACTTTTACGAGCATTTTTCCGGCCTTGGATTCGGGATTAGCATATTGCATAATATTAAGTTGAAAAAGGAAATTTAATTTTACTTGTAAAGTCGCCTCGTAATATGCTATATAATAATAAGGAAGTACAGCTAATTCAGATTAGACATTCTTCCCGGGTGTTGGGATAATTTGAAAGTTTAATTTTTTAATTTATCGCTCGCTGCCCTTTACGGGCTACGCACTAACAGTCGCTCGAACGAGCATTTTTCGAATAGCGCCCGTACTTTTTAAGCGGCCACAATAGAATTGTACGGCTTGTAAACACAGGTGACAGAAAGTGCCGGCCGTAAAAATCAGCTCTCCCCTTTATCATTCCCGCAGCCGCAGAAAATAAGTTGCTTAGAAGCGCGCCCGAGCTCGACTTGAAATCGCGACGCTAATGGTACGTTGCGAGCAGGAAAACTGCCGGAGAGCCCCTTCGATGATCAGAAAACTGGTTTACCCGTAATCGCCGGCAATATATATATATATAAACGACTCGCGGCATTTTTTCCAGTCGCGACGGGGCCGGACTTATTTCTAAAGGCTCGTTATTAAATCAGAGGTAAGTCTTTGAAAGCTACAGAGTGTTGATGAGTCGAGTAGTCGTGTCTCCCTCGGGGGGAGGGAGGGAGGCCGCGGTGCGGGAAAAAGCTCGCCCGATGAATCTGCGAACGAGTGGGCGGGGAGCCAAGGAGGCTCTCGATCCCGAGAGCCGCGCCGAAGTAATGCGGTAATTAAACTTTGGCCGCATTACGCCGCGCGGCCCCTCGATCGTGCCTTCCTCCCGCAAATCCAGCCGCCGGTGTCGCGGCGAGATTGATGATGTGCTGCCAACGTCTATTCCCTCCTACGGCTCAACCCCTTCCTTTAATCCCTCCCACTTCCGACGCTCACAATCCGATTTCATTCAATCTGCCGAAATACTCGCGCGACTCTAATTACATCGCCTGCTTCGAAGAGTGAGCCAGGGAACGTTTTAAGATCAGTCAGCGTCGGCGTAATTGAATATAATGCCGTCTCCGCGCGAATTGCACCGAGCAACACCCACCGGACGAAGTTGAGAGACAGCAGCGAGGGATGAGTCGGCAAGAGAGGGCGAAGCGAAAAAATGTCTTAGAATTAGCTTAGATCTCAATTAGCTGCAAGGCTCGCCGTTTGCGGTTGTGCTCGGAGCTCCCTGCTTGGAGCCGGTCGACCGGAGCTGGTCCGTTCTCACAGTGGTCGCCGGCTCGCGGGGCCCTTATCGCTCGGAGGTGGCGCGTCGCTCGCTGCTCTCGCCGGGCCTCGTCGAATCGCGATGGAAGATCTTGTCACGGCGTGGCATTACGGGCCGCGTACACGGGGGACCTCTGTCCTATCTGCCAGCGACTATTTGCATAGGCTTTCATAACTCGTTTATTTTTCGCGGCCCATATAGCACACGCCCCCCGCACGATATCTAGATCATGTCCTCCCTCCTCCTCCTCCTCCTCTCATTTCTCATGCCCGCTAAGACGTCATTAGTTTCCAGACCTTTGCCAGGCTATCTCACTCATTGTGCTCCGGCGAGGCTACGCTAATTTCTGCGATTATTTTTCATTAGGTGGGCCCGAGCCATTATCGCGATGGATCCTGTTTCGCGCGCCGGGAGGGGCATTTTCGTAATTTCCTTCAGAAAATAATAACGCTCGGGCTTTTTCAATCAGCGCATTCGCAACTCGCCCGAGCGATGATTACGAATGTAAATCCCCCCTCGCGACCTCGACGCGGGAAAACGAGCTCCGGGCTTACCACGCTCGATTTACTTGCTAGCCTCTTGCTCTCGACTCGAGTCCTTCTTCTTCTTTATCCGGTGCTTAGTTAAGCGTTTTGCGGAAGCTGCGGAAAAACCGGCGCCGCGGCGGGACTGCTTCGGGAAAAATGCACACTTCAAAGGCTGGGAAAATTAATGGAGATTCGACCGGCTGCCAAAGTCAGTAAAATCGAAGAGAGGGAGCGGCCTGCCGGATCCGCTAAGTGCAAAAACTAATCGCAACGAGTACAAAACTTGTCAAGAACAATGAAAGACTGGTAGCTCTGCGCGCGCAATCTTTCGAAAGCCTCTGCCATCGGCAGGCCGAAACATTTTTCATAATTTAAATATTCCTTTTTTTCTCTTTGATCTTCGATGCCTCGCGTTTTTTGCTTCTAAAACAGTCGTTTTGAGATTGTATCAAATTACAACCACAGAAATGAAAAACTTGCCCCTTCCTTTTCTCTCTCCTTCTTTCTCAGTCTGGAATGCCAAGTTCACAAGGTTAAATAACAGTATCGGCGACAGGCTCGAATTCTTGTTTAGCGATTTTCTTGATGAGAGCGGAGCGCTTGGGGGGGAAATACGTTCGATAGTGAAATGTTACCGTGAAAGGGTAGACAGCTGCGCGAGTCCCTGGATTTATTAGCGGCTGCGTAATGGCTCGCTCTCGGCAGCCTTCTAACGATGACTATCTTCGGGGGGCGCAAAGTTTAGCCCGCGCAAAATCAGGCTCGGGCTTTAATTGCGCAGTGACCCGCTGACGAGGGGGGGAGGCATTTTCGCGCGAGCTCGTCAAGCGCGCCGCTGCTTTCACACGGCTGGGCCGCTTTTGCTTCTGTTTTCTCGAGGTATCATTTCCTTTCACGTACGGCGCGTATCTTCTTTTTTCCAGCGTACGACACCGCCGCAGCTCGTTTGCCCCGATCCCAAGTGATGATTTACGGCTGCTAAAGAGCGAGGAAGGTGTCGGAAGGTGGATGCCTCATTTTATATAGATGTCGATCTAATCAATGCGAGCGAGCTTTGTTATTATTTATTCGCCATACTCGAAAGAGGAAACTCGCTTACTCGGGAAGTTCAATCTGCTTTTGGAGTGTCTAATTATATCTACCGGTAACAGTGCAAATAACCCGTTTTTTCATTGAACTTTTCAACTTTTTTAAGCGGATTTAGATCAGCGGTTGAAAACTGTCAAACTGATTGTATCGGTGGAAATGCAATTGCCTGGGCGAGCATTTATTGTGGTAGTGCTGTGCATCGGCGACCGCAGTGTTTTCATTTACGAGCTGATTTTAAAAATAGCCCAGAGAGTACGAATCGGCCGATTCCGCTAGTACAGAACAGCTCGGAGCATTGATTAGTGCAGTTGTTACTGCTTGGTTATCGCACGCTCTCCATGTTTATGGAGGGAAGTGCGAGGCAGAAACTCACATTCGCGTGAGCAATTTCACGGCAAATTGTGTAAGGCTCACTGATCGCGTTTCGGTATAAGGCGAGCCGATGGCTCTGTGCAGACATGCATTTCGCCGGCGAATAAATACAAAATTGATTATTCTGTTCGTTTTAATCGTGATGTGAAATGCATGCAGCCCTTTATAAAGTGCATTTCATTTATCTCGAAGTCTCAAAGATTCGCACCTGCAAGTCGAGAGGAAAAACGAGAGGAAAATTTGTTGAAAGTTCACTCTTTTTTTAAGCAAAGCTGAAAGCTTGACTGTCGTCTGACGTTTTAAATTAATTAATTGCATATCTCACTTCTAAACTCGAAATTAAATATGTCAAAGGCTCGCGCTGCCATTTAAATATTTGGAAGAGAACCTTCAACTCGGCAGAGTACATATTTTGACGAAACAGGTCGCTGGAAGTAAAAAGGAAGTAGCGACTTCCCCCGCCAAACTCATACATAAAGAATGCACTTTCGTGCAGTTCTCGAGGCTAAGATTGAGACGTAGAAACGCTCGGGACGAGCTCTTCGTGTACAGGAGCTGCTTTTTCGATTAAACTTGTTAACTTTTTCCCTATATGCTTCGAGGCGGACACTTTTGTCAACTGGCTTACGGGGCGTTCAAACCTCGACCATCTTTCTCTGCCCAAACAATGTTTACTTAGTCGTACGTGAGCACAATTATTATTACATGTAGTACTAAAGTGCCAGATTCTATAAAGCATTTAATATAATGTAAATAAGCAGAGTAAGGAGGAAATAAAGTCAGTGTGCAGCAGGGATAATTTGTCTCATTAATGCACTGCCTGCACGAGTGTATCAAGACACCTAATCCCGAGTCTTATCTCCTGATTAGGCGGCGCGCATTAAAATGCGAACTCTAATTCGAATTATCATTTACAATTAGGCAGCGGTGTAAGAAGAACGTAGGAGAGGTGCAATCTCGCCTTATCGCAGCGCACGAGCCGGAAGAGGAAAGCCCTTGAGGATGTTGGAGGCAGCAATTCTCGCGGGTGTCAGTGTGCAGCCGCTCTCATGAGTTTCTTACGCCTCCATCACGCCCCTTTTTGCCCTTTTCCTAGAGCGCCTCTCTCTCCTCTCCCTCGCCTCCTCCCTCTCCCCCCCTCGTCTTCTCACTCTCCTCGTCGCCGCTGCGCTCATAATAATTACACGTATTTTCCCATATGCGCGCGCCGCCACGTAACGAACAAACCAGTAGCTAGCGGCTACTGTCCGCCGTGATTTATAACAATTTCAGGCTCGAACTCGGCGCTCTCTCATTCACGATTCCCTTCCGTCTTGGTCAAGGTGATCCGAGCACTTGAGCTCTCTCCCTCGCATAACTTCTCTCTCCGTAAAGCACCGAACGGCATTATTCTCTTTGCCTTTTATTTCCTCGGCTCTTTTTCTCCCTTCTTTCTCTCTCGCTCTCTCGTTCTTTTGTTTTCTTGTACGACGTATCGCGCATATTTGTGACGTTCGCGCACGGGAATTAATGAATTCCGATTCTCCCAGAGTGATCGATTAATAACGGCTTTTCTCCGCGCTGCTGCCTCCGCCGCTGATCGATAGACGCCGGCAGCTTTAATTATATATGCCATTTTTATCGATCCTTTCATCGAATACAGATTTTTACGCGATACACGGACAAAAGTTCGCGGGTATCTGATCGAGAAGCCGGTTTTTGCCTTAATGAATTGGGAAGACAAATAATGCATATCGGCTACTTTGTTTTCTCTCGGCGGATAAAAAATCCTTGGATCACCTAAGTTGACGTACGCACGTGTAAATCGTCGAGAAAGTTTCCAACGTAGATATAAGCAACCGTGCTCCGAAATCCCGGCGGCTTAATCAAGGGGAACGACTCGGTTTTGGGCGTAATGAGCGCGCCTTACACCCTTCCAGACGCGCGAAAAGAAATCTAGCAGCTTTTCTGAATCTCATCCCGGGGAAAGGGGAAAAAAGCCTCGCAAGTTCGCCGTAACTACGGTCCCGCCATTAAGATTTACGAGTGTCCATCAGAGGAGTCCAGGGGGGAAGGAAAGGTCGATCGTCGATCATCGGTCGTCTCTCTCTCTCTCTCTCTCTCTCTCTCTCTCTCTGGCGAGAAAGAGCCTATATCGGTATGCGGACACGATTTGTTATCAGCCCCCGGGGTTGCGCTCGCCAGAGGTGCGAGGGGGTGAGGCCGAGCACTCTCCTCCTCCTCCTCCTCCTCCTCCTCCTCCTCCTGCTCCTCCTCGGGCGCTGCCAGTACTCCGCCATTATCTCCCGGGCTTTTTTGCCCGAGCCCTGCCAGTCTTCGTTACCGATAAAGCGGCCCAGGCCTCATAACGATCGGTCAAGCAGCGCCGAAGATTAGTCATCGACGGACGCGCGCGCAGCCCTAATAGGGCAGCCTCCATTACGGCCGGAATCGCGTAAGAAGCGCTAATTACGGCGCGCCGCTTGTCGACGCGGCTCTCGTTACCGCGTACACTCTCCGTCTGCATCGATCGCCGATGTTTCAATCCGAGAAAAAACAATACCGAACGCGTTCACCGACGTGCCGTACACACGAGGAGGAAATCAAGGGGGGATTTCGGTATTAAGAACTCCCTTGGACCGTATATTCGAATTTGTAATTCTCGGTAAAAAGTGTGCCAGAGTGGGCAAATGTAGTTCAAAAGAGTTTTCTATTCAATTTCAGTTTTCAGCGAAAACTTCAACTTTCTAAAGAAGATAAGCTTGTTTGAAATGAAAAGTCCAGCTATCGGAGAAATTCCAGAAAATAGTAGCAGCTTTACTGTAGCGTAAAAAATTGTAGTGAAAATTTTTATTGATAATCCATGCTTCAGTTAGAGCGCGAAGCTCCTGATTTTTAGAGGAGTTAAAAATTTTCTCACATAAACACTCTCCTGTCCATAATATTTTTGCTTTCCACTACAAGGATTCAAAAGCTGAATTGAGAAACGGCCAATTCATAAAATTATCGGCGATGAGCGTAAAATAAGGTAATAAACAAGGCGAGGCAAGTGATAAACCTGACGGCAAGACAACGGGCCAAGGCTAATTTAAGCATGGACGTCGCGTAGATCCGAAATTAGAAGCGGCGCGAGAAGGAGACTAGACTCGAGCTTGTTAAGCCCCGCGTGATGCGGCCGTTACTTTTGTACCGGGCTTTTTTCCCGGCATAAATAAGAAAATTTACTGCGTTCGTTAACACTCGGGGCCCGGGGAAAAAAAAGCCGCTGATCCGGTATCGAAAAAAGTCGGGAGAGACGAGAGAGAGAGAGAGAGAGAGTTCCCCGAAATCTAATTGTAAGTATTAGCACGAAGCCGCAGCGGGCGCATAAAAAATCGGGAGAAACAAGCTCGTTAATAGCCGCATTCGGTCAGCAGTTTTTGCCGGTGCACTCGGCCGAGGACTCGGGCGACCTTGATAGCCTCCCTACCTATACAGACCTGTGCTTTTAATAAGGAAAGCCCGGAATGCAGGCGGCGCAACAATAGTCCCCGATTTAGTCCTGGCGCGTGTTTCTCCGTTTTTTACCGGCCTCTAATTGCCTTTCTCTGCTCTCGCGCCCCCCTTTTCGCGCCGGCGAGTTATTCGCTGACGCGCGAGCGCGAATGCAAAAGAAAATTATTCCAGGGGGCGATTTATTGCTCCGCTTAAAAGAGGCCTGCCGCGAAAAACAATCGGAATCTATAATTGCCCAGGCAGAGAGAGAGAGAGAGAGAGGCGTTATTATTTTGCGCGATGCGCCATCCGTCGAGTTAAATTTATCGCCGTTCCTAACGTAATAAAGACGTGCGGAGAAAGAGGCCTTTTTTCAACGAGCGGATTTGCAAGGCGATAGGCGCGCTTGTAATGAGGTTTATTGAAGATTAAATCCGAGCTAATTAATTGTAGTCAACTTTTTAACACCGTGGACGCGTGTTGTATCAAAGCCCGACGCCGACTTTTAATCTCCTCTGCTTGTCACCGATGCTTTTTTATCGTTGCCAGTAAATGTTTTAAAGTATAATCACGCGTAATTATAGATAATTCAATCTAAGGTAGGGGAGCGAATAGTTGGACAGTTTTGCTACGCAAAAAATTTCAATTACATTTTATTCCAAAAGAATCTGTTTAGGTCCAAGTTTTGTTTTACATAGTTGTTGAACGCAAATTGCATTTATTTTAACGGCATCCAACTATTGCTGTTTCCAAATTTATATAAATAAGCTAAAGTTGGATACTAATATAATTATCTAATATAAACTCGAAATTTAATGTAGTGGCATACTGATAATTTTAAAATTCAAGATGATAACAATAATTTAGCTTAATGATATTCTAAATAGTACAAACTGGATTAATAAATAAAAGGTTTAGGAATTTTCTAATATTTGTAAGTACGATTTTCTTCACTGCTACCGATTTTTGCAGAACCCAAATACTGGGTCCTTTAATACTATTCGATGTACCGGCTTGGTTTTCGACAATTTGACGAGTATTAAGATACCGTTTGCGGAATTACCATTTATTAAGTCCTGTGCCGATATCAATTTCTGAATACAGTAAAGGATAAAGGAATTACTTCCCGTGCACTCGAAAGTACGTGAGTTTTAAATTTGACGCAAAAAAAGGCGGATCGATGAACGGGGCCTTTATCTCGCGATGCTTTTCGCAAGGGAGAACATGACTTAAGACCACATTAGCCTACATTTTTAATGCGCCGGTATGACGAAGCAATTACGAAAACGGTTTGCGTGCGAATTGATTGAGACCTTTAAAATCTAATTACGGTGAACATTTTGGCAAGATACAGCTCCTTAAGCTTTACGGGCCATGGAGTTATACGAGAGACGCTTTTTAATCCGCCAAGTGCCGCTCATTTAACACGGCAACTTTCAAAAATCCCCCTAAATGCGGAATAAAATTCAGCCTCGAGGTTTTAAGAAAGTGCGCGCAATTGCACCGTTAAAACTCCTCTGCAGAGAGGAGAAGGGGAACTAATTTTCGGTAATCGCATTAGCCGAATAAAACGACTTATTCGCGCCCTACATTGCATTAAGTAGCAATGAAATATACATGCAAAGGGGGCAGGGCTTCGCACAGAGCGAGTGCATTATTGAGGGGTCGCGCAACCGCCTCCGAGGGCGAAAATATAATTTCCGGACTCGGCGAACTCCCCCCCCCCTCTCTCTCTCTCTCTCTCTCTCTCTTCGTCTTTCTCGTTTTATTACTGGCAAGGAATCCTTCGAGTCGGCGCTTGCGCGTATATGCATAACTATTTAAATTGCTAGTTCATTGAGCTGGAAGACGACCTTATCGGCTCGCTGAAATCCTCAATTCACCGAGCTCTCTCTCTTTCTCTCTCTCTCTCTCTCTCTCGTCGAGCACGCTGCACATGACTTCATTACGCCTAGCTTTTTTGCTGGCTTTAGCAAGCAGCTTCTTCTATAGACGAGCCGGACCGCTTAATCTATATGCTGAAGCCAATTCGTTTTTCCTCCTTAATAAGGTATTTATCTTTTCTTGCGGAATTCTTAAATTGTGCTGCAGAAGGATTTATTTGACAGTGCCTCTTTACGTTTTTGGTTTCCGTTCGAGATGTGTAAGCTAATTTCTAGTTTACGAACATCACTTCCTTCCAGGAATAAATTTTGACGCGTAAATCCATAGGAAACTAAAATAACTCGAAAGAACGATGCAACGTCACTTTACTCCGATTTCGATACAAACTCGTTTGCACAGACATGCTTGCTCGCTCGTTGTCACTCGCGTCAACAAGGGCCTGTCGAAAGTCTGACAACGACGAAAAGCCGGCGACCGTAAATACCTGCCCCTTTTTTTCGAGGGCAAGAAAGCGAAGGAAGCCCGGGCTCGAAAGGGGAGGTCAAGCGGAGCGCGAAAATTCGAGGAGGCAAAATAATTTCTTTAGCATAACAATGCGACAAGTCTTACTCGCCGGGATTTGTCCGGAATAATACACCGCGAGGGTATTAATCAGGCCTTTCTTGCGCGCGCTTTAAGCGGCTTTTCCCGGGCCGTCGTTCCCTTTATCGCGGCCGGAGGAAGGCGGAGGAGCTCGCAAAAACTGCCAACTTTTTTCTACTAATACTGCTTCGTTACGCCAGCTTTCCTTGCAAAGACTCTTTCGGCTTTCCCTCCATTCGGGATCTCATTAAATCTGGTTTATTCGCGTTGCGACAGTTGAACGAACCCTATTACAGATTTAGAGAGTACACTGCTTTTTCCGGCTAATGTACGTTCACCCGTTCAATTGCACGTTAAGCCGCTGGTTAGCGCGTCGCAATTAGCCTTCCGCTTTACTTTTCCGAAAATTTACAGTTTCAATTCTGAAAAAAAGGCAAGGGTTATTGAAAGCGTTGATCGGATTAATTCGACTTTGGCTTTACCGAAACTTATTACAATAAGAGCATTACGCGGTATGTCTTTTTCTACCGCAATCAAATATTGAAATCAAATTGATAAAGTTAGAGAATAAATCGGAAAAAAGCGTGGATGAGCCGTATCGAGGCATTCAGCAAAGTTATCCGCGCGAGCTGCAGCCGATAGGAACGGTAGGCAGGGGGGGAAAAGCCAATGATTTCATTGAGCGTTTGTTGGGCAAATATCGGAGGACAATGTATTTACAGGTGCGGGCTGTTTTTGATTAGTTTCCCTTGAGCGCGCGACTCCGGCGTAAAAGCGGGTCGCGCTCGGCGCGCGGCGGCGCGGCAGCATTTTGCAATTACTCCTAAATACGGTTACGCGAGATTAGAGTCTGAATTAGCGCATTCAATTAACATTTAGCAGATAGCAGTGTACCGTTAATGGCGGTCCTATTTCATTGGATTTCTCGGGGATCCCTGCTGTCGGACGGGTTACGCCGGTGCCTCGTGCGCGCGCGATAATAAGAACATCCATTTGCCAGGGGGATTTGTTTTTCGTGCGCCGCGCCGCCGCCGCCGGCCGAAAGCCCGAGAGCGCGTATTTACCCGAAAATACGAGCTCCGCCCGATGCAAAATTCGGTAATGGAAAGCCTCGAGATACGCTCTTTCAGCCGAAAACTTATGCAAACTCACCCCGCCCGCGCTCGCGCTCCATTTCTTTCGCGCGTTCTTTTGACGCCCCCCTCCCGCAAAAGGCCACCGCGGATTTTTTTTTTTTTTTTTTATCCCCGGACTCGTCTCTTTTTTCGCGCTGCCGCCGCAGTATCCGCAATGCATCAGGAGCTCTTGCGCTTTTTCTTTTTATTCCTTTGCTCGCTGCGCGCGCCTCCGTGGCAAAACATTGGCTAATTATGCAAATTGAACATTTCGAGGCGCAAGCTCGCTAAAACAATTCCGAGTCCGGATTTTCCCGCTGTCCTGTCTAAATAATTCTTTTTATTACGGCTGCAAAGGTTAATAAAGGCGACTTTTTACTCCAATCTCGATAAATTTCTCGCGCGATACTTGCTTCCAACTTTTTCTGCAAACAGGAGATCCACCTTAAGACCTCACCTCGGCTTTATTGAATTTGTCCGACAGAAATGTCGGGGCTCGCGGCTTTTAGCCCCTGCACTCAGAATGCATTTAGATTCGTGCCCGCGGTGTTAACTTTTAATCAGATTGCATTTTTTTTCGAGAACGAGAGCTACAGAGCAGATCCGCACTGTTATAAAATAATTACTTTCCTTTGAGGACCTGTATGACCGAGTGCGGTGTAGCTCTCTCTCTCTCTCTCTCTCTCTCTCTGGACGCCTTGCATCAGGCAGAATGAAAGCCTCTCGAAACGAAATTCGAAGCTCGGACAGAGAAACGGATAAAAATAAAAGGGGAAGGCGGCCGGGCTTTGCGGCAGTGCATCTCTCTGCCGAGTGCGATGGGATTTTCTATCTGTGGCCGAGAGAGAGAGAGAGAGAGAGAGAGAGAGAGTGGATGCGGGCGGCTTAATCGAATAGCGCGTAATTTTATTCGACGTCTAATGCCGATTCTCCGAGCGGCGCGATTTTCCGTATATTTACGGAGCGGCGCGCACAAAAATGAGCGTATCTAAGCGAGACAAAAGGCGAGGAGCGATCGCTTCCACATACAATGTCGCGTCACGCGCCGAGCATACAAATCGAGGGCTCCGTGTACGGCATACCGGAGTCGTGGCTTAAGTTTCTGCGACTCGGCGGCGTGACGTTGACCGATGCCGACGGAAAGAAATCGTGCTGCCTTTGCATCGCCGGGAATCGCCGCCGCCATGCGTCACTTACCGAGACGACACTGCCTGATGTGTGTAGTGCCCCCTTAGCTTCCCCCTCCCTCCCCTCTCTCTCTCGCCACCTACGCTCCTTTAGATTGCGCTGGACGCGAGGCTTACAAATCAGCATGAATGCTTAGGAAATCGTTAGCCCTGAAAGCGAGCCTTCTCTCTTTGTGCCTTTGCTTTTTAAGCTTCTTTCAAGTGTACGGAAGTCTGCTTTGAAGTTTTCTGCTTTTTTCAAATCCAAGAGTCGATGATTCAAAGCACTTGGAATTTTGCTTAGATTTATTTCGTTCTGAGATAATATGTTCTAGTTATTTTCGCTAGTAAAATTTAAAAGGTTATAAGGGACGATGTAGTCCTTGAAGTTTCTTTGCTTTTATTAAGCCCTGTTCGAGTATTGATGGCAGTCTCTTATTAAAAGACTCTCTTAATACTTTCTTAATACTTTAGTGCGAAAAAATTAATGAATTCTGTGTTCCTTCGTAAGGCAAAGGAATTAATAATACAAGTCAGAAGACTTCTTAAAAGTTACGAGTTTCACAAATCAATAAATTTATATTATTAATAAATTTTTGCGTTGTATCTACAGCCAAGCAGATTTCTGCAGAGTAGCAGAATCTGCTTGGATTCTTCTTGGTTTTCCGAGCGCAACACTTCAGGCGCGTAATTATTTTCTAACCAGATAATATAGTTTCCAAGAAACCGGTTTTTAAATAAATTAATCCGTCCGAACACGCATCTACATTTCCATGTTATTCACTCGCAAGCCGCTAAAAGCTTTTAAAAGAAAACCACTACGGGAAGTCGGACAAAAATGCAATTCCACTTATACGTTTCCGATGGCGCGCATTAGTTCCACGACCGAAATTTCAAAGTAATTCCAAAGATCATCGGTAACGTCAGCCGCAGAAGTCCTCTCTATCTCTACCCTTTGTTTTTATCATCTTCGACGCCGCCGCTGAAAGTCGGATCTATATAAAGGATTATCCCAGCTGCCGCGAAGGGCTCGTAAAGGAGAGGCGCCGCAGCCCCCGCGCCGGCCGGGAAAGGAGAAAGAGGGAGAAAGTGCGGGGGCTCTTGTATAAACGAGCAGACGCTTCTGCGCTAAATGACGCTCCTATACGTGTCCGCGGGCAACTCACCTCTTAAAATCAGCCCTGAATCTCCCAGAAATGCTTCTACGGCGATCAACTTTTTACAGGGAACTCCTTCTGCTCCTTTTATTTTAGATACAGAAGAAATTCAGTAAAAGTAAAAATATTCTTATACTAATTCTAATACAGAACCCGTCTGAAGAAGGTTAAAAAAAATGTCTTTTATTTGCCGGATGAAAGAGCGATTTCTGAAAGAGCTTTTTATTTAAACGATTTCTCGGCAGTTTTCGCTTTTGCTCGGGCGGTGAAAAAATCACATTGTTATGCATAAAAATGTGAAAGTAAATGCAACTCTCGCTCTCTGTCTGCGCTCTCCCCTTTCGTTTCTTCCTCTACCTTTCCGGCGGATCTGATTGCGATCCGCAAACGATCCGTAAATATCGCGAGGCCGCGCAGAAATCGCCCCTGCGAATCGGCAACGCCGCGGAAAACGAGCGCGCCTTCCTTTTTCACGTCGCAAAATAAGACGATAGAACGACGACGAGCTCTTGGCATTTTCATCGGAGGAACGATCGCGTGTTCGAAATGTAAAGGTAAGTGAAATGAGAGGAGAGAGTGCCTATACATATATGTATATATATACGCGCGAATCGGATTCGATACGCCGGACGAATCGAATCCGATCATCGAAAAATGTTTACCCTTCGAGTAGCTTCGTCTGCACTTAAACTGCTGGAAAAACGAGAGGGAGAAGTGCAAAACCCAATACAGAGTCGAGAGCCGAGAAGAAAACTCACTCATGAGGTAAAACGCAGTCAAATACGCCATCTCCGATGTTTTGAATAATGCATAATTGACTTCGGTGAACGGTTTCCGTTTGCCTCCGCTATTTTATTCGGCAGACGTAATGGCCCGATTAATTACGCAGGCCCGATAACGGTTCTTGGCCTGACATCAGCGAATGATTCCGCCAAGCTCGAATTTTTGGCGTGTTATGGGTTCGTCCCGTATCGCGCGCTTCCCATCGCCGAGCAAGAACGAGAGAGAGAGAGAGAGAGAGAGAGAGAGAGAGGGAGAGATAAGGGCGCGGAGCGAGGAGGCGATCGGTATTTCGCGATTGTGAATTCAGCCCGGCGCGAAGCAGAGAGGCGTGGCGTATCAGCTGCTCGACGTCGACTCTCTATCTCACATTGTCAGACGCCGGCGCGTACACGTGTTGGAGTCGCGCCGATATTTCACCTTCCCGGCTATTAGCATCTATATTCGAACTACTCTAAGTCCGTTCCTCCTTGAATCCAGCTATTCAAATACTGACAAAAACTCTCGTCTTTCTAACAAGATCTGACATGCAGACGGGTTGTCTTGGCGTTTGAGGTAGTTTAAGCTCTGTAGGTGGTTGCAAACTGATTTTGACAAAATCAATTGTGACCGATAAAATTGCATAAGTGAGTGATAGACATCGCGATATTTTTTATTTGGAATTTATTTTATATATACAATGCACGACGACATCAGTTATGTAAATTATAACTTTCAAAACGTACGTCCTAAATTTAAACTTTAAGCTGCATGTCCTAATTTTTTTTCGAATTTTCAGACCGTGTAAATGTAATTAGTTCGTTTAATTGAATTGCAAACATACTAAAGCGGCCTAATTTTCGGTACTTGTAGCGCCCTTAATCAAGTAAAAGCCGCAATAAAGTACAACAGGTTTCTCAAGAGCCTACATTTCTCAGAAGACAAACGCCAGCCGTTACGGTTCAGGCTGAAAATCATGAAATTTATGAATAAACGGTAAGATCCTAATTAAGTAAGGCGGGCAAGCAGGGGCCGCCCTCGAAGGTAGCCATTATCTCGGTCGCGGCGATACCGATCGCGTCCAATTTCTCGGTGACTCAGAATCAGTGCTCTCGCACGTTGCACGCAACCAGTTTCTGGGATTCGCCAAGGCGACCGGTACTCATTGGGGTCGTCGCCGCGAAACCCAGTCCTCGAGACTCCTAGTCGTTAGCGCGTGCCGGCTCTGCGTGGGTGGGGGCCGCCGGCGACCGTTACGACCGAAAAGCCGATCTCAACCGGTTACCTCATCGGGGCACCGTTACGGAGAGCTCGACGAGCCTCGTAATGCTGAATCGGCGCGCTGCCGAAATCGGCCGAGGAGCATCGGCCCGTCCAGCTGCCACACACGAAGATTCACTTATTTTTTTCAGCAGCGATTCACGGTCCCGTTTGCCGCGATGCTGCATTCACGTTTTCCGATTGTGTCACTCGAGCGCCAGGCCGCCGATCTTCCTCTCCCCCGTCCGAGATCCTCGAACCGAGCGCATCGCGTGCGTGCCCTAGGCTCTCAATATCGCGTCAATGCCAGTTTATGTACGCGGGCAGCCCTTACGTGCCCGCGAGATTGCACGAGATATAACGGCGGCCAGGCCTTTCTCTCTCTCTCCCTCTCTCGGATGCATCAGCTCCACGGGCCTTTTTCCTTATCGTGACGGCCGCTCTTTCTTATAATATTGAACGAACGCGGAACCTTTTCAGGAAACAAAGATCGCCCGTGTCTTGTTTTTTTTTTTTTTTTTTTTTTTCTTTAGCGGGCGGAAGAGCTGAGGCTGACGTTATTACGATTCCGTTGGATGTCGTGCCGAAGAGGAAGAAAAAATCAAACCGGTACGAATTAAGAAAACGGCTCTAAACTTGCTCTCGATTTTTTCGCCTTCGATAAACTGTTGCCATTGTTACGGCTTACTAATAATTGTAACGGAAAAGTATGCCGCAGCGTTTTCTAAAAAATTCGAAAATATTTTCATGTACTTAGGCCTCAAGCAGCCCTGGTCTATGCACCTCATCTGTTTTTTATTATTTTTCCCTTCTGACTCAGAAAATATAAATTCAAATATAACGATTGAGACAAAATTTTAGAAAATACTTATATTTCTAACCAGCTATGAATTTTAATTGTGGAAACCCAAAAATTAAGAGATACTTTATAAATAAGTTTTACATTTGAATTATAATAACATAATCGAAAGGAAAAGATAAAACTAAAAGTCAAGAGTGAAGCGGAATAAACAATAAACATTATATCATAAAAAAATAGCAAATAAGCAATAAACGTGCAATGTACAGTACTTTTATAATATCTTAATAATTAAACCCAAATTTAAAAACTCGCGGAACCCAAACCATGAGCAATTAGCTCTGCCACGCGAGTAAAAACTTAGAGATCCGTTGGAATTAAATCGCGGCTCCGTTCCTAGCTATTGTGCGAAAGCACAGGATCATTGTCCACGCATTAATAAGCAGAATAGCTTCACGAGGCATTGGACGTCACGCTATTATTGAAAATTCTCAAGTTCGTTGACTGAATAAAAAATCCATTATGCTAATGACGTTGTTCATCCTCCAAAATCGCAGGATCAAATTTCACGATAGAGTTAGCATTGAATTTAGTGATATAAGCGTTAAAAATTTAAACGCACCTCTCCAAAGAAATTCCGGCTACTTTGCAGCGAAGAACCAGTCCTCGACCTACCTAGAAATTATCGCAATTAAAAAGCAGCCGTCAATAATGAGACGGGAGAGAGAAAACGGCTATAACTGCCGGCGCAATCCGCCACATCGATACTTAATTAAGAATAAAAATTAGCCGTTCAGCGTCTTCCCACGTATTTCACTTACGCGGCTGGCGAAGAGCCAAGGCATTTCCTCGTTAAGAAACGTAACGCACGTGTATATATAGCTTCGGAGCCCGCGGTAATAATGGAAAGGTTTGTTTTTCACGTGACGAAAACTCGCTCGCGTGAGGCAGTAAAATTAAGTCCTCATTGAAGTAAGTCCGGGAGAGAGAGAGAGAGAGAGGCGAGCGCGAACGCGTGCGGCGCGCGTCCATTTCTCGCGTGCTGGGCGCTTCCGGTGCGGCGAGGAGCGCCGTCAATTTCGCGCGTAATGACACAGGCGGGCACCTACGTGATTCATCGCGCAACGGTAAGCGCAATTCGGCCGGCTGACCTAGCGGACGTTGCTAATGAGACGCACACGACTGATTTTTCCGATGGGAATAATTATAAGAGGCGCCAGTTTCTTCGCCCTTACGATTTCAGTATTTACTGGCGATTACTCGCTTTTGAAGCATTCTTCTGCAGGCAGTTTTCATTGTTTGACAAGTTCCTTATTTTGAAACACAAAGATATCTTGGGAAATCTGGTTTCAAGCTTTGCGCTTTTCACAAAAGATACCGGAGCGCACTGGAGATGGAATACTATGCAAATCGAATCCTCAACGGATTTTCCTGATGGGGAAAACATACTGACCGAGAGCAACAGATTAGACCCGAAGAGGGATAAATCGATTTAACTCGCTTTCTGTCTCTCTCTCTCTCTTTCTCTTTCTCTCTCTCTCTCTCTCTTGTATTTGTGGCAAAAAAAACAGAAAATTTTAATGTATTTGTGAGCATTCTGTGATATCCCTAATCTTAAGCTTTTGACTTACTGGGTATTATATAGTATTATTATTAGGCTAAGAATTGACTGTGAACTGTGATATCATTATTTATCGTGTTTTATCTAACTTTATTTTGTTTATTTCTATTTTATTTTACCACAAATTGTATTATACTTCTCATGTATACTCTTCCCGTTTTATTATGCTCACTGTTTTTAATCTTTTGCACTACAGTTACAAATAAACCAATATCTCTCTCTCTCTCTCTCTCTCTCTCTCTTAATGTTCGATTTCAGCAAAGCTTTCATTAAAATCTTGCCATTGCGATTATTTACTTGCTTAAGTAGGATGGATCTTTCCAGAGCCGCGCTCCTGTGGCTCCACTCTTATTTCTTTAATAGGTGTCAAAAAGTCATTATGTCTGATCGGGAGTCATCCTGGACCACCACGAATCTTGGTGTCCCACAGCAATCGGTCCTGGGTCCCCTTCTGTTTTGTCTGTATATAAGTGACGTGCGTGATGTCCTGGTTTCTGGGAGGATCCAGCATATCCTTTATGCTATGTATGGTGATGTGGCACGTGAGTAGTTGTGAGTCTAGGGTAATAATGTAAGGCACAGGAATAATATTACAGGTGTGCTTTATTCAGTGTCTATAATACAACTGGTGACTCTTCGATGGGCGCGTGCACTCTAAACATACAACATTATTTGCCGCGTTCGCACTTTCACACATGCATTCACATACACCACACTTTATGTAGATGATTTACAAATATATACGCAGGTTCCGTATGAAGATCTGCATGAGGGAATGGTGGCATGTGCGGTGACGGGGTGGACGCGGGGCACTTCTCTACAGCTTTTTTCTCTACACTCTTGATTAGTATCGAACTTCCATATCTATTTTTTAAAAGCGAAATTGAAAATTCCAATTTGTTAAGATTATTATAGTTGTAAATGCTATTACTTGAAATTTTAGAATAAATTTTTATTCCTGTATAAAGACATATACAAACGCCTTTATTATCCTCGCCTGCAAAGACATTGAGTGCTTTCGATACTCGCGGCTACGTATAATTATGGAAACTAAACACAAAATGCTTTCGCTGTCAAAGTCAAAAATTTGTTTTGATTAGCAGATCGTCTGTTGAAACTACTCGCTTGAAACGTTGGCTTGCGTTGTTTTCCGAAAGATCTTCCCCCTCTTGTTCGGTAACTCCGGGGTAGCGCGGAGTCGACGTATCATTGGTAAAGTTTATATTTGTCGAGTGAGCACGAGAGCAATGTTCTCGAAGGATCGGCCGGGGAATGCGGGGGGCTGAAACTTTGCAACTTGTCGGCGAGGTCTCATCGCACGCACTTTGAAATTCTATGAATCCCGAATACAAACTCCCGGAACAAGACACCGGTAAGTTGAATCGCGAATTCACGCCAACAATCCAAGACGGCCATAGAGACTCCTTTTTTGTTCGTTTAATGACAAAAAGGACTTATCGACGCGCGTTGTCGTCTTCGAAACTCAAACTTTCACTTCTGCGAATTCTTCGCGAACGTTTCGGGCTTATTAAATTTGAAGTGCAACTCTGACCATTATGGCCCCTTGGAATTATTATTCCTGGGTAACGCAACAAACTCGCGGGCAGCCGATTATTGGCCATCAATTTTCAGTTTAAAGTACGAAGATCCTGTAAAATCGGTGCTCGCAAAAACCGACGGGGAATTCTATTAAGCGCTTAATGAAAAGCGGTGCATGCGGCTGACGCTGGAGAATCGAATCTAGCCAGCCTCTGCATAATAGTAGAACATTTACGCGTTTCGTATGCGTACGACACACTCACAATGCACGACAGCTTAATCATCGCAGGAGGCTGAGGCTTCAAGCCTGTCGCATCAAGCCTGTCGTCGTTTTAAAACTAATCAGCTTCTGTCAAAAGCTCCGAATGAAAGCTGCGGAAGGATCAGACGAGCCGGGCTGCTTTGACGATATCAAAGCTACGCTCTTGCTTTACAGTTCTGCAGCTTGAATGAGGTGGGAGCAGTCAATTGATTACACCGCTTTGCAGCGTTTTTAGAGCAGCGGCGCGCCTTTCTTTTTTGCAAAACGGGTTACTAAGATTATGCGTCCGCCTCGGAAAAGTTTACTTGGCGAATCGCATTTGCTTATCCGACGATTCATCGGGTATAAACTCCTTAAATGCAACTGAACCGGAAATATTCAATTGACTTATTCTTGGCCTATATACCGCTCGGAGAACTTGCTGGCATTACAGATTAAAGTACTGACATCTGACTAAGTGGAATCTTTTTCCTGTCGATACTTAATTAATAATTAATGATTAGGTCGTCTAGACATTTAAAAAAAGGAAGCATTATAAAACGTGAGCTGTTATTTTGAAAATTTAACAGAAAAATTTACAGAACTCTCAATCCCAAATTCAGATAACATAAATAATTATTTACCACTTAAGTCACAGTAATTGGAACACCAATTTTTAAAAATGGTTTCAACAGAAGCAATCAAATTAATTTTGTTAAAGGTTTTTAATTAAAAATCCGTCATAACATCGCTGACTGAGAACACTGGTTTTTATTTTGCAGACGGTATCGAAAGTGGTTGAACGACGAATAAAACCGCAGCATTGAATTATTTCGTTTATCGGGCTTCGCGCGAATGCACTTTGACAGGGAGTTGTATCCGATTCAGTTGAAAGCGCGAGCAAAACAACGGGGAAACGATGGATGCTGCTGCAACAGCAGAGCTCGCGGCCATTATGACTCTGGCGTCGTTGCCGCGATGTTTCTTTACTGCAAATTGTAACTTGCGAAATCACACTTGCGGCAGCCTCGGCCCGCAATTGCCGATGTTAAAGCTACAATTGCAGCTTTGCCATTGGCCAAAGAAAAATCGCATCTTCCCGATTTTTCACGCGGAAGACCGGCTGTACTTATTGCAGAGCACTTCTTGAGGTGTAACTTGAATTTTCAGATGAAAAAGTTGCGCCAAGCAATTGCTTTCTTATACGAAACCTTAATTTTATCTGAACCTGCATGCTAAATATGTTCGGCAGTCTGCAGTGAATAAAAACCCAAACGAATCAAGTGTAAATCGGAAGGTATAGAAGAAAAATTTTGATGCCTTAATGCACCTGCTGGTAGGATTGAATCTAATTGAGTAATCTGAAATTCTCGATATAATTAGAGTCGTCGTAAATCGGCGCGCAGCGAGGCCTCGCGACAGGCAGCTATTACAGAATTAATGTTTCACTTACAAATGGCGACTATCATAGCAGTTGAGCTTTGTCGGCTTTTCACGCGCCGCGCTTTAATTAGTTCTGTAACGCCGCGACGACTGAATTTAATCGGATTGCAGCGTATTCTCTCTCCGGGCGTACCTCACTTGGCCCGTTACTTTTTGTTCGTTCTACGTTTCACGCGACCTTTGCAGCGTGCTAATTTCATAACCGGATTCGACTGTTTAGCCGAGTTGCTTTGATTATTTAGCCGAGAGTCAATGAACCACGGAAGAACTGGACCGCGGACTAGTTAGATGTGAGAGGGAAGATATGCTTGTGTACTTTGTTTTTTCCCTCGGCCGCTACCGAGGCGAGCTTCGCGCAATAAACGAAGAAAAAAAAAAAAAAAAAAAAATGAAAGTTACGCTAGAGAATGTCGACTTGTACTCACGAGTGGACGCCGTAGATGTGACTGCTGATAAACTCACCTCTATTATCTGAAAAAACAAAATTTAACAATGTCATTCATTTTATTAAATTAGGCATGAAAGTACTTCTATTAATTTGCTCCGACATCATCATTTAACCTGCGCAAATACACTGAGAAAAATGAGAGAAAAATTTTATTAAAAATTACTATATTTTATACCAAAGCGTATGCAAACTTTCATTATCCTAAAAATTACTATACTGCGTAGTAAAAATTAAAAAAACTATATCAGTTTTTACTATATGCATGTTAAATTTTAGTACAAAGTATAATAATTTTTAGGATAATGCAAGTTTGCATACACTTTGGTATACAGTATAGTAATTTTTAATATAAAATTTTTCTCAGTGTAGCTGAAGTAAATCAGTGATTCTAGGCTACGTATGCGTCTACTCATTATTCACGCGAATGTTTCTAGCTTTTTTTTAAAAAAAGGTGTCACAATGCGCAAATGCGATAATCTCGGCATTGTCTGCTGTGTCTTTTCAGAGATCCTTAACGAGTACCCGATGGGACTGAATGAAACCTTACAGAATCAGCGGAGCGGCGGCGGCAGGGAATGCAATTAAATTGAGCTGGCGGTGTGCGGGGGCGCAGCGCGAACTGTGTCAAGCTCATTTTATAAGAAAAATCCGGCGGCCGGCGGCTTGCGCGAATAGCGGGTACTCGAAATTGCAGTCACAATTCTCCTCGGGACAGATATTATTGCGAGGCTGCTGGCGGCGCTACCACTCTACGCCTTCAATTACGAGGGATGCATTTAAACTCAATGCACCAGCCCGAGCAAGGAGAGCATTGTGAAGGCGAAAGACGTCGCTCCCCTCCCGCCACTTTCCCACTTCTTCTTCTTCTTCTTCTTCTTCTTCTTCGTCGTCGTCGTCGTCGTCGTCGTCGTCGTGCTCTTCTCGCAAGTCGTTTCAATAGTTCCGACTTTGCTCGCGGGTGGCGGCACGCACATAAAGATAATCTCGACGACAAACTTCCCGGCAGCCGCAATAAACTCCCCCGGCGAGGAGGGCTGCGGAGGCTTCTCGAGCATTGTTTATCCCCTGCCTACAGGGGACTTTCCTCATTGCCGGAATCGAACCTGCACTGCTGAAAATAAACCCGAGAGCTTGCAATTTTTCCATTCAGCTTCTGCCTCTTTCGCCTTCGCTTCCCCCTGCTGTGTGCCTGCCCGAAAATGCTTTTCAGAGGAATTTTATTGAAATATCTTTTTTTGTACCTATTTCATTTGGTCGGTAACAAATTATTTATTTCGAAAACAGAGAATATAATTAGTCTCTGCTCTTCAATGCGGTAATTGCCCTGTCAAATTGAAAATTTACATTCATTCGCAACATTTGTATAGTAAAAGCTGTACACTTTCAGAGTCGTGTAATTAAGAGCTTTGATTCTGAAATCCCATCAGATGAAAAAGCGAAAGATCATATAGGAAAATGTGCTTTTCGAAAATGTTGCAGTTTAATTACGTTCAGACATTTGTTCATGCCGCTAACAAATCGCCTTCCTTTTAATTGGAGATGGCGAATGTTCGACGAGATGCAGCTTAAGTATTACATGCTGCGTTTATTACAATTACGCAGTAAAACATACACGCACATCGTAATAGCAGCTCTCACAAGCACTGTTCCGCATGCGCTCGAGAGACCGAAGCAAATGCGTAATTCCTGCATCGAGGTATAAATTATAATCCATCGGCGAGAGTAGAAAGCACTTTCCGTAAAAAGCACTCGGCATTTCTCGAAAACTCGGCACCCGCGGCCCTCTAAAACGAAGCGCTGAAAATTCGCTTTGCTTTACAAGTTTACATTTCGCAGTCGGCGAAGCATCCAGCTGTGCGAGGCTTTGTCCAGGGGACGTAAAGGCTGACGCTTTAAAGTTAACGCCCCGATCGGGGCCAAGTGTGTCGCCGCGAGATTCAGTCATTATCCGCGGCAAGTTTCTACCGCAGAGTCGCCGTAAAATCGAGCCTCTGGAAAATTTGCCCAGCGTTACGAGCGGCGATCTATATCGCACTCTAAAAAAAAACAAAAGCCCTCCCCGCCTCGGAAAGACTTCTCACGTAGCGAGCGAGCCGAATTTACTATTAACTTAATGCAGGAAATCAAGACTGTCATTTAAAAACGTGCGGTCAGATTTCACGAAAAGGAAGACAATTGAAGTGGGCAACCTAATAACTCAACGGGCCTAGAACTAATGAGAGCCGCAATTACGAGTCTGCGGCGGGTACGCGGAATCGTCGGGGACTATTATTTTTTAATAGCGACTTGCGCGCCGACTGTTTAGTCTAATAGAGCCTAGCAGTAAAATGTTTATGTCACTCGCGGGACGCGAGAGAGCGAAACAAACGACTGCGGGAATCCGCGCGTGTGCGTGAATAGCGCCTCTCGTAAAGTCTGTATTAACTCGCACGTAATTGCCGGGCTCTTTTTCCTAAACCGTTTGACGCGGTATATACGCAACGGAGGCTCTGCTCGAAGAAGCTGTTAGCGACAGTCGCAGGAGGGAAAGAACGTAGATATAAAGCTGCTTTGTTATGACTCTCGTCTGCAGGCGATGTGCATTCAATAGAAAATCTTTTTTTCTCTAGAAAATAACTCCAATTTACTTTGTTTTGATACTTGTAATTTATTTTATTTAAAGGTTTGATTTTACCTGAATAGAAGCAGTTTTAAGATATATTAGCACACGCGAGCTTTACGTTGACAGAAATAGTATTTGATAAGTTTTTTCGTTTCAATATCTAATATCCAATATACTATGCGCCTACGTCGATGAAAATGAAATTCTGATGAAAGTTGAATGAAATTAATATGACTTTTACTATGAATTCCAGGGAGTCTTAAATTGCGCTTAAATATGTTCGGCTGTAAGAAGAAGTTTAATTAATATCCCGGGCTACTCTTTTTATTTCCAAGTAATTAGATTTCCGCTAGATGGGTTGACACGCAATAAGATAACTCCCCAACGTAAAAGGGCCGCGTCGAGAGCGAACGCAGTGACGCAGCAGATTCTCGCGAAAAGTAAAACATTCTTCGGTGGAGAAATCTCATTAAAAAGGAACGTCATCCCCTATCGGCGATTTATTAGATTAAACTTTCACCTCTGACACTCGGGGCGCAAAAGCATTTTCTAATTGATCGCCGTCGCACGATTGGCTCGGCGAAAAAAAAAACGAAGAGAAACGCCTAAGCGTTGTTATATTGATTCTCGGCGCAGGGAAGAAAATTAGTCTGCAGCGTCATCCCAAGAAAATTCCTGAAATCGTTGGGTCTGCTCGAGGATGTGAAAGGCTACGCTCCCCTTTTTGAGCGAAGACGATTAACCTGCCGCGGCCAGTCGAAAGCAGCCTCCGAAAATAATGCGATTGTCGAGCGCGTCTCTCCCCGTAACGAGTTTTAATCGCTTTATAATCAAGCCAATCAAGCGCAAATCGAATATTCCTCGACGGTCTCTCGCGCGTCGCGCGTCGGGCGGCGGCAATAAATCCTCCCGGGATAGTACTCGGATGACGGCGAACGAGCTTCTGATACAGATCTGTTAATTATGCCGCAATTAAGGTAATTATTATTCGAGCCTTCGGATTATACGGGGGGAAGGAAGGCGCGCCTCGGGCTCGCTTTTTCCTCGTGGAGACAGCAAAGTCGTGCCGCCGCCGCCGATAGAGCCGGAGTTTTTCATGGATTTTCTGCGCCTCGCGCGATCACGACTTGTTACCTCCTCCCACAGCTCGAATCCCCCGGGCCGCCCTTCGATTTCTAATCTACTACGAGCGCGATGTCGCCCGTAATTAATACAAGTTGCAATCCCGCGGCGCATTCCGGTTTTCGACGACGAGATATTATAGTTCGCCGGACTCGGCCGAGTTTCGAGCTCAAGCGCGGCAAGATAGCATCGCGAGCAAGCGGCATTAGGACACCGACGGCTCGCCATTTCCTGTTACAGTTAATGGAAATTCAGAACGTACGCTGCTACCAGCCCTAATCTCGCCAATTTTCCGAAGGCAAATGGACCCTTTTCTTCTCGACACGTTCCTGCTTTATTGCGCGCCGTTCCCATTCTCCATTCCGAAAGTCATTCTTCGAAATTCGAGCGCCGCTTCTTCCGAAAGCACCGCTACTTGCCTCTCTCTCTCTCTCTCCTCGAAAATCTCTCGCTAATAATTTCCCCGTCGCGAGAGTTATTTGCGCTCGTTGCCGCTTTGGGGGCTCTAATGGATTATACATGCAGAAAGTGTCCCGATGCAAAAATACAGTTAATGCGCATAAAATTAAATCGCCAAGCCAGATCTGTATCTGGCTCGGAAAACCGGTAGCCGCGACTCGGTTCCCAGACTCGACTTTTAGCTTTCCTCAAATCCGCCGCGATCGGGCCCAATTTGCCTGCGAGAGAAGAGCCGGCTTGTAGCTCGGGCTCGGCAAAAAGGCGCTCGTCTTCCAGGGGGGACAACTTTCCCATGCATCAGCTTAGGCGCATATATATATATATATATATATATATATATATACATATATATATCTGATGCTCGACTCGCGCTGCGGCCTATCTCGAGATGATCTCGTGCGCTGGAGGGGGCGGCCCTACGCTCGCGGCAGCCCGGAAACTGGCGCTGTTCTTCCCGAATGTCCTCGCGACAGGTACACTCGGCCACACCACCTCCTCTCTCTCTCTCTATAAGTTTGCGCTCGCGCAGATGCATCGGCGCTTTTTGCGCCGATGGCGCGGGGAGTATCTCGGGCCCCGATCGCGCGGAGGAGGCACAAAGCGGAATGGTATCGCGCACGAGCTGTCACTTGTTTCCGCGTGCCCTCGCGGCTGCTGCTCTGCTCTGCTCTCCCGAGCGTTTTTCTCGGCCTGCCTCCGTAACGGGACGTTGCGTCACTTCGGGGCTACTTTCCATTTTCTTTTCTTCGGAGCCGACGTTTGCGAATCGCCGAGTCGGACGGCCTTCTTCATTTTTTTCCGATTCAATTGCTTTTGCGATTGCTTTATGCTTTACGGTGTTTTTAGTCTTTTCGAATTCTTAGTAGTTGTTGGAAAAATAGTATAAATAACTATTTGCACAAACTGGTTGAAGCAAGAGACTTTTATAGAGTTCCTTCTGGTTTTTAATTGATGTCCTTGGTGAGAATCCTGTTACAACATATTTATTTGAATTCACATGTTATTCGAGTAGCTTGTTTTTGTTTTTCCAAAAAGACGGCTTTGTAAAGCTGAAAATTTTTAAACCCAAAATTCTTTTGAATTTCGATATTTTTCGAGTACGTCTCAACTTGTAACTGATTAAATTGAATGAAAATAATTTGTTTGAATAGATGTTATACTCTGTTAAAATAAAATTTCAAAACATCTTTTAAAAAGTATTCTACTAATTCAGTTTATTTTCAAGGCGGTTTTTAGTTTCAAGCAAACAAATACTTGTTGTGCAAACTTCTCACACATTTAGAGCCAATTTTCAATTGGACAAAAAATTTGAGTCAACATTTTGGACTGTTAAAACCGGGAAATTAAAGCTTACATTGTTTTACGAAAACGCGCAGAATCAGCTCGACAATCGGCTCTTTTTTCAACTGGATAATACCGATAGAGACAATTTCGATTTTATGAATGAGACCGGTGATCCTTTGACGTTGTAAGTTTACCTCGTTTTCATCGAAAAAAGCTCTTGAAAATTTTTTTTAGTTTTATCGGTCCGTCGCCGCGTCAATAAAATAAAGTTTCCCCCGCTGCAAAGGGTCACGTTTCTCTATTCAGTCCCGCCGCTGTGAGAAGTTTTTTCTCTCTCCCGATCGCTCGTCTTTCGATCCCGCCGATTCATGACGAACAATATTCAAACGCGATCGCGCGCACGAATATATACGGCGGCGCAATTGCTGGGAGCGATTTTGCCTGATCTACAGCTCGGGATATCGTGCGGCAAGCAGGGTTCTCTCGCTGCGCGAGGTCACGGCAATGATGTATACGAGCGGGATGATGTATGGGAAAGGAGCGAAAGCTCGCGCCGTCGGAAAAGAAAAAAAAGGAACTGCCGGCCGGCTGCCTAAAAAAAATGGGCGCGATGGAAATTCGCACTTGTCTTGTCTGCCTTTTCCAAAGCCGCGCGCGCGCACGCGCACACCTCTTTTCTTTTAACGGCCGCGCGCGGCCGGAATTCTCGGGCAAAGTAACTGGAACGTCGGCCCGAGCTCGAGCTTGTGTATCGCGATTCGGTACCAATTCCATCGTCGCTCTCTGGCTCGCGCGCATAACTGAATATTCAAGTTTTCACCGAAGCCATAAATCAGGAGGTGATAAAAGGCGGGGAGGGGGCTTGCACCTAGAGCAACAATGCCGTGTTGCAGCTGGCCCGAACACGTGCGCGTAAATTCCCTTTGGCCGGGAATCCTTCGGAAAAAAGGACGTGTAGGCGCGTGCGAGCGTCCCGTTTTCTATGAGCTAACGGCCCCTTCCCTCGCCGCTATATATACATACGTGCCCGGACCGGCCTCTCTCTCTCTCTCTCTCTCTTTCTCTCTCACTCTTTGCACGAGCCGAGATTATGCACCGGACTACATAATATATATCTCGATGGCTAACCTCTGAGAGAGCTGCCCTTGGCTCTCTCTCTCTCTCGCTTCGATCGGATCTCGTTCACTGTTACGAGCGCAGGTTCATGTGGGCCGGCAGATGATATTGCGACAACGGCACCTCGATTTAAGACGACGCGGCGCCGGGAATATATATCGCGGCTAGCGGTACTCGCGCTCTCTCTTTCCCAGCCGAGAGGAGACACGCGCCCGGTCGCACTTTCAATGCTAAAAGAGGAAATAATGCACGCCCCGCTACGAGATAACCGCATTACCCTGTCTCCGCTACCGCGCGAATACTAATGCCCGCCAAGCGTGAGAGCTACAGCCGATATCGACGACCCGCCGATAAATAGCCCGGCAATGGCACGCCTAAGCGACTCCCATTGTACTCCCTGCTGCTTCTCCTTCAAACTTTTAGCCCTTAGCGCACCTTATTTATTTTGCCCTTAAAAGCTCCGTAACCTCTTTCCAGCGGTAAAGAACGAGGAAAATAACAATTTCATGACTGATGCAATTATTTAGTGAATAATTACTTCAATTTTTGGGAGGAATAAGAACCTTCCTATGTAATTTTAAAGACCTTACAGGGGATAGTAAGAGTAGAATCAGTAAAATAATACCCAAATTTTCTAGGAAAAAGCACTATAGTTAGTTTATTAACGTAACCCCGTTGCATTAAATTTTAATAAAATTGAAAGATAAGGTAAATAATTAATAAGGATTCATTTATATTCTTACATTTTTTGTGCAATTTAAGTGCGCACCACAGCGCTGCTTCCGCTGTAGCTTTCAATGATTGGCATTCTAACATAATCCATACAAGTATAATTTGCGAACTTAAATAAAATACAAAAAAACCGCTGCCAAGTCATTGGCAGTTAGCTTCCTCCTAACTAATTTATTGTTCCATTATTATCTCATTTTTATTATTATTTTATTTTTATATGCTCATTTTAAAATTTAATGAAAAGCTAACAAAATTTAAATATAAATTATGTTATTGGAATATTTAAAGTCCTAAAAACCAGATTTTTTGCGCTAAATTAAGTCATATAAAAGTATTAGCCAAAGAAAAGTAATTCTTTTTATTTTATTTGAACTATAAAACTAATGTAAAAAGTCATAATAAAATAATAATAATAATAATAATATGATAGTACTATGTTATATATATAATTGCGATACCATACATAACTTAAAATCGTTATAAAAGAAACTAGTAGATGAACTTGTTCCTACTTAATCTTTTCTTTTGCTACCTATTTGCTAGGTAAGAAATGTTTTCCATTTCTACCAGGGAAGATATCCAGAAATCTCATGAACATTGTAATAAGCTCAGAATTAAAAAAATAATTATTTTCAAATAATAAAATTTAAAACAAGATAAAAATTAAAATTCTGAATATTAAAACTTGTTTCCACATGCAACAGCATCTTATAACTTTATCAAATTAAATTATTCTAATAATTAGATTAATAAAGTTTAAATTTCATCAACTTTTCAGCAATGGAAAATAATCTGTTATTAAACATTTTAAATATTTTTTTTTTTAATCACTCTAACTATAACAATACAGAAATTATTTTCTACAGACTGTTTAATTATTTATACAATTTTTAATTTTCTTTATTGTTTTCTATAAAATAAAATTTCTTTTACAAAATATCTGGCTAATTTGCTCTTCTTTTTAAGCAGTTTCGTAAAAATTGAGAAATTTATTCTATATATTTTATAAATGTATTTTGTAACTTCATTTTCGAAGCTTTTTTAAATTAAATAACAAAAGCCCTCGCAAAAGTCTCATAAAACTTTATTAATGCAAAATTTTCGTTACCGTTCTTTGCAATAACAACATTTTTAATATTATTATAAAATTTCTGGAATAACTCATTAGTCGTAATTTAAAATGCAAAATATTTTGTAAAAGACATTTTCGTCAAAATAAGTTAAAAATTGATCGTTTGATTTACATTTTCATTTCACTCATTATAAAGTTTAATTGTTAAATGCTTCAAGATACTTTACGAGTCGATACACAAAATAATGCAATGTGTCACAGGATGACGCGTTTAAGGGGTCTGATTAAGAGGTGTCATCCCGTAGACGATAAGAGGAGGACTTGAGAAGAGAAGTGCAATCATAAATTTACTTTATTGATGGATGTCCTTTAAAAGAGTAACAAGTAGCTTTGATTATTACATTATTAAACATGTCAATTGTTAGAGCGATTTAAATTGAAATCTTGTAACTAATTTTTCAGATAATTTAACATCATATATGGCGCGTCTTATTTCTTTCTGAAGAAAATAGAAGATCAGCTTAATTAATCACGATCTACTTCGGTTACTGGAATCGAGTTGAATTTCCTCAGCGAAATGTAACAGGATATAGAGCTCTTATCAAGCCATGAAAACGCAGATATTCACGAGTCACTTGCTGGGATTCGATTTTTATCTAAACCTGTACAGATCCGAGATTGAACGTTTCAATCTTCGAGGAAAAAAAGAAATCTTCTTGAAGAACCATTTATTTTTGTTTATTTTAGAAATAAAAAGATTTTAATAGCAATTTTTGCGTTTTTATTATTTAAGCAATTCTGTTTTGAAATTTGAAGTTTTGCCGCGAGACTAAACCGACATTGCTCATTGTTATGAACTGTTAACTGATCGTAACAACTTTTTTAAAGTCTTCAACAACGCGCCACTCGCGAGTTCCCTTAAGAATCTCTTTGTCCGCAGAAATCAAGCCGAAGATTTACAAATGCCTTCGTGCCCGAGTGCGATGGGCTTTTGCAGGCGTATTTGTTCGTCGATGCAGCCCGAAATGATCATTAGACGACGCATCGAATCGCCAGATAAAACCTATACAGCAGAATCAGCAACGGCGGCGGCGGCGGCAGCAGCAGCAGCAGCTGCCCATTAGAATACTATAATAAGATGCGCCTGCCGCCGTTAACATCGGGTAATCTTCCCGTCTCCGATAATAAGTCCGCAGGGCCTCTCGTGCCTCTCCGCGAGATAATCTCGCAGGGACTCGCATTTCTCCGAGGCGTTCTCCAAGCTTCTGCCGCCGCCGCCGCCGCGGCCGCCGCTGCTGCTGCTCGTTTGATGGCAGCGCTATTCTTCATTCGCGTCGAATCGCTGCGGCAATATAATTATGCGATAAACGCGCCTGGGTAAATTTAGCCATTACTGGCGGGCCTACGTGCGGGAGGCAGCAGCCACCGGAAACACATCAGCCCTCGCGGTTTGCTCGGCGAACCCCGGCGATAATGCAAACGAGATTCCTTACGTGCAGCTCGTTCCTATCCTACCTTTCCATTTTTCGGCCACTTCCGCGAGCGGCTCGCATTCCTGCCTAACCGTTTTTGAGCACGAACACGCCGGGTAATGGGATGCGTGAATTAAATTCCGAAAATTTTTCGATGTCGAGAGGAATGCCGGCTATGTGTCATTTCAAGGATTCAGAGCGAGAAAACGAAGCCGAGCTTCTTCGCGGCCGCAGGACATTGTTTCGACTTCATTAAGCGCGTGAATAACGCCCGATTCTCAGCTTAATAAAAGGTGCGTATACTATTTCATGCATCCGAGGGGCCTCTTCTTTCCTGCTTCCCTCCACGATTTTATACTAAGGAATCGCGTTAGCCTTCTTCCGTAAAGCTCAGTCCGTGATCGAATCTTACCTCTCGGAATGGAAAACGGAGGAGCATCAGAATTACGTCATCAGAAAGTGACACTTTGCAAAGTCTCGGATTCGTCGTATCGAACGTTGTTAAATTCAATTTTGCTTCTCGTGTTTACGTTCCATTGAAAATAAAAATAAAAAAAAAAATAAAAAAAGAAACTTGCGCCAGTAGAAAAACTCAAAGACGAGTGAATTTAAATTTCACAAGAATCAGCAAATACGAGACGCACCGAAAACTGGAAAAATATCCGCCGCGCCGGGATTTTCTCGCGCTTGTCCTTGTTAAGAAACAAACAAACACACCGAGCGTTTTGCAATTGGAGTTTCGGATTTTTGTTGGTATTGCCGCGGGGTGGCTGTGCGCTTGGTTAAAAAAAATGGCAAGTCGGTAGTTTTCGCTCGAATAACTTGGACCCGACTGCCAAGTCAACAGCGTCGGGTAATTTCGATTCGCGTTGATTTGACGTCGGCAAGCAGCTGGCTGAGGGCGGCAGCTCCCGCGCGCGTGTTTGTTTTTCTTTCGCGCCCTCAAAGCCGGTTCATTTGAGCCCCCGGTGTTTGCAGTATTGCTCGCGAAGAGACTTTTCGCGCGCACTTGAGGAATATTTTCGCTGGATTCGATCCAAGCATTTCCCCAATTAAATCTCGAGTCTCGGCCAACTGTGCTAATTTCGATGTCGTCTCATTTTACGCTCCGGTGAGCGACAAAAAGGCTCTCGGCGCTGCCGCCGCCGCCGCTACTGCTGCTGCTGCTGCTGCTGCATCTGCCAATAGGATTACGCTTTCAGGCGCGGAACGCAAATGTGCTTTGTAAATGGCGTGCGAGTACGCAATGTTTCGACGTGCTCTCAAGCGTTTGTTCTGCATTTGCAGCCATGTGTTTCTGCATGTGAGATTTATTGCGAAAACTTTTTTTTTTTACGAAGTGTTCGTGCTTTTTTTTTAAATGTTGGGGGATTTTTAGATTACTATTTTTTGAAAGTAAGTTGCAGTTAAATAACATTGCAAAGTTGCATAGTAGGCAGCGGACACCTACCCTGGCAAAACCGATAATATCGTTAGAATCTAGCTAGAATGTCAAAATCTAACTAGATTCTAGAGATATTATCGGAAACTTTCTACCCGGGTATTCAAGTACTATAGAAACCGCGCCCAGCGCTACTTATAACTTTGGCAATCGGCCGAGGTGCACTCTAACCACCTTAATACCAAAGCATCGGTGTTTACAAAGTATAACTTTCTCTTCAACACATAATTATTGCCTTTACGTCCTCCTAATTTATGTTTTATAAGCATTCATAATTGAATAAAAATTATATATTTGCTATACAAGAGCTGACAGACTGTGGTGAAAATATTGTCATTTTTATTGTTATGTTGTTGCAGGTGAGTAGCCGAGCCTTTTCAAGAATAGCGGCGCGAAAAAGAGTAAGTAACACGAGCTAGTCAAAGACCCTGTGATAACGCGTGCACGTCTACCTTTCCGAGTCTGGAAACAGGAGCGGCACAACAAAGCGCAAGAGTGGGAGAGAACAGGGGGGTAATCGAGCAAAATCATCGAGTCTTTTTGCCTAACCGTCAAAAGCTAAAAACAAGGCACCGCGAGAGTGCTGCCTTTAGATTAGGCGACTTTTATATTAAAATCGCGTTGGCATTGCAAAGAAACTGCCGGCGCTCCTCCCACCTGCCGGCGCACAAATAGCTTTCCTCGCTGCGGCTTTGTGGGCTTCGCGCGCTCTTACGCAGGTTGACTTTTTCTTGCTTTGTTCAGGGGGGGGGGGGGGCATGTTTGTTGGCGCTTTTACGATCGAAAGATTGACGAATTTCGCACGAGGAGGCCTGCATATAATGCGCGCGGCGGCCTCTTTCAAAGCACTCCGGCGCGACAACGCCTTTTAGAGTTTCAATATATGTGTTCCTGCACGCGCTCCGGCTCTTTGTTTTTCTGCCTTTGTGTTTGCTGAAAATTTTTCCAGCCTTTTTGCGGTCGCGCGGCTATTCAAGAACATTTTGCCTGCGCGCCGTTATATAGAATTTCGTCGACCGTCGAAATTCACTTTGGTACAGTATCCTGTCACGTTTCGTCTGCGCCCCCAGTGTTTGGTTTTTTTTTTCTTTTTTTTTGTTTATAGGAGCTTCCAAAACCGATATCGGCCAAAAATTCGACATCGAGCTCTGCTTTTAACAGTATTAATAAACAATTTAATTGGCACTCGTCGGAAATCAACCGGTAGGAGTTCAATCGATAAAAGAGACGTTCATAATTCTATTACTGAAGAATTTGTTAATATTAATAGTAGTACTACATCACACAGATTATACACATCAAATATCACACCACGGCGAAAATCATAGTTTTTTTTCTCTAAAAAATAACACCTGCTATCTGTCGCATTATTAGTGATTTACAAGATTAGCAGAGACACTAATGAGAGTGAATAACCTATAGTTATTGCCGGTATTTTTCCTCGTGGAAACAAATCAATCTCCGCGTTTCTGTTTATCCGGCCTTAATGCATCTCTGTCTTTGTTTTCTTTCGCCGCTCGTCTTCGGCGTATCTTTTTTCATTATCGTTTAATGTTGCTTATTTACTTATTTACCTCTCGTCGCTTTTTCTTCGTTATTCCTCTCTCTCGCTCTCCTTCTCGATCCATTGTTTTCTCTCGAAGCGCACGCACACGCGCACGCACGCAGACCTGCTCTCGGCTTCGATCTCCCGGGGGAGATCATTTTCTTTCTATTCGCAACGTCCTTCACATCCCAGATCGAGATACACTTAATTCACCGAACCAATGCGTTTTATAAATTTGAAATCTTTCCAAAGCCTAAAAGTATGCAGTAGTTTTAAAATTGATCAAGCTTTTGAATGATTCGCCACGTTAGTTTGCGACTCAAACGTTGCATTCAACTTTGAAAATTGAACTTTTTTCAATTTAGAATTTGCCCGCGTAAACCACGGAACAGTGTATAAAAAGCTTGTCCGACAGTTTGGCTATTTTATTTAAAAGTTATCAAAATCCAAGTGACTCTACGTTGCAGAAGGCTGCAGCAAGAAAATGAAGCCAAGCAGTATAAGATTCGGTTCGACAAGAGTGTGTTTCTCGAAAAAGTTGTGGCCCGGGGCAACGGCGATCGTACCGGCAGAGGTCAGAAGTTGGCCCGTAAGAAGAGGCGCTTTCGAGAATAGATTATTCCAGGTGGTTCCATCAGCGCGCGCGCGCGCGGGGCTCGGCGCGGGGATTTAGCTCGAGTACGGAGGAGCCGCGAGGATCTGATGTGTGCGGGGGATCGTGTGTGCGCGGAGGAAAAAGCGAGATAGAGGTACGAGAAGCCGGACGTCGGACGAGAGAGCGAGGGAGGGAGATGCCGCGGAGAGCATCCTCGGGGGCAGGTCACGACCCGAACCGCCCGCTCATAGAACGGATGCAAGCCACCGAACGACCGACTCTCTCACATACATTAGGAAGTTTCTCCTAACTTTTCGCCATGAGGGCGCGCGCCGTGTCGTGGAATCGGATAGTCAAGCTCTCCGCTCAAATCCGCTCTCCCTCTCACGCCGGCACTGCTGCTGCTTCCTCTTCCGCTGATTCTTCTTCCTTTTCATGACCTTCTTCGCCAAGCTGACGGATAAGGTCAGTCGTAAAAAGCGGGACGAAATGAAGGGCGTCGGGTTTATTTTGCCATTCGACGACTTATTGTTGAAAATCTCTGTGTACGCGCGCGCGAAAAGAAATAGGCGGCCGCCGAATTGAAAGTTACGATCTCGAGTTTATCCGAAATGAGATTTCGCCCGGGAAGCTCCTCCGCCCTACTTGGAACTGTCAAAAGGGAAAGGGGCTCTGTCATCTTCAGCGCATAGTGGATGTAGATTTATATTGTTCGCGTAATTGAAAAGTCCATTTTCCGACGTTAGCTCTAATGCAAACGGGCGCCTCTCCCGGCGTATTAAACTTTCATGACGTCTGCGAAAGTTGCTCGTTTTTTCCTCGCGCCCCCACCTCGGCATAAAACGGCGATTCCTCGCGTCTACCTAACACGCGACTCCTGGGAGGAAAGAAGAAGAAAGAGAGCACGGAAGGCGGTAATCTCTCTCGGACATTAGATCGAAAGCTCGAGAAGCGCTTGTAGTCCACAATATTTTGCTGGATTAGCATGGCAATAGGAAAAAGCGGACGCCTGACGGTGACGTCGAGGGTTGTAAGAGCGAGCGGCAAAAAAGACAAGGGGAAATAGGTGCAAATACACGCGGGAATCGCCGGCACTCCGGCTATTCTCGTTAACATGCTAATTTATTGTACCGCTAAATTTCGAGTCGGCTCCCCTGTTATCTCGCCACCCCCCCTCTCTCGCATTCGTCCTCGGTCCGTGCTTTCTCTCGATATACAGCGCAATTTATGTTATACACTAAAAGACAAAGCGGCTGAGCTAAAAAATATTTTACCCAGCTGCAACGAGTGTAATTGTTGTTTCTGGTAACTCGACTCGAATAATGCATGAATCTTCGAGTTTGTCTAGACTAAAATAATGCTGCCAGCACCAAAAAGAAATTTCAAAGCAACAGATAGTTAAAAATAATTTTGGAGCGACACCAATTTCAGCGGTTAATCAAACATTTTATTTGCAATTACTCAAGAGAGATCGGAGAGAAGGGCGGCGTAAGTTTGCCCAGTCAAGACTCTCCGCCCTGGGAAAGCCGCTTTTTCCGAAAGCATTAGCAAGGTTTCATTTTTATTGTTCATTATGAGGCGCTTTAAGGTCTAAAGCTCATCTTCCTCCCCGGGCGCATTCATAAATTTGAATTTGCCCGGGAGGAGCGGCCCGGATTCGTCGCCTCGTAATCTCAACGACGGCGCCCCGCCCCGCCCCGGCTTAGCTCGACTGTCCAGTTCTCTCCCTCTCTCTCTCTCTCTCTCTCGCGTGTTTAAGCTCGCGTGCGGGAACTTTAAACTTTCGACGATGTTCATCGAAGCCTCGACAATTACCCGGGAATGCCGGCTGCTCTAAAATTTAATTTTCGCCAATTACCCGCCGGCCAATTATTAATTGAGCCGTTAAATTTTCGCATTTCCCCGGCCGCAGTAATAACTTTACAGTTACGTCGCTCTCGAGGTGGTGGGGGGGAGGGCAAAAATCGTAAAGTTTTATTTACGAAATTTGCGGACGCCTCTCTAATCAAGCGAGCAAAGCAGTAAAAAGCCCGAAAAGGGTCAAGCAGATGCTTGCTTTTCGACTGGTCAGCCGGGGTCGTGGAAAAGGTGCCGCGCGCTCTTGCGCAAATCACGGGCTTTAATTTGCACAATAAGCCGCGCTTAAATTAGCCGTACACACGCCCTCGCGCATATACACACAAAGCAGGACAATAATTCCCGATAGCGCGGCTGGCGCGCGCCATAACGGCCGAACTGTAAATTGATACTTAGCTGTATTTACATTGGCCGAGCCTTAATGCCCCGCCGTAATAATCGCGACAAGCCGGGGCCCCGAGACTTAGATATAACTCCCGGTGCGAGTATAAGTGGGATTATTGGCTGACTTTTGGGTTACGGCAGGCGCTGCGAGGCCCGCTCGAAGAGCCGGGAAATCAGATCTCCGTGCGCACCGATAATAATTTAGCCAGGATAATCCCTTTCCCTCTCATTCTCGGCTAGGAAACAAAAGGGGGATTTTCCGCATTTTTTCAGAGCCTGAAGATTCCTAAATTGTATACTCGCAATCCGTATCGGAATTCGCCGAGAGCTTCCTTTTTGGGTTAAACGTTGATGAACATGCGCGAGGAATGCGCTTGATCCCGGAAGAAAATGAATATTTGAAATGTTTATGCGTAAAAGTAAGACGATGTTTCCCTTTACTAACGAACAAAGAGCTCTCAACCTTTGACTGGCGAATTTTGATGAAACTTTAAGGAAGCACTCCTAAAGAATTAATATTCCTTTTCTATCACTTTATTTTAAAGCAAAATTTTATCGTAACTTGGCTTTTTCATCAAATAATTTGCTTCCTATTTATGTTTCTCGGGAATCTTGATTCAGTTAGCTCGGCGAAAGTCAAGTTTTGCCGATACTTGATTATAGGGGCATCGCCGCAGAACGTTATGATTCAAGTTATAACGGAACGGAATTTCAATTATTAAGCATCAAGGGAAAATGAATCCTCTTGTGGAGGTGACAATGATATAATCCAGTGTCAAAGTAAAGTTATCGTTATATAGGGTCGGCCGTGGTAACCTGATAATCCGGAACTTTAGCCCCCGCCATCTATTTGAGAAAGCAAATCATTTAAAGGCTGAGATAGCGCGTCTAAACTGATATTTATAATGCGAGCTTATTCAAACGCGTACCTCAAGTTCCACTTTTTTTCGTCGACCGGCAAAATCTACAGTTATAACGGTAGTATTCTAGGGAATAAACAATTCTTTGTGCGGTCGCGAAATGGTAATCATCATAAAGTTACGAATTGAGCACGCTATATTTAAAACTCAGGCGTAAGAACAATTCTTGTGATGGACTCCCTTAACTTAGCCGTGGCACAAAGGAACAAAAGACGATACTAGCGATGAACCAGAAATTTCGAAAAGCTCTTACCGATATTACGATTGCCTTTTTAGGAATTATCATAATGCACAAAAGGACGCGTAATAAATTAAAAAATAAAATCAGAATTTTTCTCCAAGTTTCCTTCGACGCTCGTTACTCGACCCGAAGCATCGAGAAAGCAACTCCCATAATTAAGTGATATTTCAGCTCCGCGGAAAAGTTCCCGAGCTGCAGATATTTAGCCGTTATGCAATTGCCTTTGCGCGCGTCCATAAAGCAATCCGGGGTCAAAGGGCAGGCGGCGGCGGTGGCGGCGCCGAAGAAAGGAGGGAAGCCAGGCGCGAGGTAAAAGGATGTTCGCAAAATTAATCGATTTATCAAATCGGCCGCTCATTTATACGCGTACGGTCGCTCTACACCGGCGCGTATATATATATACATCTTCCAACAGCTATAAAAGCCGGCTCGCCGCGGCGGGAACTCGCGATTAGCGGCCGGCCCGGAAGTTGGCTCGTATGTTTCCGGACGTTATTTCGAAACAGGGAATTATTTCGGGCGAACTTTTGACGGGACCCTGATCTGAATACCGAGCGCCCCTATACATTTTAGCATGCGCCCCGAGTGTGCCGCCGCACTCGACACACCGGAGGGATATATACTTATAATTCTCTTAGCGTCCGGGGGCTGCTGCAGCGCGACGTTAAGTAGCCCCCGCTGAAAGGGAATTAATTCATCAGGAGGAATTCAGCTAGCCTACAAACCCATACTTGCCCTGAGTAGACTCAGGTTTGGCAACGTTCATTATTGAAGAGCCACCTGTGAATTATTGAGATCTCTGCCTTGGCTAAACTATCTTGCTTTTGTCTTTTTTCAGTTTTGGCCGACGGTTGCTTTTCTTCCCGCAAAATGTCGTTGGGAAGGGAAATTAATTTCCTGAAAATTTAGGAAATGTGCGCTTGAAAGTTTTCAAAGAGCAAATGTAGGTCTGCGCTCTCCTGGATTCTGCATGCTGGATTACTTTTAGCGTTGATAAATGGTTGTTCTCGAATGCCGAATAAATTGAGCAAGGCAAGCAGTCTTTGGAAATTTCGGTCAATGCTTTCAGAAAAAATGAAATTTAATTGGAAATTTTGTTTTACGTAATACGAGATGCTTCTAAAAAACGGTATTGAAAAATTTATCAAAAGTAAGTACCTGATAATGAAACAGAGTATGTTTTTTTTTTTTTTTTCAAAAATAATATCGATATGACGGAATGAAGTAAGCATCAATAAAAAATTATTAAAAAATGGAAATATTTTTTAATTTCAAAATTCTACTTCAAGGAATTTCGCAAAAATGCAGGAACGAATTGACTAAGGAGGTTATACATCTGAAAAGAAATTCCCCGCTTTCACGCCTTCACGTCAATAGTACAGGAATTCAATAAACAAGATTTTTATTATTATTCTTTCGAAGCAGAGCTCTGAAATAGTTTCAGCGTGAAAGAATCGCGACATATAAAAACGAAAGGTCCCGCGCACTCGTCAACAAAGTATGCGCATAATGTCAGAGTCCCCGGCGCGCACAAAGGTGTGGAAGTAAGGCTCACGGGTTCGGACGATGCATCTCGGGGAGGCAGCGGCCGCTACGCCCCGCGCAATTTGTCAGATCGAGCGCGAGCCGAGCTTTATCCGTCGAGTCGATCTAATATTTGCAAGCGGCGCGCGCACGCATGCGCGAAAAACGAGCGGCCATCAGTTAGAGGTTGTTAGAAATCTAGTAACCGGTAATCCGCCGCCGACTCGGGATTAGACTTGACGGCACTTCCGGGGACTCCGTGGGCCTTCGACAGCGACAAACGAGAAGGCACGTAGGAACGTTTGAAATTCGATGAAAATCTCCGGCGAACAAAACAATTATGTGCGAGTCGGAGGAAGAGAGAGAGAGAGGCGCTGCTTTACGTAATCCCCGCGTGCTCACGTCTCAATAATTCACCTTCGCCTTCAGCCGCGCGCGGCACCTTCCCTTTTCTTTCAGGCACTTCCTCCTCGGCTCGTTTATCATCGACTTTTGCTCAAAAGAACGGATTACACAAACTAATCGCCATTATAAACTAGCGCCAGTCGCATAATATATTATAATTGAAATGTACCTCCAGGTGAGGAGGCTATTTATATTTTACTAGAAAAATCGCCCAGTGCATCGGGAGTTTCCCCAACGTGTCTATAAGAGGAAAATAATTCGCATTCGAATTCAATCAACGGCCCGAGATTTTATAACACGCAAGAGATAGCTTTAAGCTTACGTAGTCGGAGAAGATATTTGAACTATAGGCAAGAAAGTCGGCTTACGCTTGGCCGATAGGAAGGGTCTGTTATGAGTCAGAGCGATGACGCAGGGTGTAAAGTACACCCACTCACCGGTCCCGTTACGTTTTATGCATTCTTTATCTCGGCTAACGAAGAGGGAAAAAAAGTCGCCGGCACGACTCTCCTTCTTGCGGTGGTTTTACGTCATTTATAAGTGAAACATTGCGCGAGCGCTCCGTCGATGCCCAGGCCCTACGGTAAAATAAACAAGAGCGGCTTGTTTTGGATAATGTTTCAAGTCGAAAGTGCACGACGGGGACGCCGTGCATTTCGTGCCGTCCTTTTTCCCCCGAGAAAGCCAGAGCCCGCTTATTATTTTCCTGCCGAGAAAGCGAAAAGAGAGATACAGAGAGAGAGAGAGAGAGGGAGAGCAAAGTGGTTTTCTGGCGCGTAGAGTAATCGGAAGAAAAACAGCGACGAGCACTGCACTAAGTATTCCTCCGCCCTGGAAAAATGAGCCGAAGAATGAAAAGTAAATAAGAATCCGACTAAACAACGCTGCGAGTCTTGCCGCGTTTTGTTGCGCTCATATTTTCTCAACAAGCTTTTCCGCTGCGAGCCGCGCGATCATGCATATCCGATACTCTTACTCTCGGCATTAGAAATTAGCGCCCGCTCGAAGAATTATTCCTGTAAGGAGCTTTCGACTAATGGATGAAAGTGCCAGCCTTGAATTATTAACGCGACTAATGCAGTTAATAACGTTGCGAGTCTGTAATCTTGTAAATAATCGCAAAAACTAGCATGAACCCGCTGCCGGGTGAAGATACTTGGGATCTTTTCGAAAAGCTTGCCTGAAAATAATTAAACCGAGATTGGAGGAGCTTTTTTAATTAAAGAACTTTCATTCCTGGGAGATTAAACAAAAATATTTAAGACTTTCGGCGCAGTCGGGCTCTCAAAGCGTTCCTCCCTGGTCTAAGGTTTTCCAGATATGATTTATTAAAATTGAATGAAAATTTAATGCCGGCTTATCGCGTAATTCTAGACAAAAATACTGCACAACTCATTTCCCGGGGTACAATGAAAAACTTAATAACTTGGCCAGGCTAAGAAGGGGATAATGGAGCGCAGAAAAAGCGTAACAACTTTATAAGGCATCGAGTTAATTGTCATGCCATGGGAAGGGGCGAAACGCCAATTTATTATACACGGAAATCGATCTTGTTGAGCGAATTATTACTGCCAATGCTCGCGACACAGCTATTAAAAGAATCTCGGCGGGCAACGGTATAACAAAGGCTAAACCCCCCCCTAAAAATGATTAGTTCGTGACTCATCGCGGGCAATTAACTGTGAAACTGTCAGGATCCATAGTGTCCCGGCGACTGAGGGAACGGCGATAAGGGCCGGACACCGATGAGGAAGAGGGAGCCGAGAGCTCTCGCTAATCGAACGCGGAAAATCGTGATCGCATTAGCTGCTTATCCCCCCCACCACCGGCACGTCTCTGCGGGCGAAAAGAAAGGCGGCGCGGAATACTCCATTGCGGTAAATCGCCGCGGATTTTTCCGTCGATCGGGCGCGTTACGTCGGGAATAAATAAAATTCGCGGACTCGGTGACTCTGCTCTCTCTCTCTCTCTCTCTCTCTCTCTCTCTCTTTCTCTTTCGCTCTTTTTGGCTGCGTCGGCGGGAGATTGGCAGCCGTCCAATTCGCCGGTGGCTTTTTTCGCGCGGTACCCTCTTTTTTCAGGGCTGGCCAAGCCGGAGCCAGTAAACCGCAGGAATTGTTGCCTGATTAACGATATAGGTTTTCATATTTCGCCGAGAACGAGGCAAGTATTTTGACTGAAAGCTCAGAGATCCGCTCCTTGCTCCTCTTTTTTTTTCCTTTTTTTGCTTCCTTATAATTCGCCGCGGGCAAAGAAAGCTGGCTGTCGTTATTTTCCGGCAGACCGATCAAATAACTAATTAAATTATTTGTCCAATATCTGATATCGGCCCTTTTTCCCTCGGTAACTTGCATACTAAATTCTTTTAAAAGGGCTGTGCACCTCACGTAAGCGCCTCCCTCGCTTCAAATTGCGTAAAAACCTCGAGATTATTATATAATAATGTAATATTCTTTTGTGTTAGTTTTATATTTATATATTTAATTTTAGTCTCATCTGATATTAAATTTTTAAGATATTAAATATATATATATTTAACGTTTTATACTAAATGGATTTATTAATCTCTTTGCTTTAGTATACAAAATTCACGCCCTTTTGCATGAGAAAATTTTGATGAGAAAATTCTTGCCCCGCTTTACAAACTATTAATAAAGTTGAAAATCGCGCTTGCACCGGCCTCGCAAACCATTGAACAATGAAATGAATATTAAAATTCCGGGAAAAAGCTGAAAAAGAAACTTGCACAAATGATCCCATTCCATTAGCGAAAGGTGCACAAACGGCGGCAGCGAAGGAAAGCAAGCGCTCGAGATATTCGCGTATATATCAGGACGCGATAAAAGTTTAGCGCTCATTGGAGCGGGGCGTGCACATCGGGCTAGACGTGACGAATGGGCCGAGCTCTCCTCTCTTTGCCCAGGGAAAACTGCAGGGCTCCAAACGCGGGACATTTATTCCCCGCGCGCCATTATTCCCTGTTTCGAGTTTTATCAAAGCAAGTTTACAACTCCATACGTGCATTGCGAAAAACTTTAATTGGGGGCCCGAGATAACGGAGGGGGGCTAGAATCGGAAGAGCCTCGCGGTCGTTGCATATTTTATGCAAACGAGCCGTTGGCAACGCCGTTAATTGAGCCTCGCCAAGGAAAAATCTCCGAGCTGCGTCGAAAGCGGCGGCGTTTCATATTGGCCATTGAAATTCCGCAGCTGCTCCGTTAATCAATTAGAAAATTAAAACTTGGTCGTCGCGGTAATGGCGTAAGGTAAGCACGAAATCGTTGATCAATTAGGAGAGAACCGGATAAGTCGATGGAAAACTTGCCCGCGCTCTTCACTTTCGTCCGCTCGCTCGCTTTTGTTCTTTTGCGGCGACGGCGATTCCAATGAAATTTCTCGGGTAAGAAAAACTCGAGAAATACCCCGGCGCTGGAAAAAGAAGTTTCGCGCGCGCTCCTTCTCCATTCTCCTTTCCCCGCCTTCTCTACGTGCGACGACAAAATTATTCTTATTGCTCTTTCCTAAATTTCGTAATTAGCTAAACAAATTTATGCTCAGCCCTTTTTCTTAAACTTACACGTTAATAACGATAAGAGGGCATATCACTGTTTTAATTATTTGACGCGTGCATCGGTATGACAAACGTCGTTCCGTTGAGAAGAATCATTAAAAAAAGAATGTATCAAACGCTATCCTCACGCTGGACAATTCCCTTAGAAAAAAAAATCCAATTAAAAAAGTTGGTCGAGACTGGCAGAGACTTACGCCCGAGAGCAGCGGAGGCGCTCCGTTGAGCCAACATTTGCAAAGGAAGAAGCGTAAGGCGCTCGTTACGTAGCACTCGTGTCTGTAGCCGGGGGATTCCGGCAGCAAACGAGTCGACCTTGCAAAAATCTCGACGTCTTTATGGCGCCAAGGACAGCAACAATGGGCCAAGGGGTCAGAGCACTCCACCTTGGCCAGGGGAGGGAGAATAATGGAGTTCGCCGGCAGGTACAGTTAGTTCGCTCCGACTCGTGCTCCGGTGCATTATCTGCTCGAATTCCCGGGCGGCCTTGTCCTTCCGCGCGCACGTCAAATGGCCCTTTCGCAATCTACACCTCGGCTCCGAAGGCGCCGACAGGGGCCAACTACGGCTCGCCGCCTCTGAACTTTACTTCTTCGATAATCAGAAGCGCTCTACTGCTTTGGCAAACTTTGCTCCGCAGTAATTCCCGCTTTACGTCGTTGCTGGGGATTGGCCTCGGAACGAGCCCTGGATTTGTTTGCGTCGCGAGATTTCGAGGGTGATTTTCTGAGGACATTCGATTTTGCTCTTCGAATCCTAATCCTTTTTTTTTTTTTTTTTTTGGAGAAATGAGCGAGACCGATATTTCATTTCTTCGATATTCCTGCCTGTAGCGCTGTTCAATTTTCTTTTTGCTTCCTCCTAGAGGAAGCTGTGTGATTAGTAATTTTTGGAGTTGTTCGAAAAACCTGTTATAATTGTATTTTAAGGTGTCAGGAACAAGAATAAATGGTTTTTGATGTATGTGTGTCTGTATGTATACGCCTGGATCTCAGCTTCTACTGAACGGATTTTCATCGTTCACGGCTCATTTTTTTTTGCTTTTTTTTTTGTCATGGCGGCAAAAATAGTGCATTATGCAACAAGGGGCAAAAGTAAAAGATTTTGCCCGCGGATGAGTTTACTGCCCGAACGCCAATATTTTTTAAAATAAAATAATTATACAAAAATAAATAATTAATTAAATATGGAACAATTTGAAATTAATTTTGTTGAAATCGATTGTTTTTAATGAATTTCGGAGATAATATTGGAATGATAAATTAGTTAGGAGGAAGCTAAGTACCAATGAATTGACAGCGGTTTTTAAATTTGATTTCGCAATAATGACCAATTTTAATATATTATTTTCTCTTAATATTCAATTCCCCCGTTTCATTAAATGTTCAGTTTAGTTTATTTCATTATGCTTTATATTGAACAAAATTCCGTTCATTGTAACGAATTGCTTAATTCATACGAGCAGCAGTAATTACGATTAAAATTTATATGAAAATGTAAAATATTAAACGAAATAATACTAAGAATACATAATTAATATAAGTAACCCTAAAAAAAAAAGATTATGAATTATCATGCAGGTAGCCGGCGTTATTAAAGTGCGTTGGTGAATTACCCGAGCAATACGATTCAATATAAGCAGTGAATTTAAGACGGCAATAATAGCAACACATTATTAGCTGTCACGGAGCGCAAAAACAATTTACTTAACGGATTTTAGGAGCGCATAAAGCTCGGAGCCGCCGTAAAGCAACTTTTCTCTCTCCTTTCCTTTCCGCGGCGCAACAATTAAAGCGGAGCTTTTTGTTCGGAAGCGAGCCATTACTTTTATCGGCGAGTTTTTGCCGTCAGCGCCGCGCCGCTCGGAACATGCAAAACACCGTGAAATTCGTAACGGAGGGGGAGGAAGAGGCCGGCCGGCTAATGCCGAAAGTCGCCGGGGGTAACGAGTCGCATAAACGAAACTCGGACAGGCCGTTAAACGAGCCGTTGAACGGGCAGTTGCTCGCAATTATTGCGCCGGGCGGTCTCGAATTCGGCGGCGTCGTTTGGCGCAGAGTCTCGATATTCCGCAGCCTCGGCCGGCGTAGATACAATGGACACTTTGCCTGCCTCCGCCCAGCGGTGATCAATAAAGCGCCAGTCGCGGCCTCTTAAAGGCTCCGCTCTCTCCCTCTCTCTCTCTCTCTCATTGTGTACAAGTGCGCCCGCGTGTGTGCAATTTCCTATTGTCCCTACTCAGGGGCTGCGTCTGCTTATGTAACTAGCCATTAAAAGCCACGCTCGCCCACAGCAGCAGCAGCGGCGGCGGCAGCGGCAGCGGCAGCAGGAGTAGCAGAAGCAGCTATAGACAAAGCGGGGAGCGCGCATCTCGTGAAATTCCACGGGAGAATCGCCATCGGAGATTGAATCTCGGCTCCCTCTCGCCTTTTTCGCGAATATCTCGGCGCGCTGCTTGCGCCGCTTCGAGATTTATCGTGGCGAACAGTTGGCGCGTTTGTCTTGGGCTACAGGTCGCTTTTATCTGCCTCGATCCGCAGCCGCACAAACGAACATTCTCCGCGGCATTTTTGTCGCGCGAGCCACCGACTCTACCCGGCAGGTGCTCTCTCTCTCTCTCTCTCTCTCTCTCTCTCTCTCTCTCTCTCTCTCTCTCTCTCTCTCTCTCTCTCTCTCTCTCTCTTCCTCTGTTTCTCTTTCGCGCGCGCACCGAGACTCGCCAATTTTGACGCTACAGCTTCTTCCGCTCGCTCTTTGCGTGGGTGTGGTTTCCGCTCGCCTCCATATTGTGCAGCTATCGAGCGGCCCGCTGCAGAGCCAGGAGCTGAGCCGGAGAACGAGTGACGCGAGGAGGAAGATATTGGACGGACCGAGGAAATGGAGAGGCGAAAAAAGGGTCTCGATGCTTTTTCCCCCCTTGCATGCACCTACGTAGGTGCATGCGCAACTCGTCGAACCGACACCTAATAGAAGCTCGGCTATCTAATGAAACCAATAAGCGTGAAGGAATGCACGCCGGCCCGAGGGGGAAGAGAGTACCCTCCGCTCCTTTCCCTGCCCTGCGCGGCTACACTGTCTTTACTCCTTTTTTCCAATTCCCAACTTTTCTTTTGAGACTTTTGCTTTTTCCCCTCTTGAAACCCGAAGCAATATCGAATTTCCTCTAGCCGAGAAATAATTGTCCTCAATGGATCCCTGGAACTGATTTTTTATTGCTTGATTTTTTTCTTTTTATTGCGATTCTGCAATACATTTAGTTTTTACATTTTCGACTTTTCTTAAGTAAATCGAATATTTTTCCAAGTTTTCCGAGTCAAGCATTCGAGAAACGCTCTTTATTTCCTTTGGAAACTAGCGCCTGGATATAAGCAGAGAAAAAAGATATTGAAGATTCCATAGCACCCTTTTTCCAGGGCTGCACAATTTTACTCCCTTTTCTTTTCCGCAGTGCAAAAAGGCACTGAATTCTAAAGGTTCATTCAATATTTATATCTGAAAAGCCAAGGATAACAATTAACGCGTATTCCTCAATATTTCATATGCTTTATCATCTCGGAAAACAAAGGGGAAAACGAAACTTTAAATGAAGTTAGCACGCGAACGAGGAGCTCGTGCAAACTACATAAACTTTTCGAACTAAAAGAACAGGCTAGGCGGGAACGAGAAAATTCTGGTGTATGTAACTTTGCCGGAGAGCGGGGTATGGCCTCTTTTCTTCGGACTTTGCTAATTAATCCTTCTTTAACTGATCGTGGAATATTTTTATTCGACAGTTACCGATTAGTCTTTCCTTGCTCGGCTCGGCTTTCAAAGCCATTTTACGAAGGGCTCATTTAGTTTAAAAAATTCATTCGCATCGCCTCGCGAATTTCCTTGCTTCCAACTTTCACAATATGTCCGAAAATGTCATTCCGTAGAATAGTTTTCTTCGTTCAAGGATCTACTAATTGTGCAAAAGGTCGGGGAAAGATCGACAACGAAAACACAGATTAATATCCGTATAAGGGACAATAAAAATAAACGTACTAGATGTCGCATTACAAAATTAATTGTGCGCAATGACTCCTCTTTAGAAAAGCAGCGAGCCGTGCGGAAAGATATAGCATCGAGAAAAGTTTCGCCGGTAAATTTTCCTGGTTTCGGAAGCAGAGCCGAATCGCGGAAAAATGTTAAGAAACAGCAAACAGCAGAGAGGAATCAGAGAAAGTGGATGTTTATTGCATGTCCTCTGATAATCACGCTAAAGCTCTATAGTCGGCGCGAGCGAACCTCGACGAAGGATGAGGTCTCCAAAAAAAGTAGGAGCAAAGGAAATAGAGACAAAGCCTCTGAATGGGGAGATAAGTACGGTAACCGAGCCGGTGGCTTCCGCCGGATGTGCGCATCGCTCGACGAGAGAGAGAGAGAAAAAAGGGTTGGCTGCGATTCCCTTCGTACTTTCTGGTCGTGCGTGCCAATATGTACGGCTTTTGGGATAACGATCTCGGATTTTCTCCATATACATATATAATATATATCGAGCGGAGGAGATATGGAAGTCACGCTTCAAGCTCGCATGGCTCTGCTCAATTATTTTCGTTGGCCGTCGGCTCGACGAGACGCCATTAGCAAATACCTGGCGTCAACTTCAATACAGGGATATATGCCATATTTCGATCCGATTCGTTGGAGCGGTTGAGAATGTAATTAGAAGCAGCTAGATGTTTCGCGCTTTAAATCAGCGATATTTATCTCGGCGCATATTCCGAATTAACATTGGTTAATATGCGCACAATCTACTGATCAAAATCACTGAAAGTTTAATTGTTCGAAAGGGAGCCGAGAGCCGAGCTGTTATTCAAAGCGTTCGTAAATTTGTTCGTCGGAGCGTTTATTGATTGCTATCGGGAAAAGAATCTATTTCATTTCCGGGGGGAAAAAAAGGATCCGAGGGAGGTGGGGAGGGGTAGAAAAACAATCGGAACAAGATTTCCGACGCGACGAACCGAGCGGGTGGCGACGTCCCACCGGCTGTCCTTCGCCATTTCTCGACTTTTTTAAGGGGAGCAAGATGCCAGGACAAACAGTAGCTTCTGCAGCTTGGCACAATGACTTTGCAGCCCTCTGTATATACCGGACGAAAGGAGGCTCCCGTTTTATCTCTCCCTCTCGTCCATCCCTCGCATTGTCTTCGAGCTGCGTCCCCGCTGCTATTAATTTAGCCGTAAAGAGTTTATCCCGTCCCTCAGTAATATTCTATCGTTTAAGAAAGCGCGGACAGCGAGCTTTCTTTGTCTTTTGCCGACCCCGGCGGCTCCCCCTCCCCCCCCCCCCTGCTTCTTTCTTTTGCTCTTCCTATCTTTTATTTGCCGCTTGACAAAGGGTCCGTGGATAAAATAATATTATGCGAAACAATATTCAACGAAAAATGAGCCTGCCATTCTTCTCTGCCTTCAGAATGGTATAAGTAGTAATTGGATAATAGTTTCAAAGCACTGTCTTTCTAAAGGGGATCTTTGCTTGCATCCTAAAAACCCATTTTCAAAATAAGAAATGTATTCTCCGATGATCCAGTTCTATCTCACTAATCCGATGGAAAATATTATTGCCTATATTTTTCTGTTGTAAAAGTGCACCCTCACTTTTATACTAATTGTAAGATTGATTAAATTCCTAGCAATGCTGCTGCCCTTGCACTGAAAGTCCCGAGTAGCTGCGGGGACAGATGTGGTACCCGGCGCTAATTCAAGCCAACAAGTTGATGCTGACCGATAATAATATTCCATTAAGGCAGCGAGGCCCCATACATCAGCGGTCGTCACACGGAATCCCTCGGCGTATATGGCTTCCACGGGGCGCCGATAGCATCTACATGAGGCGTTAATTACGTAGCGTCCTACCGCGTTACACCACCGACGCGGCGGCGTCGTCGTCGGCGGTGGCGGCGGCGGCGACCACTCGAGAGATATCTTCGAGGCGGAGGTGGAGGGTATCCGCCTCACTCGCAAATATAAGATCAAATTCCCGAGCTCTCGGCTCTCTTTTTCTTCCTGCGTGAGGCTCGATCTCTCTATAGCCAAGGCTGCGCATACCAACGGCGAGCGAACAACTGACCGACCGGCTCAGCTGACGCCCGAGAAAATAACAACACGGCTGCTGCTGCTGCTGCTGCTGCTGCTGCCCGTTGCCGCGTCGATTCGCGGCGAACCTGCTCGTGAACCTTTTTTTCCCCCCCGAGATTCATCGATACTTTTCTAGAAATTGCCTTCGCTTCTGCAGCGATTAATGCGAGCGGAATCCAGCTCGTGACGCACCATTGCTTTCGAATCAATCTTTCGATAATATTGCTTACACCAGCCTCAGAAATAGTTTACATTTTTGTTCCTATTTTTTTTTTAGCAGAAAATAATCTGTTTCTCTTTAAGCAGCTAAAGGCATTTTACTTGATAATAAATTAAAGGTTACTCACCGCAAATTGCGTTTGCTGATCAGTAAAAGCACCGACGGGTGTGATCTGAAAAGAAAAATTGGTTTAACCAAACGAACAAACACTTTGCTATACAAGTGTGACCTATGACGCGCGCCAAAGAGGCGTCAAACTACCAGGCTAAGGACTACGATTCGAAAAGAAAGGTTCGGATAACAAGCATCGATGTATTCCCGTCCGAATAAAGTCGTCCGAATTTATCCGCCAAGTTACAAGCAATTGATTTAGCCATTATTTGCGAGTTTTAACTTTAGCTCTGCTGCGGTTTAGCTATTACCGACCCTTTTAACTTGCACGGGCTTTATTACGCAGATTTCCCACTGAATTATAAATCGCGCTCTCCGCTAAACGCTAATAGACGTAGTCGATATAAATCTCGAAAAGGGGTTTTCCCTGCGCGCATTAAACTAGCATTATACAAAGCGCGATTCGAAAAGGATGGAAAAAAAGCTTCGGGGAAAAAGTACGGGTCGAATTCGCGCTCAGCAGAATGAAAATTCTCCCAGTCAGTTTCCACTGGGTGCGCAAGAAAAATACAGAATACATTAATTCTCCGTCGATCGTCTTTCTTATTCTATTTATTTGTTTCCACCTCTCTCTCCCTCTTTCGCTTTTCGCGACCAAACGAAAGAGAGAATAAATTTCCGCAGGCTCGGTCTGCACCAGTTAATGGATAAAATTACAAACTCGCGTTTAATATTTACACGCACGCGCCTAGCCTCGTCGTTAAACTTCGTTTCGTGACGTTTTATCAGCTGTTTCGTGCTCAAAATGGCGTTAAAGATCTAATCTTTAATGAGTTTTATCGGCTGGGAGCATCTCGGCAGTCACCTATTGCGCTCTTCTTTAATGTCCGTTTTCACGTAGGATGTGACGTAACAAACATTAATTATTCATATGATATTTCCTTTGAAATAGTGCGTTCTATAAATATTCAGAACAAGAGCAAGCATTCCTGCTTGCCTAAAAAACATTAAGCTTACGTCTGCCCTAATGATGAGCTCCTCTAAATAGAATATGATGAATCACGTAACGGGATTCCAACGCGAGTCTTGTTTTTGCGGCTCTGCGAATGAAAAAGACACCGGAGCTATTTAGTTCGAAAACTAAATCTAGAATAGAAATTTTGATATTAAAGCTTTCGTCTAACGTTGAAATTTTGATCAGCAGACACAATTAATCTCTATTGAAATAAAAGAAATATATTGAGCAGCGCTTGGATCATTTTATAAAAAGTATCAATCTGCCAGTTTTTATCTTTCAGCAACAAGGAACCGAAATAAATTTCCATTGGCGCCACGCTAATGGGTTGAACGCGGAGAAAAATTGGTGAGCGATCGATAAGGCGATATACTTTGCGTCCGGTTCCGCCGGTAATAACGGTAATAACCGTAACATTAATAATTAGTTCTCCCAGCAGGCGAAGAAGTGCCAAGACGGTGAAAGGTAGCGTCTCTTCTCCAGCGAGACTCGCAAAAGGAAGCGGAAATCGGAGGACATGCACGAGCTTCAGATCCCACGGGGCGAGTTTCCCGGATTTTTCCTGGAAAATCCCGGATTTTTCGGCTCGAATTACCGCCTTCGCCTTTCATTATGCTAATACACTTTTATCTGTCTCCAGCGGAATTAGCAATTCCGATCGCACGCTGCTTATTCCGATTACCAGAAACATAGATTACGCTCGCCTTTAATAAACTGCAATAACGTGTTTCGCTTGGGCCGTATACTCTGAAAAGCAGAATTATCGGCAGGCTTTCTTTACAAGTGCTGGCTTATAAATCGATACGACGACTGAATTTCAAATGCCGATCATCCGATTAAAAAAAAAAAGACCATAAATAACACTCGAGGGTAAAAGCACGCAAATGCGCTGCGAGTTTTAATACCGAAAACTATATCTTTTCCGATAAATACTCGGATTTAAATCGTTAAATTACGCATGAAATAAAGCCGTTCATTCATTGAGCCAAAGGTGCACGTATCGAAATAGTGGACAGGCCGACAAACCACTATCTTTCTATATTTGTGACTCTTATTCGATTTCTGCCGGAAAAGAAGCTGATCGAGGAGCGCGGACGTTATCTACCGGCTGCCCTATTCTCTCGCTTCGCACGAAACTTGACAGCGCGGTTTCGTGCCGGCAACATACGTCAATCCACGTTCGACTTTCCACGTTCCGGTGGATACGGACTGCCTGGCTCTTGTCCGTGGAAATTCTGTGAATTAATACACGCAGACTCTGCAAAGCGTACGGAATTATTTTCAAGCTCTTGGGTGCCTTTTCACAATTAAACAATCACCGCGCTTTTTTTCATTGATTCGCGTTTGATTTGCAGTATGAAAATAATTATTGGTAAATTTGTCGTGTTACTTTTATGAATAATCGATGCTTTCAACGTTTAATTAAAAACGGACCATGAAGAGAAATTAATTGACGTTTCGCAAACGGACAATGCGCGTAATTTTAGGTGCATTTTCTTGGAAAATTGAAACCGCTTTTACATACACATTTTGAAATAAGCAAATGAGTTTATTTCAAACTTTTATTTTGAAAAAACAGAGAATTCAGACGAACTAAAATCATTTACAGCCGACGGAGCGCCGCGAGACAAAGAAGCGAAGAATGCCGCAAGCTCGGCACTCAATCCCCCCTGAATTTTCGCCAATTTCGCTCGATCGGAGCATCAGAACGAGCCCAAGCTGCCTGCGCTCGGTTCGTAGAAGGCAGCTGCAGCCCGCGGAATCTTGCGGCTTACCGCAAAGCGCGCGCCTTAACTGCCCGGGCAGCAGCGAAAGTGGTGACATGCAGCGATTCGCGGCCGAATAAAAGCTCCAGCCGCGTATATAAATTTTCTCGGCCTCCTCGGCCGTTATTACTATCCGGCGGGGCATGCATATTTATGCGCAGGCGCGTTAAAGTGCCTCGTAACTTTCGCGCTTTTACTACTGTGACGATCGCGGCGCGCGGCTGCCTCGTCATTAAGGAACGGGCCACTATTTCGCCCCCGCGACGTCGCGTTGAATAATTAAGACCGTATTATTTCGCGAGGCAGTAAACGTCCCCGACGTTACGCAGGGCGATCGACGCGACACGCGACCGACCCCCCGCCGGCCTTGTTCACCTTTCGCTTTTATTGTTTCGAGCGCTCTATTTTTACGAGCCTGCACCTCGATGTTTAATCCGCCTGGGCTAAGCGGCTTCTGTCACCCTTTCACGCACTTTTCGATACCCTTTCTCAAGTTAAGGGTTTTTTTTTTCTTTTACATTTTAATTCCTTTTTTTCTCGTTATTGTGACATTTCTGAAAAGATTTGCAAAATCTGGAAAATACTTTTTCGGCAATCATTTCTTTTATATCTGAAAAAAATACATGAAATTGAAAAATCGATTTTAACGCCTTTTTTATGGCAACGAATCACCCTAAAACGAAAGGTTTTAAAATTTTCCACGTTTACCCATCATTATTACATTTTTATGCCAAGCCGACTTTATTGCGAGTTGATAACTGCTGTGAGAAACTGTAAAACCTTCACAACTGGTATATAAAGTCTTTAATTCTGTTTTTTTTATGTTTAAATATTGTGCTAACGGATTCAGATGATTCCTGTTTGTTAGATGCAATCTGCTTAACGCAATCTGCAAGTGCATAAAAGAAGCTAAAGTTGAGTAAAACTAAATCTGTTTTCCACGGGAGGTTTAGTGAGCTGCAAGTATTATTCACGTATACCGGTCTTGTCGCACCCGACTTCATCTACTTATTTCTTATGAACATAGTATCTCACGATACCACCACAACTTTCAGTGCATTATTTTCCGATTTCACGAGATTGTAAATTAAATGTACGAGTTTTACAGTTTTATATTTTCAATGTCATTATTTGTATTATACAAGCAAACTAGTGAGTCTAAAATTGCAATTCCTGCTTTGACTAATGAGCCTGAAGTTCGCATCGTTGGAATGCAACGAAAGTAATATAATAAAACTGATTTGATTTGACTATATTGATTTTCGTATGTATTTTATGTTTTGTATAATATGCTGACTTCAACAGCTTCATGTAATTTTACAAAGCTTAGACTCATTTTGACTAAAATAGATGAATTGTCATTCATAAATTCCATATTACGTTGGCAGATTTTTACCTCTTAAAAACTAGTTTAGTTGTTGAGCTTGAAAAAATGATAACTCGCTTGTTTATGGCAAAATTTTGAAACTCTCAACAGAATTAATTACGAAAAGAAAGCTGAGACAATTGCTTTAGCCGTAAAATTTATTTTTATTGGTATAATAATCGCAAAATAACCGGTTACTCGGCATTATTTTTACTATAAATGTCGCGATAAATTTAACGCTATCGAAACAATTGCAATATAACTCCGTATGCGCGGCCTTTTATAATCGTAAAGTTATGTTTATCGGCGCAAAGTTTCGAGTGCATTACGAGCTTCCTAATTTATCATCTTGGGCGTTAATCGAGTTTGACGGGATGTAAAGCGACGTTCATCATTAAATATTGTCGCGTTTAATATTAAAACCCGATAAAAGAGCTTCCCACCGCTTAATCCCGAGCTACACACCGATGGATCGCCGCTACATCATGAACACGTCACACCGTACAGCCCGTGGCTTGGTTGATGGACATTACGTACATTTTGCGTAAAGCAATTGTGTGCATGAGCTAAAGGACTTGTGTATGCTGGATTAATAATGTGAATTGAAAAAGTGCTGAAAATTGTGAAGCTTCAATCCCGAATTGAAATGATTATCTTACTAATGAGTGGTTAGAATAAAACTTAATAGTCAGATTTAAAGTCTCAAAATGATCCAACGACGTCTTTTTCACATTTACATAATGCAAGAAGATACATATATCTTAATGGATAGACGCGAGGTTAATTGCGGGGGTCAGACAGGTCGTTCCCGAGCATTATATGAATCCTCCCGCGCGTTGCTCGTTCTCAGCGACAGCCAGAGTGTCGAGGTCGGGCTACGTGTCGCTTAATAGACCAGCTATCGGCGGAAAAAGGCCATTGTTCCCCCCTGCTTTGTTCTCGCAAATATTTCGTAAGTGTTTCGCAGGATTTGCACATAAAGCATTCCGAGGCTCGCGCCGTCGATTTGATTCCAGCATTCGCGACAGCTCGCGCAAAAATAATATCCGCGCACGTAATCACATAAGCCTCGGGCTCGTTATCGAGAACAAAGCAGCTAAGGAAGTGCTTCGCACTTGCCGTTCGCGCAAATGGACCGTAATGGCGTAGCGCTGGCAGGCTTGCGGTCTCTCCGCTGGAATTAGTACGGCGCTATTGTCGCGCGAAGCTAAGTAAACTCGCGGCCCGCGAGCGCCGAGTCCCCCGGCCGAAATGGTAGATAAGACTCTTTCCTTTTGTCGCGGTTATTAATGTCGGGGAGCGGATTTTTCCGAAACAAAGCGGTCCGCTTTCATAAATCTCCGGGAAGAAATTAGCGTGGAGAGCGGCAGTAGAGCCTCCCGCGAGGTATCGGTACAAAAGACTGGCCCCGGCGAATTCGCGCGAGAGCTGAATAATGTGCACCTGCTGCTACCACTCTCGGAGATACGTCTACACGTGTAGTCTTCTTTCTTCCCGCCGCTTTGTCGTGTTAACCTTTCTCTCTGCCGACCGGAGACGAGGTTTATTCTTCTCCGGGCTCGGCGGCGAAATTGCCGCCCGACCGTCAGCCGGGACTTTGGATTCCCATTTGAATACATAAATACAAGTTCTTTTCATTTCCCATTCCCCGACTGTCTTCCGTGCTTCCGCCGCTTCCGCCGACCTCGCCGCCGAGATTTTCTTTCGCGGAATCAGTTTACGGGGAAACTGCGTTTATTAAATCCTCGAAATTTCTACGGGCAGTGCTTTAAATTATTGCTCCGCCTAGTTCGAATTATTATTATTGCTCTGACAATGAGAAAACCTAAACTGAGTCTTTCTTTTTCACTCGCGTATTTTCTCCCTTTTTCAGTCATTTCTTCGATTCCATTCACCGACTTAATTAATTCCTCTGCTTATTTACGTTAAAAATAAAATATAGCCAAGTGACTGTTACGAAGCGGTGCTGAAATTTACTGTCCAAGATTGTAATAGAGCTCAAGATCGAGCTATAATTTCTGGCATGAATAAACGACCTTGACATTTTAATAGAAAAAAAAAGCTGCAGCTGGTAATGTGGGCGATAAATTTAAATGCGTTAAGTGGTGATAGCCGCGCCATATATTAGGTCAAACCTTTCCTTTAGAAACTACCGCCGGTAAATTTTCCAATAATAATTCTCCGGCGGGGCAGAAAATATTTCCAAAAAAGATAAAGCGGCGCGTTAAAAATAGCGGCAATAAACGAAATATTTTACTCGGTGACTGAGGGTGGCGGATAAAAGGCCGCGCGGCTGCTTGCGCGAGTTGCGCGAGGTCCAATTAATTCGCGCGGCGATATTAAGCGAGCGTATCCGCGGCCGCTTGAAAAAAGCCGCTTAAAAATATTAACAGGCCGCAAACCGCCGCTGCGGAATATAGGTTGCGGTGCGCGCGATCACATTCCTCCGTCTCTCTCTCTCTCTCTCTCTCTCTCTCTCCCTCTCTGCATGTGCGCACTCGAGCCGGGTTGGGAAAAGTCGGAAAAGGGAGAAAAATGGAGGCAGCCGCGTGAACCGCTCGAGGCTCGAGGAGGGAAGCAAGAGAGGCGGAATAGAAATGAGGCGCGCCGTCGCCACCGATGCCTTTCCCTATCATCGCGAAAGGAAAGTAAAGGATTGAGCGTGTGAGAAAACCAGAGGCTCAAACCACCGTGCGGGGAAACAAATTGTTCTGCAAAATTCTGCAAATATCTATTTTCCTTAATGTTAACCGTTTCACGATTTTTAAAGCCAATGCGACATTCAAAATTTTACCGTCTCTTAAAAATAAGGTAAAGTGCCGCGTATACAAACGAGAAGATTAATTCTATCGCGCTTAAGTTTTGCGTTTTTTTTTTTTTTTTTCGTTTTAGCGGAATAAAACGGACCGTTTGCTACCGCACTACCTTATGTAGGCATGCAGGAGAAAGAAGTGTATCAGGCAGGAGAAATTGCGCACGATTGCCAAGCGTTTATCAGCGATTCCCCAGCTGCTTAGCAAATTGGAAACGGTAAAGGAGCACGCGGCGTAATGGACTGTTCCCTCGTTGCGCGCAACGCGGATTGCAGGAAATGATTTTTTGTCGGTTTTGTGGTTCTGCGTACATCTTTGAAATAAGCCTTTGCCCAAGCGGATTTCTAAGCCAACTGCAGCCAGTTTGACTTTGCATGCTTTTTTCGTTTTTATGAAAATATATTCATGAATTATAAGGAAGAAGAGCAGTTCGCTTTTAAAAAAATTGCTCAAAGCTCAGAAGTTCTTGGCGATTTTATGAAAAAAAAAGAGAAAAAAAAATCTTTTCGAATGTAGAAACCTCAATCTCGCTTCCCTATCTAGCCAGGCCATAATTTTTCTTCAAAAGAGTTTCATTTTCGCACTTTATTTAAGTGTACTTTCATACCTGTGAGCGAGTATCCTATGTAAACTAGAACTCGCGCGTATCTCAGAAACACAGCGCGAAATTCCATTTGAAACTCGCTTGGAATTTTATTTAGAAACTGAATTTTCGAGAATTCGCGCAAAATTGAAATCTTGAAGCGAATTTTTATACCCGTAGCCGCGCAACAAATATCCGATAAAAATCGGCTAAATTTGCTTGGCAACGGGAAAAGTCTTTTAAAAAGTTTCTCGAACTCGTTACCGCGGCGAACGCATCTTGTGCACGGAGACATCGAGTTTTGAGAGATTTCCTGCTCCTCTATAGGCTCGAGCGAGAAATCGAACGAAGGCCAGAATCGTGCGTCTCGAAGCTTTTCCCGAGTCCTCTGCGTTTAACGGTACAGAGCGCGGGGCTGAAAAAAAAAATAACTTTATGGTTACGCTCTCGGTTCTTTGGGCCGTCGTCGTCGTCGTCCTCCTCCTCCTCCTCCTCGTGAGAACGCGGGATTATCGCGATCGGGTATATGGCGCTCGAGTCTCGATTAACGGCGATGTCGGCGGTGGAAGTTTTTCGAAGGCTCGCGTCCTTTTTCCGCGTTATCGCCGAGCGCGAGAAGCAGAAGAAGAGGTTAGGAGCTTACGGGGGCTTTATGCAAGGCCGACGGCGTGTTTATGAAATTAATAGACTCCCACTTAATCGCGGCCCTCCTTCGCCGGGCTCTTTGCTTGACGCTTTAAACTTTTATGCGCCCAGCCGGAAGACGGAAGACAATAAAGGAAGCCGGCTTGATGGGGTATAACGACGATCTTTTCATTTAACCCCGGAAGCTGCTTATGGAATTAATTTTCTATGGAAAACTTTCTTACGCAGCCTCTTAAAGGGCGCTTCTCAGAGCTTGTTTAACGGACGCTCTATAATCAAAAATTGTCAATTTTAATCAGTTCATAAAATCTTAGTGTCGCAACTTTTCCGAGGCTCCTCCTGATGACTTTTAATCAGCGTTTTTATGCTCGAATAGCCTCAAAAAAAAAAAAAAAAAAAAAACTTTAAGAAAATCCTTTCAACGAACCTGAATTTGTTTTACGCTGAAAGGAAAGCTTGCCCGCTTTCCATCTGCGACGGCATATTTTTTCTAGATACAGAATACAGTCAATATTGGAAGTGTAATTATATCTGGAACGAGGGGATTTAATAAAGAAGGGATTCGTATTGACAAAAGCAAGGAGCCGAGTGAAAATAAAGAATCGGGCATCGATCGTTTCAGCGCCTGCGGCGAAAAAAATCTCAGCGCTCGAGGAATCCGTGGAAAGAGGAGCCGGGAGTTTAATTTCCTTAAAACGTCAGCGCCGAACCAATTAGAGTCAGCGCGCCGATGAGCGCGTGCGACACTGACCCCCGATAGGGAGCTGCGCTCGCTCTCCAATTCCAGCAGCGGCGCATACTTCTCGCTCGTCATCGGCGAGATCTAACCTCGGGAGCGTTTGATGCATCCGTACCGTTAGGCTTCTCTCGCGCGCGAGAGAGTCTCGCTCGGCGCATTAATGATCTATCGATCTGGCCTGCGCGCCACCGATAAGTGTGTACTTAGTCGCCGCGGACCGCTCGGCTTCATTAGCATTCGCCTGGGAAATTTTGCGCCTTGCACAACTACATGGAAATCCTTCGGCTTTTTTCGCTACTTTTAATTGACCCATAACTTGCGCCGCGGCGAGCACTTCTCTTAAATTCTTCAGTCACTCTCTGAACCTTAATTTTTTAAGGAAAATCCGCGGCGTTCGCCTGATTTGCCGGATCCTGGCACGAAGATTTGGGTCAAGGCATCTGCGAATACTTCTTCCATTTCTGTTGGCTTGCCACGAGTCGGAGCTCGATTTTATTCTCTTTATTTTTCGTGCGATTCATTTACAATTTTGAATACGAAATTTAATTTTTTGCGTATTCGCTTTATCGGTGCTTCGTCGCACTCGGTTCGATCAATAAAAAGGAAGTGTATGTAAAACTCGCAAGCTCTTGAAGATGCTACACCTTTATATGTTCGGTGTGCAGTATATCTGGATCAAAAGAATACCGAAGTATTCCAAGTGTAAAAAAACGTGAATATAAAAATTTTGATTTACATTCATGTAGGTATTTGATTTCTCTGGTTATAATTACCATAACATTATAACTATTACAAAGGAATGCTATTACAGTGCTTCCGTACTTCTTTTTTTTTTGTTTTAAGTAGCAAAAAAAATATATGATCAGACCATCAATCTCGAGATATACGTCTTTAGATCCCAGGTTGATATCACTAAACTCTTGTGGACTACCCGAGATTGAATTAAAATCACTTAAGTGTTTACCCACGTTCTCAATTATAGGCCGCGAACCTTGGCATCGAAATAATTATCTATCGAGGCCGTTATACGGACGAGCTTCGAACGAGATCTCGGATCGCGACGTGTCGAACCTCGGCTGCTCCTATCGGTCTTATCGCCTTAAGCTCTGTAGCTTTTCGTGTAATTACATGCGCCGGATGCGTTTTTTGCATTTTCATTTCCCAATAAGCTGGGTGCAAGTGTGTGAAACGGGAGAACGGTGTTTTTTTTTTTACTTAATTTACGGCTGAATGGCCTTCTTGTTAAATTAAATACAAGGAAGAACTTGAAAAAAAAAAAAAACGAAATTTCAGTAGCCAGGAAACGTAATATTTTAATAATTTCTTACTTCTACAGTTTAAATTTCTGACCTTTGCATGTTTTAAACTGTAAAAAAGGCTACTGGTTTAATTTCAGATCAGAATGAAACTGAAGAAGAGAAAAATGTTATTCGCAGCATCTACAACTATAACGGGCTGTGAAAAATATTAGAGGATCGAAGACATTATCCAGCCTTTATTAATTTTCAGACTCTTTTTTTTTTATGGTTTCTTTTTTTTTTTTGTATCGACAAGATTATGAAAAATCCGTCGAGATTGCCGAGGATGTAAAGATTTAACAAAGAAAGGAAGGGAAGGAAAGTCAACGTCAATAGTCGGCGAGGGTATAAGACCGATCTATTCAATAGATAAGAAGATAGCAATCTCGAGCGTACAATAATTACATGATTTTCCATGGAATGAGCCAAAGCACTCATGATACCGAATGGGATGAAAGATTGATCGTGGAGCAGCGGCATTGAAGGGTTCCCTGCACTTTTTTTTAATCAGATTAAGCGCAAGTATTCAACGTGGGAAGGGAGTGGGGGAGGACTTTTAGTTGAGATCAATCGGTTGCTCCGGTTTTTGTATTGGGTAACAAAAAAAGGAAGAAAATAATACCGTTTTAACGATTCAAGATGTTTGTCCAAGGTTCATTTTTTAGTGTCTCCCTGGCCGCAGTTTAACTGTACAAACGCCTGAGCGTTGAAAATCTAATAAGCAGAAATAATTTGAGAGACGGAGACCAGAGAGGGAGGTTTCGGTGCTTATTTAGGGATCGCTATTGACAGACGGCGTGTGTCTTCGATTAATGCGACCTGCATGACGAACCGGAAAGATCCCTGAGCATATATTGTCTCTGGTGCTCTTTTGCGCGGCTGCTAACTGGCGCCGACCATCGTAAAAGCGGAAGGGAGAGATGAAAAGCCGACAGAGAGAAAGAGAGAGAGAGAGAGAGAGAGAGCGGGAGGAAGACCGAGCTGGATTTGAGTTTACGTATTCGCGGAAGCAGCCATGCATCGAAAACGTGGGAAACGTGTAAAAGGGGGATTTCCTAGGCGAAATCTCTCGAGCGTATTTCGCTTAGCCGTTTACTTTCTTGCTTGCCGCTTACCCAGAAGAAGCAGAGAGAGAAAGAGAGTAAAAGCAATGATAAAAACAGCAAACCATTTTTTCTTTTGATGCCTCCCCGCATAGAATTGCGTGGAGGAAAACGCCCAGTGGAAACTTTGCATTGCAAAGGCCGGAGTAAATAGTGAATAATTAGAAAATTAGATTACAATGAAATTCTTTTTCGATGCGCGCCGTGATTTGCATTACAGAGAGACACTGATCAAAGAGATCGATTCAATTTAGAGTGCTGGAGTTACACTGAAAAATAATTAGTGACGACAAATTACGACATTCTTCATCCATCGGAGAAGAAACCCAAAATTAAATTTGTCAACATGTGGCAAAAAAAAATTTTGACGAATTTCTTTTTCCACAGAAAAGTTGAGAAATTTTTCAGGTTCGTTTTTCAAAATGTATATTTACTTGTTTAATGAAAAGTAAAAAATTCGATTCCACCGGCAAGAGACTCGAAGCAAAACTAAACTGGTTTGAAGATTGACGGATGAAGCTTACCGCGTTAGAGGCATCATAGCACCCGAGAATATTAGTCGAATGAGGTCGAAACGTGCACCGGCGATAATCGCATTAAAAGCCCGAAAGAATCCTCGGTTTAATTTACAGCGGCGATAGATTAGCCTACACCTGGCCGTGCAGCCGAGCTTTTTTCCTTTGTCCGTCGTCCTGTTAGTGCGACTGATCGTTGCAGAGTCCAGTCCCTAATAGAGGCCTGCGAGGGACTCTGATCTTTTTACTTTCACATGCCCCTCGTAGCCGGACGATACACATCGTCACCGAGTTCGCGGAACGGTTAAGTGACGCTGAATTATCCATCGTGTAGCCCGTAGATAGACACGGGTGCTAAGCTCTCTCTCTCTCTCTCCTCGGCCTCGGTACGTTAATGCGCGCGCGCGCGCGCGCAGCCAGCCAGCCAGCGAGGAATAGAGGAGCGTAGTTAAAGAGAAATAAAGAGCCTGCGAGGGAGCGAGATGGAAAAAATAAATGTCTGCCTGCTGCAGCGGCGTTATCTGCAAGCGGCTGCGCATACATTTGCTGCGCGAAGTAGTAGTTTCGTTTTCCTCTCGAACCTTTCAATCTCTCTCTCTCTCTCTCTCTCTTTCTCTTCGCCTTCCTCCTCTTCTCTCTTTGCGCATAGAATCTTTCATGTAGTGAATTTTCTACTATCGCTTTTCTACTTTATTGTTTGCCTAAGCATATTATATGCGCCGGGGAGCTTTATGCGCTCATTCAGCCCGGCCGCTGTGTCACTTTTTCCTCGATAAGCGCGCCGTTAAAAGTGTAGATCGGCCTTTAATATCGCCTTTTTAATGCTGAAAGCCGTGGGAATCGTAATCGACTCGGTGATTTATGCACCACTCGGCTTCTTATTTATTCGCCGAATATTTACCGCGTAAAAGAAATTGCCGATAAAGATTTTTTCGGTTTCACTTGGCGCTTCCTGCTGAATCTACCGTCTCCTCAGGTTTATTTAACAAAATCACAAGACGAAGGAAAGCCAAAGGGAGCGCAGCACGAAGGCGCAAAAAGTGTTACATTGTTTGAAGCATTCGGTGTTCCTGCGATTATTCGCGACGCTTGCGGAGGCGCATGCGCGCACTCACACGGACTCGGGGACTCGGTGCAGTCTGGCACAAGAGCAATGGGGATTCGACTTAAGCAGACTTAAGAAACGGGGTCGGCGAACGACGTCGTCAGAGATAGGAAGCTCGCCCGGCCTCGTCCCGTCTCCTCCGTCCTCTCCCGCGCGGGCGCTGCACTATCCTCTTTCTTTCCTCCTGAACGAACCATAAATATAAATCTCACGGATGGGAGTAAAAGATCGAGGTCCTCTCTCGAGCTGCCGCTGTAAGAGACAGAGGCGGGGAGAGCAGCGCCGCTGCATTACCGGATCACACAGCTTGGCCTCCTCCTCTTCGGGCGCTCGCTCGCGATCCCGCCGTGACGTTTTATTCGACTCGCACTTTCTATATTCACGAGCGTATCCGCGCCGCTCCTCCTGCTCTCCAATGGAAATGCATTTACGCCCGCGTAAAAATGTATTTTAGAGAACACGCGCCGCCGAGCAAAATATGCGCATTAATTTTACGGATAAAAGGTGCCGGCCGCCAAGGCTGTATACGCGAGAGACCGGCTCTCCGGGAAATCGTCATTTCAATACCGCCCGCCCAAGATATTCGAAACACACACATATGCCGCGGAAATTTGCAATTTTGTGCAAATGCCGCGAGCGGCCGCCCTTTTTTTTCTTTTTTTTTTTTTTATTCGATTTATTTAATATCGGAAGCGTCCCTGACTGGAGAGGGGAGCCTCTTGTGCCGACGTAAATAACGAAATAACCAATATCGATAAAGCGCCGACGTCCTTTTGCACCTTTTGCCTGCGTATTTTGATGTTACTTATGCGTGGGCGGCGCCGCGCGAACAACCAAAGGAGTGATACGATATTAAAACACCTTGTGTCGGTATAAGTAATGCCGGCATAAATATTACCCTCCGAGATGTGCAGCGCACTCAAACGCTTCTAACGGCGAAAAACTCCTGGAGCTACATCTGTTTCAGCTCCCTTATATATATATATCTCAAAGGCGCGCTCGACAAAAATAATGATTAACTTTGAATTAAAAAAATAAGTTATTTAAATAAATTCATTTAGAGAATTGTCCTTCTTCTAATGATGTCACATCTTTGATAGGATTTTTAATTAATAAATCAATATAAAGGGTCACTGTACCGAGCGAGCGCTAGCGAGCTAGTCATAATCACCTATAGTTATAACTGTTACCCAGTTGAAAATTTCACGAGTTTTTTTAGCTATTTCTCTAATAGTTGACCAAATTTGACCAATTAATAGTAGTGAAAACTTCTGACAGGGCCTGTGACTTTGAATTTACAAATAAATGCTTTCTTCAACTTGGCTTATTGATACGACGAATGCTTAAAAATTGACCGGTCAAAAGGCAAAAAGTTAGCCGAGCAAGTTTCATCCATTTCTCACTCCAGCCCATGTTTTTCTTAGCCCGGCGCGGCACGCGCTCGGAATACCCGCGGCGACGAGCGACGAACGGCTGCGAAATCGAATGCTGACCTCGTCGCGCGAGCAAAGAAATGTGAAAAATAATTGAGCCCAATAGGAATTAATCACGGCACCGGAGCGGTTGACGCCGCGGAGCTCCGCGGCGGGATTCCAGTGTCTCTCTCTCTCTCTCTCTCTCTCTCTATTCCAGCGCCACACCCCCTCGTATCTTCCCTCCTAGCTGGAATTTTCCCTTTCGCGTTTAGTCGAGCTACGTATGTAGGAGAGCTCCGCGCAATTTTCCGAGTATATTTTTCGCGACTGCAACTTACGTTGGCACTTGCCTTCTACTTCTCTCAACCACCCTCCCTCTCTTGCTTTTTCAGAATTTCCTACCCCCTTTTCTCCTATTCTCTTTTTGTACGTTATTACACCTTTTTCCACAGTTAAAATTACACCGCACACAGGAAGGATTTTAAAAGTACGGAAGGCTGCGTTTTTCGTCTCCAAGTTTTTTGCCTCGACTTCCTTCAAGAAACTACGTAATTACTTGCTTTTGTGAGGCAGTCCTGAAATTTTTTCGCGAAAAGCTCGTAGGAAACATTTCCTTCAATTTTCCATCGTACTTTTTATGTCTGCAATAGACAAATCAACGTAGTGTAATAATAATAATTCATTCTTCGAGAATCGATTTGAAATATGAAGTTTCTAGGCGAGAGTTTGGAGTTTTCCAGGCGTCTAAGCACGAAATTCAATGAAGCAAATTTGTCAGTAGTTTATCACCCCGCTCGAAATTCGTTATCTTCGCGCTTCGAGGGTTGAAGGTGTCGCATCATCAAACGGCGGCTCTCGGCGAGAGGACGGGAACGAATCTCCTCGGCGGGCAATTTTCTTAATAAATGATCCCATTTGGCGCTCTGGGGGCCTCGCGATAAAAACAGCCCGTTAAAATATCTTATATATCATTCTAACGTGAAATTGGATATTTATTGGTGACAGATGGGACGTGCCAGTTCCGCGGATCGGCTCTCGGCAATCAATCATAGCGCGTCGCTACGCAACACAACACGCTTCCTCTTCGAGCGCGGCGTAATGAATTGCATCGAATGCAATAGCGGCGCTCTGCTTTGAAAAATAACCGTAATTCCATTGTGCTCCTCGGCCTGCAGAGATCGCTGCCATCAGCTGGGATACGCGCGGCTTTCGCTCTAAAACAGCCGATCCTCCGGGGAGAGGCGGCAGCCATTCGACCGTGGCTCCATTTAATATGCTTTGCAATTCCCGAATCTCCAAGGATATGCCCGCCCGCCGCGGCAAAGAAGCCAGATTTCAGCCTTCTGACGAATTGCCTCGGATAGCAGTGCCGACGAGGTATTTAATAAAGGCGCAAACTCCCCCGATCGCGGCTCGCATTCGATTAGGCCTTTTTCCGAGTCTACAAGATTAATTCTACGAGACGATCTTAATAAGGCCGTGGCTAATAAGCGAGGGAGGGGAGTGCTTTGAAAAACACATGACAGATAATTTAATCGCAGGGGATTTTCTCAGTGCCCGCGGACGCTCTCTGTGAGAACGTCATTACGGCGATTGTAATTTATTAAGCTGCCGCGCGGCTGCACAAGTCGAGCCTGTCGTGCGTCTGGCGAACCTCCTCCAGGAGAGAGAGAGAGAGAGAGAGAGAGAGAGAGAGAGAGCGAAGCCTTTAACACGCCCGTCCGACTCTCACCCTCGTTCAACACTCGAGCGATACATGCGCTTTGACGGACGCGAGAAACACTTTATTTTAATGCTCATTATACTGGCAAATATATCTCTCTCGATTACATTGCCGAGCTGCTGCCACTATTCGCGCCAAGGAAAATTAAATTTATACCTTTCAAAATCGAGTTGAGAGAATCGAAATAAAATTCGAAAGGGTCAGTTTAACTTGACTATTTTGGAGGGATTAGACAAACCTTGAAATTACGCGAAAATTGACGAATCCCCGAATCTTAAATAAAATGCAGCAGATGCCCAGGACTTGTATTCAGTTAAACCAAGCGGGAGCGGACAGACGCAAAGTACTCTCGAAAATGTCGCCCGGAGGACGGCTCCGTCGCAAGAGCCCACTCCAAAGTTCCGAGGTAATCGCCGTCGCCGTGAATTTTGCCTGCGAAAGAGGATCAAGAGATGATTCGGTCCTTTTTCGCCGCGCGCACTCAAAAAGGGCTGTGTGACCGGCAAAAGAGCGAGCGAGCCCCGACGTAGCTCGGGCTTGTAACAGAAGGACGCCGAGGGCAGGATGACGAGGGCCAGAGGAGGACGATCACCAGCCGAGATCAAGCGAAAATTAACGGCCTTGGTGGGGGACTACGTCCAAAGCGCTCCGAAAACGCCTTAACCTCATATCCAGCCCGCTCCGGCAAAGGAGCCCTCCAACCGGGATTACGTCGTTCGCTTAGCAGGACGTTAATGCAAAAGGAAAATCGTTTCCGCTCGGCGAGTCGCGTTCGCTTAAGCAAATACGCCCGAGATCGACGCGTAAATCTTGCTTTAATTCGCTGCCTATAGCTGCTTTTAACAAAGTCCAAGTCTTAATAGGTAATCTACATTAATTTTCGACGCGTCCTTTTATAATTGCCAAGAAATTCCTCCTCGGTGTCTCTGCTGTCGAAATAGCACCCAGCAACTTTCCAGAAAGGAGGAAGGCGAGGAAGAGAAAAAGTGCGTGTGCAAAGGCTCAATTAATTAATTCCCATTAATTAGTCGCCTTTGAGATGCGCATCCGGAGACAAAAAAGACGTTAAACTTGGCAGCGCAATTATGGCGCCTGTGTAATTCAGCGTGCTGATCGCGTCAAAGCTTACGTCGAGGTTAGAATGCCAGAGTCAAAAAGCGTTTGATCACTTTCCTGGAAGGAGTACGTGCGAGCACTTGGTTTTAAACTGGAGCTGCACAGGCAGGCTGCTGAAAAGGGGCACCCTATTGACCTCCCTTTCTTCCCTCTTGATTGATGTCCTTGCGGCGCTGTCACCAGCTGGAGCTAATATTCAGGATTAATCAGCGCTGTCAATCACGCGGCTATTTTCCAATAATAAGCCGCGATTGTTCATTACCCTTGCGCCGGATTTTTCATAAACTTTGATCCTCGCGTGCGCCTGCAGCCGAAGGAGGAGGAGGTGGAGGAGGTGGAGGAGGAGGAGGAGGAGGAGGAAGAGCATTCTTGACCTGCCTCTACGTCCAGCGCGTGGCAGGCATTCCCAGCTTCCCCCGAGATTGCGATAGCGTACGTGACTCGCAAATTCGATGTATAATATCGACTCTCTCTCCCTCTTTCTCTCTCGGCTCGCTCACTTGGCCCTCGCTAATAGACAGAATTAATCGCGATTGTTAACGTAAGCTCGCCCGAGACAGAGAAACGTGATGCGTAATCTAAGCACCATAATGAGTCTTTAATCGATTTCGATGATTGCGTCGGCGTGATTATTCCTTTGACGGTAATTGCTGCCGGCGACTATCGCCCCGTGTAATTAATTATTTAAGAGAGAAGAATTTTGCACAACTGTCTGGCTGAATTCGAGATTGAATCCCGGCTCTTTTCAAACTGACGGCATTATATACCTGAGCAGATAATATGCGAAATGCACATTTTTTGATTTACGATGAGAACTGTAAATGAATTTTTTCTAACTTTTATTTACGTAATTACCTAATTTAACCGATAAATTAGTTATCAGATGGCTTTATTTATTGGCTGCTGCGAAACAATCGAATCAATAATTTATCTCGGCAGCTTGTTTATTTTCAGGGAAAAAAAGGAGAAATTTTTATTCAGCGAGGCGTAAAGCAAACAGACATTTTTATCCATCAGTTCGCTCGCGGAATTTATCAATTTTTCCAGCGTCGAATTTATTGCGGCGTCAAGGCGGTAGAAGGAAGCAGCTTAGCAGATTAACTCCCCGCGAGTATAAGGTTTCCCTCTGTTCGTTCCTTTTTATCGCGCCTAATTAAAAACTCGCGGCCCGCAATCAATAATCGCTTAGGCTATTGGTCGACACTTAACAAGTTCCCTTTCACGGGTCTAATCGGCAATACACGCGGACCCCGCTTCGTCATATGGAGGCGAGAATTTACGCCGGTTTCAGCATAAATGCAGCAGGGGATGAAACTCGATACCGAATCCCGGCGTGATTAACGACGTTTCACGCCCGTCACCGAGTCTCTTTAGGCAGCGCGAACCAGTCGAAGGATTTGCGACCCAAGAGCTTTTTCCGAGCCAATGACCTTTGCCCGATAAGGAGCTGCGAGCGAGAGAAGCTGGCTCTCTTGACATACTTCTTCGCTCTTTTCAATTTTCTTCCCAGCATAATTGACGGCCGACGCGCGTTCGCCCCAGGTAAAAAAGAATTACAAAAACAATACAAAAATTTTATAAAACCTTTTTTATACATATTGTTATCAAAAATGATTCTGTAAAAATTATATACAATTTTGATATTAGTCGTAAATAACACACATTGTACATAAATTCTATAAAAATTGAATACAAAATACATCTTGAAAATAAATAAAGTGTACATTGTATAAATATACATAAAATTGTATAAATTTTAGATATAACGGATTAATAACATTTTCAATGAAACACATTCATGCTTATTAGTTATTTATTTTTTTTCAAAATTATTTGGCGGAAAACAGATATAATTTTTTATACATATAACTTTTCCTTGTATCAACTTAATTGGAATTATATCTACGCAATAAGTATCTCGAACTGGAATAATGTAATTCGATAAATCGATTCTTAAATTGCGATTGATAATATTTTCTGAATCAGATCTTACTATTTTACGAATGACAGCAAACAATTCATTACGCAAAGATATAAAAAAAATAATACAGCCAAAATTTGATCCATTCCAAAATACATTACAATTTTTACGTTTTTTTTTGTCGAGTGTACAATTCTGAAGTGAGAACTATTTTTCCAATTTTTACTTTCGCCCACGTTTTAAGCTCTTCAATCATCGTTGCATGAAATGCAG